>CM073581.1:82804973-84004973 GCA_037074715.1 Magnolia kwangsiensis | reverse complement strand
CTTCAAGACTGAGGTCTATGGTTGAGATCGACCTTCAAGGCCGAGGTCGATGTCCGAAATCGAGCAGTTATCCAACCTCCCTTCCTTACGCTATCTTCGCTCATTCCAGTTGTCTAGTCAGTCCAATTTTACCCATAACAATAGCCCCCATACTTCCAAGCATTCTTTAAAAGCTCAGGAAGTAAGTTGGCATGAACTGACAGTGTGATGTCTCACACGGAAGAAGTTTGAAGGTTGGACAGAGTAGAGTGAGTGGGCCGACCAATTGTAGGATCGATAAGTCAATTGTTCAGTTGTAAATCATGCACTGTAGAGTTAATGGGCCAACCACATAGTAGCAAGCTAAGCACCTCTTTCCCTTTGAGAAGAGAGGTATCTCTCAGGCAGTTGATGTGGAACTGGTAGGTCGCGCAATGTAGAACAATAAGAGGGACTTCTTCCCTTCAACTGAGGAAAGTCCCAGTAGCTCGAATAGTTGAAATTTGAAAGAAGTTCTCTTCCCCTGACCCAGGAGAGTTCTTTCATTATATAATAGTAGAGGAGAAATGGTAGCGGTATCGCAAGCACCTTCTTCCCTTTTAGAAAGGGAGATCGTCCTTGTTGAGTAGGTCAGTCAGTCGACGCACTCCTGATCAGAGGAGCTCTTGAGTCCCCGGGAGTAGTAGATCTTCAAGCATTCAACATTCCATGGGCGAGGTAAGAGCCCCCTATGTCTTCTAGTTGATACGTCCCTCAATATTTTATGTCGAGGTCAGAGTTGACTGATGAGCCTTATTACCGAGCTTGGTTAATAGGTTAAGCTCGGTCGTCAGGCTTCCTTACTAAGCTTGACTTCTTTCAGTACCTACTCCAGTTTGGTGTTTAAGAGAGTATACTAATGAAAGTGACTTTCTGGATGTCGGTTGGTATGCTGGCCTCGGTCATGGTCATCCTCTTTCTTTCTTTTGGCATTAACAATAGAGTATTCCCCTTCTCCCCTTTACTTCCTATCCCAAGCTGCGCTGTTTCTTCTTCGAGCAGCTCTTTGTGAATTAAAGAGCTCCTCAACATCGAAATATTTTTTAGATTAGTTAAGTATGTTGACGAGGGTAGTCGGGGGGCTCTTACCAATAGAGATGATAAACTTTCTTTATTTGAGGCCGACTACCATAGTGTCAGAGCTATTTGGTCGGAATAATTGTCGACTTGGGTAGCTTCGACGTTGAAACAAATGATGTAGTCTTTTAACAACTCATTCTCCCTTTACTTAATCATGAGAAGATGAGTTCATAACTTCCTTATGTCTCTCCCACTGATGAACTGTGAGGAAGGCTTTACCGAGCTGTAAGAAGGAACTGAAGGACCTCAGCTTCAGCTGCCTAAACCACTGCCGAGCTACTCCTGATAAGGTCAGGGAGAATGCTCGGTACATCACAGGGCTTGAGGTACCATGAAGCTCCAACTAATCCCTTAAGGACTCGATGTGTTTGGCCATATCTGTGGTTTCAGAATAGGGGGTCATCTACGACATCCGAAACCTAGGTGGAAGCAGAGACGCCATAATGTTGTCGGTGAATGGTGGTTTAGTATCTCCTAACATGACATCTACCCAGGTCAGCACTTGGGCATGGTAGGTTTATCTGATGTCATTAATCTACCCTCAAATTTTCCTGAGATTTACCTCCCAAGGGCCCTCGTTCTCGGCCACTACTTCGGGGGCTTTTCTACATCTCTTCCTCTCAAGCGTAGGGCACAAGTCGGAGTCAAGCATGACTGCCCTTGAAGTGTGGGAAAGGGCCTGGGTTAGCAATTCAGGAGGTTGCTTGTTTCTCTGTGAGTTGACTAATGCTTGAGGTGGTGTAATGGCAACACTTTCCTTTGTATCACTACTGGAGGGTGGATTTTATCTCTCCAAGAGTTGCATGAGTCGATAAATGCTTTTATTCAGGGCTTTGACTTGGTTCTCTGAGGAGATTAATCGATCGCTCCAAGTGCAGGATTGATGAGTGGTCACTGTAGGAGCAGAGTCAGCCTGTTGTTGGTAGGGTTGGGCACCCCGTTCGACTGATGATTTAAGAAGTGCTAAGATGGCTGCAACAATGGTAGTTGGAGCTTTCTTCTTTCCTCTCGTCATTGTGAATTTCTGGTAAAGCAAGAACAACTTTGATGTCGTTCTCATAGACGCCGTTAAATTGTTGATGTAAAAATCCGGTCCACCATTTTTAGACCTTCGAGTACTTGCACAGGAAGAAGACAAATGATACCCTAGCTACGGTAGGGGACCCTTCGATGCAAAAGTCAGGCTAGGAATCTATGTTTAGTAGTATCGAGGGGTTTTGAGTGAGAGATTCTACGTATCTTTTTACCGTAGATAGGTCCCCTATTTATAGTGCAAGAGTTAATTACTTTGGTGGAGACATTTCTTTAATTAAAGGTGTGCGTTTAGCGAACGTCTCTCAACCGTTTCGCATGATAGTTGGTTGTAGACACTGAAAATTGGCGCCTACGTTGGTTTGGCATTTGTTGTTGTGTTTTAGTGGTGGGATTGATTTGCGGATGTTGGAGTCGCCACTAACCGATTAATCTCAAAATATCGCAGTCGGCTAGAACCTACGGAAGCGGAAGGTTAAAAAAATATGAAAACTTTTCTACCTTAGATTGACTCCTGGTCTACGAACCGGGATTCTGAGTAAGGGACCTCGATTATAAAGAAGGAAGGTGTTAGACACCCTCTTTGCCATACGAATGTACGGTCTATACTTTGTGTGGTAAAACAATCTCAATGGGTGGATGATGCGGTCGAGATAGGACTAGGTACACACGTGAATTTTTTATGTGGCAAGTTCTGAGGTTTCGGTAAGCCACAAAGCATACGTCCAACGACGTATCTAGAAGGCGAATGTGATGATGCTTATGCGAAGAGATAAGAAAAATGGACTAGATCACTAAAATTTTTTGATGTGACAGGATCCAGTGTTCGGCAAGTCACAGGGCATACATTCACTAGAGATCTAGAAAAACAGGGGGGTTGAGGAGGAAAAAAATGTCATGATGAATATTTATATGAAATAAGAAGATCTTTGGCTAAAACTTGAGTTGGCTAAGGCAAAGGTTGCACCATGACCAATATAGGCTAGGTTTGGGATTGAGAAGGTTAGGAGGAGGCTAAGAGACGACTGAAAAAATTTTGGAGGCTTGGGAGCTATCCCTCACCCTCACTCTCTTCCTTTCTCTTCCTCTCCCTCTCACTTAAGCTTGAAAATGAAGAGTGGTGGATGTTGTTGTTTAAAATAATGAGAGGAGAGGGTTATTTATAGCCTTCTCCAATGACATTGTGGTAATAGTGAGGTTTAGAAGGGGTAAGAGTTGAGGTGACAAGTGGTGATTGGTTGAGGGGAGAGAGACGCCACGTGACATAGTCTCATTGGCTATTGGGGTTGGTAAGAATGGTAAAAAGGTCGAATAAGGGGGGTAATTTCTGATTTTTGGACGCTGGAACACCTGTTCCCAGCGGTGCACATGCGGGCTGCAAGGGGCGGTGCTTCGAGTACCGCCGGCGGTAGTTAAACTATCCCCGGCGGTAGTTAAACTATCGCCATCAGTAGTTAAACTACCGCTCGGTAAGGGTTTGGGCCGGGCTCAGGCGTGTGGGCGTGTTTGGTATGTTGGTTCGTATGATGGTCCTCCTTTGGGAGTTTTAGGGTTCAGGTAGATGGACTTATGTTTGGTTAAAGGGTTTCGGCCGGGGTATAAGCGGGGGCTGTATGTAGATTGAATGTTTAGATTAGGGCTTCGAGTTGTGGAATGGAAGTTTGGGTTAGGGTTTTGAGTTAGGTTTAGGTTTAAGCTAGGATTAGGGTTTAAGATTTAATCATGCTTCCCGAATGATCTTAGCCTTCTTAAGATTTTGCCTGGGTGGGGTGTCTATAGATGCCCCTCTTTGACCGAGGTTATGAGCAACCGAAGGTCAAAGCGAGTGGACACCCCACCCTTCTGTTCAGAAAGGATGGTGATTTGAATCTGTTGTCTGCCATTGTATCATTGTTAGTTGATTGTTTGGAAAGAAATGACTTGCACATGTCAAGAGGGTTGAGAAAAATGTTACGATTGTCCTTGCGCGTTGGTGCGGCATTACAGGCCACCAATGACAACCCTTTCATGTTAAATTGTTAACAACATTGGAGGGTAAGTCTAAAAAGCAGGGCCTCTGCGCGTTGGTGCAACTTTATAAGGATTCCCGTACTGTTTGGTCTGTCGTTTTTTTTGTTACGTAATCACCCTAGGAGTGTTCGTTCTATTTGATCGTCAAAGTGGTTAGCTACCCTACGTATTCGTGCAACCTTATGGGGAACTCGTTACGCCGACTTAAACTCGATCAAAATTTTTGAACATCCCGGACTAGGTATGTACAGGTAATCTTTTGTTATGTAGTCTGTTGATTCTGATACTTTCGTTACAATGGATTATTGTCACTTTGAGTCTGATTATCCTTTCTATAGATAGATCCGCTCATTTATACTAGCACTGTCCAGATATAAAGATCAGGTCAATCGTACATGTATCATGTCCATATTTGATTATCCTCTATTTAGATATTTGTACTGAATGCAACTAGAGAATATGAAAGATTCCTCAGTGTACTGCACGTCACGTGTGTTTCTTTGAAAACTTTTTAAAAACTATTCCCTATGGAGCTAAACTCCTTAGGAATTTTTATTTGAAAATATTTTGGATTTTTTTTTTAAAAAATGTCCATTCGATCTCGCGGGTGTGCGTCGTCGTTAGGTTTTTATTTGCGCGAGTTAAGTAAACAGTCGCATTACCTCCATTGATGAGTTGGTGGGGCTGACGGTTTTTATTTGAAGATATTTTGAATTTTTTTTCTTTTTTTTTTGCACAAATCTGTCCGATCTCACGAATGATCATGATCGTCCGATTTTTATTGTAAAAGATCAAATAGCTACCACTACTAAATTAATGGAGCTAACTATTTATTTATTATGTTGTTTTTTTCTCCTTTTGTTTTAAAGATTCGTCCGATCTCACGAAAGGTCGTGATCATCCGATTTAGATCAAGTGCTCATATGGCCTCCACTAGATTAATGGGGCATTAAATACCATGCATTTGTCTTCCCTTTTTGTGCATTTTCAGCAATTTTCAAGGTATGCTTTATTGAGATTCTCTATTTCTCGTGAGAAATTAAATTTATCGCGAGATTTTGGATGGAATTATGAGATTTTAAGAGAATCTCTAACTTTTGCTTTTTGTCTTTTTCCCTAGGTCTTTACCCAATGGACAGAGAGAAGATTCAAGCATCCCATCATGGTATGGGAGACCGGCCCGCTGCCCAAAGAGAATCCGGTCGGGGGCGGTAGTCCGATTACCATCGGTCCAGAGTTTTGTCCACTGGTTTGTTGCACGCGTTGGTCCGAACGGTGGCTCCTTCTCCTCTATTTGAAATCGACCCTTAGCTATCCACGGACTCCATTGTGGTCCCTAAAAGCTCTTTGGTGGAGGTTTTTATTGATTTTTGGCTTGTATTTTGGTTTTCTATTTTCTTCCTTCCTCATTTTCAGGTAATCTTGATCAAAGGATTCTTGCTGGACCATTATTTGAGGAATTAGTGATGGGTTAGATCTCTTCATAGGTTTTAGGAGGGCCATGATCGGGACTGTTTGATCGTTTTGATTAGACCTCAATCGTTGGATCTGGTTGATTTTTTTGTTTTGGGCCAAGTGATTGGCTGGATTTTTTCATTTTAGTTTGTTTATAATATTTTTTGTTTTGTTAGAGTGGGGTGTGATAAGAAAGGAGCCCCAGCTTTTGTTTAGGATTTTTTTTTGTTTTTTTTTTTACATTTTTTAAAATTTTTTACACGATCCGGACCGTTGGTTGGATGATTTGGGGTCCACTTAGGTGCTTAGATGGTGTAGACCTTGATGATTGGTCACTTTCATGGATGATGTAAGGATGAGATTTTCAAGTGGGCCCCACATCATGATCTTGATATGGTCAGATGCATTTATTTTAATATGGACTTGTGAAAGTGGGCCTGGATCATGGAGGAAGGACTTAACAATGGGCCTTGAAATGGGCTTTTTGAAACGGGCCTTATAAATGGGCCTTGAAATTAGGTTTTAGAAATGAGCCTTTTGAAATGGTTCGAGGATGCTTACTTGTGGGCTTTGTTTATGCGGCATGCCTCGTCAAGGTACGAGTGAGGTCGGTTCTTCCCATCAGTCAGCTAACCCTTGTTTCGTGCCACCTAAGGGTCGTCACTTGTCTGACATGGCTCGGGAGGGTGGCGCACCTGTGATCCTGAGCGGACGCGGTGTTAGGACACATTGATCGGATTGGTTTCATGATCCGCAGCCTCTGTTCTTCGAGGTGCTAGAGCGCACCCTGTTTGCCAGTTTGTTCCAGATTCGTCTAAGTAAGATGAACATGTCTCTTCCGTCGGCTTGGTGGAGAGATGGCATGCGGGGACTCATACTTTTCATCTGCCCTTTGGAGAGTGGAGGATTACCCCATATGATATATGCATGCAGCCGGGGCTTAGGTATGACGAGGGATCCATCCCTTTCAAGGATGATCTCCCGGTACCTTCTGAGGATGATTAGATGAGTCTTCCGGGGATGATGTCGGATGCTTCAGATTTTTCTAGCCATCGGTTTAGGCTGCTTTGGCTGTTATCCATGAGGGAGAAGTGTTGAGGGTCAAATATTGAATATCGTACCCTAATTATTTCCTGGAGTTACGAATATTGTACTGTCTAACGGTCCGATTTAATCATGTTTGTGCTGCAAGGTGACTTTAGGAGTCTGGTCTGGAAAATGGCACTAAAAGTGTGGATTTAACGATCTGAAGACACCAAGGTAAGGGACGGCCTCCAGGGGACTTAGATCGATGAAATTACACCCCAAGGATCCGCAAATATTGAGAAATTGAAGTCAAGTGGCCCGAAATTGGTCCAGAATGCAAGATCCCGGGGTTCCCACCATCCGATAAGTTTGAAACTTCATACGTGAGATGTGGGTCGTAAATTAACTGTACATATCGAATTTCAGCCCTCAGATCACTATGGAAGCGTCCCAACTAACAAATCAGCCTATAAACTGTTGATTTCAGGCCTGCCAGATATCTGGATATACTTAAATTTTGGTCTCAAGTGTTAAAATAGCATGAGTAAAAAGATAGTTCGATTGGATTTCTCATAAACATTGCAGTGGGCCCTGCATCAGTACGAACGTGCACATGGGGTGTACACGTTTGCAAAGCACAGGACTGGGAAAGATCGTCAACACGATCCTTCTTCAAAGGCAGAGACGGAACTCTGTTTCCACCAGCGTCCGCACCAACAACTTCAGTGGGCCATATTCATCATCTGATTCGATGATCCAAGCCGTCCAATGCATCCAAGGGGCGGTTTCAACCATAGCTATGGTGACCATCTGCAATAATGCACGTAAACATAGGAAGAGAGTGTTTAAACGCAGGTCAAACAGCTGAAGCACTGATTTAGTAGGCCGCAGTGTTGGAAATTCAAAACTATCCATCTCCAAACGGTTTTTCGAGGAGAAACTGATGGACGGGGTGGATTTCTCTGAAAATTCCGACCATGGGCCCCACCGGTCTCCACAGCGTAAGAACCGTGCGCAGGCTCTGCGTCCATGAAACCGGCCTCAATGGGCGAGTACGTGAGCTTGTTCCCGACCATTTCGACGATCCAGACCGTCCATCCTATAGGGACGAAAAATCTGATTAAGATGGGGCAGATATTTCATTGATTGGCGAGGAAAAGAGGGAGTTGGGTGCACTGGCCTTTCATCTGCGTAAACTGATTTACGCAGGAACTGCGTATGGCTTCTCATCTGACTTACGCAAGGATAATGTAAGTTCTCCACCTTCTCTGATCGTCTCAACGATCCAGACCGCCCATTGTGTAGGCTGTCGAAAACCGTCTGTAGGGACGCTTCCTCTTTGCAAAAAGAACACAACCGTGTGTGAAAATAAAGACCCAACACAAGACGTGCTACGTAACTGACCGCGCGGTTTTATTTCGGGCGGAAGTTTTCCACCGCCTTTTCTCTGACGCACAGTCTCCTTTTCTGAAAATCTCCACCGACTATGGACTAAGCCAACCTTCATCACCTATAAATAAGAAAAAGAGAGAGGTGAGGAGGAATGGAATCCACGGCTAGAACGTGACGAGAGAGAGACAGGGAGACTGTTTTTATTTTTTTCTCTTTTTTTTTTTTTTCCTTCCTTCTTCCTTCTTCTTCTTTTCTTTTAAGATTTAGCTAATCATGATGGTTGGCTAAACCTCTTAGCTAAGGCTAAGAGGTGAAGCCTGTAGTGAGATGGGAGAGTTTATTTTATGATTTCTGTTTAATTTATGAACTGATTTTGATGATAGTTGATTAATAGGAATATTTTTAGTCTTTAATAGTTTGTTGTGACTGAAATTACAGTGGGTCTGCGATGGCTTTGAATGTTTCCTGTTCCTTTTTATGTTTATGACGTCAGGAAGCCTTGTTGTTCACCATCGTCTCCTAGGCATGGTCGGATGACGGTACCCTTCCTAACCTTCATGCATTGTTGATTGGTTGGTAATTAGTTTAATTCTGTTGTTTGTCATAGTCTCTTGGGCATGGTTTGGTGATAGAATCCATTCTAATTCATATACCTTTCATCTCTTGAAAACTAGATCAATGACAGTTCAGTTAAATTTCATGATTCTCGAAGTTGGCATAAGATCTCCCTGATCTGTACAAGTGGATCCTCTGAATCCCTAGTTTTCTTTCCTCTGATTTCTATAAATTTTAGATTAATATTTTCACCATTATTCCTCAAATTACAATTAGTTAGATTTCACCTTATTCTAATTCTAATTATACTTAATTTTAGATTGCATATAAGTTTCAGTCCCTTGGGATTCGACCTCGGTCTTACCGAGTTATTACTACATCACAACCCAGCACTTGGGGAGTGAACAAGAAGATCTTGTGTCCAGCAGTATTATCTACCAGTGTATCAATGTGAGGCAAAAGAAAATTGACTTTGGGACTTGCTTTATTGAGGTCCCTAAAGTCAATGCACGTTCTAACTTTGACATTCTTTTTTGGAATTGGCACGATATTTGCGAGCCATTCTGGGTAGTTGGAGACTACTAGGAATCCCACATTGTATTGCTTGATGACTTCATCACGGACCTTTAGGGCCCATTCTGGCTTTATTCTTCACAGTTTCTACTTGACAGGCTTCATGTCTGACTTTGTTGGCAAATGGTGTACCACCAAATCTTCATCAAGCCCTGACATGTTTTTGTACAAGAATGCGAAGTTAGATAACCTCGGTCTTAGGAATTCCATCATCTTCTGCTTGTATTCCGGGGACAGTGATCTACTTATGCGCACTTCTTTAGGGAGTTCCACTAATCCCAAGTTCACAACCTCGAAGTCGTCTGCCACAACGTTGGACTTTATTTCGAACCTATCGAGAGTCCTAGAGTTCGAGAGCTATATCATCATTTCTCTCATCTTGGGTTTCATCTAAACCCATGAGTTCGAAGTCCAGCTCTAGATCGAAATCGTAAGAGTTAAACTCGTACGCTGCATGTGAAGTGCTTGACACAGTAATTTTTGAAAGTTTTTCTATTATTTTTTATGTTTTAAAGGTTTTCTAGTATTTTGTGATTTTGAGAAATATTTGATGTTTTTCTGCTTTTTGGAATCTGTGATGTTTTTGTATTTCGAGGATTTTTTTATTTTTTTATGTCGCCATGAAATCCCAATTAAGACGATGTTGTGAACCACGATTGATGCAATCCTAGTTTGGGGTACTGACTGTTATTTACAATGACATTTTTTGGAGACCGACATCCATGGATGGTCTACCGGTTGATTCGATCGTTAGGGGGATGGCTGACCAGCTTGGTTCTTTTCCTCCTTTCGATCCTGCTGCTCTACTCTATTTTTTCCTGAGGGTTATCGGTCTTGATGACCATAATGTCCGTTGAGCTGGGTTTAGAGTCGAAATCTGATTCGATCTCTTCATTCAGAAGTTGAAGCTCTTCGAGCTCCTCGGACCTTGTAGTGGGATCCTGATGTATGTCCAGTTAAGGGAAGGCCGCTTCCCTTTATCGATCCAATGGATGGGCTGCTTCTGCCCCTTGTACTATTGAGTTGATGGTGAGGTGTGTCCCCTTGATTATGGGTAGGGATGGGTGCCTCCTCTTTCTTGTCCGTGTCCTTTGTAATGGGCACCCTTGGTCCTAGGTCCTCTGTGGATGCCCCCGCTTCCATGCCTCTAGCCCTAAGTGATGAGTCTGAGGGTTCTGCCCCTAGCATTAGATGTGCTTTTGATGCCTTAAGGATCTTGTCCTACCGTATGGGTGGCCAAATGGACTCTTGACTGAAATGTTCTGTTAGATTGAGCCGCTGAAGGTGATCCTCAAGAGAAGTCATTATATCACCACAGACCATTCAAAGACAAACTTGATAGGTGTGCACTTGAATGGTTGCCTTTTCTGTGGCCTTGTGGCCTGATCTTCTGGTGTCAGTTGATATCCTAATCCTTATCTCTACACGTTGGCACATACTGGCTTTACTACCATACATTTTTCATGGAATTCGGTACGATAGCTCAGGATTAACCGTTCAACAGGGGGATGACATTCAATAATGAGCGGGTGTGGGTTGGCGATTGAGTTTACAATTTCAAACTCGAAATTGTGATACAGTATGTCACCCTCCGCATGTTGAACATCAATCACTGGTATGTCAGTTTCTGGGATATTGACCATCACTGGTAGGATGGTTTTTAGCTCGGCAAGCACTGAGATGATCCGATTTTGTCACGCTCCAAACTCAGAAATCGGGCTCACAAAATTTTCGATCACCGAATCCGGTGCCGACAGCCTCCGTAGAACCCCATTCTCGGCTCCTAGCTCCCATTCGCTAGGTTCCGATCTTGGGATGCTACGAGGAGGATTTTCAATGTCAGTTTGATTCGTAATAAGCATTACCAATGCCATAACCTACAAACAACAACCAGAACTCCATTACATTTCCACTATGATCAAAAACTTTACAAGTACAATGAGCATAAAGGGAAATACAATGGTAAAGAACAAAATCTCCAAAATGATCTACAACGTGCTCCTGCCTCAACGCTGCTGCGAACCGACGTCACCTGCACGCAACGGTCGTACATAAGCTTGTAGAAAGCTTAGAGGGTGGTGAAAGTGTGTGCGCAAGGTAGTAATGTGATCATGCAATATCAGAGTAATACGGAATATGCAGATGAATCCATAATGTCATGAGCCGTACCAAGGCTTATGCGATGCAAGACATGAATGGTATCGGCCACCCCAAGGCCATGCGATGTGCAATGCAACTCAAGCATACAGATCCTCATCTATGTCCACACATCAATACAGCTCAAATATGGGATATCACCGGGGTTTAGTACACTCTAAACCAGATTGCCGCCACATCGCGCACAATAAGGTAAGTGGAAGAGACCTCACTATCCGTCTGCCAATATCGGGCACGACTCGTCGATAGCGGACCCATTCCTCGAGCTGGTCAGACTCAGCCTAGCATTGCCCCCTACTCTCGGGCGGGTAAGGCTGTACCTCCTTCCAACCGACCACGACACAGTGGAGAGCGTAACTGTCTAGTAATCGGCACTCAACGCTCATCTACCCACTCGGTTTAGACGTTGGAGCAACCTCTTGGTACCATAAGGGTTTAGAGACTTTCACCCAGGGATATCTATAGTACCCCATGTAGAACAAGATTTTCGGTATCCAATCCTGCCAACCACGATACATCTGTGGAAGTTACGACCCCAATGTCGCTAGGGCGTACAATATCCATGTCATACAAATACGATATGCATGATTCACGCTATCCAGTCATGCATCAAATTCTGCGCATATCGTGCGCTCATGTAGGGCAACACCGCCTAACCGGGAGCCCATAAACAACCTGCCCGAAGGTAAATGCTATGATCAGACAATTCTCACGTCAAGCATACATATGATGCGTATGATCATGAGTCATGGAACTGTACTAAACATGTTATAATAAAATGAACTATCTTACAATGCAGATGGACCTGGATGGCCTATACACAATAAGTACGGGCCTAACAATGGGCCCTAAGGAGAGTCGTAATGTGGACATCCAACCAGCATTACACTCGCAATGTGGACGTCAAACCAACATTGCTCTCAAGGCACAATCTTTGTAAACATCGCTAGTTAGTCTGTATGGGAATTACACATAGCAATGGACCGTAGGTTCCTCCCATTGGGCCTTATATGTATATCAAATGGGCCATAGCTTATGGGCCTTTTATTTATCAGATGGGCCACATAAATGGGTCACACCAATGGGTCTTATGTGCATTGCAATGGGTCAAAACCCGTAGGCCTTGGATAGCATCAAATGAGCTTAACTCATGGGTCGAATGGGTCACACCAATTGAACCCCATATGTACGCCAAATGGGCCTTAAACCTTAGGCCTTGCATGCATATCAAAGTGGGCCTAAACCCCTAGGCCATACATATACCAAATGGGTCCACTTCCATGGCTTTAAAAATGCATTAAATGGGTTCAATTTCATGGGCCTTGAAGTATATCAAATGGGCCTAGTCCCATGGACTTGAAACATATCAAGTGGGCCTAAGTTCTTAGGCATTAAATGAATCAAATGGGCCTAGCCCATAAGCATTTCATAAATCAAATGGGCCTAGCCCATAGGCCTGTTACAACTCAAATGGACCTAACCCATATGTGAGTGGCCCACCCAACCAATAGCTCCTACCTTAAAATGATCTCACCAAGTGGATGGACGGCCTGGATGCATCACGTGCATCATGGTGGGTCCCACTACCGCCGGACAGGGGGGTGGCACACCCATCAAGGAGGGCTCCACCGTCCAGCACGCATCAAGGAGGGCTCCACCGTCCGCTGGACGGTGGAGGCAATACGGTGACAAGGTGGGCGCCACCGTCCACTGGACGGTGGACTACAACACATACAACATTGTGGGTCCCATGTGGGGCCCACTGTAATATTTATTTGACATCCAACCCATTGATAAGGTCAAACAGACCTGGTTGAAGGAAAAATAAAAATTTCAGCTTGGTTCAAAACTCCTGTGGGCCCCAAAAAGATTTCAATGGCAGATATCTCATTTCACTGTTTCCTGTGGTGTGGGCCACCCGAGTTCTGGATCGAGCCGAAACTTGGAGGGGGCCCACCTGAGGAGGGGACATGCCTTGTGAACAGATTGGATGACAAACAAACATTACGGTGGGGCCCACGGCTGGAGCCGTGGGTCCCTGCTGGACGCCTGCCCACCCGCCCGCTACCGCGTGCAGCACCTGCACTCTTGTCAGGGAGGAGGCAGGCGCTTTGAAAAAAAAATTGAAAAACCCAATTTTTGGGGTTTTCGTTCGTGGGGTCCGCATCACGCAAATTCATTCCGCTCACTAGCTTCCCCGGCTCAAGATCAATCCAATGAGTCCGCTATTGGGCATATCTTGGTATGTAGAAAATTTAAGATTTAATTTAAACGGTGAGTGTCACTGTTTTGAATGGTATGGCCCGCCCAATGAACGGATTAACTTCATCCCTTGGCTCAACGCCTAAAATATTATGAGAAAGAGGGTGGGTGGCTTGGATTACACTCATACATCAAGGTGGGGCCTACACAAGGACCCACCCCCAAAGCTTCTCTTTTTCCCTTTTTTTTTTTTTTTTTGCACAGGGACGTCCAGCGTCTGGACGGTTTGGCCCCCCCTTCTTAATATAAACATTGTGGTGGCCTATTGAAGTGGGCCACCACTGATACAACATGCAAGGTGGGCCCCACTTGAAGCAAGCTTGGACCAAATAACTGCTCAAGGTGGGGTCCATTCAAGTGGGCCACACAACCCTATTACAAATAAAATAAAATAAAATAGAAATAAATAAATGAATGAATAAAAGAGAGAGATGGAGAGAAAGAGAGAGATGGATGGTGGGACACGCGTGTGATGGAGGGACCCCGACACTATGGGCCCTCCCTTGCAATGAATCATACACCAAGTGGGTCATTTAGCACATGGGACCATCAAAACTTAAAATCAACGGTGGGGATCCTTTCCCCACCAATATGGATGGTCTAGATGACCTTTCTAAAGAAATAAACATCATGATGGGGTCCATGGAGAATGGCCCCATCATGAAATGATCATGATGATCCAAATGGGCCATCGGTCACATTTTAGGGTCCCAAGTGAGATCCACACCATTGATCGGTGGGCCTCACTTGGCCCATCATAAAAATAAGAAAAACTAGTATGATCTAGCACCCACCGTCCGATCTTCTTGCTCCTAGGGGTTCCTTAGCACCTTAGCTTGGATTTCAATGAATGAGATGATGAATGGAGGGTTGAGATGGGAGATGATGGGATAGGAAAGTGGGCCACATTTGGAGCTTAGGAGGCTTGGAGAATTCCATACGTATGGAGCTTGAAATTTTTGCTTGGAGATTTGAAATGAGAAAGAGAGAAAGAGAGAGAGTTGTAAAGGGAGAGAGAGAGAGTGATGGATGGATGTGGTGATGGGGGTGTAAGAAATCTTTGACTTTTGTGGCCTTTTGTGTAAGAGAGGTATGAGAGGTGTAAGAAAAGCTTGACTTTTGTGGCTTTTTGTGTAAGAGAGGTATAGGTTTGGGAGACTTTTGTGGTTGCTTGGGAAAATGGATGAAAGTGATGTGTACTTGACATGTGATGGATTGATGGATTGATTGATTGATGGGATTGATGTGATTGATGTGACACATCGTAGAGATTTCCTTAGATTTCGCAACGCGCGGTATTTTCTCGCACCGAACGTCGGCCCACATCTCTTGACAAGGGTATCGCCTCGACGCGCGAGTCGCGGCATCGGAACCGCAACGACGGCGCGGTCGCTATGGTATTGGTCTCGGGTTGAGTCGACTCGGGTTGTCGACATATGATTCAGGATCGCGCGTCGATTTCGGTTAAGGGTCGAAGGTTGTCGGAATTCGACCGGTAAGACCACGGAAGTCTACGGAAAGGTACGGACTAAGATATGGGTCTTACAGATTTCCCAAAGAAAATTTAACCCGTAGTGGAAAGTAAATGCGATGGCTCCGATAACATGGAACCATGGTCGTCTCAATAGAATGTTAAATGAAGCAGGGATGTCAATGACATGAAATGTGATAAGAGTCATATCCGGTTCGATTTGCAACTTGATGTATTTTTTCGCCTCTACTTGCCTTCGAGAGTTATCGAAGGCTCTGACACTCATGGTGTTGGCCTGAAGGAGGACGGTTCTATCCCTAAACATTTTGCGGTCCTCAGAGGGCAAACGTTAAGGCTGGATCCGTTTTCAATAAGTACAAGTAGGACTTTGAAAATTTTGTAATAAACTACTATGTTTAATGAGTACCCTTGTTTGCGTCCTTCTGGGGGCAACTCATCATCAGAAAAAGTGATTGCTCGTGGTGGAGGAGCTGTCCGATCACACTTGCCACCATTTCGGGAGGTACGTCAAGAGAGATGTGTGCATCATTCAGGGTCTTAGTGAAGATCTTTTAGTGTGATCTTGATGTACACAAGAGTTTCAGATGGAAATCTGCACAGGAATGGACTTGAGCTGAGTCGCTACGTCATAAGCGATGTCAGCTTTGTGAGTTGCTCCCAACAAAGTTCTCCGGGTTTCCTTTGGGTCCTGATTGTCTTTTCTGAAATACCTTCCATTGTTGCCCACTTCAGCGCATTCTGGGAAATGCTATGAGATCGCCTTTGTGTTATAGGAGGGAACCATCCTCCCTTCCAGGTATATCATTGGTTCCTGAGACTGAATAGGTGCTGATGGAACTATATGTGGTGGACTTGATGATTTCTTTTGATGGGATTTGACTATGAGATTTCCTTCCTCCTCTTAATGTGTGAGAGGGATCCTCTGGGCCATGTGTCAGTTGGTGAGGCATTAGGAAACTTGGTATTTGAACTGGGGGTGCCCTTTACAAGGTTAGTGAGGGTAGATCAGGGAGGCCTATTGGGAGAATGAAGGGTTCAGAATTCGACCTTTTTAGATTTGAATGTGCCCCTTGAGGGGCAGGGTGCTGAGAATGTGATCTATTTGGTGCTGCTTCGAGGACAATGAGCGGATGTACTGTTGGAGCCACTTCAAGGGCGAAAGGTTGTGTTGCCGGTGCTGCTTCAAGGAATACGAGAGGCTGTGTTGTCGGTGTTGCTTCAAAGAATACGAGAGGCTGTGTTGTCGGTGCTACTTCAAGGAATACCTATGGCCCAGACGAGGGTGCTTATTCGAATCCCCATATTTGATTTGTGGTATCAGGCATGATTGCTTATATGGAATGATGTGGGGAGGAGTATGTGAGGCGCCCTCCCTCAATGTGGTTGACGGTAGAGGTATTGGATGTGTCGGGTCCCGCTTGATGCGACGACAGAGGATTTTGGCGAATGTTAGCTTGAGCTATATTGTTAGCCTGCGGGGTGATCGCAATCTTCTAGTTTCGATTAAATCTGTGACCGCATATTTCAAAGTGAAATAACGGTCCGTCAGATGACCAGGGGCCTGATGATATGCGCAGTATTGATTTTCATTATAACCAGGTAGCAAGGGATTAAGTGGAAGCTGAGGCTGGAGCGGTGTTAGCAGTTGCTTCTGTATTAACATCGTCAAAACCTGATTGTATATTTATGTTAAAGGGATGAACTTCCTGCTTAACATTGCCTGCTTGTATGGGCCTTGCGCATTCCCCCTAAGTTGTTGCTGCTGAGAAGGTTACGCCAATATCCCTGTTAGGTTTGTTGTGGTTGGTACTACCTATTTTGTTGTGGTTCTGGTTGTGAAGCATACTGGTTGCCTTGAGCATTGGCGATGATATTGTTGACACATATGGTGCGTTGCGTGAGAACAGTACCGTTTTCATTCTTATATCCGACAAGTTTCCCTTTGACTTTGTTTATTTTGACTGAAATACCTGGTGTGGTCATGGGGAAATGATTCTGGCTCTGATTCCAACCTGTTCCCCAGCTCGGATGAGCTGATAAAAAATCACGTATGGGTACGAGATTAGATATCCAGAGATGCTTAGGTTTGCAGAGTGGACGATCATGGATATCTGTTCTTGTCATCAATGGGATTTTTCATTCGAGCTGTCATGACCCACTATTACCCTACATATGCTAATAAAGATTCATCACTTTTTTGTCTCAAGGCACCAGGTCTGCCCTTCTCGGAGCCATGTTCAGATTGTACGAAAATCTATCGATGAATGCTCGAGAGATCCCTTTTTAGGTTTTGATGTGTTGACTCTCTAGTAAGGTGTACCAATCCAAAACATCGCTCTTAGGGTATTTCTGGAAGAGTCATATCAAGGCTCTATCGTTTCCTTCTATTGCATTGAGTTCTCTACAAAATGCTTTAAGATGTGCTGTGGGGCACCTTCTGCCATCGTTTCTTTTGAATTTGGGTACCTCAGACTTTGGATGTACCCAAGCATCAGGGAAGGGACACAAATCCCTGAATTTGGGGGATGAGTGATCCACTCCTGCTGCTCTGTAGTTGATTTTGCACCATTTACAATTATTCTCGCAACTCCTCGATTTCTAACTTGTTTTGCTGCGGATATCTTGCCCCCTGCTGTAGGGCTTATGCCGCTTCCTCTTTATATGAATCGAGAATGGGGGGTTGTGGGAAAGATGATAGCCTCTCGGTGGCAGGAGGTAGCTGGAATTGAAAAACCCTCTCTTTCAGAGGAGGGTGTGAGGTTCATAAATGGCTTCCGCTTGGGGTATCTGCCAATTCCAGAACGTTGCTCCCATTAGGGGGAGTGAGTTGAACTCGAAACTGACCCTCTTCTTGGGTATCCGTCAGTTTTTGTCTGTGATTCCCATTAGGAAAACTTGTGTTGTAACCGAATTGTTATGATGTGTTGAGCAGAGATGTGTTGAAGGGTTGCTCCCATTTACTGGTTGTCGCTGATCTTGTGCTGACTCTTCGGGGAGAGGGAGAACGGAATTTGCTGGAGGAATGAGGGAAAATGTAAAAGGGGTTTGAGGGATGGAGCTATTCTATACACTAGGCTGTGCTACCTATGTGTTTGGCACTATACTTGGTACTAGGCGAAGTAATAACTCTTGTAATGCCCTGAAGTTCTGTGACGTCTCGTTCAATGTTGCCACGACTGGCAAATCTGCTTGTACCACTAGTATTGGTGTCGATGTCGTCGCAGGGGTTGGTTCTGATGCTGATGGTTCCGAAGTTGTTAGAGCCGTATGCTCTTCTTCATGGGTAGCCTGAGAAGTCATGACTACTTGTGATTGAGTGGTCATGGTTCGAATTGATGCCTAGACAAGTATAAGTGAAAGATGTTTTTTATTTTTTTATTTTTTATTTTTTTTGTATGAATGTAGTGATGATATCCCTTGATATTAACGTACTATACAATTTCGAGTCAGGTCTCAGCTAGTACGAGCTAGCGATTGTCCCCAGTGGAGTCGCCATTCTGTAGACACTGAAAATTGGTGCTTACGCTAGTTTGGTATTTGTTATGGTGTTTTGGTGGTAGGATTGATTTGTAGATGTTGGAGTCACCATTAACCGATTAATCTCAAAATACCGCGGTCGGCTAGAACCCACAGAATGCATAAAGTTGGAGAAATCTGAAGACTCTCCTACCTTAGACTGACTCCTGGTTTACGATCTGAGATTTTGAGTAAGGGACCTCGGTTACAAAGAGGAAAGATGTTAGGCCCCCTATTTTCCTGTACAAACGTACAGTCTCTACTTTGCGTGGTAAATTAATCTTAAGAGGTGGATGGTATGGTCGAGATAAGACTAGGCACATACATGGATTTTTGATGCGGAAAGTTTCGAGGTTTCGGCAAGCCACAGAGCATACGTCCAACGACGTATATAGAAGGTGGATGTGATGATGCTTATGCGAAGAGATAAGAAAAATGAACTAAATCACTAGGAATTTCTGATGTGACAAGATCTAGTGTTCGGCAAGTCACATAACATACGTTTACTGGAGATCTAGATAAGTAGGGGGGTTGAGGAGGAAATAAATGTCATGATGAATGTTTGTATAAAATAAGAGGATTTTTGGCTAAAATTTAAGTAGGCTAAAGCAAGGGTTGCACCATGACTAATCTAGGCTAGGTTTGAGATTGAGAAGGTTAGGAGGAGGCTAAGAGATGGCTGAAAAAATCTGATCTTGGAGGCTTGGGAGCTCTCCCTCACCCCCACTCTCTTCCTTTCTCTTCCTCTCCCTCTCGCTTAAGCTTGGAAATGAAGAGTAGTTGATGTTGTTGTTTGAAATGAGGGGAGGAGAGAGTTATTTATAGCCATCTCCAATGACATTGTGGTAATAATGAGGTTTAAAAGGGGTAAGAGCTGAGGTGGCAAGTGGTGATTGGTTGAGGGGAGAGAGACGCCACGTGACGTATTATCATTGGCTATTGGGGTTGGTAAAATGGTAAAAAGGTCGGATAAGGGGGGTAATTTCTTATTTTCGGACGCTGGAACAACTGTCCCCAGCGGTGCACACGCGGGTCGCGAGGGGTGGCACTTCGAGTGGCGCTTGTGGTAGTCAAACTACCCCCAGCAGTAGTTGAACTACTGCCCGGTAAGGGTTTGGGCCGGGATTAAGCGTGTAGGTCTGTTTGGTATGCTGGTTCGTCTGATGTTCATCCTTTGGGAGTTTTAGGGTTCAGATAGATGGACTTAGGTTTGACTAAAGGGTTCCGGCCGGGGTATAGGTGGGGGTTGTATGTAGATTGAATAGATTAGAATAGGGTTTCAAGTTGCTGATTAGAAGTTTGGGTTAGGGTTTTGAGTTAAGTTTAGGTTTAAGCTGGGATTAGGGTTTAGGATTTAATCATGCTTCCTAGATGATCTTAGCCTTCTCAAGATATTACCTGGGTGGAGTGTCTACACTGGTGAAGATAAGATTAAGTGGTCGAACTCCGAGAAAGTCGAGGCTGATGGCTTAGGCCGACCTTCGAGGCCGAGGTCGATGTTCGAGATCGAGCAGTTATCCGACCTCCCTTCCCTACACTCTTTGCTTATTCCGGTTGCCCGGTTAGTCCAATTTTACCCATAACACTCACCATTAAAAGCTTCATAGGCTCATCCTAAAATTTATTTTCCATCTAATCAATTGATAAGGTCATGCAGACCAGAAGGAAGGAAAATCACGAATATCAACTTGGTTCCAAATCTTTTAGGCTATGAGAAGTTTTTAACCGTCAATCAATTGTTTTCATTGGCATAGTCCTTGAGATTTGGATTTGCTTCATTTTTAGGTCTACTCCCTGACATGAGCCGGAAAGAAAGAAGAGCGGTGTTTATATACAAAAACCATGCCAAGGTGGGTCTTTAATTACAGCCTGACTGGGCGTACCCGCTCTGACCGAATCCGAACCTGTCCGCGTGCTGCTGGTCCGAAAATGTTTTGTACGAAGAATTTAGTACTCCATGTAGTGGTGTCAATGGGCCGAGCTCGGGCCTGTAAAATAAAAATATTAAATAAATCTCGCCCGACGTCCTCGCCCGAAACAGTTCAATCCGGGCCGATCCTACCCCAGGCCCGGCCTGTTGACAGCCATACTTTCAGGGATCATACTTTGCTAGAGCATGCTATAACGTGCTCATGCACAACATCACCGTACATTGACATGCACTGACGTCAATCCACACCATCCAAATTTCGTATCCCAGCGATTGTAGGGCCTGGACCACAAATGCAATAAATAGACGGTTGCAAATTTTCGGGTGATTTGCAGCGGAAAGTTAAGTCCATTGATTTGAACGTTAGGCTCACCCAATCATTCAGTCAAATATTATATTCTAGGTAATACCCCATGGTCAGTTGGTTCTTGCATTTGGAAGACTCGGTTTTGGGCCCACATGTCTTGTGGACAGACATTGTGTACACGTGCAACATATATCTATAATGCTCCAGTCGAAATGAATAACTCCTGGCCTGTGGCCACTCTAGCATGTCCATATTCGCTAACCTGGAATACCGACCGTCCATCATGAAGTTTACCTCCCCCCATTTATTGGACTTCATATCAAGTGTTATCATTCTACAACGGGCCATCTGTTGTAGGATTCCCCTCTTAGACGGTCCGGATTCACCTGCCCTACGGCCTAGTCTACTTCACAGTGGCGACGCACGAAGACTGGTTCGTCGAGTAGCATGGGAGACTCGGCCAAAAAGTTTTAGTGCGTCCGTCAAGGATGCATGGGTCATACTCCCGATAAGAAATAAAAATAAAATAAAAAACAAAAAACAAAACGCGGTGTTATCTGATACTGTGGCAGTATGCATAATCCATATACCAAGAAATTAGACGTAGGTTACTTTTAAATTAATTTAAACCGTTCAAATAGTGGGACATACTGAAGGTATAAAATATACATGAAATCAGATTTATTGAATTTGTTAATCCAGCGATAATTATACATTTGTGTATTGAATTTGGACCATTGAATAGTTTTCACTGAACCGTCCATCAGATGCCCTTGAATCGGCCATTCATGCGACCGATCCATTGTAATTATTAGTTTTAGATAATTATAGATCGTAACTCGTGTTTTCGACGGTTTATTTGAGTAACACGTGTGTCACGTTTACGATTCTGAATACATGCGTATGACCATCTTACTCTGCAAGAGCGTCGAAGTTTTTTTTTCTTTTCAAGAGTTCCTTTAACTGTGTCGCGACTCAGGACTGAGCGTGTGTCGTCACCCACTGGGGCCCACCTGCTAAGTTGTACGATGATCATAACCATCCATATTGTTGAATCGATGCTGTAATGTCTACATTAGGAAATACTCTGAACGGATGGTTTTGGCCATCACTCTCAATACATGAATTCAGAACCATGAAAAGAAGATTTTCAACGACACCTGTTGAACTCCAAAAATCAAAGGTTACGGTCATCATTGAAGTTTAATTATGAAAATGTAAAAAAAATATTTATATCAGTGACTAAAATTTGTACCTGAAAAACGTGTCCAACACATGTTTTAGCGTTTTACGCAAGATTTCTGGGGGCCACATGTTGTGTATATGAAATCCACTCCGTTCATCAAATGAGAATCCACATTTTCATCGTGAAAGGAAAATGAGAACCGGATAGAAATGTCATATGGGTCACGCTAACGGTAATGATGTAAAATTGAGCCTAAAATCTTTAAATTCATGCGTTGTGGCCCACGTGAGTTTTGGATCAGGCAAATGTTTGTACCTTACTCTCATCATAATAAGAAATACCTGATGAACGGTCTTGATTAAAGATATAACATGGTAGCTCCACGGAAAAAACCTATGGTTTGCGGCCCATCCACATTTCCCTGCTATCTGAACCACTTGAATTGTGGATCCGAATGCCTTATGCCTCCAAGAACGAGAATCGAGGAGCCCACCTGATGGACGGACTGGATTTCACATATATATACTACATGAAGCACTAAAAGTGGTAGCTTTTATTCCGCGTTGATTCGGGTCCCCCAAACAGGGTGCGAATTGGGTACTTCCCCAGTCTAGGGCTACGACGGCCACTGTGATGTATGGATTTTATCCACACCGTTCATGCATTTCATCATATTATTTTAGGCTAAAGGCACAAAAATGAGATAGATCCAGTGCTCGAATGGACCACTAAATGGGGATTAAATGATTATAGTTGAAAACTTCTTGGGGACCACAGAAGTTTCGGATCAAGATGATATTTTTAATTTACCTTATTCCAGGTCTCCATGAACTTATGGACAGGTTAGATGAAAAATAAACAACACGGTGGGCCCTAGGAAGGTTTCAACGGTAGGTGTCATTAACACAGCTGCTTCATGTGGTGTGGCCCACTTGAACCTTGGATCTGCCTTATTTTTGTGGTCTCATCCTAAAATGACATGGAAAAATGCATGGACGGTGTGGATAAAATCCGTACATCACAGTAGCCCTCAAAGCCCTAGCCTGTTATATAATCCGCGCCGCCTCGGGCAAGTTTATCATAAACGAGGAACCATACGATCCTCGACCGATGATCTACAAACCATGCTCTGGTTTGATTTTTAATATACCCAAGTGGGGCCCACCATTCATTGATTCAGGTCATTTTTCTGATAAACCCCGCTGTAGATGGACCGACTGAAAACCTAGAAGACCAAAACACAGCCACCAATCTTGCGCTTTTTCTGTTTCAAACGTGGGATATTGCTCTATTCTCTTTTTGACCGTCTATTTTACCGCCACAGAACTGAAAGGTCAAGATCGTTCCATTTAAAAATAAAAAAGAACGATTATCGTCCATTCACCGAGGACAACAGACGACTGGTCTGGATCTGTAAACCGCTGGCCCACTTGTACAAATAAAAACTCGAGCATAGATGGCATATCCTCGGGTCGGACAGGGGAATGTAAGAACCTGAAGCTGAGTATACGCACACTATCCTGGAACATTGAATTTATACATACCTGACAATCCATCCATACCGTTGATCTTATGAATTGAAAAAATGGACGGATGATTTTGGAGTACTGTGCTTAAAATAACAAAGGAAATGCTATAAAAGTTGGTCGGAAATTAACGGTTTAGAAAAAAAAATGCAAACGGTCAAAATACAAAGAAAAAGGAAAAATACTGGACAGTTTTGAGATTTAAATGAGAAATTTTTCTGGAACTTCATATCCAGTTTATATCCCACGAGATGAATGGTTTGGATCAATCTTAGATGGCCCACATTTGCATAAATCAAGGCTCGAGGATACTATGCAATCAGGGCTCGAGGTTCATATATAATAATAATTCTTCCAAAAGCAAAAGGAGGGTTTTGCTGGTAAAATAAAACCATCTCTCTCTATCTTCTTTTCTTTTCTCTGTCTCTCTCTGAAGGGTTTTCTCAAAATCTGGTTTTTATGAGGTTGTTATCTTGAAATGGGATGGAGATCGAGAGCTCCTGAGAGAGACCATCTTCTCAGAATCTGATGTTGCTGAGGAGTTCTCGACTTCCAGCTTGAGTTCCTGACATTTTGACCCATCTCCTTTGAGCCCTTTTGGATTCCGGAATCATGTCTCAGACCAACTGGGAAGCGGATAAGATGTAATAGCTTTCTCTTGTTTTTCATTTTCTCATTTGGGTTCTCTTTTTGGTTCTTTTGTTTTCTTCATGGGTTTTGTTTTTTCCTCTGCTTGTTGGGTTCTTTTAGTAGATATTTGTGTTTGGAGCTGCCTTTTTTATGCTGTTTTTGGAGTATTTTTTGGGTTTCTTTCTTTTTTTTTTTTTTTTTGAGTTGGGTTTTGATATTTCTTGGGTATTTTGTTATTTGTTTTTGGTTCGTGTTTTCTCATTTTTGGTATTTCGATTTTTGTTCTAGGGTTCTAGTTTGGGCGGTTTTTCTTTGTTGAGTTTGGGGTTTTGGCTGTTTGCGATGTTTTTGGATTTATTTTAACTTTTTTGGTTTATTTTCTTTTTATTGGATTGTTGGAAAACAGGTTAGATGTGTACATTTATGATTATTTGGTGAAGAGGAATTTGCACGCGTCAGCAAAGGCCTTTCAAGCCGAAGGAAAAGTGTCTTCGGATCCCGTTGGTAAGAATTTATGAAGAAAAGCTAGTAAAAGAAAGCGGTTTCGAAGGTATTTTTGGTTTTGGGTTTGTGATCTCTTCCTCATTTGGATTGGATATTGGTTTGCAGCAATCGATGCTCCAGGTGGGTTTCTCTTCGAATGGTGGTCTGTGTTTTGGGATATCTTCATTGCCAGGACAAATGAGAAGCACTCGGATGTTGCTGCCTCTTACATAGAGGTGGAACTTCCTCTTCTGTTTTTTTTTTTTTTTTTTTTTTTCCACTGAAATTTCATTGATTGTTTTTGTTCCGGGCTGGTAGAGGATATATACTTTGTTTTCTTCTCGATTCTATATGCTTTGTAATGCTGCATGTACACTGTTTTGTTCAAAACTCGAATTCATTTAGCTACTACTGTGCAACAAAAAAGGAAGAAGAAAGTCTTTTTCTTCTTTAATCAGCGCAGAAAGTATCAGTAGAGCTCTTCTTATCATGGTTAATGGTTTTGTCATGTGAGTTTCTATTGCAGACGCTTTTATTCCATTTGGGTACAAAATCTATTTTCAAATGAGTGACATTCAGGACTCCATGTCCCATTGTTATAGGGTGGGATTTCCGTAGTACGCACACTGGTCGCATCTACTTCAGTGGTTTCTCAATATGAATATGCCATATTCTAAAGACAGCATATTTTGTTTTGTTTTGTTTTGTGCTAGAATAACCCAATAATTCCTCTAAATAAAGGAAAAAAGGGATGCTTGTACATGTTCATTGTGTTGTGTGATACATGGATGGCGCCTATATTGGTCATAAAAACCCTTAGGGCACTTGTTGATATCTTTCAACTGACTAATGGTGTACTAGGTTGCGTTGGAATCCTTTCAATATTTGTGTTGTAAATGGTCCTAGCACAGAACCCCTAAAACCAAGACTATTTGGCAGCTACTTTGAATGGCGACCTTATGGAATATTTGGAGAAAGGAACAATCGATGCTTCCAAAACTCTTGCAACTTGGCAGTCAAAGTGGTTAGGAATGTGGTGTATTGGGCCTCCTGTTCAAAGGACACCAATATTTGTAAATCGAGTTATCTATTGGGATTCTACTCGGCTCCTCTGTTGGCAATATTCTTTCCTGCCTAATTTGGTGGTTCTCTAATAAAATTCTCGTCACCTTTCAAAAAAAAAAAAAAAAAACTTTAAAAGCACCTTTAATTGCATGGGTTCTAGACTATTAGAGAGGCTAAAAAGCATTACATTTCTTGGTAATTCTTTAAGTTAGTAAACAGGTCAACTGATTCAAGTTAAAAAGGTAAAACCAAGTAAGAATAACATGTTATGAATGAGAGAATATGAGTTGCTAGTAGACCCTGTTCCTGTCTCCATGTCGGTACCATATGTGCATCTGTGTATCAAAGTTTATTTTACAATAGTTATTTCTAGGATACGAGATGCATTTCTTAGTGTTTTTGATTCAATTCACCTAATATATGGTTAAATCTTCTAAGTATTTTAATTCATTTAAAAACTTGCATGGATCAAGTTATATTTTTGGAAGTTTGTGGCTTTGTACTGCTAATTGGAATAACAGTAAGTTTAGATGGTTGTAGACAATATTTTCTTCTAATAGTATACAACTTTAGCTTTGTGAAGGTTGTTAAATCTATGTAGCCTTACTACAATGGCAGTTCCGACCATATTTCAATCCAAGTAGTTATTTCTATCTAGAGACATGTAGAACTTGTTGATGGGATTTGGGCCTGATGGCAGACCCAATTAATCAAGGCACGAGAGCAGCAGCAACAGCAGCAGCAGCAGCAACAACAACAACAACAACCACAACAGCCACAACACCAGCAGCAGCAGCAACAACAGATGCAAATGCAGCAACTCTTATTACAGAGGCATGCACAACATCAGCATCAGCAGCAGCAGCAGCAGCAGCAGCAACAACAACAGCAGCAGCAGCAACGGAGAGAGGGAGCGCATCTTATAAATGGTACTGCAAATGGGCTTGTTGGTAATGATCCTCTAATGCGACAGAATCCAGGAACTGCAAATGCATTGGCGACTAAGATGTACGAGGAACGGTTAAAGCTTCCACTTCAGAGAGACCCTTTGGATGATGCGTCTATGAAGGTATTCTTGTAAATCAAGGGCCCATTTGGATGCACCCTAAGGAGGGTGTTTTGATGTCTGAATGCTGTTTTAAGCCAAACTCCATTCTGCCTCACGTGTTTGGATGCACTTTTGCAAACCCCCGTCTCATTATACCCACTCGTTGATATAGGGGCTAAAAAGCCCAGTCATCAAAAACCATTCCTATTGGTTTTAGGTGAGTCAACAAAAATGTTGACTGTGAAACAAGGGATTTGCGGAAGCCCCTATCCTGAGACATACGGCCAAACACGGAACCAGAGTATCTGTTCTGTCTAAAAGTTATATTTACAAAACACTGCTCCTTGTTGCTTTCGCTGCTTCCATTTTATAACCATCTCCGGAATTTCCACTACAGCAAAGGTTTGGTGACAACGTTGGCCCGCTTCTGGATCCAAATCACGCGTCGATGTTAAAGTCAGCTGCAGCATCTGGCCAACCTTCTGGGTAATTTTGTGTTTTATACTCCACATTGAAACATGCTTAATACAATTTCTTCTTGTAACTATATTTACACATTTGTTATTGAGAAAGGATCAGGTTGGTATCACCTATGCCCAAGTTTTTCTCTCTGTACAGCACTCATTACTGATACCTACTACAATGGGCTGTGCGACAAAAACATACCTGTCAGATGATCCTCTCTGCCCATTGAAGAACTTTGGTCATTTCAAATAAATGGTTTAGAAAGTCCAACCAAGGGTTCACATTCAATCCCTGAAAATCCTTCCATCGGCAGATACAATCATCTGCCATTGTGATTTTTTGGGTATGGGGCAAGGGACGAATGGATTGGATCTCCCAAATCTGTGCACCTGTTTGGCGATAAAGTGCTTCATAACTGACCTAAATGTGAGCATTTGGGACTCGATCCCTTTGTAATCACCATGGACTGCCATCGACATTAATTTCTATCCGAAGGTGATGTGCATTTGCTTGATTCTATACACCTTCATGCCTTCTCCTCCACATTCTACTTTCATCTTTCTTTCTTTCTTCTTTTTTGTGTGTGTGCGCGCGCGTGTTTTTATTTATTTATTTATTTATTAAAGGCAAAGGCTTTTATTGTTTGGCATCATGGTATGCAAAAACAGTTACGCAACGGCCGTTTCATAATGGTAGCTGTGGGAACCGTTGCATGTTGTGGGGCCGTAATGGCTGTTATGGAAAAAATGGCACGTAATGGCTATTATGAGACCAACGCAGTTTATATATATATATATATATATCATTTTTAAGGCATTAATGACTGTTATGGCCTGTGACGGCGGTGGCCATTACGGGCCACGGCCACTGTTACCATGATTGAATACCTTGTTTGGGATGCATAACGTGACAACTGAGTACATTTTCCATTTCAGGCAAGTGTTGCATGGGACACCTGGTGGTATGTCAGGGGCACTTCAGCAAGTGCAAGCTCGAAATCAGCAGCTTCAAGGATCTACACCAGTATGTATTGATGGATATGGATCTTTTGCTACCTCTCATTTTGTACTGTTCTGAACGGTATACTGAAACAGGACATAAAGAGTGAGATGAATCCAGTATTGAATGCCAGAGCTGCGGGTCCCGATGGATCGTTAATTGGAGTTCCTGGTAATGATCATCTGATTGCTAACATATTGAGTTAAGGCCTTACATTCCTAGGTTTGGATTCTTTGAATCCTTTCGGAATCCCAATATGTATATATATCATGGAAATGCCCTTCTCCTCTTGTGGGGTGCTTAGGAGAGAAATGGGGTTCTAGAACCTGCAGCTGTGTGTCAATGGCAGATTTGGGTGCCCATCATATGCCATCTTCTTGATAAGTGGATATTAGAGTTTATGACCTTCTCAACTTGCTGTGTTAGTGCTGGTCTTTTTTTTTTTTTTTTGCAACTTGCTTTTAAGAAAGACAGCGGCCTTGAAAATTTTATGCTCTGGTGGCAGGATCAAATCAAGGTGGTAACAATTTGACGCTGAAAGGATGGCCTCTTACGGTAAGTTTGCTTTCAGCAATCCCTCTATCATTACACTTTTAGTGCATTTCTGACTTTTGTTGGCTTGTATGTACGTAGTGACAATTGTCAATGTTAGAAAATCATGGGTAGTTGCACAATTATGGACATGTTGGAAGGACATCTATTATGAAATGTTATACGCCAGTCCAGTTATTAGAGGATGTGGACATGTTTTGTCGGCCCTTGCATATGATCCTCTTAAAAATAATAATTAGTGACTTGGTCTGGATTCCCTACGAGCTGCAGTTTTGAACTTCCATTCTTGCCTTTATCACTAGCTGGATCTTTAGTCATGCTCTGCTTGTGCATTAATCATGCCCTGAGTACATTAAGTTCAGGCCAGAGGAGCCTGAAATGAAGATTGCAATCCTTAGTTCACATTGACGGCTTGAGCTTGCCCTTGTTGCTGGACGGGTCATCATCTTCTTAGAACATCGTGAGGCTGCCCTTGTTGCAAGAATGAATAGATAAACTGCTCAAAAACACCCAACTCCAGGAATGTTCACTTTCTCTAGTAAACCTAAAGGCTCCATGAGGCTGCCTTTTTCTTTTCCCTCAAATTTCTCTAGAACTTGGAACACCATATTAGCGCGCTCTCTCTCTCACTCTCTCTCTTTGAGTAGTGAGTTGCCGAGGATAAAATTTTATTGCAATATCCTGAACATGAAGCGATAAGAAATTGATAAGAGTCTTGGTAGAAAGAAATAGCCCAACAACAGCTTCTGCTAATGATTCGGTTAGTTGCCTCCCTAGGTGCATGCGTAAGTGAGAGTCCTAATGCACTAATCATTGGCTTGTTGTTAACATGTATAGTCTCCAATACACACACATTTGCATTTAAAAAAAAAATTATTCTTAACAATTTATGGCTTGGCAAAGGCATTTTTTGAAAGACAAATGTCCGCTGTAATTGCCAATGTTCGTTCTCAAGATAAAGGGTCCTTGACGCAACCCATAGTTGGCCTCGATTGCACTGATGGACTGTTTTGGTCTCTATCTGTTTGCCCCATAGGTTTCTGGAGTCGTAAGGGATCAATTAGTTAATAACTGTCTTAGGTTCCTGATGCAGGACATGAAAATTAAATGTGATATGCAAGATTTCAGGCTTAAGATCACGTTAGTTCATAAACAATTACACAAATTCCATATCCCACATGAAAGTCCAAACATTCAATTAAGGGGAATCTATGCGGGTCCAGGCCTACACATGATAGGGCTGGATCAATAAAAATTATAAACCAAACGACACTCAAAGATAAGAAATAATCACCCACACATGCATAGTAATCAGCCCTTAATCCAAGGGATTCAGAAATTTCAATTCGGGGAACCCTAGGGTGAGAGAAGAGGCAAATAAATTAAGGATAATGCGATCTAGGGTTAGGGTTTATTAAAAACTGGTATGAAAGGGTAAAATAGAAGAAAACCTGAACTGAAAGACACTTCCCACGCGCGGACAGCAACAATGGCCTAAACGCTCGTGCGTGTGATCACTGCTGCACATGTGTAGGGCCCACTATTCAGAAAAAAGGCTACCTTGGCCCTGGTCGGCTAGGGATGGACTCCAAAACCTCCAAATATCAGCTCGATCCGATGTACGGTTTGTGCGTGGTGCTCCGCAGAAGTTTCAGCTCGCCGGCGGGTCGAAATCTGAAAATCTGCTGTAATGAAGAAATTTGATGCAACAAAAGGGACGAATTCGAAGTATGAATGGTGGTGAAAGATGGAAAAGAAGATGATGGAGGATGGGAGTGAATCGGGGTCGATGTGGCTTCGCACCACGGTAGTTGACCCTTCGATGAAGGGAGGGCTTCGCACCCAATTAGGCTTCACAACTCAGAGAGTAGGAAAACACAGAATTTTTATTAATCTTCAATCAATCAAAAGAACTACAAGGGGTGTCTATTTATAGGGAAAATCATATACCCCAAAACTCGCACCATGTGCGCAACCTATTACTTGGCGATGAAGTAAACTAAAATAAAAACCAAACAGAAATCTAAAGTGTTCATAATGTTCTAAATAATAACAGTAAGCAAAATCTAAAAAAATAAAATCAATCCGACAAGTGGGCCACGATCATGAGATCCCATGATGGGCTTTTCTTGATTATCGGGCACACTTTTTTGAACCAAAACTTGTCTTCTACCTAAGAGTCCCTCCCTGGACGTCGTCATCGGGCCAGATCGATGGTGGGGCCTTCCTTTTGCTTTCGTACGTGCGTAGGGGGTGGTGTGCGTGCACGTGTGCACATGATGTCCCCATCAGTTCCCTTATTTTCATGACTTATTTTCTGGGCCATTTTTTTGGCTCCCATTCTAGGCCAATGGATCTACCATTCTACATTTAACAACCAATAACCTAGAGGCGTGATTTCCATTTAATGAATGTAATAAGTTTTTTTTTTTCCTCATAGTCTTTATGTAATGCTTCAGTAAGACTATTCTTCTTCATCTTCTTCATGTGTGTGATCTATCTCTCTCTCTCAAAAAAAAAAAAAAAAGAAGAAAAAAGAAGAAACCTTCTTTGTGTGTTTGTGTGTAAATATCACGACCACCACCATGATCATAACCTTATTGTAGCTATTTGGGTGTGGCTCTGCGAATACATTGCCAAAAATGTGAAAGGGAGTCCTATGATTGCCTGGCCCGAAATTTGACAACTGGCTATCCACTTAACATGATGTTCCTTTATGGGGCTTCGGACCTGCTGGCGTAGTTGCCACCAGTTGGTTGGGGTCCTGCTTGTACAATACTTAACAAAATAGAAACTAACTAATAAAGGAAATAACCAATTGGGCCACTTTCCTGATAAAATAAATTTGCTAATCTGAGAGTGCACCGGCATTACCTGAACAAGGTACTGTAGGGAATGCTGCAGTGCATATCTGTAGCTCTGATGCACTAGCATGATTTGGACTTTTGACTAATCAAGTAAAAGAATCTGGTGAAACAAGTACACTAATTGGGGGACTAATAATATATACATTATTTGAACAGTAAGATGCCAATTATTTAGCTGTGAACTTGCTGACAAAACTAATCCATGTGTAGATAATAGGGGTGTATACGTGTGAACATTGCGCACGTGTGGGGGCCGTCATTGTAGATAACTGGGATTCAATTCCACATGTATGGACAGATTTGGAACCCTATTTTCAATGGGATAAAGACGGCTATAGAAAATGTCAACTTATGCATGGACCAGGTCATCATCAGTGTGATTTTTGTATGGTAACCCATGAAATGTGTGCTGGACCTAATGGATGGTATGGATGGATTGATTGGACTGCCCAAGTGTTCTGATGCGACTAGGAGCACTGTAACTTATGGTGGTCTAAGTGCAGCAGATATTTCTCAATATCAGTAACTAGTTGTATATTCATGAAACAGTAATCGTCTTTCTGGATATAGAGTAGGGAAAAATCATAGCAATATGACATCTTAAATCGGTACCATTGAAGTTCAATCACAAAAACTTAGACACACATACACTTCTTATGAATTGAAGAGAGTGCCGGAATCTTTTGGTCTTTTACAAGGGATTATTCAGCTCTTCTCAATGCCCCCTGTGAAATATGAAAAGCTAGAAACAAATGTATTCTAAATGGTAGTCTCATCTTGTTGGATGTTTTGGATGAAGCCCATGCCTGTATCCGAAAATGCTGAAAGTTTCCAACAATTAGTTCTCTTTCAATATTATATTCTCATATATGCTGTTTTCACGATTTTTGTTTCTCCATTTCATATCACGTCTCTATCAAAAAGGGGAGAAAAATTCAGAATCAGATTCAGAAGAAACAATCTCATATTCTTCTTTGATGTTTTCTGAAGGATGTGTATGGAGGAATGTTTGGTCCAAAGTTATTATTTATAATAGTATGCATGTGATTAGCATCATGCTTCTTAGCACTCTAGTGATGTACCTTGTCTTGACTGCAAAATAAAAGTACATAGGCAAATAAATTGCCATTTATTCTTGCATGCCCCATTCAGTGCTGCCTGCCTGCCTACTTCACTTAAATCCAATTTTTGTTACACAGTTCTGTTTTACTCTCTACAGGGTCTTGATCAGCTCCGAACAGGAATTTTACAACAGCAAAAGTCATTTATGCCGTCCCCGCAAACATATCCTCAGCTTCAGTTGCTGACTCCACAGCAACAGCAACTTCTGATGCAGGCACAGAATATGAGCTCCCCATCACCAGGTGAGGTTGACAGCAGAAGACTAAGAATGCTTCTGAACAACCGGAACATGGTTCTCGGGAAGGATGGACAGTCCAATTCTGTTGGTGATGTAGGTCCAAATGTTGGGTCTCCAATGCAAGCTGCATGTTCCGTTTTGCCTCGTGGAGGAGAAACAGATATGATAATGAAGGTGCACTCCTCTGCCTAGTTATTTCCTGTTTTACCTATATACGGATACTTATATGGGCACACCCTTCCCCTAAATCTATTGCTGCTTCGTTTCACGCTTCGTGCTACCATGTGTGTCTCTGATACATGGTTACTTCAAAATACTCCAAGTACTCGTGTCATCACAATACAACTTGGGTGGACATACGGGATATGGTGGCTTGGCCCCTATCCTACACTTGGAGGTAGAGTTGGGCATCGGTCCAGATTGGATCGGATTGGGTATAACCCGATCAGACTCGTAATCTCTATGCCTGGATCCGTACTCGGACAGATCCGGGACCGAGTCCGAGTCACCTGACTCGGACAGGTCCGATACATTGTTGGACTGACCCGAACAGATTCCAACTCGGTTAGAGAAACTGAGTCGGATCGGATTTGATACGATTCGGATAGTTTAAATTTAATTTAACTATTTTATGTGGTGTGGCCCACTTCAACTTTCAATATACTACATTTTTTTACTCAACGGCTAAAATGATAAGTCAAAATAGATGAACGGCTTAGATAAAATATATACAATGAGGTGAGCCCCACATAACTCTACAAAAATTGTACTGTGCTTTCCCATGTGTATTACCATGTTTACGTGCACTGCACGCAAGTGCTGTACTTTTCACGTCACCTTTTGATAATGGGATGTGTTATATCCAAACCGTCCATACATTTGGCGATTTAATCTTAAGGCTTGAGACAAAAAATAAGACAGATCTAACTATCGTGGGGACCACACGAATTATTTAATGGTAAAAATCATTCTATGCTGCTATTTGTAATGTGGTCCAGATGATTTTTGGATATTATTTATTTTTTGGGTAATGCTATATAATATTGTCTAGAAATATATGAAAGGTATCTAGAAATATATGAAAGGTATAGATATAATAAATACATCACGGTGGGCCATGCAACTTTGATATCCTTTGAACCGTTCGTACAACTCGGAGCTCGAGGAGCGTCAGTGCTCGTCACGTGCCTATATAAAGCTGGAGACGTACGGAGAGGGGAACGGACTGGCTACTCTCCCTAACGCAAGTCGGTGCTAGGTGGACCCCACCATGATGTATGCGTTTCATCCATGTCGTCCATATATTTTTACACATCATTTTACAATATAAGTTTAAAAATGAGGTATATCCAATTCTCAAGTGGATCACATTACAAGAAACAGTATTGAATGAGAGCTGATCATTAAAAATATATTGAGGGCCATAAAAGTTTTGGATCAAGGTGATCTTTGTTTTTTCTCTCCATCTGGGACTGTATGACCTAATCGACGGATTGGATGTCAAATAACACTGGAAGGTGAGCTCCACATGTATATGGAAGAACATATATACAATTAGACAGGAGGTGTTACACTGTTGACGTGCACTGCATGAAAGTGCAGTACCGTCTTTTCAGTTTTCACGGTGGGACTCTTGTTTTGACGGTAGCAGGGATGTCATCATGGGATGTGTTATATCCAAACCGTCCATCAATTTGGTGGCCTCGTCTTAAGGCTTGAGGCGAAAAATAAGACAGATCTAACTATTATGTGGACCACACGAATCATTTAATAGTGAAAATATTCTCTACTGTTATTTGTAGTGTGGCCCACATGATCTTTGGATATTATTTATTTTTTGGATAATGCGCTATAATGACCTCTAAAAATACATAAATGGTGTAGATATAATATATACATTACAGTGGGGCCCATGTAACTTTGATATCCTTTGAACCCTTCGTACAACTCGGAGCTCGAGGAGCGTCAGTGCTCGGCTTTGCACGACACGTGCCAACGCCAGCTGCGGGTTGTCAGACAGCCATCATGGTGGCGGGAAACGGATTGGCTACACCGCTGACATGGTCAGTGCTATGTGGGCCCCACCATCACATGTGTTTCATCCATGCCGTCCATCTATTTTTAGATATCATTTTACAACATGATTTCAAAAAATGTGGTATAACCAAATCTCAATTCACAACTGGGTCAAGCAATTTGGATGGTCTAGATTGACGTGAAGATTTGGAAAAATAATAAAGTAGCAAAGGGGGGAAAAGGGAAGAAGAAGAAGAACCTGAAACAGATTGACGCATGTAAATAAACCTGAGGAGCAATTGCAATGTATCCATGAGAAGCAACGTGTTGACGGATGGTAGAATAGCAGTTGTTGGTGAGACAAAAGCCATGGAAGAAAACCACCACTGAATATTCTCCTGCCTCTGTTGGAGTGCTGATTAATAGAGGCTTTGGAGGTGATGAGCTTTCAGGAGCCTCCATAACCTTTAAACTCAACTTCCCTATTTCAAACACATCTCTCTCTCTCTCTCTCTCTCTCTCTTGGGCGGGAGAGTTTTGGGGAAAAAAACAGGTTGGGTAAAAAGAGTTTTAAGTTTTGGGTGAAAAAAAAAGTATTTATTGGTATACCCCTCTAGGTCGGGTCTGTTCGGATTGGTTCGGACCCATTCGTACGGGTATTCGGATCGGATCTGTCCGGGTACAGTGCTATCCAAACCTGACTTGAAATTAAATCGGATCTGGCCGATCAGAATCGATCAGGTCCGATTAGACTGTCGGTTTTGTTCGGAACGGTATCGAGTCGGGTCTGATCGGGTCGGATCCACCGGATCGGGCCTAAGTTGCCCACCTCTACCTGGAGGAGGGAGGGACATTTGAAGTATTATTTTAGTATTTGTTACACTGGCACCATGACCATTTGTGCTCCTGCACATGCGACACGTCCCGCTGCTGTGGGGATGCAAGGAAATGGGATAGGTACACGATCGTACCTGTACTTGACCCTCAGCTTGCACTGTTGCATTTGCAGTAAAGATCAAGAATGGCTCACAAAGTACGTACTATTAAGTACTAACCCCTCTCTAAAGCCTATAACGTGCAGAGAAGCCCTGCCCAAATTTACAATTAAACAGTTTGCCTTTATGATGGATAATGACACTTGAAGCTGTCCCAATTTGACAAATCACACCAGTCAAACAATATGCTCTTTGCTGGCATAATGAGTCTACGGTTGAGAAGGCTTGGAGAAGATGAGAAAAAGATGTTTAATCTAAGTCTTGACACCAAACCCTTGATCTCATCACAAACAATTGAATGCACACGTGTGGCTTGCATTAATCTCTCTCTCTTTCTCTCTCTCTCTCCCCCCACCCCCCGGTATGGCGGACATGTGCGTAGCACCACCTTTGTTTACTTGTGTGACTCTCCAAGGGAGCTCAAAAATACATTTCACCCCATTTACTTCCAAATCCTCTCTTGTAGAGAGGATTTCATTTACACGCCCATTTACTCCCATCTTATTTCATTTTATTTACATGCATTTACTTCCATCCAAACACACCTCAAATACCATTTACCTCCATTTACTCCCAATTCCCCCCATTTACCTTCATTTACTCCTATCCAAACAACCCCTTAATGAAATAAGACATGGGACTTCCCTTTAGGCCATCAAGTGATGGCTCAACATGGCAGGCGCTTGTTTCCTCTTCCACCTCTTCCTCATAGATGGTCCTTTCACAAAGGTTGGGAACTTGGGATTCTTCATTGGGCATACCTCTGCAAGGTGGCCCTTGTTCCACACTTATAGCAGGTGGCATTATTGCGATTGCCCTTTGAAGTCTTTCCTGTTTCCTTTCTGATCATAGGTCCATACCATCTTCCTCCATGAGTTGGCCTGTCAGTTAGTTTGTTTAGATTGATTGAAACATTCACCAACTGTATCTGGGTCTGATCATTTTACCCTGTGATAGGGTTCTAGATTATTCTCGGCAGTGGACAGTTTCTAATCAGTGTACACTTCAGTTGTCTGACAGTTCAAACTGTCAATTCTTGTTTATGGTCAATGATATTGGCTTTTCATGGTTCCAATTCTATATTTGGGATGACTGTAAGAATCAGTGGCATTGATGGCGTGTACAAAACATTTCTAATTAAGATCTAAAGAAGTGAGATAGCTGGTAGTTTCATGCTTGTGTTAAGATCTAAAGCAATCTACTACTCTTATGTATAAATTGCGGTATGGTTGCAAGTTTACTACTTGTTTCTGGCCATCTTAAGGCCTTCCTGCTTCCCTTTTCCTTATTGTGCTTGTTTACGTGTAGTAGAAAATAGTTCAGTTGCAGCAGCAGCAGCAACAACAACAACATAATAGTAATCAGCAACAACAGCTTCAGCAGCACACGCTTTCGAGTCAGCAGTTGCAGAGTTCAAACCCACATCTTCATCAGCAAGACAAAATGGGCACTGGCAGTGTTACTGTGGATGGTAGCATATCAAACTCCTTTCGAGGAAATGATCAGGTCCGTCGCCTATTTCGCCACAATCTAGCAAGTCGAGATACTTCTAAGTTCTAACCTACTCATGCTTGTTATATGGAATATCAAGACTGCTAGAATGCTTATAGGGTAGGGGAATGATCTGTTGCTAAATGTCAATATCTAAGCTATCAAGCATTCAATCTGCAAACAAGTAGACAGAGGTGCCTTACTATGTGGAAAGGTCATATACCAAAAAGCACAAATCAGATTATCCTAGTCAGTCTCGATGTTTTCTGCCCATTGAATTTGAGGCTTGGTTAGACCCTTTTTTTTTTCTATCTATCTCGGGATTCATAACCCTCAAAAGTCAATCAATAGCTATGATTACCTGATTAGTGTGTTTTTTTTGGGCACGCCCATCCAAGGCAGGACAATATATGAACAGCTCAGAACTCATACACGTTCCATGTCTATGCAAATAGAATGCCTGATGACTAACTTAAATTGCAAGTGATGGCACTGGATATCATATCAGACTTTGCTTGGAATAAATGTAATATTTATCGGAACGCATGTTCATGTTATTATTTTGGTCTGGTATGGTGTCTACTAAAATTTCTTTTATGCACTTTAAGGCTTCAAAGAATCAGGGTGGGAGAAAGAGAAAGCAGCCTGGAACATCTTCAGGTCCTGCCAATAGTTCAGGAACTGCAAATACGACTGGACCCTCCCCAAGTTCAGCTCCCTCAACACCCTCCACTCATACACCGGGAGATGTGATCTCAATGCCTTCTTTGCCTCATAATGGTAGCTCATCAAAGCCATTGAGTATGTTTGGTTCTGATGGACCTGGAACTCTTACTTCACCATCGAATCAATTGGTGAGTAAGTTATCTTTGCATTCATTTGTCAAATCAGCCCCAGAACTTTCTAAAGACAATGCAAGCATAAAATCTCATTTACATTCCATTTTGGCAGTGGGATGATAAAGATATTGAATTGCAGGCTGATATGGATAGATTTGTGGAGGATGGTTCTTTGGATGATAACGTGGAGTCATTCTTATCTCATGACGATGCAGACCCCAGAGATACAGTTGGCCGCTGCATGGATGTCAGCAAAGGTGGGTTTTATTCATTTTCTTACACATGCTTAAGGATGTGCATGGGTGTTCTGCCAAATTGGGGTTGATTGGCCGTGTGAATCAACTAGGTGGAGTAGGTTTTTGAATAGCTGGAAAGAGGTACATATATCATGTTTTCGTGCCTTCTCTCTGCAATCACAAGTAGGAGATGTATGCGAAGGTGATTCAGCCTAGATTGGCCATGGCCAGGGTATGCAATCGGTGGATTGGGTGCATGAAACTGTCTGAACAGTTAGTAGGCCCACACATGATGGTCTGATTGATCTGTGGGATCATATGGTCCATGCTTTTGGACTATTTTATATAATTAGCAGTTTTCTATAGAACAGAGATAATTTAGCAACAATCTTCAAGTACCCTTATTTTTGTCAATGAATTTTCAGGCCACTTTTTGGGTACCGTACAATGTCCAAATGACACTAAATTGGTTCAATTTGAAAGCCTATTCAGTTACCTTTTAGACAAGTCCAAGATCATGCAATTCAGACATGAATTGAGCGAGTTATTAATGATAGACTTAAGGGCTATAGATATTGGTTCTTTTACTCTATTAAAATGGATGGTTGGATTTAGAACAAGGTGTTATGGACTAGATTTTGGTTTGCCTCACAAAGAATTTTATTTTATTTTATTTTTTTAAAATTTAAATTTCTTGTTGTTGCATGACCACCCGCATTATGGTATATGGTGTATTTAGATGGAGCTCCCCCTTTTAATTGGGTTTAGATATAAATGGCTACATTTTAACCACTCTCTCTCTGTCCTGTCTTCCTTCCAATCCCTTTTAAGTGCTTCTCACTAGCAACCCTAACCCTTGAGCACTTCTCTCTCTCTCTCTCTCTCTCTCTCTCCCCCCCCCCCCCCCCCCCCCCCCCCCACAAAAAAAAAAAGCACCCTAAAGGCCTTCCCCAAAATCCTAATGGCCTTTTCTTTGTTTGAATGTAACTGTTGCTAATATCCTTAAAAAATGGGTGGTTGGATTAGAACAAGGTGTTAAGGGCTAGATTTTGGTTGGCTCCGCAAAGAAATAGTATTTTTTTTTTCTTGTTGTTGCATGACCACCCGCATTATAGTGTATTTAGATGGAGCCCCCTCTTTTAATGGGGTTTAGATATAAACGCCTACATTTTAACCACCCACTGTCTCTGTCTTCATCCTTCCAATCCCTCGAGTGCTTCTCATTAGCAACCCTAACCCTTGAGCACTTCTCTCTCTCTCTCTCTCTCTCTCTCTTCCAAGCCCTAAAGGTCTTCCCCACCTCTCTCTTCAAAATCCTAATGGCCTTTTCTTTGTTTGAATGTGTAATTGTTGCTAATATCCTTCAAAAAAGATAAAAAAGGAAAAAAGTGAAGTGTTGCTATGCTTTCTCTCTTTGGTGTCAATTTGTTTATCTCTTCAACAGTTTGGATTCTTCCAATCTTTGTGATTTGTGGTTCACTGTTCATAAAAATGTGGCCACACTATCAATTGTTTAGATCAGAAGATATCACTCCCAAATGTTAATCTGTGTTTGGTCACCGACAATTAAGACTCGTTGGTGAATGAACGGTGAATAATGGATTGAAAGAAAAAGTTGTCTTTGTTTTTTCCCTCTTCTATCCCATGTTGAATTTATTTTTGGCATGTGATTCTCCTGTTGGCGGTGTTATTCAACCAGAAGTTCTAGGTCTTATGTGACTTCAAACGTGAAACTTTGAATTTGGTATTGAGTGATCTGCTTTGATTAATCCATCCTACATCAACAGGTCATGAGCATATCTCACATGTTTTGGCCCCAGCCAATTGCCTTGGCTTTGAGAAATGGAAACTTCCTCTCTTAACCTCATAGCTTCAACAATGATTTTTATTTTTTATTGGAAAGTTGACAATGAATTGATCATGTACAAGTATAAAGGACGCTGATGTGTGTCGAAGGCCTACTGTGGGGTCCAGTGCATGCTGAGTGTTGACTTTGGGCTGTTTGCTGCTAGTTTTGAGGGCTGTTCAGAGACTATCATTTTGAAGATTGTGGATGCTGATTTTGAAGATTCTGATTTTTGAGGATGACTTTCTGGATATACTTTTAATATTTTTAGGCCATCACAATTTGGCCAAATATTTGTAGATAGTGTGTCGCCGTTTAGCATCCTAGACATATTAGATTGATTTGAAATCAATCTAAGAGTTGGGAGATCCTGAGCAAAGATTCAGAGGGTTCAGGGTGTCTTTTAGAGGAATAAAAAGAGTTGTTCTAGTAGGTATAGGGCACGGTATAGTTTCTTTCTTTCTTTGTTTTTTTTGGGAGGTTTTATTGTAACTAATGATGGAGTTTTAGGGATCCTTACTCTTGCTCCGGTGGTAGACTCTCGGGAGTTTCAACACCTGGTCAAGGGTTTGAGTATCCATAGGTGGTGAAATCCCACTAAGTTGTGAGTGTGTGGGGTGTGTTAAAAAAAAATTTTAAAAAATTGATGAAGTTTTAGGCCCTTTTTGGATTGTGTGAAAAGAAAAGAAAAGAAATATGTAATGTTTGTCCAATGATGGATTTCATAAGCACTATTGATACATGGGTGTCCTATGGATTCCTTTTTTGGGGTCCTTATTGGAAATCTCATATTCCTCCCCCAATTTTCACCTTGTATCTTGTGTGTTAGAATTTGACTTTGGAAAAGACTAATGATTGCTATTTACAATCTCACTATTTCCTTTGCTATCCAAAATTATGCATTAGTTCCAAACAATGGAAAAAGCTTTGCCCACAATCCAAACAGGCCCTTAGTTTCATCAACCTGTTTATCTCTATTCAAATACGTGTCTGGTGTGGTGTGGGTGTTTCATCCATTCTAGCAAATCATGTATCATAATCTCATTAATTCGATAACTGGATTGTTTCATGCACCCCTTCTTTGGAGGGGAGATGCGGGCTCTAATCCCACTGATGGATTGGTTTTAATTTGCCTGAACCCATATGTAATAATCCAAAAAAAGAAAAAAAAAAAAGAAAAAGAAAAAAAGTGGGAAATATAATGGATGATGTCCTTGTGGAATTTTCTCTGACAGTACCTTCCCCATGTTCTAAACTAGGGTTCACATTTACTGAAGTTGGTTGTATCCGAGCAAGTTCAAGTAAAGTTGTCTGCTGCCACTTTTCATCAGATGGAAAGCTGCTTGCTAGCGGTGGCCATGATAAAAAGGTGAGAGCTATATCTTTAAGGAAATTTTCTGTTTGTCTACTACGTCAGAAGCCACATAAAATTGTTACACATGAGCAGTATGTGAAATTCCTACTTTCAGGAGTGTTTTGCTGATTCAAATTCCTCACGATTTTGAAATGCAGGCTGTGTTGTGGCACACGGAGACTTTAAAGCCAAAGACTGCACTGGAAGAGCATTCTTTGTTGATTACTGATGTTCGTTTCAGTCCAAGCATGCCTCGACTGGCTACCTCTTCATTTGACAAAACTGTCCGGGTTTGGGATGCTGACAATGTCAGTTGTCAATGTTTTTTCCTCTTTTCAACTATAGTTTTTCAAGTATTTTATTTGGAAAAGTCTTGACTCTTCTTGAGTTTTAGCTGTTTCTTATTTTATCATTAACCAAGCACTTAATGTGTCATGTTCTTTTTTTTTTTTTCCTTTTGTTTTCTTTTTATGGATGCATCTAAGGTACAAACTCTTGAGTGATGAAGTGCTAGCCTCACTAATACACTCGCGCGTGCACACACACACACATATATACATATAAAAAAATAAAAAATATAATATGATATAATATAAAATTTTGAAAGGTAATGAATTTCAGAAGAATGTTAGAATGGGCCATTAGGAAGTTAATTTACTAATGAAAAGAACTTCCCCAAATTTATTACCACGTATGGGGCGGAAAATTCCATGTTCATTGTCATTCAAGGAACAAAAAGCCTCTGCATCATTCAATACCCCTTGTAAACACACACGAAAAGAGAAGAAAAAAAAAGCTCGTTAATCTTAGTTGCTGGCCATCAATGTTCCAGTTGTCATTATGATTTGCACCTTTATGATATTTTTTTTTCTTTTAATTACATTATAAAGGTAAAACCAGAGATTAAAGATAACATGATGGAAACAATTTGTATGGTATTTGCAGTCATTATATATAAGGATAAAGCTAGAGGTTAGAATAAATAGAGAATCTGATGCGTAAAACATGAGGGGTGGTTTGAGGCATGCGCCTTAATGCAGTATTCCTCAAGCATTAAGCCTCAAAGCATAGAGGGTTGTGTTACCTTGAGGCAGAGCAAAACTCTTTTAAAACCCTGTTTAAGCTGTGCTTGTACCTTAGATGCATCCATCAAACCTCTTTTAATGTTCTAGCCTATGAACCATATGTGTGTGTGCATGTGCGTGATTGTGCTGCGTGCGTGCATGTCCAACTATCCAACTATTATCAGGTATTGGCATCACTATCTTATTGTGGCGGTGTGAGTACATTTAGCAAATACAGTATCTAATTACCTAGGCAATGACCCGAATAAAGTTGTCTAATCATGTTGGATTCAACTAAGCTCACATTAAGTACCAGTCTTTTAGAATAATTTGGTGAAATCTAGAAAATAGGAATCAGGATTCCTTGCTATGTATGTACCAATTATGTCAATAATGTTAATCTACATCAAGCATGCATGGATCAAGCAATAAATGGTCGTTTGATTATCTCGAAGATTAGATACAAAGAATGGAGAATGCGAAAATATTGGTGAACTCAACCTTGGATGCAGTGTTGAGTTTGACGTGTAACTTAATGATGCTAATTGCACTTGCGGAAACTTGAATCTGGACCTTGGAGTCTTAGATGTGGTCCTGTGGATCTAGATCCACACAGAAAACTACATGCACAGGAAGTAATCCAGGTTTAAGATTGTTGGAGTTCCCCTACAGATGGAATACCAGTTCCATGAAATGTCGATATTGCATCTTTTTGTCAGGAAAGCTGAAAGATTGGTTCTTGGAAGTGAATCCCATGGGACATGACAGCTACAAACACTGGATAATCAAGCCTTCTATGGAAATGGTCTTCCTTCCCATACCTTTCCATGCCATCCAAAGTCCCCTATATTCTCACGTAAAGGATGGTTGAAGCCTTTGATGACTTTTCTGAGTTGATATTCTTTCTTCCATCTCTTTACTTTTGCATATTAATCTCTCCCTGACTATCATGTGCTGAACATTGTGGATTGAATGCTTTGGTTTACCATCAAAATCATGCATACATCTCAATATTTATTTTTATTTAGATGCTTGTTGGGTGCTCTTGCTTCCTAAATTTTGACGCTCTTGCCCACTTATGGCTAGAGGTGGGCGTCGAGTCAAGTCGGACTGGATTGGGTCCAACTCGAATCAATCCGATTTTTCAAGAACCTGACCCGAACTCAATCTGATCTGAATCCTTGCTGGCGTGACCCGAACCAAGTCCGACTCGGTCTGGAAAACCGAATCGAGTCGGATCGAGTTGAGTCTGTCCAGTTGATTTGGATTGGGCTGAATCAAGATAGGGAGAGAGGGAGAGAGGAGGAGAGAAAGAAGGAGATGTGTGAAATCGGGAGAGAAAGAAGGAGATGAGAGAAAGGAGGAGAGATTGGTGGGTGCGGCGCCTTCTTTGGGTAGAGAAAGAGGGTTAAGGTTTGTTTGGTTTGGGACGGGTAGAGAGATGGATATTAAAAAGTAAAAAAAAATATATGTAAAAAACTTACATATAGGACCTGACCGGATTGGGTCGGATCGGATTCATTCGGATTGGATTGGTCCGGATTGACCACGATCCGAACTCGATCCGATGTACGATTGGATCTGAGTGGTCCCACTCGATCCGCACTGATCCAGGCCTTCGGTTCGGTTCGGATCGGGTTGGATTGGGTCAGATTCTGCCCAGCTCTGCTTATGGCCTTCCATATATGAATATGCTCTTGCTCCCTTATCCAGCTGTCAACATTTTGTCTAGATGCTTTAGGTTTGTTATTCACAACTATTAGTTAGTGGATCATATTGGCTCGCCTATTTTTTCTTTTCTTTTGTGTATGGGTGCACATTGTTTGGATTCTCGTTGGAAGTTATGGCATAAGCTTGACGCCTCAACCTTTGTCTGGGCTGGGGGACCAGCAATGACAGTAGAGAACTCCCAGAGGAGCAATGCAATAGACTATTACGTAGGTTGATTACAAACGGTCGCTATCTAAATGATCTTAAACATATGAATTGGGCCCTCCTTGGAAAATGGACCTAGAGGTTATGGACAGAAAATGGGACTCTTTGGAACATGTTAATCAAAGTGTAAATATGGCCGTTCAACGGGAGAATGGTGGACCAAAGATTCTTCAGTTTATTTATTTATTATTTTTTTTAAAGACAGGGTGTCCCCACCTCTTTTTTGAAGTGAGACTAATCCCTGCGGATACACGCAATCACCCACAACCACATGTATCGGGTAAAGCCAAGGAGGGGAATCGAACCCTCACCTATAGGGAGCAAACCTATGGTGGACCAAAGATTCCTCAGTTTATTGAGCCTCTTCTCTTTGTAAATATGTCTTATCTGTCAAAAAAGAGGTCCTTAAAGGAATCAGATTTGCCGTAGGAAAGGGAGAGAAAATTCGGTTATGGGAAGACATTTGGGTGGGAGAAGTGGCTCTAAACGAGGGTTTTCCAAATATATTTCATCTTGCCCCAAATCGGTTCATCTCGGTAGCTGACTGTTATTCCATTGGGGGGATGAAATAATTTGGAACCCCACCCGTCGTAGGTATCTACTAGACTGGGAGATTTTAGGGTGCATCAGCAGTTGTAAGCCAGATCAGTTTGGAGAAGACAAGTTAGTTTGGAGATTCGACAAACATGGAAAGTTCTCTACCATGTCCTTATACAGTTCTCGACCATGTCCTTATACAGTTTCCTCTACAGAAATTTGCATACTAGATGTCATGTCTGTGTTGAGTTCTTCATGTATTCACTTATTTAGCAGTTCTGTTGGTATAATTTTTTTTTTACTATGTTTACAGTTTTCTTTCAATGCTGGTAGACTTTGACTAGTGCAAAGGTTATTTCTTCAATACTAGACGTCATTTTCAAATTGCAGTGCTTATTGCACAAATGATATTAACATGTGACCGGACTAAACTTCCTCTTGAAGCTATGGTTATGTCCTGAACACACTGTAGTTCTCATGGCTTGATCACTCCATTGTGCAGCCAGGTTATTCACTTCGCACTTTCACTGGACATTCTGCCTCTGTTATGTCCCTGGACTTCCACCCGAACAAAGAGGATCTCATCTGCTCTTGTGACGGGGACAGTGAAATACGGTACTGGAGTATTAATAATGGTAGCTGTGCTAGAGTCTTCAAGGTATTCAGTGGATGTGTTGGCTTGTGCATTCATGAATATTATTCCTCTCTGGGAGTGTATCATGTTACTCGTTTGTGCAGGGTGGGACAAGCCAGATGAGATTCCAGCCCCGTCTTGGTAGGTACCTTGCAGCTGCTGCTGAAAATGTTGTATCAATATTGGATGTTGAGACTCAAGCTTGTCGGCATTCATTACAGGTTGGTTATGTACAGATTTTTCTTCTTGGAGATAACAAGATTAAGTTCTTTAAATAGCAGCGTAAAAGAAGCCAGAGAGACCATATTTTCTGGCCTCAAAGAGGCTAAAATCATATAAAATGATCTTCCAAATGCCTCTTTGATATATGTAAAGGCTGCTAAAACCTAAGAATGTTCTAATTGATCGTCTCTCTCTGTGTGCTAACCAGTGTTCAAATTATCGGCGATATTATCGAAATATCGCCGATAATATCGGTGTCGCCAGTGCAGCGACACCGAAACCCCAGTATTTTGTTTCGCTTCCAAATATCGCCTAAATCTCGCCGATATTGTTGGTATTTTCAAAAGGGCGCTGATATTTCGCTGTTCCCACCAACCACGGGTGGGAACTGTAGCTAACAACCCCCTTTTGTTGATAAAAGGGGTGGTTGTCGGCGAGAAAATCACAAAAAACATAAGAAATACCTGTTTTTTCCCCCGAATTTGGAGGAAGATGCGAATTCAGCTGCTGTTGAGTCCAGATCGGTATTTCCGGTAAGATTCGACCCCAAAATTTTGTTTTTTTTTTTTCGTCCAAAAATCCACTGCAACATCTCGATTTTGCCAGCGGGCCGAGATCTTGGTCAAAATTAGAAGTTTTTTTTGATTTGGGATAAGGGAGAGGGATTTTCGGGTTGAAAATCCAGAGAAATTGATGGGAAAGGAGATAAAATTTTGAAACGGGAGAGGGATTTTGGGGGTTTTTATCGCAATTTGGGGATCGGGCGCCGTGAATGGCATTGCGTACCTGGTTACTCAGTACACTCTTATCGTACGAGTACTCTGTTGGGCCCACAGAGAATGTATCTGGTCTATCCATGCGGTCCATCCGTTTTTCCATATTATTTTAGTGTTTGAGACCAAAATTTAAGCGTACAAAATGATCAAGTGGACCACACCATTGGAAACAGTTTGAATAATGACTTCCACCGTTAAAACTTTTCTAGGGCCTACAGTGATGTTTATTTCTCATCCAACCTATTCATAAGATCACACAAACATGGATGAAGGGAAAAAACAAATAGAAGTTTGATCCAAAACTTCAGTGGCCCTCGAGATATTTTCAACGGTAAATGTCCAATTCATATTGTTTCCTATGGTGTGGTTTACTTGAGGTTTGGATATACTTCTTTTTTAGGCTCAAGACTTAAAATTATCTGTTAAAATGGATGGACGGAGTGGATAAAATACATAAATCACGGTGGACCCCACAAGTGAGCTTTGACGGTGCAGCTCACTTTCACTCTGACGGTGTTCAGAAGACCCACCACGGCGGGTGCAGGTCGGTGCTCCGTGGGCCCCACCATGATGCATTTGTTATATCCGTGCTATCCATTAATTTTGAAATATTATTTTAGACGTTTATCTAAAAAATGAGTTAGATCTAAAAATCAGGTGGACCACACCACGGGAAAACAGTAGTGATTAGATATCCACCATTTAAATCCTCCTAAGGCCCACTGTACTGTTTATTTGACATCCAACCTGTTAATTAGATTATAAAGACTCAGATGGAGGGAAAAAACAAAGATAAACTTGATCCAAAACTTTTATCGTCCCCAAAAAGCTTTTAATGGTCTACATTTGTTCAACACTGTTTCTTGTAACGTGGTCCAATTGAGATTGGGATATACCTCTTTATTTTTATCTCATATTATAAAATTATCTATAAAAAAAGATGAACGACAAGGATGAAACACATACCTTGTGGTGGGGCCCACAGAACACGGCAGAGGAGTAGCCAAATCCCTTTTCGTCGGAAGCGGATTGTGTACTGAGTAAACTCCGTGGGCCCTTGTGTCATTCATGCATTATATCCACTCCGTCCATATCTTTTAACACATAATTTTAGGGCTTTATACCAAAAATGGAGTATATCCAAACCTCAAATGTGCCACACCATCAGAAACTCTGTAAATTGAACATCTACTATTGAAAAATTCTTGGGGACAACAGAGGTTTTAGATCAAGCTGATATTTGTGTTTTCCCTTCGTCCATGTCCTTCTGATCTTATGAACAGGTTGGATGACAAATAAACATCACTGGGGGCCTTAGAAAATTTTCAACGGTTAAAATCAATAGTTCCACTTTTTCCACTGGTATGGCGCACTTGAGCTTTGTATATGCATTAATTTTGGGTTAAACCCATAAAATGATCTAGAAAAACGAATGGACGGCGTGGATAAACCACATGCATTCGCGGTGGGCCCAACTGAGTTTACTCAGTACCATAAGAGCGTACTGAGTAATTTAGTACACGATCCGATTTCCTTTCCGCAGCGCGTGGATCACGGACGCGGATTTACTGCGGAAGCCTTTCCTAGTGCGCTGCAAGCTCGGGTGGGCCCCACTGTGATGGCTGTGAGAAATCCTCTCCGTCCATCCGTTTTGTGATTTTATTTTAGTACTTGTTTTAAAAAATGAACGGTATCCAAAGCTCAAGTGAGCCATACTAAAGGAAAATGTGGTTTGGGAATTCCTACCATTGAAACCTTCCTGGGTTCAACAGTGATGTTCAGATGCCATCCATATCGTTGAAATCTTCCTGGGTTCACTTGAGCTTTAGATACAGTTCATCACGGTGGGCCCCAGAAGTAGGGACAATGATCCACTGTTCAAAACTTCTTAAGTGCCACAGAAGTTTTCGATCAAGCTTATATTTTTGCTTTCACGTCATCTATCTCTATGTTAACTTATGATGAGTTTGGATCTAAAAAATACATAATGGTGGGCCTTATAAATGTTACAATGGTGGGGGTGACTGATCCCACAGTTTTTTCTGTGGTGGGTCCACTTGAACTTTAGATCTATCTCATTCCTTTTATCATGCCATAAAGCCATCTGTACAAATGGTTGGATGGTATGGATACAACACGCATCATGGTGGGGTCCACAGAGCTTAGTGGCGTCACTTCAGTAGTGATTTGGCTACTGCCTTGCAGTTGCAGTAGCGACATTTGATACACTGGCACTCAGAAATTGTTAACGTTGCATACATTAATCCAGATTAAATAAACTAAACTCTAGAACCCTCTCAGTGGCAAAATCAGATCGGTCGAAGAATGCTAACCTTTGATTTGTATATACTTGTTGGTTGGAATAGGGTACCTGATGTTTTTCATTCTTAACCGTTCAATAAATGTCCACCAAAATCCTATAGTTTGTTAATCAAGTTAGCTTAATTTTGGGTTTCTTGGTCACTGAAACCTAGTTTAAACGGTTTAAATTGAATTATTCGTATGTTAGTTATGAAATTTCTAAGTGTGTGTATCATCGTTAACACTCTATCAATGTCTCAAATCTTTTCAAAAAATAGAATATAGTATATGGACGCAGATTATGTCCTGCCCTTGCAGGGCTCTGTGGGGCCATCATGTTTACATGGACCCATCATGTTGTATGTATAAATCACAATAGGCCCCATAAAGTTTACTCAGTATGCAATCTATAGACTCTTCCTCAATTGTAACTTTCATGAAATTTTGATTTGATCTAACATCTTAGCCCTTGTAATGATTTGGGCTTATTACACTGAATACGAGCCGATGCAACTTTTTTTTTTTGTCGATTATTGCAAATTTGTATACTACCAGAGAGCAAAATGTCATCTGGATTGGGAAAAGGATCAAGGGACATTGGGTTGAAACATGGACTGCCAGTGGAGGGGAATAAATATGGAGCCATATGCAACTATTGTAGCCAAGTGATACGGAGTGGGCGAGTGTCTAGGCTAAAGGAACATTTGGCAGGGGGAGAAGAATGTGAAAGACTGTCCAAGTGTAACAAGGCCAGTGAGAGAGGAGATGAGAAGAGTGTTCACTGAAGCGAAGTCACGCAAGCTGTAACAGAATGATTGGGAGGGATATGAGGGAAGAGCTACGAGGCACTGGACGGGGCCTAGGTGCTATTGACGAGCATGACGACGACGTTGAGGTGATCGCATACCCCGATGACTGTGCTACGGCTTGAGAAATGAGTGATTTTAAACAAGTGATTCGTGAGTCTCGGGCTTCACGGTGGGAGAGGGAGCAAAGAAGACGGATTGACCAGAGTAGGCCGTCGTTTGAGACGTCTCGACATGGGGCTGGTGGGAGCAGCAGACGTTTTGAGGGAGGCAGCGGGCATGACCTACAATGCATGCAAAATGCTCGTGTCCCAGATGCACCCATCGCAGGTGTTAATAAAAAAAGATTGAAAAATGTGTGGAGCAAGGGGCTTAGGGAGAAAGTGGGTAGTGCTATATGTAGGTAGTTCATCTCGAGCCACGTACCAGTAAATGCAGCAGCCAGTCCTCACTTCAAAAATATGATTGAGGTGCTGTGTGCTGGGCCCAGCGTGAAGCCTCCCACGCCACAGGAGATTCTTGGCGTCTATCTCGATCGGGAGCACGAGGAGATGCAAGCTTGGGTACGTGGACTCAAGCCAAACTGGAAGTAGTACGGGGTGACAATCATGTGTGATGGGTGGACGGGACCCACGAAATTGTCCATTATCAATTTCATGGTGTACTGTAGAGGACAACCGGTTTTCCTCAATTCCATTGATGCATTGACCAAAATAAAAGAGCACGAATACATATATGCTCTCTTAAAAGGAGTGATTAGAGAAGTTGGGTCGCAGAATGTTGTCCAAGTTGTGACGGACAATGGTAGTGCATTCGTTAAGGTGGGGAAGAAATTGATGAAGAAGTTCAATCTCTATTGGATCCCGTGTGCGGCGCATTGCATTAATTTAATGCTCGACGAGATGGGCCTTTGGGATTATGTCAAGAAGACTATCCAGGATGTGAGGAGTGACAAACTTTATATGCAATCACTCATGGTTGTTGGCTGCAATGCATGAGTGTTTTGGAAGGGACATCGTTCGACCAGGTGCGACACGGTTCGCCACGAACTTTATTGCACTCGACAGCTTATACAGGCACCGCGTGGGTTTGAGAAATTTGTTCAAATCTGAGAAATACATGAAGTGGAATCAGAAGAAGATCGAGGGTGCAAAGACCTGTTTAAAGATGGTGCTTTCCGATTCTTTATGGGAAAGTTCATAATGTCATTTTCTTTCTGCATCCGATGTACAAGGTCTTACGAGCCGTAGATAATGAGATGTGGCCTTCGATGGGGTCCATATATGAGCTTATGAGAATTATGAGAGAAGGAATAATGACTGCAATCCCCAGTTCGTCTTAGTGGGTGATCAATATCATCGATCATTGATGGACCAGGACTCTCGAGCATCCACTCCACTAAGCCGGTAAGTTTTTTAATACAACTGAGTACCTTAAGCATCACCTCTGTTTGCATGTTAATACAACTGAGTAACTAATATTTGGGTTTTAACATACTACCTGAATCCAAAATTTCATTACAAGCGTCGGCTCCATAAGAATCAAAATTCGATGATGGCCGTCCACGAGGTGTTCGAACGATTATTCCTAGAGTCAATAGCGCAAACAGATTTTGGTAACCAGGTAATGCAATAAATTTTCTTCCTTATAGCCTCTACAAATATGGGTGATTAAAAATAGTGACCTTTGAATCCGTGTTTACAGTTATTGCGGTTTAGGGATGCAAGGGGTATGTTCTCATCCACATTAGCAAAAGCATCGACTGAAACAATGATGCCATGTGAGTATGGTAACATAATTAGGTAATTGTATTTTTCGTTTAAACTTCAAACTAAATTAAGCTCTTCATGGATATATAGGTGAGTGGTGGCCGATGTACGGAGTCGACACGCCCGCACTGCAGTTATTGGCAGTCCGTGTTCTCGCAAAGACTATCTTTCTCACTGTGTGAGAGGAATTGGAGTACATGGTCACTCATACACACCAGTAAGAGGAACAGACTGACATATGAGAAGCTGCAAAAGTTCGTTTACTGCCACTACAATATGAAGTTAAGAGAGAAAGTTGCGGGTAGACCGAGACATGAAGGAAAATCAGGACCCGTTGGACTTGTTGTCTATAGGTAACATGACACAGATAGATGATGATGATGAGGACCCACTTTATGAGTGGGTCAAATCAGCTGATTTAAATGATGCGGAGGGAGGCCCTGCGCCATAGGTAGCCGAGGGAGCAGCAACTTTGGGTATCGATGTCGATCAGGTAGTAACCGAACAGAAGGCGGATACACTCCTTTGATCCTTTGGTGAGGAGTTCGACACGTTCCAATGAGGGTGAGGAAGCATTTTCACAGCCCCCTCCCCATCATCAAGTCGTAGTGAGTGATAATGATGATGAGACTCAACCCCCACTCGACACTGGTCCTGGGGATGACGACGACGATGACAATGACGACAACGGTGATGAGAGAGGGGACGGAGGTACTGGGGGGGGGGGGGGGGTACACGACGACTTAGAGTCAACGATCCATTGGCCAGTTCACTGAGGAGCAGAACTTTGACTATGCCACTCAGGACATGGACCATGGATCTCGCCCACCATCTAGGGCGAGAGCATTAGAGCCCACATATATGTTCGAGCGTTATTTAAAGAAGAAAGCCGGACACGCCGCCGCTAATGCTCTCACACGCAGCTTGTCATCTATGGACATAAGTTCGGATCAGGGGAGCTCCACCTTTATCCCACCTTAAGCATCAGATGACCCCGCACTTCTCTCTAACAATGTCATTGTAGCAAAGATCACTGCAATCAGATGGGCATGGGTACAACACAGAGATCACCCTGGAACCATTGCTACCAGCTTGGTTTTTCAGAGCTCTTTATAGGCTTCTGAGATCAGCAGGAGCTCTTTCTAGGCTTATATTTTGTACAGAATCCCAATACTGATGTAGTTCTGCTGATTTTTGGTTTGATTACTCTGAAAAATGCAACTCATCTTCGTGAAACAACCCAGTATTTAGTACTTGTAATCAGTGTTTGAAATATCGGTATCACATTACATATCACACCCTTGGGAAACAGATATATATCGGTTATTGCATTAGATATATTGGTTATATCGCGTAATGTATTGTTATTGTTGGAAACGTGGGGAAACATTGGGAAATTGATCGATTTTTTCAATGAAACTTCAGTTATTGTTAAAAAAGATATCAATACACATAAATCAAAACATTACAAAAACAATTGCATATAATAGGTTTTCTTTGTATGGGGTCCTAATCCATGTGCTGTCTAACTGAATTGATGCAAGTATATTCAAAATTTATTCATATAATTTACAAATGTAAGAAGACGTGTGGAAACACAAGCAATATATTGAAAGGCAAAAGAAGAATCATTAGATCAGGTTACATACATGTTTGATTTTATTTTTGCACACAAATTGCAACTGATTTGCGAGAAATTGAAAATTTTTCATGTTTTTCAAATTTCCACAACTTGACCCATATCCTCCAAATCTCGAAATCGAAGTTCCTAGTCCATGATTGTTCATGCAAAACATGAAAAATCATGGATTTGTAGCATTTGACATTGATTTAATGTGATTTACAAAAAAAAGATCGAAAATTGATGCTTACCGAATTGAACATGTGGGATATATCCCACCACTTGTGCATTTCGTATCACATAGGCGGGGTACAAGATATATTGTGGGATATATTGGTTGATATCATCGATACAAACAGTGGTCATAATGTCCCTTTTTATTAGAAGGATAATGTGTTGATTTTATTGAAATGGTGCTTGAAAAATATCAAGACCGCAGAGAATATAAGAAAGAGTACTTCCAAATGGAGAAGCAGTGTTACAACCCAAACAAAGATGACAAATGAAAAACAACATGTTTAACCTCATACACCCACTCTATAACGTTCCTCTTGGCTTTACAAAGAACTTCCTGTGGCCCTTGTTTGTTAAGGAAACATCGCCTATTGCTCTTCCCCCAAATATTCCAAAGAACTGCCATCATGATTAGTTGCCAAGTTCATACTGGGCTCGAGTGGGGTGGCCTGTGGGATGTAGGGGTACACTTGGGGTGGGTGGCCCACAAAACCTATGGATTTGGAGCCCGTGTGAGGCGGAACCCATGGATTAGGGGCCCACGGGGAGGGTTTGGCTAAGGACCTAACCCATGGATTTGGGGCCTGGGTATGAGATAATTGAATTAATTCGCCATGGTTTATCAGTTTTAGCTTTTAGAGAAAGTGGTTAATTATCCTGCATCAAATTGGTATCAGAGCGGGAAGTATTGTGTTCGAGACTCCTCACCAGGGGTGATTAATGCGGAGGCATTTTCACACCGGGCTTGAGTGGGGTGGCCCCTGGGATGCAGGGCCACACTTGGGGTGGGTGGCCCGTAAAACCCATGGATTTGGGGCTCGTGTGAGATAGATGACTTGTGTGAGGCGGAACCCATGGATTTGGGGCCCACGAGGAGGGTTCGGCCAAGCACCTAACCCATGGGTTTGGAGCCTGACCAATGGGATAAAGGGATTAATTCGCCATGCTCTATCAGTTCGAGCTTTTAGAGCAAGTGGTTAATTGTCCTGCATCATAACCTGCCCTCGCCGAGCACAACACCATGCCACGACTAATGCATGCCAACAACTAAAAGGGGCATCACCCATTTGACAGTGAAGATCTTTAGGAAAGTCGATCACACCAGGCATGCAACAGAGTAGTGAACAAGTGATCAATTGACTCTTGCCCCTCTCGTACACAGAAGACATTGGGAAGAACCATGGAGCTTTTTTGAAGATTGTCTATGGTTAAAATTCACTTCGTAGGGGGGATTCCTTTGAACCAAAAAGTGTGAAAAAAACTCATGACTCAAATTCTCTAGATTTTAGAGTATCAAGCAAAAGGATTTGATTGGAAACTTGCTGGAAGGGGAGGCGCTCCAAACCAAGGAGTCTTTGGAATCCAGGGAAGACTGAATGATATGAAGCCGATCTAATAACTTAGCATAATCCTCCACCTCCTCATCTATCAAGTCCCTACGACATGGAGGGCACCACACCCCTCGCCCACCAAAGAAAGAATAACAAATTAACAAGTAACCACCGGCATATTCTTCAAGGAAAGATAAACCAAAGACAGGAATTCAAACCCCAAGGGTCTATCACCACACCACGGATCCTCCCATAAATGAATTGTATTTCGGTCACCAAGAGAGAAGATGATACCTACTTTAACCAAAGGAGCTATTGAAGTAACGGCTTTCTGAATCCCCAAGGCTCAATATTAAGATAACTTCTTTATCTCCCATCCTCCTTGAACGCCATACTCGGATGTGACGACTTTCCTCTGTAGCCTACCTTTTTCGGATCCGAACCTTCATCTCCACTTACCAAGAAGAGCCACATTCATAGATTCCAAGTCTCTAATGCCTGCCTTCTTTGGATCCAAACCTCCTTTACCACTTACCAAGAAGATTCACATTCATCAAATTCCAATTCTCTAATGCCCGCACCTTCAACTAACGGCTTGCAAACTTCCTCCCACTTGAGAAGGTGAAATGTTTTCCTATTGTCAGTCCCTTATCATAAAAATCCCTCCGCAAATTTTCTAGTTTATCTAGAACCGACTTCGGACATTTTTAGAAAGACATGAAGTTTTTAGGAAGGCTGGAAGGGCAGTTTTGATAAGAGTGATGCGACCTGCCATTAACAAGTCTTTACTCTTCCACTTCGATAACTTTCTCTCAAACATTTCGATTGCCCTATTCCATAAGTGTTTAGGTGGTTTGCCCAAGCACATTTGAAGGCCCAAATAGGTGGAAGGAAAAGATCCTGCTCTGTATCCAAAAACCTCCATATGTAGATCCCTATTCCTTGGAAGGCCCAATACGAAGTATCTCACTTTTTCTGACATTCATCTTCAACCCTGAAACCTCTTTAAAGCATCCCAATATCATCCTAAAATTATCCACCATTAGTGCACATTTGAAGGCTCAAATAGGTGGAAGGAAAGGATCCTGCTTTGTATCCAAAAACCTCCATATGTAGACACCTATTCCCTGGAAAGCCCAATACGAAGTATCTCACTTTTTTCTGACATTCATCTTCAACCCTGAAACCTCTTTAAAGCACCCCAATATCATCCTCAAATTATCCACTGTAGCTATGTTCACCTCACGAAACAACAATGCATCGTCTACAAATTGTAGAGGAGATATCCGAACTCCTCCCTGGATGCCTCGAAAATCAGAAATACGACCTACATCCTGACCTTTAGCCAACATTCTACTCGATGCTTCTGCCACCACTAAACAAAAAGGTGGAAAGTGGGTCCCTTTGACTTAAGCCCTGCGATGCGTGGAAGAATCCTTTTGGAGAGCCCTTGACCAAAACAGAAAAACAAGCTGATGAAACACATGCTCACATCCAGCTAATCCATTTGCTCCTGCAATCCATTCTTCCTAGTCCACGTGGTTACAAGCTTTTTCGACGTCCAATATGCAAATCACACCTTTATTACCAAAGCTGGAATCCTCTTAAATTGACAGAGCTGCTCATGAATAATGTTTGAATTCTCATTTGACCTGAATTAGAACTGGAAATTTAAGTCTCATCCCTAGCTACCCGACAAAGGTTTTGCATACGCGTTTAACCCATGTATTCAGTTGTGGGGACCATCAATCTATTGGATTCATTTGAGAACTAGATTCCTCTGAGTGTTAGGTTCTGCTTTGAACTAACAGCTTGCTGCTGCACCTCTGTTTTGGCTCAGGATTTTTGCTATATCATTTTCAGTCTACAGGCACTGGGTAGCGTCCCTCTGGCAAAAAACCTGTGATACCCAAATACGGCACTGATGTGCCATGGATATGTATGAGTTTGGGATTTTACACACATCTGCAGTGTCAGAGTATGGAGACTACACGGTACGACTACACTACCTGTTTTGAAGTATCTGTATGATGCTATGCTCAGGCTGAGTGTTAATTTTGCATTGTTCAGGTTTCATTTTTTACAATTGCGGCCCATGGTTCAGTGATCTGGACCATTGATATTATATGGCTCAATGTGGTTGACCCCTGCACCCTAAACCTTTCAGATGGAGGAATCCTGACCCCTAGATTGGTGGCAGAAGTACTACAGCAGTTGACATTTGACCAAAATACAGTAGCATTAGTCCACATTCAACTAAAAATGCAGTACGTGGAGGCCTGAGCATTTTGTAATACCTCTTGACACATTTGGGTGTCGTAGAAGCAAACGTGTTGACATTACATAGATACGTTTCCTGACAGTTCCCTCAAACGAATAAAAACCCTCATCCCATCAAATGAAATAAAAACGACCTATTAATATCTGTAGATTCAGATATTAAAGCTTTACCCGATACACGTGGTTGTGGGTGATTGCCTGTATCCACAGGGATTAGCATCACTTCAAAAAAGAGGTGGGGACACCCTGTGTCTTAAAAAAAAATAAAAATAAATTCTCAGCCCCGATACACGTGGTTAAATCTCTCTACTCCTCCCTGCTCCCCCATTCTCCCCACCCCCCCACAGATTCTTCTGTTTTGGCTTGTTGGTAGGGAAAAACCACATCATCACAATTGATAATCTTCGCAAACGTGTTATGCAGCTAGCGAACGTTTGCTTATGCTGTATGAATAACGAAGAATCAGTTGATCACCTTTTGCTGCATTCCCGTTCATCGCTGCCATTTGGTCAGAATTTTTCCTCCGATTTAATATCACAGGATGTATTCCGGGCTCCTCTTCTATGTTACCGTACTAGCACGGTTTCAAAATGGGTAAAGTCAAGAATCGCATTTGGAGAATGGCTCTTCTTGCCATTTGGTGGTCCGTTTGGGAGGAAAGTAATGATAGATGCTTTAATGATTCCAAGTCCTCGGTTCAGGTGGTGATTTCAAAAGCCAAAAAAAATAAATTTATCGAGCGGGTAGTGAATGTTCATGGACTTAAGGATGTGGATCTTTTGTTTCTAGGCCTCTAGTTTTATTTTGCTCTCTCTGTCTTCGCTGCTATCTCAGCAGCTGCCTCCCTTGTTCTCTTTTCTTTTAATAGAATCTCGTTATCTTTGAAAATAAAAATCTGTAGATTCAGGAAACACTGGAGGCTTATGGCAAGTGTGCGTTTGATCGAGTTGGAATCTTTAGCGCTGTTGTGACTTATGTGTGTGTGTGTGTGTGTGTGTGTGTAGGAGCTCAGATAATTTCTGTGAACATTTTAACTTTTTGAGATATTTCAGACTTGCCATGTAAAATTTCCACTTGATTAAAAGTGCCTGTTGTGCATCTGGTGTTTTTCCCCATTGTTTGAGGAACTGACTGTTTTCAATTGTTTGAATGGTGTGTAATTTCAGGGACACACAAAACCTGTCCATTCTGTGTGTTGGGATCCCACAGGCGATTATGTAGCATCTGTTAGTGAAGACTCAGTCAGGGTATGGTCACTTGGCTCTGGGAGTGAAGGCGAGTGCGTCCATGACTTGAGCTGTAATGGCAACAAATTCCACTCCTGTGTTTTCCACCCAACTTATCCTTCATTGCTGGTCATTGGTTGTTACCAGGCAAGTCTCATTAGTCATTTGTGTGTGCTAGTCAGTAATTTTCATTACTTTCGGTAATGTGCTATGAGATATGGACCTAATTTGTCTCACATATGGTTTTGTCGTTGCCATCTACTCATCATCATCATCATCATCATCATATTAATTTCATGATCAGCTGCCAATGGTACATCAGTCTTCGTATTTTGCCTGGACACTTTGAAAATTTAAGAATTTTGGCAATTGGAAAATTTAGGTTAGAGGATTTAGGGATTAAATTGAATAGCATTTTGAAAATTTAAGGATTTTGGCAAAATTGTGGTCTTGGATTTTGGTTATTTGGGGGATTTGGGGTTAGGATTTGGAGAAATTACAATTTAGAATCGGGAAGTTGGGGAAAATTGTGGATATGGGGCTTTGGGCTAGGAGGAATTGAACTATTGAATGGTATTGACTTTGATTATTTAGAAAAAAAGCAATTTATATAAAAAAATAATTAAATATTATTATTTATTATATAAAGATTAAAAAATTTGCGTCTGGAATCTCCATGCACGTGTCCATGCATTTTGGGTGCTACAGGGGCAGGTGCACCTGGGGTGTACCTAGCACCTTTAACTACACTGGTCTTTCGAAGTAACATTTATGAAATACTAAACGGATGACATAGGAAGTGGGGAATTGTTTAGTTTAAATTTTGGTTCTTATCAGCATATTGCAATTTGTTTTCCTCAGTGTCTGGCTGTGTGTAACTTGGACATGGATAAGAGTGATGGTGTGAGACAACGGAAACAAGCATCAGAAATGATGATTTTGCAAGATCCATCAGTCTTACTGACACCTCTTTTTCGTACATGAGCCCTTCTGCAGTATTATAATAGAAAATGTTGTTCTACTTTAAATCTTGAAGCAGAGAAAAAGGGTGCCTCTATTAAAACATGGATTGTATATTCCATGTAGGGGATTGTTTATAGAAGCATAAGATGTAGAAGGTGTACCTAGATAAGCTCCTCTTCAGTATTCCACCCCACGTGAATTCTATGGGCAACATCCTTCTCAATCTTTGCTAATTCCTCTAAAATTGCATTTCGTTCCGCATTTCATATCTTTGTCAGCGACATGCGCCGATATTCTTTCAAGTTTCCTTCTCATGTGGATGTCATCCTACTGTCTTTGCATGGTTATTTAACCATTGGTGGTTTAATGATGTTTGGACTTGTGGGCATTTGTACAGTCTCTAGAGCTCTGGAACATGGCTGAGAACAAGACCATGACGCTGTCTGCACATGAGGGGTTGATTGCTGCCTTGGCGGTGTCAAACATGACAGGGTTGGTGTCTTCTGCAAGCCACGACAAATTCGTCAAACTTTGGAAATGAAGGTTCTTTTGCTACAATGGGTAAACTGCTATCTGTACTCAAAATTGCATTCCACTCGGTTCTAACATCTCTCAGTAGTGCTTGTTTTGATTGCAGTTGGTCTAGCAGGGAAAAGGGTTGCTAGATCACTGCCATTGGCTCTTCTGTCTACTTAATCTAACCGGAAAAGATCACGTCTTATACTAACCATGTTGTTGTTGTAGTCGTTATGTTTATGGTAGGGAGACATGACTCATAATCCATCATACTAAATCCATGAAATACTCTTTTGTTTCACAGGCCAGCCATTGTGATAGGACTTAGTAGCTGTGTATATACTCTTTATATAATATATGCATATTCGGAGTCTTTGTTTTCCTTGTTGGTGATCCCTGATTATTTTGTGCCTGATATGTGTTGCTACGAAAACCGATATTCGATATTTGGATACATCAGATGCACATTCGCGTGTGGCAAACATGCCAGCCTGTTAATTGGGACATTTGAGTGGCCCCGCCATGAAGGTGGCCGTGCTAAAAGGTCAGGCTGGTCCACTCATCAGGTCGGCCACTCTTACAATAAGAATGGGCGGTCTGGAAAAACTTACGGTCCACGCCCAACATGCGGGTGTGGTTGGCATGAGTTTATCGACCTGATTTCATTGGATCTTAAACTCCATGGTTGTGACTCCTCCTAGGGCACCTCTCTCATCTCCTAAGTACTTGCCAGGTTGGTTTGATTGCTGCTTGTAATTAGAGGTGCACACGAAACAAGCTAGCTAGCTGGCTCGACTTGACTTGAAAAAGCTCGATTCGACTCGGTTCGAAGCTGAGTTTGGGCCAAGTTGAGCTGATTTTTTGAGCTCGAAAATGAGTTCAAGCCGAGTTTGAGCTGGCCCCAGATCGACTCGACTCGGATCGAACCTAGCTCGAATTGAACTCGGATTGAACAAGTTCGGTGACTCGGTTAATTTTATATTGATGTTGCTCACCAAGTGTTTGATGAAATGACTCAACGTGTGTGGCTGGTAGCAAGGGAGGTATGTATATAAAACAAATACCCTTCTTTTCTTGATTTTTCTGTGTTTCACCTTGTTAGAGATTTGGATCTTTGAATTTTTGAAGAGATCAGAGGAAGAAAATGTGATTGCAGTAGCAGAAACTGCTGCCATGGAAGCCAGCAACACTCCGGATATCTTCATACCGGGTCTTGAAATCAGAAGAATGAAAGATTTCAAAGAGAAAATAGAGAAAAGGAAAAAGATTCTATGACGAGAGATTTCAATGGGGTCGGGTCTCATTATATAGAATGCGTGTTGTTATACTAAAATAGAGGGATTTTGAACGTGCATTCCAGGTGTTTGTGAAAATGTTGCACAGAAACTCGGCTCGAACTAGCCTGATCTCTTGGCCGAATCGAGCCGAGCTGGCTAGTTAGGCTCGAGGACCAAGCCGAGACGAGTTTGAGCTGAGGTCAGCGAGTGGCCAAGCCAAGTCAAGCTGAGGCCAACTTGACTTGGTTTGACTCAATGTACACCCCTATACACCAGCCAATCCGATTCCCCATTTTAGATCATCATTTTAGGGTATGAGCCCAAAAAATAAGGTGAATTCAAATCTCCCAGGCAATGTAGTGAGGACTGAACTCCCTATATAGTATGGCCACAAATCTTTTGTTCAAGCTTCTATTTGTCTTTTCCCTTCATTCAAGTATGTGTGACCCTAATAATAGGTTGGATGGCAAACACTACAATAGGCCCTAGCAAGTTTTTTAACGGTGGACAATCAATCACCAGCCACTAGTTTCCTCTAGTGCTGTCCACTTGAGATTTGGTTCTTCTTCATTTTTAGACCATGTCCTAAAATGAGCTGTAAAAACGGTTGGATGATGTCAATATATAACACATACATCAAAATGGAGCCATGGTCAAGGCCTTACCCCAAGTTGTTATTCCTGCTTCACCTAATTTGCGCTCTTAGAATGACTTTGTAAACCCTAATAAGCCAAACCAAGCCAAGCCCACGGGGCTTTTAGACATCCTAGTCAAACTCGAGCCCAGCCCTCAAACCTCATACTCCAGTGCAAGCCCAGCTCAAGGCAGGCAAGGCCCATAACTCGAAAGGCCAACTCAACCCATTAACACTCCTAGGCCTAGTTAGTTTACACCTTTTGATCACTCATTTGAATGTCGTACTCTTACAACTTTTGCAAAATATTACTTCAAATAAGGTTACCAATACTTTCAAAATTCCAACCAATCATCTTGATTAATGTAGAAATATGTAGTAATTGCATTTTCTAAATTTTAGGGGATTTGGACACCCTCCATTGCCGAGATTAGACCTTGACCTATCCAATTCTGCCGATAGTATTGTCATTAATCCACAGTAAGTATTGGTGATCCACCATACAACATTTATACATTACACAATTCTTTCATCTCAGCGTTCTTTCATTACAAATTTTAATCCATTCATCATATCCAAAAAGTATTACAAGGTGGGGCATACATATTGATTTTCAAGGAAATACAAGTACATCAACCATCAAAGGCTAATATCCATGGCACAAAAGATAGAGTATGGTGTCAAATAATGCAAAAAAGGCTGAGATCATCTTTCACCATTAAAAAGATCAAATATATATAGAAGATGGTCAGAAGACTGCATATATAAAAGAAAAGACATCTTAATATTTTAATTTGGCCAATTTTGCACCGACTCATATTTAGAAAGTAGTCGGCCAAGGTTGCAGTAGTTGTAGATAAAATTTTCCTCTACAAAACCTTGTTAACCTCTTCATGTTCATAGAGGGCAAGTATTGTTGCAATGAACTCTTTATCCCTTGATTAAGACTATTTTGGCATCATCCAAGTTTCGGCCATTAATAGTACTCTGTGTTGAGCTGACTAAAGCACAATTCTAACTTCATAAAGATGGCCTTCTCTTCTAACTTGATGTATTAATCTATTTTTAAGGCTACAGGGTTATTAGATAGAATATCAGGCATTATAATAACCCATGATGAGGGCATCTACTGTGGCATGGTAGGCGTTATTGTCTTCTTGCATTTGTCAAAGTTATTTAGCTTGATGATTATGAAGACGTTGTGCCATTAGAATGTAAAAGTGTCGGGCCTCTTAGAATTCTTCAAGAATGGCTTGAACTAGTCGTTAAATGATGGTCGTTTTCTACACAAAAGTATCTGTAGTTTCAAACCGTTGGAGTTCATAGAGATATACAACAGTCTCTCCATCCATTCCTGCAAGAGACAATCAACAAATCTAACACAGAGAAAAATCATGAAAGTAATAGCCCTACAAGCAACATCGAAAGTCATATCAAAAGAGATTAATTTTTGCAAGAAAATTAGAAAGCTGAAAGGATGGAATTAAGGAGGCTTAATGGTTGGAAAGCATATATAAGCAGGATGGCAGCTGCATGATGATGGTTTGCTTCTCAAGGTCAATGTTTTTGTTCTCCAAATGGATTCATTCGGAAGTCTATGGGTTTCGGTCTACAGTGCATTTAATGTATGTAAATATCGAAGATCTACAATGATTAGCGGCAATACATGTGGTTCCAATGCACATATGCGATCCATGGTGCATATTGATGATCCAAAGTGAATATCAGCAACATACGGTGCACATCGGCGATCCAAAGTGAATGTCGATGATCCACATTAAATACGGTTGACATTGACGATTCACAGTGAATATCGGTGATCCACAGTGTACATCGGCGATTCGTAGTGAATATCAACGATCCACGATGCACATCGTCGATCCACACTATCTAGCCTTTAAAAATAAACTCAATATGAAAATGAGATCCACCTGCCATAGAGGGGCACCGCCACAATCTCATCCCTTTCACATACTCTCACCATTCATACCTAAGCAAAAAAAAAAAAAAACTTTTATGTTGGAACGTGTGGCCAAAAGTCTTTAAAAAACTCTCGTTTTCCGCTAGAGATTGTACTGAGCTATGTTGGACCTTCGTCGTAAATTGTCATGGTCCCCTAAAAAATGCGGTGGAGTTCTGTACAACTACCAACCATCGTGAAAGTTTCAATCTTATTGGGTCCCCTCCCATAAAAAATGAAGAAGAAAAGAAGGAAAAGGCCAAATGACTTCTTGTGGCAACTCTATCATAAAAACCCATCTGACATCTTATGTGGGGCCCACTGACTAATCGAGAAGCAAATCCAACCCATCCACATGAAATGAGTTTTAATTTCATGTCATTGGCCCAAGTTCGAGGGCAAAATCATTACAAATGGACCACACTGAAACATTTCAAAATTAACGAATAACGTTAGTGCTATCGTGGGCCACAAAAGGTTTCTCTTCAAAAAATGAAAATACTCTTTTGTGATTTATAACTGTCCAATTAAAATGAATGGATCATATTGGCCAAGGAGTGCGACCATTTATGGTTTAGTGTGATCCACACTCATTTTCGAACTCTTTCATCTCATGAGGTAAGCTAACCCCCTACAAGGGACTAGCTGGGCATTTTTATCTTAGAAAAAAAAAGGAAAAACTTTTTTCCTTTTGTTTAAAAAACACCCCAAGCTTTATAAGGGGAGGCGAAAGCCTTGATATGATCATATTTTGAGGATTTGTCATAAAACAAAATGACAAAAAAAAAAAAAACACCTACATTATAATTAGTTATTTGATAGGATGAGGAGTACACTCATCCATGCACTAACACCATAATTATTCGTAGTTAATAACATGTAACTCAATTGCTTCAGTTAAAACAGAGGGCTATGTTTAGGGGTGTACACGAACCGAGTTAGCTTGGTCGACACGACTCGAAAAAGCTCGATTCGACTCGGATTGAAGCTAAGTTCGAGCTAATTTTTTTAGCTCAAAAAAATTTGAATCGAGTTCGAGCTTGCCTGAGCTCGACTCAACTCAGATCAAACCCCAACTTGAATCGAACTTGAGTTGAACTAATTCATTGACTCCGTTACTTTGATATTGATGTTGCTCACCGAGTGTTTGATGGAATGACTCGACGAAGTGTCAACTAGTGGCAAGGAATGTATGTCTATGAAACAAATACCATTTTTTCTTGATTTTGATGTTGCCAATAAGGTGTTTGGTGAAATACTTGTAAACAACTGTTGCTATTTTACATATAGTGAGAAATTGATAGTGCACTGCATGTGCTTGTGAAAATGTCATATAGGCTCAATTTTGGTTCAAACTTGGCTTGAATTGGCCTGAGTTGTTGACCGAACCGAGCCGAGCTAGCTAGTCAGGTTCGAGGATCAAACCGAGCTGAGTTCGAGTTGGGGTTAGCTAGTGTCTCAGCCGAGTTGAGCGAAGGCCAGCTCGACTCAGTGTACACCCCTAGCTATGTTTCCATGTGTATCAGTTATAACCCAAAGGTACAAGGACGCAGATTTTCTAGCATAAAGTTCGTGCATTGGGATGCTAGGTGAGGCCCACCATGATGTTTGTAAGAAATTCATACTGTCCATACTTTTTGAGAGCTCATTTTGGGATGTATCAACAAAAAATGAGATGGATATAAAACTCAAGTGAGTCGCACGAGAGAAAATAGTGGGGATTCAGTGACCACCATTTGCAACATTAGTATGGTCACAAAGTTTCATATCAGTTAAGCTTTTTAATGTTTTCACTTCATCCCAGTTATAAGGACCTTATAAACTGTTTGAATGGCATATAAACATCAAGGCAGATCCTAGGAAGCTTTCAACTGTAAAAATAAAAAATAAAAACAAAAATAAAAACTCTTTCCCCAGTTTTGTCTCTTGTATGGCTACCTTGAGTTTTGGATGTTGAGAAATTATACAAAAATAATATTTTCTGTAAAATATGAAAACCAAAAAACCAACATAATGTGGAATTAGGACATGATGAAGCACGTTTGGAACGCTATCCTTAAAGTGTTATTTGCTCCTACTTAAGTAAATTGAGTATGCTGAAAGGTTACAAGCAAATTACTTTTAGGATACGACGAGCTTGTTGTAGATCTGCATTCAACAAACATGAAGACCCACTAATGGAACTTTGTTACATAATCTTTAGCAGAAAATAAAAGGAAAAATTTCAGAAAAGAAGAAGAAGAAATGTGAAATAGACCCACTGCACTGGTCTATTCTTCAGCTAATGGTTCAGATGAACCGTTCTAGACCACACTGCTGGTCTGATCTTTAGGTAATAGTTTAGATGAACCTTGCTGTCTTACTCGAATTCTGGTCTATAGGAGTGGCTATGGTTCGTATGAGTTTACTTGTAACACCTTGAAAATCGGGGGTCGTGTATAAACCGGATTCTCGAGTTTCAGACCATCACTTATGCAACAAATATGATTATGATTCAATGTTGACTGAGTTAGAGCATTCACATGAGTAAGATTATACCAAAACTGCAATTCATACTCCAGATCCAGTGATAAAACGCAAGCAGAAGACTGAAAGATATATATATCACTGTATAAAGATAAAATAATCTCAAACTGTCTCCAAAGTATGAATACATCTCTGAGTCTCATATACATGTAATAAAATAAAAATCAAAATGTCATAAGGTCCAACTATAAAGTCCCGCCGATCCAGGCCACCTATGCAAAGCCGTCAGCGAATTGCATATACGAGAACTCGTCCTGGTCCTCGTCGTAGTCTGGCTCTGCATCCTGAATTGCCGCATCACCTGCATTTAAGACAGGGTCTGGTGGGTGTTGCAAACACCATCCCGTAACGTGGGAGTGAGTGATCAACTTAGTGGGATAATAGAGCAAAGATTAGCATGTTCTCAAATCAATCACGCGATAATAGTAAAGCAATAAATCAAACATTCCTAGATACTGTTATTAATGTATGCATGAAATGACATGATGGATACCCTCACCGACATACTCCCTTATACGGCACCATCTCACGTCCGCGGCATACTTTCTTCCCACAGTGCTCCACATCTTCCAGGCACAAGCAATGCGATATGAATAATGATTACCGGGTTATTATTAGTCCTTTTCATACAGAAGGATTGAGAATCTAAGGTACTTCGCTTATATCAATCCCAACACAGATCTTGTCTAGGGTCGTCACTCCTAAAAATCACATACGATGTTATAGTTTGTAAGTCGCTGCAAGGGCTGCCAGGGCTATTACTCGCACTCGTTGCACCGCTCCCCCATCACCTTATCAATACAGGCCTAATGTACTCTCGTCGCTACGGAAGGGTCGTCGCCTCCCGTAGACTCAGAATACACTCGCGGTCACTACAAAAGGCTTGTCACCTAATCAGTGTAGGCCGACAGCAAGAATATAGTGTCTCATACCACCATAATCTGCTCACGAGTCAAATGTGCTCATTGATCACTATGGGGAGGTTTGAGGCCCCAGCGTAGGCCGACAGCTCGACCACGGTGTCCCATACCACCATGCCCGGCTCATGAGTATTTATGGATCAAGGTACCATGGTTAACAGGGTTTTCAATGGTAAGTTCAGTACCTTAGGTTCAAGCAGTTATGACTCATATAAGGTGAACAATCATCGGCCAGTCGGGTTACTTGACGGGCCCGACCAGTACGAGCGCATCTCAAGTCGAATGACATGAAGTGCATGAAACACTTCTGTGGCCTAACCACTGCCACCAACTCAAAACACGACTCGCGTTCATTGACGCGTCCTTCGTGACAAATAGAAGCCAACCACGAATTTGATCCATTACCGACTGCCTGGACTAGGTCATAGCCCCAAACATTTGTAAATTAGCATCAGTAATCATATGAGAGTAATATAAATGCAATACAACAATACAAGCATGTTATTACATGTTATAACATACAACTTAAACAATTCATCCAACACATACATTTCATACATATAATGAAATCCATACATATAGATAACATGGTAAAACTCCTATACATCAGCATGTTGATTGAGAATTCAATCTCAAAACTAATACACAACACCATATACTCAATACATACTAATATAAACATTTATACAAACACTTAGTGTACACACTTTAGTCTACATAGCGTATGTTGACTCAAAGTGCGCATTAGGGTGAATCTCTTCGCCAAACCGATCATGCACGCATTCCTAATATCCTAATACGACAAAAAGCCATGGCAAACATTTCAGTAAAATATGGATGTAAACAGTATTTCCTACAAATGACTAAAATGCCCTAAATCTCATATTTTTCATACATTTGCAAAATGAAAAACGGACAGCATGTTGTACATGTCAAACGGTGTTGCTGTCGATAATCTACTATTAAACGACATTGAAAGCTTTGAAATCAGCCAATCAAAGCGTCTAAAATCCACACCTTTTTCTGTAGACGTGTAACGTTTCGATTTGAACGAATACGCTTCGTCAACGGCGTAGCGGCGACCTAATACACAAGATATATAACCTACTTTGCTATTTGAATCGACGGAATCCTAAATCAGCAAGTAGTTAGGATTTTTCTTACCTAGAAGTGTGTTGGAATCACCAATAAAGTGATTTGAATGCGGTGCTTAAGCACGTGTAGCAGCTGCAGCAGGTAACAGGAAATCTCTCCCACAAGTCTCCACTTTCTCTCACTTTCTCTCTCTCTCAATCTAGGGTTTTATCTAAATTCGGATGGGAGAGATATGAGAGGGTTTCAAGCCCTTATATAGGCTAAAACTTCACCGAAACAGACTCGGGAACAAGGTATACTTGAGTTATAACCAAATCGGGACTTTTTCGATCCAAAAGAGTGTTTCGGGAGGTCCCCTAGCCGAACGCAGTCGGACTTAAGCTCACGGTCACTGGATGTTGTCCACACTAAGTTTTCAGTCCGGTAGAGTTCCCAGATCGCACGTGGCGGTCCAGTTTCAGTTCAGCGGTCATCGTACTTAAATCATGTCTACAAGTCTCATGATATGAAAGAGAAATTTTTCTTGATCCGAGGGTAAAATTTGGTTGAATTTTGACGGTCAGAACGCTTAATAATAACGCGCCAAGTCACGTGCCAGATTTGGATTTAAATTTCCAAATCCAACCATTTTCTCACTCTCTTCATTCCAGGCTCAATGAAATAGCCTCTGAACGTCGGTTGGGCTTGATTTTCGAAATGATTGTCAAGTTCAGTTAAGCGATCATAACGGTCTAAGATTGTAGGTATCGAACTTTCGACGCGCGGTCTAGATCCAATATAAAGTTTCAGAGAGTTCCTGAGAGCAAACGGGTTTAGAGTTTGATCCAAGGTTTTAGGATATTATAGCATCATTGATTCTTCAAGTTTTGGGTCTTGTAGAACGTATTTAAAGTGTTCAGAGACAATTTCATAGCTACTCTAGCGTAGCGCTAGCTAACTAATGCTTAATTTCTAAAGGAATTAATCCTAAGCGATTTCTGGTCGAGTTAATACTCGAGTCTCAGTACGAATTTTTTCAAGGCCTTACAATCTACCCCCCTTAACAAAAAATTTCGTCCTCAAAATTTGTACCTTTTTGTACTCCTCGAGAAGCTGTGGGTAGTTCTTTCTGATCTCGGCTTCTGTTTTCCAGGTAGCCTCTTCCTTAGAGTGATGCGTCCACAACACCTTCACAAAGGGGATCACCTTGCTACGCAGTACCTGCTCCTTCCTGTCTAGTATACGCGTTGGTCGCAGTATATATGTAACATCCTCTCCTAACTGCACCTGCTCCCATCTGATGATATAGGAAGGATCAGAAACGTATTTCTTTAGCATAGAAACATGAAATACGTTGTGAACACTCTCGAGAGGCGTAGGCAAAGCCATACGTAAGCCACTGCACCCACACGGTCGAGAATCTGAAATGGTCCAATGAATCGCGGTGCCAGCTTCCCCTTCTTCCCGAACCGAAGGACTCCCTTCATAAGGAAAACACGTAAAAATACATGATCCCCAACCGCGAACTCTAGCGGCTGCCGTCTCGTATCGGCATAACTCTTCTGTCTACTCTGTGCTGTGAGAAGTCGGCGTCTAATGATGTCAATCTTCTCCGACGTCGCCTGCACTAACTCTGGGCCGATCAATCTACGCTCACCGACCTCTGCCCAGCAATGCGGTGCTCGACAAGGTCGTCCATACAACGCCTCATAAGGTGCCATACCGATACTCGCCTGAAAACTGTTGTTGTACACGAACTCCGCATATGCAAGACAATCATCCCAACTGTCCTTGAAATCCAATGCGCAAGCCCGCAACATGTCCTCTAGAATCTGGTTCACCCGCTCTGTCTGTCCGTCTGTCTGTGGGTGGAAGGCTGTACTAAACTTCAACTTCACACCCATAGCCTCCTGAATGCGAGTCCAGAAAATAGAAGTAAAGCGCGTGTCTCTGTCCGACATGATCTCTAAAGGAACTCCATGCAAACGCACGATCTCTCTGATATACAGTCTAGCAAGTTCGTCTGCAGAGTTCGTAACTCTGATCGGTAGGAAGTGCGCCGACTTCGTCATACGGTCGACGATCACCCAAATAGAATCATGTCCCTTTCTCGTCTTCGGCAGCCCTGAGATAAAATCCATGGAAATGAAGTTCCACTTTCACTCAGCTATAGGCATAGGCTGAAGGAGTCCAGGTGGTCGGCGATGCTCTGTCTTCACCTGCTGGCAAGTGAGATAATGGGACACGAACTCTTTGATGTGGGTCTTCATACCTTCCCACCAATATGTCCTCCTCACGTCGCGATACATCTTTGTGCTGCCTGGATGCATCGCAAGTCTGGTACAATGCGTAGCCTCGAGAATCTCTCGTCTCAAGTCGGGAATGTCTGGGACGTATAGGCGGCCACGATAACGTAAGCCTCCATCCGTGCCAACTCATCACTCGGCGTTTGTATCATCACTGGCCTGCTCTCGAAGCTCAGTTAGACGCGCATCATCCCCCTGCGCCCGATGACTCTATCATTGATCTGAGATCGCACCTGTACATGTGCGATAAATTCATACGGCTCCTCCACAGTGAGTTTCTCCTCAAAGTCTCACAAAAACTCAACCATGTCCCACTTAGCAACCATCAGCGGAGCCGCAAACTCTATTGCCTTCTTACTGCTCAATGCGTCTGCCACAAGGTTTGCCTTGCCCGGATGGTAGGAGACTTCGAACTTGAAGTCCTTCAAAGTCTCCATCCATCGTCGCTGCCTCATATTCAAGTCTCGCTGCGTGAATATGTACTTAAGGTTCTTGTGGTCGCAAAAGAGCTCGAACTCCTCTCCATAGAGGTAATGTCTCCAGAGCTTCAATGCGAATATGACGGCTGCCAACTCCAGGTCTTGTGTAGGATAATTCTCCTCGTGCTTCCTTAATTGTCTCGAGGCATACGAAATTACCCTGTCCTTCTGCATAAGGACACAATCCAAACCAACGCTAGATGCGTCAGTGTATATCATGTATCTAACCCCTTGCTCTGGCAATACTAGCACATGGGTGGACTTAAATCTGTCCTTCAGCTCTTGAAAGGCCGACTCCGCCTTATCATTTCAGGCGAACTTCACATCCTTTCGTGTCAACTGAGATAGAGGTCTGACGATCTTCGAGAAATCCCTAATGAAGCGTCGATAGTAGACAGCAAGACCCAAGAAATCCTCACCTCAGTGACAGAACCAGGCTGCTCCCAGTCCTGAACTGCAGCTACCTTAGACAAGTCAACTTCCATCCCATCCTTGGACACCACGTGTCCCAAGAACTTCACTTCATGCTTTTAGAAGTCTCACTTCTTGTACTGTGCGAATAACTGATGCTGTCTGAGTGTATCCAGGACCAAGCACAAGTGCTCCTCATGCTCCTCTCGACTCCTGGAGTATACCAAAATATCGTCTATGAACACAATGACGAATCGATAGAGGAAAGGCTGAAATACCCTGTTCATCAGATCCATGAACACGGCAGGTGCGTTCGTGAGACCGAACGACATCATAAGGAACTCGTAGTGGCCAAAGCTGGTCCTGAATGCTGTCTTCTGCACATCCTCATCCCTAACGCGTAACTGATGATATCCTGACTGAAGATCAATCTTCGAGAAGTACTGCGCCCCTCTCAACTGATCAAACAAGTCATCGATCCTGGGTAAAGGGTACTTGTTCTTCACCGTGATCTGCTTAAGCCTGCGATAATCAATACACAATCGCATAGAACCATCCTTCTTCTTCACGAACAGAACATGTGCTCCCCAAGGAGACACACTCGGTCGAATGAAACCAACCTCCAATAGATCATCAATCTGTTTTCTCGACTCCTCCATCTCACACGATGTTATGCGATACGTCGGCAGTGAGACGGGCGTGGAACCAGGTACCAGATCGATAGTAAAATAAATCTCTTGTTGAGGCGACAAACTAGGGATCTTCCTGAACAGATTCTCAAAATCACGGACGACTGGCGTATGCTCAAGTGTCAGGGCATCAGCGTCCCGTACTAAAGAAGCGTAGCTAAGTATGCGGTATGCGGAAGGGGAGATTTACCCGCACTGAAAATGTAAAAGGCGTGCCCTCTGGCTCGTACACCGTCACCATACGAGTCTCGCAGTCAATCTCGGCCCTCGCTGTAGTCAGCCAATCCATGCCAAGAATGACGTCGAGATAAACGAGAGAAGGGTCGACGACAAGATCAAGAATCATCGTCCTGCCTCCTAGATCCATCAAGAAACCCTCACACATTAGGGTGGCATCAGAAAAATCCCCGTGAGCTGAAAGGACTCACATTCCATCCATCCGAATAATCGGTAACCCAAGGCACCTGACTATGGAATGCGATATCAATGAAATCTTGGATCCAGTATCCACCATTACGAGTATAGGAGTACCTCCAATATGGGCGGTGACCTCAAAGGCCAAGGGCTGAGTAGTCTCTGTCTCGGCTGCCTCTGCTGTCAAGGCCTGTACCAGAGCCTGCTGTGGCCGGTTCGGCCGCTGTATCATAGGCCGTAGAGGTGGCCGGAATGAAGGTATGGGAGGTCTGAAGGATGGGTGCGCAGGAGCCGACCGTAGAGGCGGTGTTGATAGAGCCTGTGGGCGTGGACAGTCGATCTTCTGCGGTGATGAAAACCTGCTGTCTCGCATCCGATTGAAGTAACTCTGTACTGTGTGGCCCGATCTCCCACAATAAGTACATGATATATCAGGGCGCCTCACCGGGGGTACTGGCGCCGTATCCCTATGAGGAGGGTCGAAGCGAGGCCTCTTGCCCGCAAAGGGCCTGTCCTGCATGTCTGGTCGTGGCCTAGCAAGCATAGGGCCACGAGATCGCGTAAGTCGATCCACATCCTACTCTGCCTGCATAGACATGTGAACAGCTCTGCGTAGGAGGGAATGCTGAGGCAACACATCTTCGACCGAATATTCGGTCGTAAACCCTCAGAAAATCGACGTATGCGCATCTGCTTGTCTGCAAGTATCGTCGGGACGTATCTGCCCAACTCCTTAAACTGATGCTCATACTCTGTCACAGACATGCCTCCCTGCCTGAGGCGTAGAAACTCATTCTCCCGCTCGTGCCTGTAAGTCTAGGGATAGTATTTCTCGTGGAATCGGAATTCGAATGCTGTCCAAGTCCAGATATAATCAGCAGCAACAGTCCGTAATGCGCTATCCCACCATAGACTGGCCTCCTGCTCGAACATGAACGTAGCCAACTCAACCTGCTCAGACTCTGAGCAATGCAGCATCCTCAAAATCTTCGACACACGGTCGAGCCAATACTCGGCCTCCTCGGATCTGTGAGAACCTGTAAAAGTAGGAGGCCGTAAGCGCTGGAATCGCTCAAGTAGGCCCCGTGCATCTGCAGTAGTCCCTACAGGATAAGCAGAAGGTGTAGGATGAGCCATGCCCTCATCCTAAGTCGAAGTACCGGCATCCTCAGCTGGATGCACAGGGGGTGCAGGTGGAGTCGCACTCCCACCCTGGGCTAGAGCCCCTGCTATCGTAGTCAAGAGCTGTTGGTGCTGCTGATGCATCATGGCCATCAACTGCTCAAACCTAACAGGAGGTGGAGCATGCTGCGGCACATACTGCGTCGAGGAAGATGCACGGTACTGCTCTCTGACAGGCGGTGTAAACGGTGGTGGTCCAACTGTAGGTCCAGCAGAGGGATGAGACACAGGTGCATGCTTAAGAATCGGGCTCACAGAAGGGTCCGTATGAACATCACTCTGGAGAGGAACCCGATCCATAGGCTCTCCCAATGTAAGCCGTGCCGTGCTCCACGTAGCCTTAGGCGGCATTCCCTATATTCAAAATAGGGTGCAACCTTGTTAGTTTCAACAATAGCACAAACACACCACCACACAATCATTCACATAACGAGCCAAAGACATTTCATGCATTTCATTTAACCAAAACTGTCACAATACAAGATATATATCTTTACATGCATCATGACAAGAAATACATGAGAAACGACACCATCTCTTATGAGAGACGACACCATCTCTACGTTCATATAGGTGAAATCCTTCCATCATTTTCGTTACTATAAAACACTTGTCCTTTAAAATAGATTTCATTAAGAGTTATAAGACTCAATCTTTTTTCGTAACGCTTAGTACTTATCTACTAGTGCTGAAAACTTTCCACATATTAGTAACTCATTTTTACCTTTAAACATGAAATCAAAGATTTTTTAATTTTAGATTAGGTTACCATCACTGGTGGAACTTTGGTTGAAGAGTTTCAACCTTATCTCTCTAGATGTTACTTTTACTACCTCTCTCGGTAGAGGTTTAATAAAAAGGTCCGTTAGGTTATTGCTTGATTTCACATAGAAAACAATAATGATTCCATCTCGAATCAATTGTTTGATATAATCATGTCGAAGACTTATATGTCTAGATTTACCATTATAGGTGCTGCTATAGGCTCTAAATAATATGACTTCACTATCATAATGTAGTGACACAACTAATATAAGCTTTACACAAAAAGAGATTTTTAATAAAAGATCCCCTAGCCACCCAGCCTCTTTGCTTGTTGCAGTCAGAGCTATAAATTTAGACTCCACAGTCAAGTACATTATGCAGGTCAATTGCTTGGATCCCCAAGATACAGCTACACCTCCTAGGGTGAATACCCACCCGTAGTGGACTTGTTGTCCTTTTCACTCGATATCCAGCTCGCATCAGTATATCCTTCCAATACGGTAAGAAACTCTGAATAGAATAGTTCTTGGTTGTTTTTAAGTAGCCAACGACTCTACTGATTGCATTTCAGTATTCAGTACTGGGATTACTAGTAAACCTACTAAGTTTACTCACAACATATGTGATATTAGGTCTAGTGCATTGCATAACATACATAAGACTCCCTATAACACTCGCATATTCCAATTATGCAACTGTTCTTTCATTATTCTTTTTTATCTTGATATTTGGATCAAATGAGGTTTTTGGTTCTTTTATATTTAGATGATTAAACTCATTTAGTATCTTCTCAATATAATGAGATTAACAGAAAGCATAACCCCCACAATATTTTTTAACTTTGATACGTAGGATGGTATCTACTTGTCCAAAATCCTTCATTTTGAATACGAAAAATAAAAACCTTTTTGTTACAGTTACACCTTCCATTTTATTACTAATTATTAACATGTCATCAACATACATACAAATAATAATTATATAGTTACCATCTACTTTAAAATATATGTATTTATCAACTACATTATGTATGAAACCATGAGATAGTATTTTGGAATCAAACTTCTCATGTCATTGTTTTGATGCTTGTTTTAATCCATATAGAGATTTGATTAATTTACATACTTTATTTTCATTCATTGGTAGAACGAATCTTTCAGGTTGTTCCATGTATAGCTCCTCATTGAGGTCACCATTTAGACATGCGGTCTTTACATCCATTTGGTGGATGCGAAGATAATGTATGAAAGCTAGCGCAAATAATATCCTAATGGATGTTATCCTAGTTACAGGAGAATATGTTTCAAAATAATCTATTCCTTCTTTTTGTCTAAAACCCTTAGCTACTAGTCGAGCTTTAAAGGTTTGAATAGTCCCTTTAGTGTGATATTTCTTTCTAAATACCCACTTGCAACTTATGGATTTATAACCTGGAGGTAAGTTTACTAATTTTCATATTTGATTTGACATTATAGATTTCATTTCATCATTAATAGCTTATTTTCAAAAAGTGAGTCTCTAGAGGATATAACCTCTTTATATGTTTTAGGATCATCTTCTATAGTTATTACTATAAGTATTTTTCTTATAGCATTTTTTTTATCTTCTTCTATAAGATGGAAAAAGATGTGCTAAGAGTTTATATAGTCATCATTTAGACTCTTTTCTATTCTTGTCCTTTGATACCTAAGAGGTTCAATAGGAGCTTCCACTACTTGTGGAGCTATACATCTGATTCTCTATCAGGAATTTGGACTTCATTATCCTTTAGCTCAAAGGATAGTGAGTTCTTAAAGAACTCAACATCTCTTGATTCTATTATGGTATTAGACTATATATCTAGAAGTCTATAAACTTTACTATTCTGTGCATACCCTACGAAGACACACTTAATAGCTATTAGTCCTAACTTAGTTCTTTTTGGATCAGGAGTTCTACAATATGCAAGAAACCCCCACACATTAAGATATTGTAGGTTAGGTTTTTCACCTTTTCATGTTTCATATGGTGATATTTTATATTTTTTAAATAGAATTCTGTTTAATATATGACACGCTACAAGCAGTGCCTCACCCCATAGACTAAGTAGCAACTTTGCTCATATTAACATTGAGTCAACCATTTCTACTAATATCATATTTTTCCTTTCTTCTATTCCATTTTATTGAGGTGTGTATGGTGCAATACATTGATGTATCAGTATATGTTCTTCATAGAAGTTATCAAATTCATTAGAAAATTATTCTCCTCCTTTATCGCTATGGAGAATTTTTCTGTTCTTGTTTAGTTGATTTTCTACTTCTACTTTATATATCTTAAATATGTTCAATACTTCATCTTTGCTCTTTAACAGGTACATACAAATATATAGAGCAATCATCAATAAAGGTTATAAATTACCTTTTATCTCCACGAGTAAGAATGTCGTTTAACTCACAGATAACATTGTGTACAAGATTCAATACTGGAGATGATCACTTAACACTTGGAAAAAGTTTCTTTGTTATTTTGGATCGTATGCACACTTCACATTTATCGATTTCATTTTCTGTGTATGAGATTAAACCATTCTTAGCCATGAACTTCAAGGTACTATACCCTATATGAGCTAGTTTATCATGTTATAATCCAACGGATTCAACCATATATATATAAGTGCTACTTTCATTAAGAGAAAACTTAACTATACCGTTATAACCATATCCTTTTCCGATAAAATTCTCATTCTTATATAGAATCAGTTTTTCTGACTCTTACACTACCCTTATTCCTAATTTTTCTATAAGATCCCTTGAAACTAAGTTTCGCCTCATGTCTGGGACGTGCAGGATGTTAGTCAGAATCACTTTCTTTCCAAAGGTGAATATCAGTTCGACAGTTCCTTTGTCAATAATTTTTGATCGTACTTCATTATCTATTTGGACTTCTTGACCATCAGTCAATTCCTCATAGGTTTTGAAGGCTGATCTGTCGTAGCACACATGTATGGTAGCGACAGTATCATACCACCAATCGGGAACCTTTTCTTGGATGGTATTCATCCCAGTTATCATCGCTACAATATCGCATTCTTCTACTGCACTTACTTCTTTTTTAGATTTTCAATATCGACAAACTCGAACATAGTGCCCATTTTTCTCACAGATATGGCATGGACATTTGAACTTTTCATTCTTCTTTTGGGCATTTTTCTTGAATTTTCCTTTATTGGGTTTCAAGGAATCGTCCTTCTCGGAATTCTTGTTATTTGTATTTTCTTTTACGTGTACTTTGGACGAGGAATTTCCGTTATCATTCTTTATATCGTGGTTGCAGGATTCTTTCTCAATTCTGAGATGTTTCTGAATTTGTTCTAGTGTATAGTCATTAGTCTTATGTAGCAACTTCTTTCTATAGACTTTCTACATCGAGGGGCAATTTAGCTATAATAGCCCCGACTTGGAATGATTCAAGAAGTTCAATCTTAATGGCTTTGATTTTGTTAACTATTAGCTGAGTTCTTAGATTTGGACTAGTAGCAGTTTATTATCTACCATGTTATAGTCGAAGTACCTAACAATCAAGAACTTGTTGGTACCTTCTTCTTTAGATTTGTATTTGAACTCCAGAGCAGTCCAGATTTTCTTTGTTGATGATGTTTGTGTGTACATGTCATACAGACAGTCGAAGAGTGCATTCATAATATGTCCACGACACAGGAGTTTGTCTTCGGCTTGTTTGGTGCAAGTAATAACCTGTTCAGGTATGTCATTCTCAGATGCTTCAGACAACGGTTGTCAATTTTAATTTAAGATGTAGAATATCTTCAGTGTCGTAAAAATGAAACTTGAGTGTGTCTTGTCATCTAGTAAAATTAGTTCCATCGAACCAATCAAGACGAATCAAGTCATGATTCATCAACTTGATAGATGATACACTATTGGCTTCCATAAGAGATAATGCCTTAAGATTGTTGAGAAATTATATAGAAATAATATTTTTTATAAAATATGAAAATCGAAAAATCAAAATAATCTGGAATTAAGATAGGCTGAAGCACGTTTGCAACGTTGTCCTTAAAGTGTTATTTGCCCCTACTCAAGTAAATTGAGTATGCTGAAAGGTTACAGGCAAATTGCTTCTAGGATACGACGAGCCTGTTCTGAATCTGCATTCAACAAACACGAAGACCCACTAATGGAACTCTATTACACAATCTCTGGCAGAAAATAAAAGGAAAAATCTCAGAAAAGAAGAAGAAGAAATGTAAATTAGACCCACTGCACTGGTCTGTTCTTCAGCTATTGGTTCAGATGAACCGTTATAAACCACACTGCTGGTCTGATCTTCAAGCAATAGTTCAGAAACTATAGTTTGTATGATAGGCTTAGAAACTAGTCGTTATTGGCAGTTTCTGGTTGTTGTGCATATAGTTTAATGGCTACTACTTGTAGCTGTTTCTGATTATGAGACACTAGCTAGTCGTTTCTAGTTGTTGGGCTAGCCACATGTAACACTTTCTGCATGGTCAGCAATCAAGTGCATGAACAGTTACACCTCCTACAACAGCTCTTTTTCTAGCTTGTATATATTCTAAGGGATCTCATTCAATCATCTAGTCTTCCAACTAGCCATCCGCCTTAGCTCTTAGTTGCACTCGTCTCGCGAAGTACAAAGTGCGTCTCTACAACCATACTGCCTCACATGCCTATGCCCACACGCTCACATTGAGTCCGAGCGCGCGAGTCGGATTCTCCTTGGACTAGGTGCAAAAACATTACTATACTTCACCGTTCTCACATACACACAAATTTTTTTTTTTTTTTCAACGTGGGACTATTCTCATGACACTAAAAATGGATTTTGCAAACCATTTTATAAAATATATATAATATTTTTTTATTTAAAATGTATTAAAATCAATATATTACAACAATGGATCCGCCTGATTTTTTGTCTCGTGTCCTGAATTCATATGAAAAAACGGATAGGGCGTGTGGATTTTTCACAAACACCATGGAGGGCCCCACCTCGCATCCCAGTGCAGGAACTTTGTGCGAAAGTCTCTAACAGACCCAGAGATAATGCCAAATGAACGGTCGACAAAATATGTTAGCAAAATAATATCAATTATGAAATGTTCCCTGGCAGAGAGTTGATGTCGTATAATCAGTTGAATTCCCGGATATACTCCACTAAATTGGAGGGTTTGGATTAAGGCCTTGTCTGAAACGTGTACGGTTCCTGCGTGTAGAGTGACTGTAGACGGTCAGTATCTGTAAAAGCATCATCTTTTCGGACGCGGATTGGGTACTGACCCCCCTAGCCCGAGTTCAACACAGGCTGGGCCACTGAGGGGCCACCTTGATGCATGAGGTTTATCCACACTGTCCATCTATTTTTTTCTTATCATTTTAGGATATAAGACAAACATGAGGCAGATGCAAGAATCAAGTCGACATGTAATTGGGAATAAACGCATACCGTTGAAACTCCTTATAAACAGTTTAGATGGCAAATAAACATAACAGTAAATCTTAGGAAGGTTTCAACGGTGGCTGTCATTAGCTTCCTGTGGTGTGTTCTACTTGAACCTCTTGGATTTCATTTTTGGGCTTATAACCTAAACTGATTTGAAAAAATAGAAGAACGGTGTGGATAAAATCCATACATCATGGTGGCCCCTCACAACCACAGCCTGGGGTAGTACGCAACCTGCTTCCTTTTCTCTCTTCAATTATTGTCGGGTCTTTGCTTTTCTCTGCCCGGTCAAAAGTGGTGGGCGCTTGTTATTCTCCCATCCTCTCAAGGAATTGTATATAAAACTACAAAGTATTATAAGATTTACATTCCCATACCCTGTAAAAAAGGATTTTCCAAGAAGCTACTCGTTAGTCAATATAGTTATCATTTCACTGTTGTCCAAATGAGTCGGTGGCTCAGGCAGGCCGACCGTGATGTTTATATAAAATTCATCTTATTACCTAGTGCGTCAACCCTTGTTAGGCTAAGGGTCCAAAAATAATATCAATTTTAGATTCAAGTAAACCACATGATTGGTAATAGTGTATAAGGTAGGGCTGAAGCGGGTCGGGTTGATGCTCAACCCTAGCACAACCCAAGGTACCTATACCTCAACACTGACTTAATCCAACCCAATCTTAAGTTGAGAATTCTCAACCCAAGCCTAACCTAAGCATGTTCGGTCAAGTTAGTCGGGTGAATACATACTAATATTTTCGTTATTACATTAGTTTATTATATTTCAATACACATTATATTTTTTAGACGCATGACTTTATTATATATATATATATATATTGTTATTTATGCTAAAAAACTTTATTTTTTATAAACAAACAAGCTAAAATATAGGACTACTCATTTAAAAGTCATGTTGTGTAGCGCACAATCTATTTGAGAGAGAAATCTAATATATCTTGTTAGCTTGAGTCATCGGAAATAGCATGGGCCAATAAGACTTGATGGCACTGAAATTTCCTATTGCCTTCAACATAAATGATCCACACTTGATTAACATGTGTAACTTATAAAGATCGGGTTTAGGTTGGGTCGGGCAACCCAAGATCTCAACCCAAGCCCAACCTAACCTTTATCAAGTTGGTGTTTATATAGCCTAAGTTCGAGACCAAACCCAACACATCCTACTTGAGCCCAACCCAATGTCAGGTTGGTGATGGGTCGGCCGGGTTGAACTTGACCGACTTTTAGCCCTAGTATAAGGTAGTGCTTACCCTTGATTTCACATAAATCATAGATGTATATTATTTTTGGGCTATACCTAAATTTTTGTCTCAAATTTAATGATTGAAGTAAATTTTATGTATCACATTAGATCTCATAAAAATCTGTGAAAATCAAGGGTAAATGTCTCTGTCTTTACTATTTTGTTTTGGTATGGCTCACTGGCATTATAGGTCAGTCTGATTTTTGTTTACGATATTATATAAGCATCATGGCAGGCCATCAAAATCAAGAGCAACGTGCTATACAATTCACTTTATTTTATAAATAATTTATGTACAGTGGTAAGCAGGACATCACACTAATTGATTTTTGATGGGGCCCACTATAATATGTATGCTAAATCTACTCTATCCATTAGATGAGTGATCCCAATTCAGGCCTAGAGCCAAAATATCAGGCTATCTTGGAATTCAGGCGAATTATACGGAAGAAAACACTTGGGAGAGAAATATAGACCATTGATTCTTACAGGACTCACTGTGATGATTATATGAAATCTACTCTGACAAATAGATCCCGAACTAAAATTTATACCTTAGGCAACAAAATTAAGTTCATTTGTGATTCAGGTGGGCCATACCAAGGGAAAAAGTTTGGAGAGATATTATAAGTCAGTGGAATGATAATTACCTCGGTAGTTTTTTGAAAAAATAGCCTTATATAAATTCCATGTCAATTAGATAGATTTTTGTAAAATTCCTACCTTTCCGTCCCATCACGTGTTAAAGGACCTTCTTTATTCCAGGACCACATGGCACTGTAAAAGAGTAGATGTGAGCCGTATACAAAGTGGCATCTATACCGGATGACCACATATCCTATTCGTGGCCAGAAAAAGGATAACAAGCAAAATGAGAGGAAAGGATGGTTTTTCTGTTTTACCATTATGGTTTTTCATCCATTTCACATTTAACGCAAAAGCCAGCAAGAGGACCGACCAGATCCGTCATATATGCTTGCAAGTGGATGGCACAAGGGCTTCAACATATGTATCAGTTGTCTACAAAGACATTGGCACAGTACCAAGATCCATACACAGACCTATGGTTGGGGTTCACACACACCCCATTCCGGACTGCCTAGATTGATGACATTACTAAATCAAGTTGTATGTAGGGCTTTAATTTAGACATGCGGCCACACATATAGTAAATTGCTCAAATTTGATTGTACATGTGTGAATATGTCTGTGTCGAGTATGCCATATTCACATTCGACCAAATACCTTGTGACACTGGGTGCCAAAATAATTGAATTAGGACCAGATCCGTAAAAATTGGTCTGACTACTCAACCACCAATTCATAATAAGCCAGACAATTTATGAAAGAGAGGATTAATCCTTCACAAGAGTTATTTTTGCCTTCAAGATAATGACTTTTATAACAATGATAATAATGTGGTTGTGCCCGTCGGTAAAATAAACATGTAAAAAGAAAATATGAAATATGAGGCCAAGTGCTAATTTTAGTAATATGAATATAAATGCAGTACGATTGGTAGCAAAAAAACAAAAATAATAAAGTAAAAATAAAAAATAAAATACCTACGATGGTTTGTACGAGTGATACAGCCTAGGACAATTAATAATCTTCTAGATTTGGACGGTAATAAGATGGTCAACAAACTTGGATGGTTGTGAGACAGTTGAGGTTTAGTTAGCAGGTTGCAAGTTGTAGCAGAGGGAATCACTAAGTAATGACATACAGATTTAGGGACTTCCAATGACGAGGTCACAGATGATAAGTTAAACTATATCCAACTTATTACAATGATGCACTGAATACAGGTAGAGAAATTAAACTAAAGGTATATTAATCGATCCAGACTTGCTATAATATGGTGCTAGACAGAAGTAGAGTGGCTAAACTAAGCTAGGATAAAGATAAGATTGGCATTTATGTGAGATGAAAGGTTTAATAGGCAGTGTTAAGTTGAAAAAATATTATTGGCTTGAAATGCTTCTATTTTGAGGTGTCAGCTAACCATTACGTTACCATGTTGGTTGTATTTTTTCCAGGCAACTTTCTCTCTTTGGTGTAGTATTTATAAGTTTATACTTATGCATAACCAATTAAATCCAGCCACGTGTAATTAGATATCACCACCTTAGCATTTCACTGAGATATCATCCTTTCTAAATGCTTTAAGTATGCGCAACCTGTATATTCCTACCATGTATCACCATGAGGATAATTGCCTTTAGAGTTTTGGTCATGTGTACATTTACGATACTATGACATTTCTATTATGATGCACATCCGGTAGAGAGGTGTGTTAATGTCAAAATCTGGTCAGCTCTCCTCTCAATTCCTTGGATTGCTTATATGTTTTAAACATGCACAATGAGATTAGACAAAGGTGACCCTGGGTAAGCCGGGGGACCCCTCCGATGCCTAAGTCAGGTCAAAGGAATCTGGGTCTAAGTGAAGAGTAGAGGAGAGTATAAGATGTTGCGTACCTGTAGCAGTGAGGTCTCAATGTATTTATACCTGACTATTAGACGGTTTGTGTCTGTTATTATCGGCACGAATTGCTCAATCAGCGAGATTCTAAGATCATTGAGATATTGTGCGTAATCCATAGATCATGCGTCGCATTGGGCGGATGTAACACCCCGAATTTTTGCCAACCTGGAGTTAGACGTCCTTAGGTAATGGGTCAACCATATCACTCTTAAAGCTCAATTCCAAAGCCAAAGAAATCATTTAGAACTAAATTCCTTAGAAATTTAACGTGAATTAACTAGCGCTACACTAGATTACCGGCGAAAGTAGCACCAACCACTTTAAATATGATCTATAAGACCCAAAACCTATAGAATTGATAACGCTATGTTACCCTAAAATCTAGAATCCAACTCTAAACCCAGTTGCTCTCGGGAGCACTTTGAAACTCCGTATCGGACCTGGACCGCACGTCGAAAGTCCGATAGCGATAAACTTAGAAGATATTGACCGCGTAGTTGGACTTGACAAGCACCACGAAAATCACGTCCAAACGATGCTTTGAGATGATTTCCTTGAGTTCAGAGTGAAGAGTGTGAGAAAATGAAGATTTTTAAAAAATTAAATATAATTTTAAGAAATCTTAGACGTGTCGCTTGCGCGTTATTTCTAAGTGTTCTGACCGTTGGATTTTGACCCAAATTTATCCTCAGATCAGGATAGGTGTCCCTTACATGTCATAGTACTTGTGGCTCTGATTGACTTTCAGTGACTGCTGAACTGAAACTGGTCCGCCACGGTCGATCTGGAAACCCGATCGGACTGAAAACTTAACTTGATCAAGATCCAATATTTGTGAGCTTAAGTCCGACCGCATTCAGCAAAGGGAGCTCCAGAAGTGCTCCGTTAGATTGGAACAACCTCCCTTTGGACATAACCTAAGTATACCATGGCCTGAGGTCTATTTCCGTGAGTTCTGGGCCTATATAAGGACCTTAAACCCTCTCTCATTCCTCCCATACGAATTTGAGAAAACCCTAGGAGAGAAGAGAGAGTAAAGAGAGAGAAAGTGTGGGAGAAGTGGGAAGATCTCCCTGATACTCTATCCTACTGCTGCATGTGCATAACCATCACGATCTAATCGCTATTCTGGTGATTCTGACTTCGTTTCTAGGTAAGGAAACCTAACCCTAATCTGTTTTAGGATTTCGATAGTTGCAAGTAGCGAAATAGCTGACTTACCTCGTGTTATAGGTCGTCATATTAACGTTGACGAAGACTTAGAGATTTCATCGACTTCTTTACGCTTCTACGACATAAGGTGAGGACTTTAGATATTTAGGTTGTCATTTTTCAAAGCTTTCAATGTCGGATAATGATAGATTCCTGACGTGGATGCTATTTCACATGTAGAACATGCTATCCGTTTTCCATTTCGGTTAAATATGAAGAATATGAAATTTTGTGTATTCTCTGTATTCGTAGAAAATACCGTATACATACAAAATATGAAAGTGTGTTTTCCATGATTAACTACTGTCTATGTATGCTAGATGTATGTATAATAACTCATGGGCTAAAGGTTTAGCCCAAATACATGATATACCAACATACGATATGTATTTAGAATGTGTAGCCTAAGTGTTTGTGAAAATGACTGAATGAGTATAGATTTTATATTCGTGCTCGCCATGACAAATTATCGTGGATATATGATTGTTGTATGGGCGACAACCCTTTGACGAAAGGATTTGGCCTAATACGTATGCAAATTAACAAATAATATGTATGATGTAATGTATAGGCTAAGTGTTTGTAAAAGTGTCTGAATGAGTTAGTAATTAGCAAGATGTACCAGTATGTGGGTTGAAATATAATTCTCAACCACATCATTGATGTGTATGATTTCCTCCATGTATGACTTATTTTGATGTCTGCTTGATTATGAATTGAATGTGTGTGAATTCATGTTTACAATGCACTTCAGAACATGTTTATATGATTGAATGATTTGTAATCTTGATCCATTACTGCTTTGACTATCTCATAGGACATCATGTTATAGTTGAATGTGTTTGGGGCTATTGAATAGTACAGGTAATCGGTAATACGCCTTGAGTTCGTGGCCGAGACCTATTCGCCACGTAGGACATGTTTGACGAACCCGAGCCGTGCGTTGATTGTTGACAGTGGTTAGGCCACACGAGGTGCTTATGCACTTCATGTCGATCAACTCAACGGGCGCTCGTAGTAGTCGAACTCATCAAGTAAACCGATTAGCCCGATGTATGTTATCCATGTATGGACGCCACTGCTTGAATCTAAAGTACCAAACTTACCAATGGAAATCCCATTAACCTTGGTACCTTGATCCGCTAAGACTCATGAGCCGGACATGGTGGTATGGGACACCGTGGTCGAGCTGTCGGCCTACGCTGGGGCTACGAGCCTCCCCGTAGTGACCAGTGAGCAACCCAGACTCGTGAGCCCAATATGGTGGTATGGGACACTGTTTTCGAGCTGTAGGCCTACACTGATAAGGTGATGGGGGAGTGGTGTAACGAGTACGTGTAACAGCCCTGACAACCCTTTGTAGTGACCTCAAGCTTACTATAAGTTTACGTAGAGGCGACGACCCTTCCGTAGTAACAGGAGTACAAACTAGGCCTGTATTGATAAGGTGATGGGGGAGTGGTGTAACGAGTGCGTGTAACAGCCCTGACAGCCCTTGCAGTGACTTAGAACCGCACTTCGTATGAGATATGCTAGGACTGACGACCCTAGACTGGATCATTGTTGGGAAATGATACAAGGGAGGTACTTTAGCTTCCCAATCCTGCTGTATGAAAAGGACTAATAACAACTCGGTAATCATGTTCATATCGCACTGCATGTGCCTGAAAGATGTGGAGCACTGAGGGATGAAAGCATATCACGAACGTGAGATGGTGTCGCATGAGGGAGTATGTAGGCAAGGGTATGCATGATTATTGCATTTCATCCTTGCATTAACAAGAGTAGCTAGGAATGTTTGATTGTACTGCTTTATCATTACCGCTTGACTGATTTGATAATATGTTAATCTTTACTCTATTCTTCTACTGAGTTAGCTACTCACTCCCACGTTACGCGACGGTATTTGCAACACCAACCAGTCCCTGTTTTAGTTTTAGATGATGACGTTTCTTGTGAAGCAGAACCGGACTTTATGATGATGAGGAGGATTTCTCCTATATACAGGTTCTGATTGACGGGGTTACAGGGTTATTGATTAGATGTCATTACACTTGTTATCTTGCACTTTTAAAATACCCATGTATATTATTTTTATTCATTTTTGGAGTATATGTGTATATAGTTAACCTGTTAACATGTTCACACTCCGGAGACTTACAATAAATTATACATTTTATATATTTATCACAGTCTTCTGCTTGTGAAATTTAACTATCTCTGGAGTATGATATGCTGTTTTGGCTTAATCCACTGCATGTTTTATGCACTAATACAGCCGACATTCATCCATCATTGAAAATGTTGCATAAGTGATGTTCTGAAACTCGGGAGTGGAGTTTATGTTTGACCCTTGATTTTCAGGATGTTACGGATGGTATCAGAGCATGATTTGGATTAAACCGGACTTGAGTTATGGTAACATGACATATTCTGACGCACTCTGAATTAGGAAGGGGGCGATAAAATCTAGAAACTATATTAGAATCCCAAGTTTCGCCGACAAGTGAGACTATACGGTAATTTAGTCCATAACGTATCTTTGGTCACGTAAAGTAACCTAAGTCGCCTCTAGGTCGTCAGTTGACAGGTTTGAGTCATTCCCTTATGAATTCCAAACATAGAAATGAATGTCCTTAGGTTGTGGGTCAACCATAACACCTTACATTCAATTTAAAAGCCCAAAACCCCTTTTTATACAATTCCTTCAAAATCTCACCCTCCACCACTTTATTCTTCATTTGTTTTTAAGCACATTCATAATACACACCAATCCTAGGGTATAAATGAGGAAGAACAATACCGAAACTAAAACTTATCATAAATAATAAATAAAGGGATAAAATGGGTTTTAACCCTTAAACTTTTGGAATTTAACAAAATAAATGGGTTAGTTGGATATATTAGCGTCTCCTATCTCAAAATCATATGCTACACATCACATAAACTCATTCCGGTTTACAAATTGGCCCTGAAAATGCCTCAAATGGAGTCGGGGGCCTACCCACGCCAATCCAGAGGGACCCAGGGTGGGCCCCACACCTTTTTGGGACCCAAGGGGCAGGAGGGCCTCGCCCAAATGGTGAGCCCTCGCCAAACACTCCAGGGAGTGGCGAGGGCCTCGCCGGTCAATGGGCCAGGACGGGTCGGGCCTTCTGGCCGATCATGTTTGGGGGCTAGTGTCACGCTCTAAATCCAAAAATCGGATTCACATGAATCCCGATTGCCGAATTCGGTGCCGACAGTCTTCGTAGTGCCCCATTCTCGGCTCCTGACAATCAAATGCCAGATTTCGATCCTGGGATCCTATAAGGAGGATTTTAAGAATGATTTTTTTTTTTTGTAATGGAGCATAACCACAAGCATAACCAAGTCACAAAACAACATCACCACATATCCACTATATCTAAAACTTTAAGTACAAAGCGGAAAGAGAAATACAAGGTGATTAAAAAGCTCCAAAAGGTCCTTATACGCACTCCTCCCTCAGCGCTGCTGCTGTCCAACGCTACCTGCACGCAACTGTCGTGTATAAGCTTACAAAAGCTTAGAGGATGGTGTAAGTGTGTGCGTAAGGTAAATGCCAAGTGTACAGTATCAGAGCAATGCGGAAGTATGCGGTAAGTTCATAGAATCAACCATGCCAAGGTTATGTAATGTAAGACGTGAATGCTATCGGCCATACCAAGGCCATGCGATGCGAGATATGAATGTCATCGGCCACACCGATTGAATGCAAGGCTTATATAGCCGAATGTCATATGTGAAATGCAATCCAAGCAAGTCGGTACTCATCAAGTATATATATCAATACAGTTCCTCTCTGGATATCACCGGGGTCTAATACACTTCGCAGTGACTGCCACCTCCCTAGCTGCACAGTCAAGTAAATGGAAAAGACCTCACTATCTTCCTGACCAGTAGTCTGCCAATATCTACCCAGCTCGTCGATAGCGGACTCATTTGCGAGCTGGTCAAACTCAGCCTAGCTTATAGCCCCCTCACTCAGGTGGATAAGGCCACACCCCTTTCCAACAGACCACGACACAGTGGGAGACGTGGCCTACTGGTATTTGGAACTCGGGCGCTCGTGTATCCACTCGGTCTATACGTTAGAGCATCTCCTGGTACCAAAAAAGTTATGGGACTTTCACCCAAGGACATCCTAAGTGCCCACAGTGCTAGAACCAAGTATTTTCAGTATCCGATACTACCATCCACGATGTACCTGTGGAGCCACGACCCTAATGTTGCTAGGGCGTGCAGTGATCAGGTCACACATATGCGAGATGCATGAATCACACCATCAAATCATGCAGCAATTCAGCGCGTACTGCGCGATCATGTGGGACACTCTGTCTCATAACGAGTCCCGAAAATAGTCTGTCTAATGGCGTATGCTATGATCAGTCATTACTCATATCAAGCATACATATAATGCGTATGGGCATGAGTCATGGGATTATACTAAGTATGTTATAAAGCGATGAATATTAACGAGTATGTGCCTATCAATGGGCCTTAAGGAGAGTTACAATGAGGTCATTTAACCAACATTGTAATTACAATATGGACGTCAAACCAACATTGTTCCTTAGGCACGACTGGCCATAAATCTCATTATATGAACCATGGAAAATCACACATTGCAATGGACCCTAAGGTCATCCCGTTGGGTCTCGACCCATGGGCCTTAGATACATCAAATGGGCCGAATCACATGGGCCTTTCATTCACCAAATGGGCTGCGTTAATGGGCCTCACCAATGAGCCTTATGTACATTGCAATGGTCCATGATCCATTGGCCTTGAAATACATCAAAGTGGGCCTCACAACTTGGGCCTTAAATTTATCAGATGGGCTTACACACATGAGCTTTAAATATATCAAATGGGCCTACTCTCATGGGCTTTAAATATACTAAATGGGTTACTCCATTTGTGCCCCGTGTACCTCAAATGGGCTTAATCCCATGGGCTTATATGTGTAAAATGGGCCTAATCATTTGGGCCTTAGATATATACCAAGGTAGGCCTCAATGAATAGCCAAAGTTAAATCAATAAAGGGCCCTATACACATGCCATGGTGGGCCCATTTGAACCATAGATCTGGCTTATTTTTAGCTCAAGCCATAAAAGTAAATTTACAAAAATAAATGGACGGTTTAGATGCAACACATGCATCGTGGTGGTTTCCACATAAAAATGGATGGATTTGACTCATTCTTTAGCTCATGCCCCAAAAAAAAGAGCTTTCAAGATGGTTGAACGGTTTGGATGCAACCCATGCATCATGGTGGGTTTTACACATACGGTCCACCAATGGAATGGACGGTTTGGATATGATACAAACATCAAGGTTGGGGGCCCACTGACCATCCAGCAGCCAAAGAAATGGCTGGACGGTATGGGGAACACATACATTGCAGTGAGCTCCACCGTCCGGGCGGACGGTGGAACTAAGGCACACACATCATTGTGGGTCCCACGTGGGGGGCCCACTATAATGTTTACTTACCATCCAACCCGTTGATAAGGTCACAGAGACCTGGGTGAGGATGAAAAACAAATTTCAGCTTGATCCAAAACTTCTGTGGACCCCAAAGAAGTTTCAATGGTAGAATTCAATCGCCGCTGTTTCTTGTGGTGTGGGCCACCTGAGATCTAGATGGGTCTAATTTTTGGAGGGTGGCCCACTGAGATGAAGGCCCACCGTATGACTGGGTTGGATGATAAATAAACATCAAGGTGGGGCCCACAGCTGGAGCCGTGGTCCTGCTCGTCCGCCCGTCAGACAGCAGCAGTTGCTGCTGTGTAGTTTTTTTTTTTTTTTATAATTTTGAAAACCCATTTTCTGGGGTTTTTCTGAGGTAGGGCCCACATTAGAAAAATCCATACCAGCCATTGGACTCCATGGCTCGAGACTGTCCAAAAGAGTCCAATATCCAGTATATTTTGGCGAATAAATAAGATTAAAATGTGTCCTAACTAATTTCAATGGTAAAAATCGTAGTTTTCTATGGTATGGCCCGCTTGATTAGCGGATTGGCGTCATATTTTGTTTCAACGCCTAAAATGATCTGAGGAACGGAATAAACGGCATGGATTGGCTCAATGCATCAAGGTGGGGCCTATATGGGTGGCCCACCCCATGAGCTTAAGAATCCAAGCTCATATTTGTGTTTTCTCCCAACAACGTCCAGACGCTGGACGTTTTTGGGCATCACAATGTATTCAAGGTGGGCCCTATTTAGGTGGGCCACCATATGATGGATGGTGTGAGTACAATGCTTATAAGATGGGCCCCACTTTTAGATGGCTTGGGTCAATACATACCTAGTGGTGGGGTCCATCCAAGTGGGCCACATGGCCATTACATCACACTTACACAACAAAATAAATAATGAATGAAAGAGAGGGAGAGAGAGATAGAGTGGGACACACGTGATGGAAGGACCCCGGCACTATGGGCCCTTCGTTTCAACCATCCAATCATACATCAATGGGTCCCATTGCATATGGGCCTTCCAAATAAAAGATCAACGGTGGAGATCCCTCTCCATCCAAAATGAGCGGTCTATATGACCTCTTTAATGCAAGAAGTAACATCATGATGGGGTCCATGGAGAATGGCCCTTTCATCGGATGATATTGATGATCAAGATGGGCCATCGGCCACATCTTAAGGTCCCAAGTGAGATCCAAACCATTGATTGGTTGACCTCACTTGGCCCATCTTAAAAACATGAAAAATTAGGCTATGGAGGCACCCACCACTAGATCTTCTTGGTTCGTTGGAAAGATACTCTCCTAGAGCTTCACTTTGATGGTGGAGATGAAAAATGGATGGCTAGGATTAGAGCTTTTGGGATGGAAAGGTGGGCCACCAAAATCACATATTTTCTCTCATGGGAAGAGCTTGGACATGGGATGCTCTCCTTTGCTTGGAAATGGTGTTGGGAAATGAGGGAGAGAGAGAGTTGGGAGATGAGGGATGGGTGTGATGGGTGAAAGGGTGAGGTGAGTGATGGATGTGGTACTTGACATGTAAGGTGGTGTAAGAGAGAGGGTGAAAGGTGTTGACTTTGGTGGTTGCTTGAGGATGGGGTGAAAGGTGATGTGTACTTGACATAAAGTGATTAATGAGTGATTGATTGATGGGATTGATTTGACACTTTATAGAGATTCTCTTGGGAATATAAACGCGCGGTATTTTTTCAAAATAAACGCTGGCTCACATCTCTTAGTCAGGGTATCGGATCGGTACATGAGTCGTAGTGTTGGAACCGCGGCGACTGTGCGGTCGCAATGGTACAAGTCTCGAATTAAGCAGACTCAAATGTATAGGATACGACTTACGGTCGTGCGCAATGTTGACTATAAGTCACGGATTGCCAGAATTTAACGAGAAGGATCGCGGGAAGCGATGGAACAGTACAGATTAGGATATGGGTCTTACAGCTAGGGTGGCCCCCTGGTGTACGGTTTTTTAATAAAAACCTCCTAAAAGTCGCCCCTCATTCACAAAATGACCCCCCAAGCACTCCTTTCTCTCCCAAACGTCTGATTTTTGGCAAAAATCACCCCTCCAATCATTTCCTCTTTCATTTTCGTGCACCACTATCCCTACCCATTCAAAACCCATCCCCACTGCTGTCTACACTCTCCATCCTCTCTCATTTTACCTCTCGAATCTCCATTTTGTGCCTCAAAGGCGTGGGAACTTCATATCCCACCTTGTTCTTCTTAGAAAATAAGTTTTTGTTTTTACATTTTATTCTCCCAACTGCCCTCTACAGGTACATGCATCTCCCATCTCCTTCTTTTCCTTGCCTTGAGCTCACGAACCCCTTCTTGTAACTCACTACTTCATAACTTAACAATCCATCATAAATAGTTTTAAGATGGATGGAATTGTAAAAGCAACAATAAATGGTTTCCAGCACCATGTTTGGTGTATGCAATTAAACATAATTTCGGGTTTTCTTTCAACTTACACTTAGGAATTCATCATCATGGGATTTGAAAATCCCATCTCACACTTTCCAACACAAGATCCATTTTTCAAAGCCTATGAAATTGATTTGAATCCCAACCCACCCACCTACCAAACATGCTACTCCCAATTCTGAGGTCGGAGTAGGAAAGAACTCTCATTTAACACAACTTGAGACCACTGGCCACATAGGCCCTTGGAGTTTTGTACCTAGAGTGGTGCTTCTAGATTTCGAAAGACTTGACATTATGGGAATCCAATAAATTGATAACGTGAACCCTAGGACCTTCTCAGCGGGTATGAGCATACGTGGAGTGCTCGAGCGTAGTCAAATTCAAGTTCGGGCAACTCAAATTCCACTCAGGCAACTTTGACCTTAAGCGATAAAACAATTCCTTGTATTAGAAATGATGTGAAATCATCTAGCGTATAAACATAGGCTTTGGACTACAACTAGTGGATTACTGCTATTCATAAGTTAAGACTAGGCTACTGGTGGTACTAAGGAATGTAGATGACTGATTATGCAAGATAATTGAAAAATAGACATAGTTAGTTGGCTTGATTAGGTTAGAAAGAGACCTCCTTCGTTGAATCCCCTTACTACTTATCGGCTTCTATAGTAACTCTTAGGAAACTTGTTTGATGTAGAAACTCTTTACACTCAGAGAAAATTGATATATCCCTCGGATTGAACCTTAGGTCAAATCAATACACCCCTTATAATTGCCTTCTCAAGGACTTATTACAGTCGGGAACACGGGGTGGAGGAACTATATATGAGCGAAGTATTCATGGTTTGAATCGAATTCTCAATCCTAGTAGTTGTCTTTGAACTCAAGGCTCTGATCAAGCAGAAAGTCAGGATTAACTAGGATTAAGAACTGATACGATAAATTTTCTATCTTCGCGAGGCAAAAGGTCCATGTATCCGACTCAGACCCACTACACAACTTTCCTCCCGTGTTGGCCCAACCACTTACAACCTCAAGTTTCTTACTTCGTCTTTGAGAAGTGTTGAGAATATAGAGCCAATAAAGAATTTTCATTTTAGGCCCAAGAAATTTCTTTAGTTTGTCGCAGACGCACATCCGTCCCTGGGAATCAACCACAACACCCATCATTTTTAGCTCATTTCTGTAACCATAGGTACCAATGCCATAGATCCTACAGGATACCTGGTTTCGACATATGGGTCGGGACATAGAGTCTTGAGTCTTGAGAGTAGAATTATTTTTAAGGGGGGTAGAGCATTATGAGCCCCATCTAGTTAGGTCGGTTTATGCATCCCTTGGATCAGGATGGCGCAGTGGAAGCGTGGTGGACCCCTACCCCACTGGCCCAGGATCGAAGGAAATTGATTTAGGTTATACGTAAGGTTAGGTCAGTAAATAGGATTTGAGCCTTCCTTAGAATGTCAATACTGAAGTCTTTATAGGGAAACAATTAGGGCTTAAGTGTTGAACCTATTCATATTAAATCATAGGCCTAACAGTGGGATGAGCGGAGGTCAGAGTATCCACAAATCTACTCGCTAAATACGAACATAATAGAAGCCTTGGCCAACTCTATACAATTAGAAATCCTTTTAGGATGATCTATTAAGATGCTTATTAACCCCTACCTTGGAGATAGATTTAGACGATGACTCTCCTAGACCAAGACCCAAAGGGCAACCTTATAAATAGGAAATTTGAACCTTTCGGTGATGGGCTTTCCCTAAGCTTTTAGAGTGATCGGACTACGGAGTTATGAAAATATACAATTGCGAAACATTCGTGGCTTGACTCAATTTTCAATCCTGACAGACTACTAGTGGACTCACTGCTTTGACCGAGCAGAAGACCAGGATCTACCGGGACTAGGAAGGGATACGATGAGCCTTTTACCCTGGTCAGGTAGATGATCAATGTATCGGGATCAAGCCCACTACAACCGTCTCTCCGTACTGGTCAACCACTGAAAACATATATCTTACTCTAAGTAAATGGGAACCATTGTCGAGACTCCAAATAGATAAAGAAATCAATTGTAGCCAACCATCAGGGTATAAGCAAGAGATAAAGAGTAAATGTTTAGGAGGATAGATAAAATGCGTCAGACCAGTATAGATGTATATACCCCATCACACATATAAACTTGAAGTCAGTAAAGCTTAGTGATGTTTTAATTTAAATCAATCTGATTTAAATGATTTTAACTCGCAAGTATACGAATCAGATGTAGATATGATACGTATTACGAGATCGTTCCCACGAGGACTGGTTATCACAATTCAAAATTTAAGACTCTTCTTAACTAATCCAACGAATGGTTTAACAAACTATTAAGTAAACTAGCATAAATCTATGGAAAATAACTACAAGCAATAATGAGGAAGATTCAATCGATGAGAAGACTAAGACTTTCGAATCCACCCCTAATTATCCTAACTCTTATTTTATCTGCTGATTCACCCTAATTCAGATTGATATCAAAATAAACAAAGCACACTCTATGTCCTTGGTCGGGCACACAGAATGTATAATCCTTTAAAGCATATGGATCACATCTTTCCATCCATGGTCAGGCATGGAGAGATGTAAATCCTGTTTCTTCCTCTATAGGAGACCTGTTCATGGTCAGAAACAAGCACCTAGAATAATATTCCAAACAACATCCATATCTAGACTTTGGTCGAGCTCATAGAATGGAGAAGTACGGAAATCTCAGGAAAGCATACTAGAAAAAAAAACAAATCAATCCAATTAAAATAAATTCAACATAAACAAGAGTCAATCAAATTAGGAGCTTCATCTCAGCCCTAGCTAAGAAGTTTAGCAATCCATAAAATTAATTAGGAAAAAGAAAATATAAAATAAAAACATTAAAAACATCCTTCCCTTCTTTCTTCTTCTTTTTCTCTCTCTCTGGCTCTGGCTCTCCTCAAGCTCTAGATCTTCCTCCCAAGGTCTCTGGATGAATGCTCCCTACGTCCAAAACCTCCTTATATAGCTGCTGGAGTGGTGAAAATCGGATTTGGAAAGCTATGCATGCCCAACTAAAGGTTTTTCACAGCCAAGTTCAGTGTCTCGAAATACGCCACTTTTCTCGCTCAAATTCTAAAGAAACACCGTCCCTTAAGACTTTCTTGGGTCCTCTACATGATAGACGGTTCAGATCCGCCATACGATCAAAGATGGTGGGCCAAAACTGCCTGAAAAAGTTAATTTTTGCGGATGTGCGAAACCTTTCGCACCATTTCGTTGTTGTGATCGGTAGGCCCTACAAGCATTTTCTGAAAACTCCACCCCATCCATTAGATTCGGAACGAAATTTCAGTCAAGAATGAGTGGTTTTGAACGTCCATTGACATGGCCCAGAGAAGAAATCACAAAAGGATCAGTTTTGAACGTTGCTGGGCAGCCCTTTTGTGGCCCCCTATATCGTACACATGTACGCGCATGGATGAAAAAGGTCAGCATGATTTTGAAGCTCTCGAGCCCGTTTACAAGATGGATGGTACAGATTGGCCGGAAGGGGCATGTGTGGGGCCCACAGTCGACCGCAAAACGGCCAGCGGCCGTACATTACGCAGCCAAAAATGAAAATTTCTATTTTTTTTTTCTTTTTCGGTCAGAGACGGTCAACCGTCTCTACCATTTGCCATACACGTGTAGTGCACTTGTGCACTATGCACACTCTATTCATGTGGGGTCCGCTGTGATGATTTTCAGAAATCTTCGCCGTCCATATTATTTCTCATCTCATTTAAACCGTCAATAATAATTTTGAGACAGTTCCAGATATCAGGTGGGCCCAGAATCAACGGTTTATATGCTGATCTGTCAGTTGGGGCACTTTCATAGTGATCCAATGGATGAAATTTTAAGTGTACGGTTAATTTATGGCCCTCATCCCATGTATGAATTTTTAGGTCAATCGGATGGTGGAAACCCTGTGATCTTGCATTTTGGATCAGTTTCGGGCCTTTTTAACGGTGAACAGCTTTATTTTCTTGGATCCATGGCATGTAAATCCGTTAATCTTGGTCCTATGGAGTGCGTCCCTCGCTCTGGTGACTTTGTAACGTCAAATCCACGCTGTTAATATCACTTTTTAATCCACGCTCTTGATTTCCTCATGCAATCAAAATATAATTAAAATATGACATTAAACATTATTTTGTAAGTAAAATTCGGCAATAATCAGTGTCTGATATGCAAATTTGACTCTCATCACTTAGGTGAAAGGAATAATAGAATCTTTACTCATTACTCTTAGCCAATTTCGGGGATGAATTTTTTTTTTTTTAAGGGGGGTAGATTGTAACACCCCGAATTTTTGTCAATCTGGAGTTAGACGTCCTTAGGTAATAGGTCAACCATATCACTCTTAAAGCTCAATTCTAAAGCCAAAGAAATCATTTAGAACTAAATTCCTTAAAAATTTAACGTGAATTAACTAGCGCTACACTAGATTACCTGCGAAAGTAACACCAACCACTTTAAATACGATCTGTAAGACCCAAAACCTGTAGAATTGATAACGCTATGTTATCTTAAAATCTAGAATCCAACTCTAAACCCAGTTGCTCTCAGGAGCACTTTGAAACTTCGTATCGGACCTGGACCGCACGTGGAAAGTCCGATAGCGATAAACTTAGAAGATATTGACCGCATAGTTGGACTTGACAAGCACCACGAAAATCACGTCCAAACGATGGTTTGGGACGATTTCCTTGAGTCCGGAGTGAAGAGTGTGAGAAAATGAAGATTTTTAAGAAATTAAATATAATTTTAAGAAATCTGAGACGTGTCGCTTACGCGTTATTTTTAAGCATTCTGACCGTTAGATTTTGACCCAAATTTACCCTCAGATCAGGATAAGTGGCCCTTACATGTCATAGTACTTATGGCTCTGATCGACTTTCGGTAACCGCTGAATTGAAACTGGTCCGCCACGGTCGATCTGAAAACCCGATCGAACCGAAAACTTAACTTGATCAAGATCCAATATTTGTGAGCTTAAGTCCGACCTTATTCAGCAAAGGGAGCTCCAAAAGTGCTCCATTGGATCGGAACAACCTCCCTTTGGACAGAACCTAAGTATACCATGGCCTGGGGTCTATTTCCATGAGTTGTGGGCCTATATAAGGACCTTAAACCCTCTCTAATTCCTCTCATACGAATTTGAGAAAACCCTAGTAGAGAAGAGAGAGTAAAGAGAGAGAAAGTGTGAGAGAAGTGGGAAGATCGCCCTGATACTCTATTCTACTGCTGCATGTGCTTAACCATCACGATCTAATCGCTATTCCGGCGATTCTGACTTCGTTTCTAGGTAAGGAAACCTAGCCCTAATCTGTTTTAGGGTTTCGATAGTTGCAAGTAGCGAAATAGCTGACTTACCTCATGTTATAGGTCGTCATATCAACGTTGACGAAGACTTAGAGATTCCATCGACTTCTTTACGCTTCTACAGCATAAGGTGCGAACTTTAGATGTTTTGGTTGTCTTTTTTCAAAGCTTTCAATGTCGGATAATGATAGATTCCTGACGTGGATGCTATTTCACATGTAGAACATGCTATCCGTTTTCTATTTCGATTAAATATGAAGAATATAAAATTTTATGCATTCTCTGTATTCATAGAAAATACCGTATACATACAAAATATGAAAGTGTGTTTGCCATGATTAACTGCCGTCTATGTATGCTAGATGTATGTATAATAACTCCTGGGCTAAAGGTTTAGCCCAAATACATGATATACCAACATACGATATGTATTTAGAATGTGTAGCCTAAGTGTTTGTGAAAATGACTGAATGAGTATAGACTTTATATTCGTGCTCGCCATGACAAACTGTCGTGGATATATGATTGTTGTATGGGCGACAACCCTTTGACGAAAGGATTTGGCCTAATACGTATGAAAATTAACACATAATATGTATGATGTAATGTGTAGGCTAAGTGTTTGTAAAAGTGTCTGAATGATTTAGTAGTTTGCAAGATGTACCTGTATGCGGGTTGAAATATGATTCTCAACGACATCATTGATGTATATGATTTCCTCTATGTATGACTTATTTTGATGTTTGCTTGATTATGAATTGAATGTGTGTGAATTCATATTTATAATGCACTTCAGAATATGTTTATATGATTGAATGATTTGTAATCTTGATCCATTACTGGTTTTACTATCTCATAAGACATCATGTTGTAGTTGAATGTGTTTGGGGTATTGAATAGTCCAGGAAATCGGTAATACACCTTAAGTTCGTGGTCGAGACCTATTCGCCACGTAAGATATGTTTGACGAACCCGAGCCCTGCGTTGCTTGTTGACAGTGGTTAGTCCACACGAGGTGCTTATGCACTTCATGTCGATCAACTCAACGGGCGCTTGTACTAGTCGAACTCGTCAAGTAACCCAATTAGCCCGATGCATGTTAACCATGTATGGACGCCACTGCTTGAATCTATAGTACCAAACTTACCAGTGAAAATCTCGTTAACCTTGGTACCTTGATCCACTAAGACTCATGAGCCGAGCATGGTGGTATGGGACACCGTGGTCGAGCTGTCGGCATACGCTGGGGCCACGAGCCTCCCCATAGTGACCAGTGAGCAACCCAGACTCTTAAGCCGAATATGGTGGTATGGGACACTGTATTCAAGCTGTCGGCCTACACTGATAAGGTGATGAGGGAGTGGTGCAACGAGTACGTGTAATAGCCCTGACAGCCCTTTGTAGTGACCTCGAGTGTACTCTGAGTCTACGTGGAGGCGACGACCCTTTCATAGCAAAAGGAGTACAAGCTAGGCCTGTATTGATAAGGTGATGAGAGAGTGGTGTAACGCGTGCGTGTAACAGCCCTGACTGCCCTTGTAGTGACCTAGAACCTCACTTCGTATGAGATATGCTAGGACTGACGACCCTAGACTGGATCATTATTGGAAAATGATACAAGGGAGGTACTTTAGCTTCCCAATCCTGCTGTATGAAAAAGACTAATAACAACTCGATAATCATGTTCATATCGCACTGCATGTGCCTGGAAGATGTAGAACTCTGAGGGATGAAAGCATGCCGCGAATGTGAGATGGTGTCGCATGAGGGAGTATGTAGGCAAGGGCATGCATGATTATTGCATTTCATCCTTGCATTAACAAGAGTAGTTAGGACTGTTTAATTGTACTGATGTATCATTACCGCTTGACTGATTTGATAATATGTTAATTTTTACTCTATTGTTCCACTGAGTTAGCTACTCACTCCCACGTTACGGGATGGTGTTTGCAACACCAACCAGTCCCTGTTTTAGTTTCAGATGATGGTGTTGCTTGCGAAGCAGAGCCGAACTTTATGATAATGAGGAGGATTTCTCCTATATGCAGGTTCTGATTGACGGGGTTACAGGGTTATTGATTAAATGTTATTACACTTGTTATCTTGCACTTTTAAAATACCCATGTATATTATTTTTATTCATTTTTGGAGTATACATGTATATAGTTAACCTGGTAACATGTTCACACTCCGAAGACTTACAATAAATTAGACATTTTATATATTTATCACAGTCTTCCACTTGTGAAATTTAACTGTCTCTGGAGTATGAAATGCTGTTTTGGCTTAATCCACTTCATGTTTTATGCACTAATACAGCCGACATTCATCCATCATTAAAAATGTTGCATAAGTGATGTTCTGAAACTCGGGAGTGGAGTTTATACTCGACCCCCAATTTTCAGGATGTTATAGCGGATAATGCGTATTTGGGAGCGAAGTCATCGAGCACGTCTGATTATGGTAATTTTCGTATCTAGTAGACGGAGCACCCGCCTACATATACTGCCTCGGCTTGGCTCGGTTCGTTGTAATGACATTAGCTAGCCTTTGCTATTAACCCGTCGAATAGGAACACTTTCTCATGTCCGAGCCGAGCTTACGGATCCGTCCCGAAGGGCTCTGAAAACCATCGCTTTGAAGCTCGGGGCCAGGAGTCACATCCGTCTTGTCAAGCCGAATTCTTTGGAGTTGATGTCGTGGGTGACTAGTAGCATATGGTCTCCGATCGGATTGTGAAAGTTACTTCGACCCACGATCCCATAGTAAGAACACCTTCGTAGCGTGTAGTCCTTTCAGGGGCGCTTACATCAGGTCGGATGGGCGTCGCCTTGGTAGTTCATGCACTTGGTTGAATTACTCTTGGCTTTATTAGGGGCTCGGATCATCCCATAACAGAAACCCCCTAATCTTCCATTTCACTTGTGGACTCGGAGAGTAAGCACGTAGAAGATCTCCCTCTCATGCTGCAGTAATCATGATTTTCGAATTCGAAGCATCATATCTCAGGATTTTGCGCCTACGGACTGCTCTCTGGTAGATGCGTGGTGACGGTTACGATTTTGAATAATCGTTTAGCCTATGATGGGTCACTATTTAAGCCCGAGGAATAGTCTGCGAGACGGTTCTGCTTGCATGGGTGTCGTTTCATATATCATAGCGCGTTATTCAATGTCAGAGTTGCACTCGAGGCAGAGGCTTGGCCAATGACGGACAACCACATGTGCTCGGGAATCAGCTCACAACGATTTGGCTGTGGCCATTACTCTCCGCCATCAATGCAGAGATTCCTAGTAGCTTATATAAGTCTCCTTCGGACTTACTCCTTTCACGGGCATTTTGAGTTCGAGTGTATATCGAAGAAGGCGATTTTCGGCGAAGGTGATTCCAGTGGACTAGGAATTTTTGGCAGGCGATTCCGACCGCTAGAGCATTTCTGGTGGAGACGATTTCTGGTGATCATCCTGTGAGCCTCCATCGCCATTCTTTTTTACTTCTTTTAACAATATCGTCTGATCTCGAGACAATGCGGGAGTATGGTGAGGACTCCGAATCGAGGAGCTCCGAGGGTGAAAGAGGGGCCTCAGAAGGTCCCTTCAAGGCTATACCTTTATACCCACCACCTTGAAGATAAAAGGAGGAAGGGCTCGGACCCATCGAGCCGGCAAGAAAAAAGCTACTTGATCCCCCCAGACCACTACCACTGAGGCAGCTGAAATGCCCACAAGTGGGCCAGCCTCGGAGGTAATCCCTGGAGGCTCTGTTCTGTCAGAGTCTCAAATGAGATGGATACGCTCGGAGTTCCAGATCCCGGACTCTATTCAGATGAGGACCCCTTAGCCTTTGGACACCGCTGGCGCCTCTACTGAGGGAGAAGTTGCGATCTTCCTCTATGCATTACAATGTGGGCTTTGGCTCCCTCTGCATCCTTTCATCCGAGAGGTGATCGCTTACCTCGGACTTGCTCCGGGACAATTTACCCCCAACGCCTAGAGGGTATTAATATCTGCCTTCATCATCTGTTGCCAAGTCAGGATGAGCTTATACATGGTTAAGCACGACAACCAAGAACCATGATACTACTTTGTGACCTAAGGCAGTAAAGGGTCGGGGCTGGTGATGAACCTTCTGTTCTCCAATAAGAATTGAAAGAATAAGTGGTTCTGGTCAGCAGGTGAGTGAGAGGAGCCAACGGTGGAGCTTGGGACCTTGTGGACTCGGGTTTTGAACCGATTTACAAAACTAGGTCAGATTTTAACTCATTTTCCTTTTATTTTTAAATTTTCTTTTAACCCAGTCAGGATAAAGCTCCCTTTACTCTTGTAGATTTTTTGAGGGGTACGCCTCTCATTGACTTGGACCAGAGGAACCGGATCGCTAAGGCCAGAGCGCGATCGGGGAGCTTCACTCCTAGATGAACCTCATTACTGCTGCCAATCTTCACTGGTCTAGACTTTGCAAGTCTCAGCCCCTGCCTACATCCTTTAGTTAGCGATCACCTTATCCCCTTTGGTAAGACCAACTTTATTCGCTTGGTCGTTGATTTGCTATTTCTCATGTAGGCATGGTTGAGGCGTCTGACGCTCAGAAGAGGGAGGCTGCTCCGACGGCAGAGGAGATGCTGAGGATCAAGTTGAGGACTAAAACTTCCGTTTGGAGGAAGGAGGCCACTCCTCATGTGGAGGGCCCCTCCATTGCAGTTTTAGCTGGCGCGACCTCGGTTACGGTGCTTACCAATACGAGGACTCCCGCCACGGCTCTGCTTTCGGTGCTTATCGATACGCGGGCTCTAGCTACTGTGACTTCTTCTCTTCCTCCCACTGCCATTCCTCCCACCGTGGAGGCACTGCTTGCGGCTCCCGAGCCCTGCATTGCTGTCTTGTCTTCTTTCGAACGGGAGGAGGCCATCAGGATGGTAGACGACATGCTCTCTCCCCCCGAAGCTGAAAATGAGTTCGGGGCAGAGGCTCAAGCCTCAGCAGGAAGTCGAGTTGAGTCTGGGGAAGCAACGGGCTCAGCTCAAGTGGGAATGAGCGGTGGTAGATTCGTGCTGGGCTACCATTTGTCCTGTTTGATGCCTTGGGTTGCCAAGCATGCCCCCGAGGAGGACATAACTCGCCTTCTCGATAAGTCGGACAAATCTTTCTTGAATGACATGGTTTTCATATTTTACACAGTATATCTGTCAACCCGTTCTTTTTTTTTTTTGAGTACTCACTCTTTTCTTTGTTCAGTCTGTCCCAAAGCTCTTGTCAGCTCGAGAGAGAGCGCGGGAGTTGGAGAAAAGAGAGGCCAAGGCAGAGGCCCTCAGGGCTAAGGTGGGAGTGCTCCGGAATGAGGTGGAGGTCCGCAGAGATGAGGCTGCTCTTTGCCAGCTTGAGTTGGGTGAGCTACGATGGCAACTTGAAGATAGGAAGACCAGAGAACTCCAGTTGCAGAAAGTTGCGGTGACCTTGAGGCCGATGTGGGGCGGCGGAGGCCGAGCTGGCACAGGCTAGTGCTCATGCGGATTCGCTTGCCAGGGAGATTACTCGGCTGGGAGAAGTCATGGAACGGACTAAGGCTGAGGCGGCAGAAGACCGGGGCTGAGTTGTCTCTCAGGCGATGGAGGCTCAGCGGGTTAAAGATTAAGGCTTCCTTGGCTGCAGCAGTGGCTGCTACGATTGATGCCTTCAAGACTTCTAAGGAGAGGGATGCCGAGGCTACCAAGTTTTACGACTGTGGCTTTGACGTTGTATACGGACCTTAACCTTGATCCTTTGTTGCCCGACGTGCTGGGAGGAGCCTGTCGAAGATTTTCGTCTGGACCGAGCCCCTGATTCTTAAGCACCTCTACATATATAGCTTTTTTTTGAATGGATGACATACTATATATATATATATATATATATATATATATATATATATATATATTTACCCTCCAAGGAGGGTGTATGGATGATGATTTTTCGTGCATTAATTAATTAATTTTTGGATGTTTAGTGTTAATTGTTGATTGCTAGGTTGATTTGTCACCATATTGATTTATTCTAAAGCACGGTTGAACTTGCCCTTTGTCAGGTCAATTCTTTCCAATGTTGTTTAATAGACCTGGCACAGGTTACAGTTGAGTTTGAGCCCCTAGGGGAGTCGGCTCGTCCCACGATTGACGAGAAACCTCCATTCCGTCTGTTAGTCAGTTGATGAGCCGATTACCTTATTATAGGGTTGGGCCATCTTTTAGCTTTTTCCCTAACTTAGAGGGGATGACATGTCGAGTTTTCGTAGGATTACGCTCTGACCCTTTCTTTAAGGGATTAACTCGTCTAGTTCGCCTCTGTATTAAAGGGGCAACTTTCACTTATTAGATGACTCGCTCGTGTAGAAGTTGAATTGTGAACTTTATTGAAAGCCTTAAAGGCTGGTCGCTCAAAAGCATATACTTTATTGGGGTCATTAAATGCCATTACATCAGGGATAGTAGATCTTCAGGTGCTTGACATTCCAAGGGTGAGGGAGTTGGCGGCTCTAAAGGTCTTCTAAGTTGTAAGATCCCAGTTTAGTTGATCAGAACACGTGGTACAGTCCTTCCTAGTTAGGCCCGAGTGCGCTAGCCCCTATCTCGGCGGTGTTCTGGAAGACCCGACGAAGGACTAAGTCCCCCGGGCGAAACCACTTGATCCTGACTTTAAAGTTGTAGTAGCGCATCACCTGTTGATGCCGAGCGGTGACACGGAGCCTTGAGATATCTCGGACTTCCTCAAGAAGACCCAGATTAGCTGCGATCTGCTTGGAGTTCTGGTCCTCTTGGTAGTTCTTCACCCGCGCACTAGGGAGGCCGATCTCCACTGGCACTCCAAGCCGTAGGAGAGCGAGAATGGGGTTTCGCCGGTTGAGGACTGGGCTGTGGTCCTGTAGGCCCAAAGAACGAATGAAAGCTCCTCGGCCTAGCTCCCTTTTATTTTTTTCAATTTTATTTGGAGATGGTGTTTGATGACCTTGTTAACTGCTTTCACCTGTCCATTAGACTGTGGGTGCCGAGGCGATGAATATGCATTTGTGATGCTGAGCCCTCGGCACATACCACGGAATTTGTCGTTATCGAACTAATGGCCATGGTCAGAAACGATGGTGCGCGAAATTTCGAATCGGCAGATGATGTTTTTCCAGACGAAGTCAATCACTTTCTGTTCGGTGATCTTCGCGATAGGTTCAGCTTCTGCCCACTTTGTGAGGTAGTTAACCGCGACGATGAGGAACTTGACTTGCCCCTTTCCTTTAGGCAGGGGGCCAATGATGTCAACTCCCCATTGGGCGAACGGCCAAGGACCGCTCATGGGGGTCATCTCTTCCGCAGGTTGCCTCGGCACAGCTGCATGACGTTGGCATTTGTTGCATTTTTGAACGTAGTCCCTCGAGCCCTGCTTGAGGGTCAGCCAGAAGTATCCTTGACGGAGTATCTTCAGGGCAAGGGCTCGGCCACCAGAATGGCTTCCACAAACTCTTTCATGAATCTCTCAAATCATGTAGTCGGCTTCATCCAGTCAGAGGCATTTGAGGTAACGCTGGGAATGCCCCTTTTTATACAGCACTCCGTCCAGAATGACATATCGAGCTGCTCTGACTCTCAGTCGTCTTGCCTCCAGTTTATCTGAGGGGGTTTCGCCAGACAAGAGGTAGTTGAAGATTGGGTCCATTTAGCTCTAAGTAGTGTGCACTGAATTGACCTTCTCTGCCTGGCCGATGCTCGGTTGTTCAATGAACTCAACTGGGACGAATCGAGGGATCTTTCCTTCTGAGGCTGAGGCGAGCCTTCCTAAGGTGTCGGCCCATGAGTTTTCAGTTCTTGAGATTTTTCGGATAGTGCAACTCTAAAACTTTTTAATCTGTTTCCTTGCCTCATCGAGATAAGAGATCATTCTGGTCTCTTTGACTTCATACTCCATGGAGATGTGATTTACCACCAACTGTAAGTTACACCGGACCTGGAGAGTTTGAACGCCCAGACTCGCAGCCAATCTGATTCCGACTAGTAGCGCTTCATATTTTGCCTCGTTGTTTGAAGCCTTGAACCTGAGTTTGATCGCATATTGGATAAACGCAGAATCGGGTGTGACCAGGATGATTCCGGCTCCGGCTCCTTTGGCATTGGATGATCCGTCAACATAGAGAACCCAACTCGGGTCCGACACGCCTGCTGGTCACTCAGGGAGATAGGCAGAGTTATCTCGACTTCAGTGTTGATTTCTTCTGCGCTCAGAGTGGTGAATTAGGTGATGAAGTCGGCCACAACTTTTCCCTTGATCACCGTCCTCGGACAAAATTGGATGTCGAACTCTCCGAGCTCAATAACCCACTTGGTCATTCGACCTGAAACCTCAGGTCTCTAGAGAACTTGTCTCAGAGGAGAGTCGGTCAATACTATGATGGAATGGGCTTGGAAGTATGGATGCAATCTCCGGGCTGAAGTAACAAGGCAAAGTGATAGCTTCTCCAGGGACGGATACCTTGTTTCCGCAGGTACCATCACCTTGATCACGTAATACATGGGGTGTTACTTGTTCCCGACTTCTTTGATCAGGGTCGAGCTAACAGCTGAGGCCGAGACTGCGAGGTAAAAGAATAGGGGCTCACCTTCTTTAGGCTTGGATGAAAGGGGAGGGGAGGTGAGCCCAGGTATTGTTTTAACTGCTGAAAGGCTTACTCGCACTCTGGCGTCCACCCTGCTTTCTTATAACCCTTCAATTGTTAAAAGAAGGGAAGACATTTATCTGTCACTCTGGATATGAAACGTCCGAGTGTGCCGACTCTTCCCGTGAGGCATTGTATTTTCTTGATAGTCCGAGGTGAACTTATGTCGAGGAATGCTTTGATCTTATCGGGATTAGTTTCGATGCCTCACTGACTGACTTAGAAACCAAATAACTTTCCCGATTCAACTCTGAAAACACACTTTGCGGAGTTAAACTTCATTTGGTATTCCCGAAGGACACTAACTGTCTCCCCGAGATTTGTAAGGTGATCGGATGCCCTGGTACTTTTCACCAGCATGTCGTCGACGTACACTTCCATGGTGCGTCTGATCTGTTTGGCAAACATCTAGTTAACCAACCTCTGATACGTCACCCCAGCGTTCTTTAGGCCAGATGGCATGACCGGGTAACAATAAAGTCCCTTGTTCGTGACGAATGTAGTCTTCTGCCTGTCTGGGGGATGCATCGCGATCTTGTTGTATCCGGAATAGGCGTTCAGGAAGGAGAGCAACTCATGACCAGCTATGCTGTCCACCATTTGATCAATCCTAGGTAATGAAAAGTTATCTTTGAGGCATGCCTTATTCAGGTCCGAGTAGTCTATATACTTCTTCTATGAAACCCGCATCGAGTAGGATGGAGATCTCTTCGGCAATGGCTTCATAGCGCTCGACGTCGAATGGTCATTTTTTTTTTACTTTACCGGCTTGTATTCCGGGTCCACATTCAGCTTATGGACTAGAACATCAGGGGATATCCTTGGCATATCTGTGTGTGACCATGCGAAGACGTTTAGATGTTGCCTTAGAAAGGTCAGCATTGCAGACCACTGCTCGAAATTTAATGACGATCCAAGCTAAACAGTTTTGCTCGGGTCGGCTTCATCGAGGGGCACCTTTTCTAGGTCTTCTATCGATGAGTTCCATGCAGGCCCCCGAGGATCCAGGACATTGATGGTAAGTGCCTGCTTAATTGATCCCTTTTTGACTGCAACATGTAACATCTCTGAGCCTCACGCTGTATCAACTCGGAGGTAGCCTATCCTGCCCTCGGCTGGGAACTTCATCATCAGGTGAAAAGTAGAGACGACTGCCCTCATTGTTTTGAGGGAAGGTCTGCCCAAGATAACATTATGAACCGATGGTACGTTAAGAACAAGAAAATCCACCATGAGGGTGACTTGATGTTGTCCTACTCGTACAGTTATTAGGAGGGAGATGGCTCCTTCGGAGATTATTCTTTCTCTAGCAAAGCCATGCTGATCACTCCCCAAGTGCAGGGTTGTGATGTAGTAATAAACTCGGTAAGACCGAGGTCAAATCCCAAGAGACTAGTACCTGTACGTTATCTGAAACTAAGTAGACCTATAACTAGGCTAAGATGTAATCTAAATCAAAATAAAATTTATAGAATAATGGTGAAATAATTATCTAAAACTTTAAAGAATTCAGAGGTAGGGAACTAGGGATTCAGAGGATCCACTTGTAGAGATCAGGAAGATTTTATGCCAGCTTCAAGAATCATGGAATTTAACTGAATTGCCGTCGATATAGTTTTCAAGAGATGAAAGGTATATGAATTAGAATGGATTCCATCACCAAATCATGCCCAGGAGACAAAGTAAACAACAGAATTAAACTAATTACCAACCAATCACATGTATGAAGGTTAGAAAGGGTACCATCATCCGACCATTCCCAGGAGACGATGGTGAACAATGGGGCTTCCTGACATCATAAACATTAAAAGGAGAAAAAAATACTCAAAGCCATCGCAGATCTATTGTAATTTCAGTCACAACAAACCATTAAAAACTGAAAGTATTCCCTTAATAATCAAACTAAAATCAACTCCAATTCATAAATTAAAATTAAATTAAAAACATAAAATAAAATCTCCCATCTCACTAAAAGCTTCACCTCTTAGCCCTAGCTAAGAGGTTTAACTAGCCATAACCATGGAGAAGCTAGAATCTCTTAAACAAAACTAAAATAAACAAAAGAAAAATAAAAGAAAAAAAATAAACAACATATTCCTACGTTTGCTTCCACATCCAGGCCCTCCTTGAATGCCCCCAGTCTTCTCTCTTCTTTCTTTCTTATAGGCAGTAGGCGAGACGATGGAGAATAGTAGGAGTCAGTTTGCAACTAGAGTCGGTGTGGACAAACCGACCTCTTGTTTTGAGCAGCAAGGAAAAGAAAAATGCAAAAGCATCTACGTTTGGTCTGAATTCGCTCTACTGACGGTCCAAATCTTCTGAAACTGGCTTCTTGGTTGGGATTAGGTGGGACCTGTGCATCATATAGATGGTCTAGATCGACCGTCCGATGACGTTTGTGCACGTATGATGGCCCACAACGGTCGGACATCTCGGATAACCGCAAACAAGGCCTGCATATATCTTTACACTGTGAAGCTCGATGGGTCCATTCTCCATCTCTTCGTGGAAATCCATTCCGTCTATTAGCTTTCCCTCAAAAAACCATTCGGGAAGGGACGGTTTTGGATCGATTTCGGCGTGACCCACAGTATTTTTCTCACTGTCGTACATCCTCTATTTGGACGGTCAAAACCAGATCTTCGCTGTCATTTGAAATAATGCCACCTAGGCAGTAGTAATATGGGCCATATTAGTCTAATGGATAGTCCCAATCATCCGTACGACTGATCATGGTGGCCCATGAAAAATCGTACGCAAGCTCTGTTTGAGCGTTCGTAGACGAGAAGGAGAAGGAATGTAAATTCCTTTTAAATTTTTTTGGTCAAAAGTCTGTTTACTGACTTTGATAGTTCAGTGCACTGTAACTGCATGCGCACCCCATATACGCAAAGTGTAGTGTGGGGTCCGTCATGATGATCTTGTGAAATCCATACCATCCATCTATTTTAGAACCTTATTTAAGGGGTTGAGATTAAAACTAAAGTATATCCAGAGTTCAGGCAGGCCCCAATTCGAGATTTTATGGGCTGATCTGTCCATTGGGCCATTTTTACAATGATCCAATAGCTAAAATTTGATGTGTATGGTTAATTTATGGCCCTAAGACCAAGTTTCGAGCCGAACGGATGATGGGAACCCCATGATCTTGCATTTTGGATGATTTTCGAGCCACTTGAGCTTCACTTTCTTAATTTTCACAGATCCCTGGTGTGTAATTCTATCAATCTTGGTCCCCTGGAGTCTGTCCCTTGCCTTTGGTGTCATCAGAGCGTTAAATCTATGCTTTAAGCACCATTTTTCAGTATATGCTCGTAAACACTCTGCATCACAAATACGATTAAATCGAGCCATTAAACGGTATCATGCTCGTAAATCCAGACAATAAATGGGGTCTGATATGCAATATTTGACCCTCAACACAATCCCTAATCAGCATCTTGTTAGTCCCGAGCAAGGTATGCGAAAAAGAAGTTGAGAATTATATGACGATTTCTATGAACTCGAGTGATTTTTGAAAAACAATCCAAATACAAAAATTTTAGGATTCATGAATGTTGGATATTATTTTCTCTTGGACTCAAGCACTCGGTAGACATCATAATCAAGTTTAAAGTATTAATCCATCAATCAGAAAAATTCTAAACATTGAGTTTCATGAGTGTAAGGTGTAATCTCGGCTTATTAACATTAAGATTCAATTCGTTATTTCATGATATCATTGGTAACCAGCAAGAGCATTCAAGACACCCAGAACCTAAACTAAAACATGCCTCCTAGATCATTCTTTTTCTTTCTTTCAGCCTTTGAATTTTCTATTAAAAGTAACGCCAAGGAGGGGAATCAAGTCCTTACCTATAGGGAGCAAACTTATGGTGAAGATTGTACACCCAACCCTTTTCACATATCATTCATGGGAAATTAAATCTACACCTATAGGGAGCAAATCTCTAGAGAAGATTATTTTCCAACCTTTTCCCAAGGTATCTGTTTTCTTTTTCTTTTTCTTTAATTGATCATGACAGGTAAATTTTTCAGGCTGGTTCCTTACATGCTTAGTGATTACCAAGTTATTCATTCAATATTGAACTGAAACCTTAATATGTAAGCAAGATGTGACATGTGAAATCATGACTTAATCAATGTTTACAACTTCTAATCATAGGTTAGTAACTCGAACTTAACTATGAAATCTAACAGATACTGAATCCAAGAGTCATAGATTACCAACATTATGTATCTTGAAATTCTAAGTGCCCTAGATGACTGTTAAAATCACTTCGAATTCACAATAATTTTCAGCAAAATTTAAAAATTTTCACAATTTTCTTGTTCAAGACCAAGAAAATGTTGATTAGGTAACCTAATCTCCCACCCCCAACCTAAAATCTACATTATCCTTAATGTAAAAGATATGAGCATGCAATATAAATGAGACAATGAAAGTAAAGTGATGGAAAGATAGTACCTGGATAACGAATCAAGAGAGAGATTTTCCAAGAGATCGTAGCATGGAAGCTAGTTAGCACGGGAGAGAAAGCAAAATAAAAATAACAAAAATAAAATCCTACCTATACCACTTTCGCAGGTGCTCTCGATTGCATTTAGCATATACAACAAGCCTTTAAACCCTTAGGTTGCCCCTAGTGGATGAGTTGTAGTCTCGTGAGGGTTTGCAGCAATGTTACCCACAAATATTGAATTGATCATGCCGTAAGGTTCCTCTTTCGGCCAATATCTTGATAAGTTTCTCAGTAAGTTCCTTAACAGGATCATCTAAAAGCCCCTTTTGCAATAGGCTTGGGCGCCCTGGAGCATGACTTTCCAGAGAGACTTATGTACCTCATAAGAAATCTTCCATTAAATTGCTTGAGGTATCCGTAATATATACGATTCACATATGACAGAAGAAGTTTCAACGTTAGTATCGCACGGTGAATCAGAGACTACAAGTAAATAAAGTTTAGAAAACTTCCTAAGAAGTGATGTAGTCTCAACACATTCCGAAGCTCCAAACTTCAGTTCAATTTTCAGCTCCTCTTCTTTTACTGGTAGACGTTTAGGATCAGGAGAAGAAGGGGCTTCAGAATAAGGGTTCTCTCGGTTAGTGATAATTATCAAGATGTTGTCTTGTAAGACATCTACTTTATCTTTTGACATGAGATCGTTTGAACCTGCAAAGTGCGCCAAGCAATCCCAAGAGTCGAGAAGTTCAGCTGAGTGTAACTTATTTTTCACATTATAGCTCATGATGATCTGCCTAAGGAAACCATCATTCTTGAAAGTAGCAGGATGTACGCTCTCTTCCTCCAGTCCTGCACAGACAGATTGAAAATAAATAGGGGAAGTATCGATGTGATCACTTTGTTCATTGAGTCTACTCAATCGAGGCGTTGAGTTATCAAACGTGTACAGCTCAGATGGTGACCTCAATTGAGTAGTTTCATATTCCAGAGTCGTAGCGAGTAACTCGTCCTTCTCCTGAATCACATCATCATTCGATTCAGAAGAGTGGTTTAAACATGTTTCACAAGAGTTAGAAGGGTCGGTTGTAAGGGGTTCATCGTTCACCTTTAAATCAGACATGTCAGGTGAGAGGAGTGGCTCATTATGACCAACCACTTCATGTACGTCTTGATCATTAACCTGGACCAAACTTGAGATAGATTCTAGGGGAACTGTGGCTGCACATTCAGGATCGTCGTCCCAATATTCATCATATTCTAGTTTAGTGCAGTGCACATTTGGGATGAGATCACTTTCCTCACATTCTACACCTAGAATGGGTTGAGGTTCGCATAAACTAACCTCTTTGTCATCATTGGAATCTACTGCGTCTTGTAAGGGAAGCGTGTCATCATCATTATATTTGAAAGACAACCATGTCTCTTCTCCATTCTTTTGGACAGTTATCGAAATCGACTCATCAGGAAATTGAACCACATACTCGTTAACGTAATTCAACTCTTCATTCCAAACTCTAAAGTTTTTCAAAAGCGAGTGAGGATCAATTTCCTCATATTATATTTCTGGATTGGGTTATGGTTGGGATGAACAAGCTTCCTCTATCCTTTCAAAACGCGAATTGAGTGTTTCCATTGCTTTTCGAATTTCCTCAAGACAGGCCATGTCAAGCTGAAATGAATCCTCTTGGATCGTTTCTGGTTGGATCTCAAAGGTAGGGGATCCAAGAGAATAATCATTATAACATGTTATTGGTTTATTTCTCCAATTTTGATGTTTTCACTTGTTATAGTTATACGGATCATAGGTGGGAGAATCTGATGGTTGGTAATACTTATTATCACTCATGATATAATCACGCATTGTTTTCTTTTTATCGAATGGGTGATAGTAATTCTCACAACCATAGTTATGATAACCCCAACACTCACGTACTGTTTTGTTAATTCGTGGGGTGTAATTGTTCTCCTGCATATAATCACGTAAGGACTTCTTAGCCGGTGGATCTTTATATTCTGATTGGTTCTCAATGATAGTTTCAGAAAAGTTTTGAGACATAGGCTGATTTATATTATCATCATCCCAAAATTGATTATTCTTCTCAGCATACTGACGTTGCCACTCGTGCATATACATGATGGAACCCTTAATCTAAATTTAATCCTAAGAAAAATAGAAGAAAAGATATTACAGCAATGTGGAAAGTAAGAAGATGAGAAGTTAGAAAGAAGGTACCAGATTAGAGGTCCTAAGTTAAAATCCTGCAGAAGAAAATAAAAGAAATTAGTTTCTACAAATAGAAATCCTATAATTTGAAAGTTTCTAATACAAGAAAGTTCTAAACCTAAAATTAAGAAGTATGTTAGTTGTTAAAAACAGAAGAAATCCAAAAATTAGAAAGTTAATAAAAAAGGTAAAGGAAAGATGAGTTAGTTACTAAAAAAGAAAAAAATTTCTAAAAACTCTAATTCTAAAAATAGAAAAAGTAGAGAATTTAGAAAGGGATTACCAAATTAGATGTCTATATCAGGATCCTACAAAATAAGAAAACAGGTTAGTTTCTATAAATCAGAAAAACCTAAACCTATAGTTAGAAAAATTCTAATCTTAAACTAATCCTAAAACTAGTTAATTTCAGAAACGTATCTGTCAGTCCTCGGCAACGGCGCCAAAAACTTAATCACTCCCCAAGTGCAGGGTTGTGATGTAGTAATAAATTCGGTAAGACCGAAGTCGAATCCCAAGGGACTGGTACCTGTACGTTATCTGAAACTAAGTAGACCTATAACTAGGCTAAGATGTAATCTAAATTAAAATAAAATTTAAAGAATAATGGTGAAATAATTATCTAAAACTTTAAAGAATTCAGAGGTAGGGAAATAGGGATTTAGATGATCCACTTGTAGAGATCAGGGAGATCTTATGCCAGCTTCAAGAATCATGAAATTTAACTAAACTGTCGTCGATATAATTTTCAAGAGATGAAAGGTATATGAATTAGAATGGATTCCATCACCAAACTATGCCCAGGAGATAAAGTAAACAACAGAATTAAACTAATTTACCAACCAATCACATGTATGAAGGTTAGGAAGGGTACCGTCATCCGACCATGCCCAGGAGACGATGGTGAACAACAGGGCTTCCTGACGTCATAAACATTAAAAGGAGAAAGAAATACTCAAAGCCATCATAGATCTATTATAATTTCAGTCACAACAAACCATTAAAAACTGAAAGTATTCCCTTAATAATCAAACTAAAATCAACTCCAATTCATAAATTAAAAATAAATTAAAAATATATAATAAAATCTCCCATCTCACTAAAAGCTTCACCTCTTAGCCCTAACTAAGAGGTTTAGCTAGCCATAACCATGAAGAAGCTAGAATCTCTTAAACAAAACTAAAATAAATAAAAGAAAAATAAAAGAAAAAAAAACAAACAACTTACTCCCACGTTTACTTCCACATCCAAGCCCTCCTTGAATGCCCCCAGTCTTCTCTCTTCTTTCTTTCTTATAGGTAGTAGGCGGGACGATGGAGAGTAGTAGGAGTCGGTTTGCAACTAGAGTCAGTGCGGACTAACCGACCTCCTGTTTTGCGCAGTAAGGAAAAGAAAAATGCAAAAGCATCTGCGTTTGGTCTGAATTCTCTATGCTGACTGTCCAAATCTTCTGAAACTGGCTTCTTGGTTGGGGTTAGGTGGGGCCTGTGCATCATATAGACGGTCTAGATCAACCGTCCGATGACGTCTGTGCACGTACGATGGCCCACAGCGGCCGGACATCTCGAATAACCGCAAACAAGGCCTGCGTATATCTTTACGCTGTGAAGCTTGGTGGGTCTATTCTCCATGTCTTCGTGGAAATCCATTCCGTCCATTAGCTTTCCCTCAAAAAAATATTCGGGAAGGGACGGTTTTGGATCGATTTCGGCGTGGCCCAAAATATTTTTCTCACAGCCGTCCATCCTCTGTTTGAAAGTCAAAACTAGATCTTCATTGTCATTTGAAATAATGCCACCTAGGCAGTGGTAATATGGGCCATATTAGTCTAATGGACGGTCCCGATCATCCATACGATTGATCATGGTGGCCCATGAAAAATCATCCGCAAGCTCTGTTTAAGCGTTCACAGATGAGGAGTAGGAATGTAAATTCCTTTTGAATTTTTTTGGTCAAAAGTCTGTTTACTGACTTTGATAGTTCGGTGCACTGCAACTGCATGTGCACCCCATATACACAAAGTGTAATGTGGGGTCCGTCATGATGATCTTGTGAAATCCGTACCATCCATCTATTTTAGAACCTCATTTAAGGGGTTGAGACTAAAACTAAAGTATATCCAGATTTCAGGCCGGCCCCAATTCAAGATTTTATGGGCTAATCTGTCCATTGGGCCACTTTTACAATGATCCAATGGCCGAAATTTGATGTGTACGGTTAATTTATGGCCCTAAGACCTGTATGAAATTTCGATCCAAACGGATGGTGGGAACCCCATGATCTTGCATTCTGGATGATTTTCGAGCCACTTGAGCTTCACTTTCTCAATTTTCGCAGATCTCTGGCATGTAATTCCATCGATCTTGGTCCTCTGGAGTTCGTCCCTTGCCTTTGGTGTCATCAGAGTGTTAAATCTATGCTTTAAGCACCCTTTTTCAGTTCATGCTCGTAAATACACTCTGCATCACAAACACGATTAAATTGGGCCATTAAGCGGTATCATGCTCGTAAATTCAAGCAATAAATGGGGTCTGATATGCAATATTTGACCCTCAACACATGCAGGGGAGTTTTCACGGGTCGGAGTTGTGACCGAGGAACCGACATTCTTTCAAAGGCCTCCGAATAGATCACATCGGCCGAGCTTCTGGTGTCGACCAGGATACGATACACCTTGTAGTTTGCTATGGTCATTGTTACCATCAGGGCATCATTGTGCAGATGCTGGATTCTGCGTGCGTCATCTTCTGTAAAGGTTAGATTGCATGAATTGATCCGAACCTCTTTGCTCGGCCGCTCGGTTAAATGGATGTAGTGTTCTGATTCAGACATCCAGTTTTCTGAGCCTTGTTTGAATCTCTTCCACTAGCTGAGCCCCCGAAAATGATGTAGATTTCAGCGGGCTCCTTCGTGGGGTTATTTGGTCACTCTAGGTCCCGTTCTTCCTTCCGAGTGGATTTCTCTCTTTTGGTGTATTGACGCAGATGTCCTTTACAGATAAGAGACTCGATTTCATCTTTGAGGTCTACACAATCGTCTATATTGTGGCCGTGGTCCTGGTGAAAGCAATATAACTTTCGCTTGTCTCGATGCTTCGGGTTAGCCTTCATGCAGCCAAGCCAATTCAGGAGCTTCTCTCTTCAGATGTCTAGGAGGATCTGTTCGGATGACGTGTTGAGGGGGTATAAGAATGGAATTTTCCTTCCGGTCTCCGGCTCGGCTGACGATCATGGGGGGCGCGGTCATCTGACCCTTTGCCAGTTGGCTGAGATTCTTCATTCCTAGACCTCTTCCCTTTGTTAGCCGGGTCATTTACTTGCACACCTTTGCGGGCATTAGTAAACTCCTCGGCATTAGTATACTTCTGAGCTCTAGCTGCGAAGTCCGTCAGTGTCTTCGGGGGATTCTTTTCAATGGAGAAAGTAAACCTCCCCTCTTTTAGACCACTGATCACTGTAGCAAGTGTCATCTTGTCATCGTAGTCTTCTACTTACAACGTTTGCTCGTTGAAGCGAGTAATATAGTCTTTCAGCGACTCTTTTAGTCCCTGCTTGATAGTGAGCAAGTGAGTGTTGGGCTTTCGACTTCTCTTACCGCTTATAAACTGAGTAAGTAATAGTTGGCTCAGCTCTGCAAAGGATCCGATAGAATTAGGCTTGAGCTGGCGGTACTAACTCCGAACGGATCCTATAAGGGTGATAGAAAATTTCCTACACATCATTGTGTCTGTTGCCGTTCAAATCTACATCCACGACCGATAACCTTCTAAATGCTCGGATGGGTCCTTGAACCCAGAATATTGGATGACGAGGGAATTCGAAACCTCTGTGACATCACCTCATTCATAATGGTGAAGGTGAAGAGAGGTTCAGTCTCTTCTATCATCACCTGAACTGTGGAAGGAACTGTCGACAATTGCTGTTACTTTTCTAAAGTTAAGAATTTGTTATTGAGTGCCGCAAACCACGCTTCCCAGGGATCTTTATTTTCAGCAATAATCTCTGTGGCGTCTTCCATCTCTGGAGTCCTTTCTCTCCTCTGATCTAGCTGATGGCGAAGATCCGTAGGTGCCAGAGCCAAGGTGATCGAGTTGTTCGTGTGAGCCCGAGGAGCAGTGTTTTAAGCCGAGACTCTAACTTGCACTGGAGGAAGATTTCTACCTAAGAGGGGCGCCTGAGAGTGTTGGGGTGCCTCGGGCCTCAAACTCCTCGACACAGAGTGAGCCTTTACGAACAACCCGACCGGATCAGGAATGGGATCCTCCTGAATCGGGTGTAGCTGTGGCTCCCTTTACTGCTTCATCCTGCTTATTTCATCGCATAGGGCCTGAATGTCGTTCTGCATGGCTTGATATTTTCTCTCCTGGTTGCAAGAACGTTGCAAAGGCCCTGGTGCAGACTCAACATGAAGTGGTGATAAAGAGCGAGTTTGCTCATTTGGCTCTGTTTTCACAGTTGTTGCTTTCTTCTTTCTCGCCGTTGGATTTAAAAAACGGGAACCTGACCTTTAGTATCAGATTCCCATAGATGGCGTCAAAAAATGTTGATGTCAAAATCTGGTCAGCTCTCCCCTTAACTCCTCGGATCACTTCTACGTCTTGAACCTGCACAATGGGATCAAGCAAAGGTGACCTTGGCTAAACCGGGGGACCCTCCGATATCTAAGTCAGGTTAAGGGAATCTGGGTCTAAGCGGAGAGTGGAGGAGAGTACAAGATGTTGCGTACCTGTAACGGTGAGGTCTCAATGTATTTATACCTGACTGTTGGACGGTCTGTGTCCGTTATTGTCGGCATAAATTGTTCAATCAGCGGGATTCTAAGATCGTGGAGATATTGTACACAATTCATGGATCGTGCATCGCATTGGGCGGATAATGCGTATCTGGGAGCGAAGTAATCAGCCACGTTTGATTATGGTAGTTTCCGTATCTAGCAGACGGAGCACCCGCCTACATATACTGCCTCGGCTCGGCTCGCTTGGTTATAACGACATTAGTTAGCCTTTGCTATTAACTTGTCGAACAAGAATACTTTCTTGGGTCTGAGCCGAGCTTACGGATCCATCCCGAAGGGCTCTAAAAACCATCGCTTTGAAGCTTGGGGCCGGGAGTCGGATCCATTTTGTCGAACCGAATTCTTTGGAGTGGATGTCGTGGGTGACAAGTAGCATATGGTCTCTGATCGGATTGTGAAGTTACTCCGACCCACGACCCCACAGTAAGAACACCTTCGTAGCGTGCAGCCCTTTCAGGGGCGCTTACATCAGGTTGGAAGGGCATCGCCTCGGTAGTTCATGCACTTGGTTGAATTACTCTTGGCTTTATTAGGGGCTCAGATCATCCCATAACAAGGTGCATTTCAAATTCTCGGGATTTCTCTTCTACACACTCTAAGTATCTTTTTTTACTTTCATGTAAGTATGAAGACATGTGAAGGCTGTTGGGAGACCGCAAAAGTACACAAAGACGAAGACTCTAAATTTAACATGGAAAGACCTTTTTTAAAAAAATCACGGCACAAAGTGACAATAATCACTATGAAATTAGAAATTACAAGAGATAGAGAGAATAACCAATTCAAACAAGAATCAAAACTCCCCTTACAAGCCCTTTAAACCCTAGGAATGAATTAGAAAGCTCTTGATATATACCCTAATCCCAATTACACCCATATTTATAGCCTCTTGGAGAATCACAATTGGAATAGGAAAGAAATCCTGTAAAAAATCTGCAAAAATCTCGCACTTACACAATTCTGTGTATTTTCTACATGATTGTTTGATGACATTTTCAATGGGACTTTGATATTAACAAAACGTCTTCGATTGCATTGAACTAAACACTAAAGATTCCAGTGATAAATCATGGATTTTTCAAATTTTACCATTGTCGTCGAGCAAGCCTTCGATGACATTAAACAGAATTCGATGGCATCGAGTAAGACACCTAAAGTGTCCAGCAACCAACATGATAAATTCTAGATTTTTATGATGGCATCAAGCAGAACTTTGATGACATCAAAGTCTACTCAATGACATTAAACCTATCATCAACAGACCCAAATTTAAGACATCAATCAGCATAGGCATCCTACTTGTTGGATTTGGCCGTCACTACAAAGTTGGATAATTTAAAGTCTTAACTAATGGATACTTAGTTGTGAAATTTTGACATGTGACAACTTTGATTTTAACTGTCCACTTAATAGTCACCACTAAAATGGTTAGGATCAGAGAAAACACAGCCATTGTGAAGGGCTTATGATGAGTGCACAAGGATGTTGAGCTAAAATAAATAATAAAAGTGGAATTTGGATCTTCATTTCAACCCATCTTCTTCCAGATTCATTTGCCTTCCATAGCCATGGACCAAATCGTCTCTCGCTTGTGGGATCCCATTGCCTCACGCGTAGGATACATCGTCAACCTTCAAGAAAACTTCGATTCACTGAAGATAGCCATGAATGAATTGAAATGTGTAAGAGACGACCTGAAAAGGAAGGTGGATGTCGCCGAAAAGCATCACCTCAAACGCACCAACCACGTCCAGTGGTGGCTAGAAAGTGTAGGATTCATCGAAGGAGAAGTGAATGCCATGGAAGAAGCTTTTCGGCAAATGATGAGGTTTTTGGGCAATCGCCGTCCAAATGTTTGGTCAGGCTACCAGCTCGGCAAGAGGGTGGTGAAGAAACTGGAGAATGTGATCGAGTTAAAGAACAAAGGAATTTCCTTTGATGTTGTGGCAGAGAAATCGCTTCCAAATGCTGTTGAAGAGAAGCCAAGTAGATCGACTATAGGCATGGACTTGATGTTGGAGAAGGTTCTATGTTTGCTTTGGGAAGATGAAGTGGGTATTTTCGGCATATATGGAACTGGGGGAGTCGGCAAGACGACTCTCTTGAAAAGGATCAACAACAAGCTAGTCATAAGACCCCATGATTTGGATTTTGTGATTTGGGCGCTCGTGTCTAAAGAAGTAAATGTGGGAAACATCCAAAAGGATATTGGGGATAGGCTTGGTTTGTCCTGGCAAGGATATGAAAGAGATGAGAGACGGGCAATGGACATACACAAGAGCCTTAATAGCAAGAAATTCATGTTGTTGTTGGATGATCTTTGGGAAATGTTAGATGTGGAGGTGGTCGGAATTCCTCATCCGGACAGCCAAAACAAAAGCAAGTGAGTCTTCACCACACGATCTGAGCAAGTCTGTGCTTGCATGGATGCGAACAGGAAGGTCAAAGTCGAATGCCTCCCGTAGAAAGAAGCATGGGATCTGTGGGATCTGTTTCAACTCAAGGTTGGTGAAGAGGCCATAAATTCTCATCCGGAGATACCGACACTCTCTGAGACCGTCGCTAAAGAGTGCAAAGGTCTACCCCTTGCGCTTATCACCATTGGGCGGGCCATGGCGTGTAAGAAAACAGTGGAGGAGTGGAAGCATGCAATATCAGTTCTAAGCACAAGCAAACCACCGTTGGAGATATCAGGTATGGATGATCGAATGCTTTTGCAATTGAAATTTAGGTATGATAATCTTCAAAACGACACAGTTAAATCATGCTTCCTATATTTTTCATTGTTTTCGGAGGATTACTCTATTGACAAAGAAAGGCTTATAGATTACTGGATAGCGGAAGGGTTCTTAGACGATGATGATCTCAATGAAGCACGTAACAAGGGCCATGATCTCATTGGAAGCCTAAAGGTCGCGTGCTTGTTGGAGAGTGGTTTTGATGAAAAAACAGAGGTGAAAATGCATGATGTAATACGTGATCTTGCGTTGTGGATAACTTCTGAATTTGGTAAGAAGAAGAAGAGGTTTTTGGTGAAAGCAGGTGTCGGACTGAGGGAAGCACCAGATGTCGAGAGGTGGAAGGACACCGAAAGGATATCGCTGATGGAAAATAAAATTGAATCATTAACAGGGACACCCATATGCCGCAGCCTCTTAACCTTGATGCTCCAAGGGAATAGCATTTTGGAAAATGTCACCACCACCTTCTTTCAATCCATGCTGCTTCTTAAGGTCTTGGATCTGTCAAATACCAAAATTGTGAAGCTTCATGCAGAAATTGGTAGCTTGGTTCTGTTGGGGGTTTTGAAGCTGCGGAATCACACAGATCTAGATCTAGGATAGCAATCCAATGGCACCAAGCACACAAGAGAACACAGAGAACACCCAGATTTAACGTTGAAAATCCTTTTGGGAAAAAACCACGGCACAAAGTGACAGATCTCCACTATGAAAGCATCAATTACAAAGAGAAAGGACTTACCAGATTCGAACAACCTCAAATCTCACCTTTGCTACACCCTTTAGAAACCCTAGAACCCCTTTAGAAAGCTTTTGTCATACCTAGAAAAGCCCTAGAAATACGTATTTATAGTTTAGGCAACTTCCCTTCCGCATCCCAATTGCGAAAGGACTCAAATCCGCAGTTTCTTGCAAAATCGCGGAACAAATTGTGTAACCTACGACCGCTCCTAACTATCCTATGACCGGTCCTAGCCCTCCTACGACCGGTCCCAGACCCTTAAGACTGATCCTGAAAATTTCAGGACTGGTCCTATACTGAGAAAAAAAACAGCACAACTCGCTGGACTTCGAGTCGTGCCAGGGCTCGAACCTACGACCGGTCGAGCACCTCTCACAACCGATCAAGCAACATGAAAACTTGAAGATTGAAGGCTTCTCCTCAATAGGTTCAGTTATAATATCTCAATCTATCATATACAAAGATCACATCATTGTCTGAAGAGATAGGAAATTTGAAAATGTTGAAGCATTTGGATTTGTAAGGCATATCCAGTCTTAGAAGAATTCCCCATGGACTAATCTCCAATTTTTCTGCTTTGAAGGTGTTGAAGCTATTGAGTTACAGAAATTGGGAAGGAGTTGGAAGGTAGAGGTGGGCTTGCCATGTTTGGGCCATCTTGGAAATGAGCGTAGAAACTGTTCTGGCTCTCGAAACATTTATTCAGTCTCGCAAGTTGCCGAAACTTACGCAGTATCTAGAGTGCAGAAGCATGAGGACATCCACCCAACTATCATCCATATTAGAGGTAATGACGAGTCTTCGATGGCTGTCTGTTGATAGATGTGAAGAGTTGGTAGAGATGATAATTAGTTCGAATTCGGAGGGTGGGGGTGATCATTCAATTTCGAGCCTAGAACACCTCTTCCTTTGGGATCTTTCCAAGTTAAATACCATTCAAATGGGATGCGGAAGGCTTCAAAATCTTCATCTTGTATGGATCATTCGTTGTCACAAGTTGAAGAACATTTCATGGATCCTACAACTTAAGGGTCTTGAAGAAATCCATATATTTTGATGTGACGAATTGGAACAAGTAATAGAAACTACTAGCGGCGGTTTTCAAGCAACGGAGGGACGGCAAGGACGACTCAAGCATATGGAGTTGCATCGATTGCCAAAATTAACAAGCATATGTTGTGATTCATTGGCTCTCCCTTCCTTTGAGGTACTCAAGGTGTTTCGGTGCCCGGAGCTGAAGAAACTTCCACTGGGTCTTCGCAGCTCGTACAACACTCTAAGGGAGATCCGTGGTGCCAAAGAATGGTGGGATGGGTGGGAAGATGATGCCTAAATCCACTTTCCTTACCTACTTCAGAGAGACAAATAGCAATCTTCAATAAGTCGCATTTAGAGTTTATACTTTTCATAGTTTCTATGAGTTTGATCAATGATTCAATGATCCAAACTGATGATATTATAGACCTTACGATGGATGGCTTGGACACCACAAAATCTCTCACACAATTCTGCTATCTTTATTGAATGTGGATCCTCGTGGTAGTCATCATCTTCTGCTTCTTCTTCTTCTTTCCTCTTTGTAGAGTCCATTTGAAGGCTTAGGCTTACCTAAGCATGGTGCATGAAACAGCCAAACTTGTATAAATTCATTAGTATATGGACTTCTCAGTAGAGCTTTCAAGCTCATGTACATGCCACACACATGCCATCAAGGTACATAGCTGCAAGATCCGATCCATCCACGAGGTTCGTCCAATAATGTACATGTTTTCCAAAAATTAAATCTGGTCCACTCAACTTTTGAGCCAGAATGTTGGAAACAGGTGGGTGGGTTCGGCCAGGTTTTTTTAAAATATAGACGTACAATTGTTTTTGCGAATTGTTGCCCATTTGGCCATTGGATGAACTTGATTCTTGGGCCAGGGCATCAATAGCAGACCTATGGAGCCTTATGAAAAGGATAAAATAATAGAGAAAACTTTGGTACTATGGGAGAGTGTGATGGTCGATACGAGTAGAGTTGATACAATTAGAGTTGTACACAGGTCGAGTTAGGTTGGTAAGTTCGCTTGACTCAGAAAAGCTCGGCTCGAAATTTGATTCAATCCGAGTCGAGCTAGTTTTTGGTGCTCAAAAATACTTCAAGCTGAGTTCAAGCTTGCCTGAGCTCGACTCGAATCAAACCTCAATTCAAATTGGATCGGTGAGTCGGTTATTTTGATATTGACACTGCTCACCAAGTGTTTGATGAAATGACTCAATGAAGTGTTGTTTTAAGTGTGTACATTTTTCGCGAGATCAGCTAGTGGCAAGGAAGGAATGGATATGAAACAAATCACTACATAAAAATATATAAAAAATAAATATTAACAACCCCCATATCTTGATTTGGATGCTGCCCGCCACTTGTTTGATGAAATATTTATAAATTATTGTTATTGTTTTGCATTTTGTGAGAAATTGAAGATGGACTTTATACGTTTGAGAAAATGTTGCACAAGCTCAAATTGGCCCAAACTACTGACCGAACTAAGCCAAGCAAGCCAGTCAGGCTCGAGGACTGAGCTAAGTTCAAGTTGGGATTAGCAACTGGCTGAGCCAAACCAAGCTATGCCAAGCTTGACCCAGTTCAACTCGTGTACAGCTCTAGATAGGAGGCACTAGTACATGTGGCATGCATTACACATCAATCAAATTAAACCCTCAAGACTAAGTTTCCAAAATTTTTAAAAATTTTCAAAACCCTAAATAGGAACTCAAGTAAGTTTGAAACATGTGTATGGTCACAAAGTTTCATATATATCAGGTTAAGCTTTTCGTTGTTTTCACTTCATCCCACTGATAAGGATCTTATAAATGGTTTGGATGGCATATAAACATCGAGCATATCCCAAGTAGGTTTCAACCAAAGGTAAAAGAAACTCTTTCCAGTTTTCTCTCTCGCATGGCTACCTTGAGTTTTGGAATCACCTGATTTTTTTGTCTCGTTTTCTAATTTCTTCTGAAAAAACGGATAAACCGTGTGAATTTCTCACAAACGCTACGGAGTTCGCATCCCAAACTTTAAGCGAAAGGCTTTAGCAGGAAACCGCGTCCAAGTTATGCAGATTAAGAGATAATGCCAAATGAACGGTCAACAAAATATGTCAGTAAAATAATAGTAATTATGAAATTTTCCCGAGCAGAGAGTTGAGGTCGTATAATCAATTGAATTCCCGGAAACACTCCACTAAATTGGATGGTTTGGATTAAGGCCTTGTCTGAAACGTGTACGGTGCCTGCGTATAGAGTCAGTGTAGATGGTTAGAATCTGTAAAAGCATCATCTTTTCGGACGTGGATGGGGTACTAACCCGCTGGCCCGACCTCAACATCGGCTTCGCTACTGAGGGGCCACCGTGATTTATGAGGTTTATCCACAACGTCCATACTTTTTTTCCTAAAATGCATACCGTTGAAAACTCTTGGGTGTTTGGATCAAGCTGATATTTGTGTTTTCCTTTCATTTATGTCGAGTGGACCTTATAAACAGTTTAGATGGCAAATAAACATAACAGTAAATCTTAGGTAGGTTTCAACGGTGGCTGTCATTAGCTTCCTGTGGTGTGCTCTACTTGAACCTTGGATCTCATTTTTGGGCTTATACCCTAAACTGATTTGAAAAAATAGAGGAACGGTGTGGATAAAATCTATACATCATGGTGGCCCCTCCCAACCACAGCCTGGTGTAGTACGTAAATTGCAATCTGCTTCATTTTCTCTCTTCAATTATTGTCCGGTCTTTGCTTTTCTTCACTCGGTCAAAAGTGGTGGGCAGTCATTATTCTCCCATGTTCGCTGGGAATTGTATATAAAACTATAAAGCATTATAAAATTTACATTCCAATGCCCTATAAAAAATAATTTTCAAGAAGCTACCCGTTAGCCAATATAATTATCATTTCACTGTTGTCCAAATGAGTCAGTGGCTAAAGCAGGCCGACTGTGATGTTTATATAAAATTCACCCCACTATTGCTGTGTCAAACCTTGTTAGGCTAAGGGTTCAAAAATCATATCTATTTGAGATTCAAGTGGACCACTGGTAATAGTATATAAGGTAATGCTTAACCTTGAATTCGCATAAATCATAGATGGATATTATTTTTGGGCTATACCTAAATTTTTGTCTTGAATTTAATGGTTGAAGTAAATTTTATATATCACATTAGATCCCATGAAAATTTGTAAAAATCAAGGGTAGATGTCTCTGTCTTTATTATTTTGTTTTGGTATGGCTCACTAAAATTATAAGCCAGTCTGATTTTTTCTATGATATTATATAAGCATCGTGGTAAGCTATCAAAATCAAGAGCAGCATGCTATACAATTCACTTTATTTTATAAATAATTGATGTACATTTGTAAGCTGGACATCACACTTGATTTTTTATGGGGCCAACTATAATGTGCATTCTTGATCTACTCTGTCCATTAGACGAGTGATCCCAATTCAAGCCTCGAGCCAAAATGTCAGGCAATCTTATGATTCTGACGAATTTTACTAAAGAAAACAGCTGGGAGAGATATATAGACCATTGATTCTTATAAGACCCACTGTGATGATTATATGAAAGCCACTCTGGCCATTAGACACAAAACTAAAATTAATAACTTGGGCAAAAAAATATGGAGAGAGAAGGTAAGACAGTGGAATGATAATTACCTCGGTAGCTTTTTGAAAATATAGCCTTATATAAATTCCATGTTAAGTAGATAGATTTTTGTAAAATTCTTAGCTTTCCATACCATCACGTGTTAAAGGACCTTCTTTATTCCGGGACCACATGGCACGGTAAAGAGTAGATGTGAGCCGTATACAGTGGCATCAATACCCTGAAAAAGAGTAACAAGCAAAATGAGAGCAAAGGATGGTTTATCTGTTTTACCAGTATGGTTTTTCATCCATTTCACAGTCAACGAAAAAGCCAGCAAGAGGACCGTCCAAATCCGTCATATATGCTTGCAAGCGAATGGCAGAAGGGCTTCAACATATGTATCATTTGTCTAAGGACATTGGCACATTACCAAAATCCATACACACACCTATGGTCACTAATCTATGCATGGGGTTCAAATATACCCCATTCCAGACTGCCTAGACTGATGACATTACTAAATCAAGTTGTTTGGAGGGCTTTAATTTAGACATGCCACCACACATATAGTAAATGGCTCAAATTTGATTGTACATGTGTGAATGTGTTTGTGTCAAGTATACCATATTTGCATTCCACCAAATGCCTTGTGACACCCGTTGCCAAAATAGCCGACTTCGGACCAGATCCATCAAAATTGATTTGATTACTTAACCACCAATTCATAATGAGTCAAAGGAGAGGATTAGTCTTTCCCATGAGTTATTTTTGCCTTCAAGATAATGACTTTTATAACAATGATAATAATGTAGTTGTGCTCGTCAGTAAAATAAACATGTAAAAAGAAAATATGAAATATGAGGCCAAGTGCTAATTTTAGTAATATGAATATAAATGCAGTACGATTGGTAGCAAAAAAACAAAAATAATAAAGTAAAAAAAAAAAAAAAAAAAAAAAAAAAAAAACTACCTACAATGGTTTGTGAAAGCGATACAATGGTGGACAATTAATAATCTTTTAGACTTGGACAGTCATAAGACAATCGACAAACTTAGAAGGTTGTGAAACAATCAAGGTATAGTTAGCAGGCTGTAACAAGTTGTGACAGGGGGAATCACTAAGTAATGACCCAATGACGAGGTCATAAATGATATGTTAAACTATATTTGACTTATTACATCAATGCACTGAATAGAAGTAGAGAAATTAAACTAAAGATATACTAATCGATCCAGACTTGCTATAATATGCTGCTAGACAGAAGTAGAGTGGCTAAACTAAGCTAGGATAAAGATAAGATAGGCATCTATGTGGGATGAAAGATTTAATAAGCGGTGTTAAGTTGAAAAAAGATTATTGGCTTGAAACGCTTCTATTTTGATGTGTCAACTAACCATTACATTGCATTGTATGGTTGTATTTTTTTTTCCGAGCAACTTTCTATCTTTGCTACACTGTTTATAAGTTTATACCTATGCATAACCAATTAAATCCGGCCATATGTAATTAGATATCACCACCTTAGTATTTCACTGAGATATCATCCTTTCTAATTGCTTTCAATACGTGCAACCTGTATATTTCTACCATGTATCACCATGAGGACATGATGCACATCTGTTAGAGCGGTATATTTCAAATTCTCACGATTTCTCTTCTGCACACTATAAGTCTATATATATATATATATATATATATATATATATATATATATATATATATATATATATATATATATATATTACTTTCATGTAAGTATGAAGACATGCGGAGGCCAACTGTTGGGAGACCGTGGAAGTACACAAAGATGAATCAATCAAAGTACTCCAATAGCAACAATTAAGTTCAATTACAAAGACTAAATTTAACGTTAAAAAAATAAATAAATAAATTATTTAAAAAAAAAAATTTTTTTTTGAAAAAACCATGGCACAAAATGATACTAATCACTATGAAATTAGAAATTACAAGAGATATAGAGAATAACCAATTCAAACAAGCCTCGAAGCTCCCCTTACAAGCCCTTTAAACCTTAGGAATGAATTAGAAAGTTCTTGATATATACCTTAATCCCAATTACACTCATATTTATAGCCTCTCGGAGAATCACAATTGGAATAGGGAAGACATCCCATAAAAAAATCCGCAAAAGTCTCGCACTTACACAATTTTGGGTATTTTCTACATGATTGTACGATGACACTTTCAATGAGACTTTAATGTTATCGAAACGTCTTCGTTTGCATTAAACCAAACACTAAAGGTTCCAGTGATAAATTATGAATTTTTTGAATTTTACTGATGTATCGATCAAGCCTTCGATAGCATCGAACAGAATTCGATGGCATTAAGCAAGACACCTAAAGTGTCCATCAACTAATATAATAAATTCTAAATTTTTATAATGACATCAAGCAGAACTTCGATGACATTGAAGTCTAGACAAAATGACATCAAGCCTAACATCAACGGCCGAGATTTAAGACATCAATCAGCATAGGCATCCTACTTGTTGGATTTGGCCGTAACTGCAAAATTGGATAATTTAAACTCTTAACTAATGGATACCTAGTTGTGAAATTTTGGCACGTGACAACTTTGATTTTACCTATCCACTTAATAGTCACCACTAAAATGGTTAGGATCAGAGAAATCACAACCGTTGTGAAGGGCTTTTGATGAGTGCACAAGGATGTTGAGCTAAAATAAATAATAAAAGTGGAATTTGGATCTTCATTTCAACCCATCTTCTTCCAGATTCGTTTGCCTTCCATAGCCATGGACCAAATCGTCTCTCGCTTGTGGGATCCCATCGCCTCACGCGTCGGATACATCGTCAACCTTCAAGAAAACTTCGATTCACTAAAGATAGCCATGAATGAATTGAAATGTGTAAGAGACGACCTGAAAAGGAAGGTGGATGTCGCCGAAAAGCATCACCTCAAACGCACCAACCACGTCCAGTGGTGGCTAGAAAGTGTAGAATTCATCGAAGGAGAAGTCAATGCCATGGAAGAATATTTTCGGCAAATGATGAGGTTTTGGGGCAATCGCCGTCCAAATGTTTGGTCAGGCTACCAGCTCGGCAAGAGGGTGGTGAAGAAACTGGAGGATGTGATCGAGTTAAAGAACAAAGGAATTTCCTTTGATGTTGTGGCAGAGAAATCGCTTCCTAATGCTGTTGAAGAGAAGCCCAGTACATCGACTATAGGCATGGACGCGATGTTGGAGAATGTTCTACGTTTGCTTTGGGAAAATGAAGTGGGTGTTGTTGGCATATACGGAACTGGGGGAGTCGGCAAGACGACTCTCTTGAAAAGGATCAACAACGAGCTAGTCGTAAGACCCCATGATTTTGATTTTGTGATTTGGGCGCTGGTGTCTAAAGAAGTAAATGTGGGAAAGATCCAAAAGGATATTGGGGATAGGCTTGGTTTGTCCTGGCAAGGAAATGAAAGAGATGAGAGACGGGCAATGGACATATATAAGAGCCTTAATAGCAAGAAATTCATGTTGTTGTTGGATGATCTTTGGGAAATGTTAGATCTGGAGTTGGTTGGAATTCCTCATCCGAACAGCCAAAACAAAAGCAAGATAGTCTTCACCACACGATCTGAGCAAGTCTGTGCTCGCATGGATACGAACAGAAAGGTCAGAGTCGAATGCCTCTCGGAGAAAGAAGCATGGGATCTGTTTCAACTCAAGGTTGGTGAAGAGGCCATAAATTCTCATCCGGAGATACCGAAGCTCGCTGAGACTGTTGCTAAAGAGTGCAAAGGTCTACCCCTTGCACTTATCACCATTGGGCGGGCCATGGCGTGTAAGAAGACAGTGGAGGAGTGGAAGCATGCAATATCAGTTCTAAGTACAAGCAAGCCACCGTCGGAGATATCAGGTATGGATGATCAAATGCTTTTGCAATTGAAATTCAGTTACGATAATCTTCGAAACGATGCAGTTAAATCATGCTTCTTGTATTGTTCTTTGTTTCCGGAGGATTACTCCATTAACAAAGAAAGGCTTATAGATTACTGGATAGCAGAAGGGTTCTTAGACGATGATGATCTCGATGAAGCACGTAACAAGGGCCATGATCTTGTTGGAAGCCTAAAGGTCGCGTGCTTGTTGGAAAGTGGTTCTAATGAAAAAACAGAGGTGAAAATGCATGATGTAATACGTGATCTTGCGTTGTGGATAGCTTCTGAATGTGGGAAGAAGAAGAAGAAGTTTTTGGTGAAAGCGGGTGTTGGACTGAGGGAAGCACCAGATGTCGAGAGGTGGAAGGACACCGAAAGGATATCGCTGATGGAAAATAAAATTGAATCATTAACAGGGACACCCATATGCCCCAGCCTCTTAACCTTGATGCTCCAATGGAATAGCATTTTGGGAAATGTCACCACCACCTTCTTTCAATCCATGCTGCTTCTTAAGGTCTTGGATCTGTCAAATACCAAAATTGTGAAGCTTCCCGTGGGAATTGGTAGCTTGGTTCAGTTACAATATCTCAATCTATCATATACAAAGATCATATCATTGTCTGAAGAGATAGGAAATCTGAAAATGTTGAAGCATTTGGATTTGGAAGGCATATCAAGTCTTAGAAGAATTCCCCATGGACTAATCTCAAATCTTTCTGCTTTGAAGGTGTTGAAGCTATTAAGGAGTTACAGAAATTGGGAAGGAATTGAAGGGAGAGGTGGGCTTAACATAACAGAATTGGAAAGCTTGCCATGTTTGGGCCATCTTGAAATGAGCATAGAAACTGATCTGGCTCTCGAAAAGTTTATTCAGTCTCGCAAGTTGCTGAAACTTACACAGTATCTACAAGTAAAGAAGTGCAGAAGCATGAGGACATCCACCCAATTATCATCCATTTTTGAGGTAATGACGAGTCTTCGATGGCTGGCTGTTGATAGATGTGAAGAGTTGGAAGAGATGATAATTAGTTCAAATTCGGAGGGTGGGGATGGTTGTTCAATTTCGAGCCTAGAACGCCTCTTCCTTTGGGATCTTTCCAAATTAAATACCATTCGAATGGGATGCGGACGGCTTCAAAATCTTCGTCTTGTAAGGATCATTCGTTGTCACAAGTTGAAGAACATTTCATGGATCCTACAACTTGAGGGTCTTGAAGAAATCCATATATTGAGATGTGATGAATTGGAACAAGTAATAGAAACTACTAGCGGCGGTTTTCAAGCAACGGAGGGACGGCAAGGACGCCTCAAGCATATGGAGTTGCATCGATTGCCAAAATTAACAAGCATATGTAGTGATTCATTGGCTCTCCCTTCCTTTGAGGTACTCAAGGTGTTTCGGTGCCCGGAGCTGAAGAAACTTCCACTGGGTCTTCGCAGCTCGTACAACACTCTAAGGGAGATCCGTGGTGCCAAAGAATGGTGGGATGGTTTAGAGTGGGAAGATGATGCCATTAAATCCACTTTCCTTACCTACTTCAGAGAGACAAATAGCAATCTTCAATAAGTCACATTTAGAGTTTATACTTTTCTTAGTTTCCATGAGTTTGATCAATGATTCAGTGATCCAAACTGATGATATTATAGACCTTACCATGGATGGCTTGGACACCACAAAATCTCTCACACAATTGTGCTATCTTTATTGAATGTGGATCCTCCTCGTAGTCATCTTCATCTTCTTCTTCTTCTTTCTTTTTATTCTTCTTCTTCTTTGTAGAGTCCATTTGAAGGTTTAGGCTTACCTAAGCATGGTGCATGAAACAGCCAAACTTGTATAAAGTCATTAGTATATGGACTTCTCAGTAGAGCTTTCAAGCTCATGTACATGCCATGCACATGCCAGCTAGGTACATACATGCAAGATCCGATCCATCCACGAGGTTCGTCCAATGATGTACATGTTTTCCCAAAATTAAATCTGGTCCACTCAACTTTTGAGCCAGAATGTTGGAAACAGGTGGATGGGTTAGGCCAGTTTTATACACACACACACACAATTGTTTTTGCCAACTGTGGCCCATCTGGCCATTGGCCAGGGCATCAATAGCAGACCCATGGAGCCTTCTGAAAAGGATAAAAAAATAGAGAAAACTTTGGTACTATGGGAGTGTGTGATGGTCGATACGAGTAGAGTTGTACACGAGTCGAGTTAGCTCGGTAAGTTTGCTTGACTCGACTCGGAAAAGCTCGACTCATCTTGGCTTAAAATTTGATTCGAACCGAGTTCAGCTAGTTTTTGATGCTCGAAAAAATTTCAAGCTGAGTTTGAGCTTGCCTGAGCTCGACATGACTCAAATTGAACCTCAACTCGATTCGGCTCGGTGAGTCGGTTATTGTGATTTTGACACTGCTCGCCAAATGTTTGATGAAATGACTCAATGAAGTATTGTTTCAAGTGCATACAGTCTCCGCGAGATCGGCTAGTGGCAAGGAAGGAATGGATATGAAATAAATCACTACAAAAAAAAAAAAAAAAAAACTACCTTCATATCTTGATTTTGATGCTGCCCTCCAAGTGTTTGATGAAATATCTATAAATTGTTGTTATTGTTTTGCATTTCGTGAAAGATTGAAGATACGCTTTATATGTTTGAGAAAATGTCGCACAGGCTCGAACTAGCCGAAGCTGTTGACCAAACCGAGTCGAGCTAGCCAATCAAGCTTGAGGACTGAGCCGAGTTCAAGTTGGGGTTAGCCACTGGCTGAGCCAAACCAAGCTGTGCCAAGCTTGACCCAGTTTAACTTGTGTACATCTCTAGATAGGAGGCACTAGGACATGTGGCATGCATTACACATCAATCAAATTAAACCCTCCAAGACTAAGTTTCCAATTTATTTTTTTAAATTTTCAAAACCTAAATAGGAAATCCAATGATTAATCCGTCATGTCCAGTTAGGCAGGCTAGAGACACTTTTCCCTTTTGGAGTCGGAATTCCATTGGAATTAAGAGAGAAAAAGATCCCTTTTGCTTATAGGCCCATGATTCATTTTCTAGGCCTAGTCATTATAAAGGGCCATCAAGAAAACCACAACACTCGATTGATGATCATGTGGAGTGACCCCTAAAGCAATGAATTAGATTAATCTGTATCAATATATAAGCAGACTAAGATTTATTATTAGCCAAAATTTTATGGAATAAAGGATTGTCCTGTGCATCAATTATGAAAATCATTTACACTTAAACTCACTCACATGAATGGAAAGCCATATTTGATGCTGGCAAACGAGTATGAAACTCAAAACTTTTGCGTCTTATACCTTTTTAAAGGAGAAGTTCTATGTATGTATAGGTAAGGGACTAAGACTTTATTTATAAAAACGAGGGTCAGAATATTTCAACCCATCACAACTACTCGAGGAGTCTTCGGGTTGTAATAGTTCATGTCTCTTTGAAATACTATGTATAGTAGTATAATTCAAGCGCACCACCCCTTGTATATCTGAACTGATCACAACACCACCCCTTACATAACTCAACTGAACACAACTAATATGAGGCCCATTAGTATGCTCAATCTCAATAATCTAACAGTCATATCCAAGCCAATTGATCACATGAGGTTCAGCTAATCCAAGCCTTGCAAAACTTGGATAAACAAAACCCATTCAATCATTTGATAAACGGAGTCATTCCTTGATGATTGATCCACTAAGCCAGAGAACAGAGCTGGTAAGTGGCAGGCCTGGGGTTATTCCAGGTCCAAATTTTGAGCTTGTCTGACCACGTCTATTCAAAATATTGATTATTCAAGGACCATGCCTGCCCCATTGCTAACCCTAAATAATTGATAAAATTCAATGAATCCTGCTAGCAATAGGGGTGCAATATTTCAGGGAGTTTGGGTCGAATTGAGGGTCAACCTGAGCCCAACCCATCCTGAAAGAGGACAACAACCCACAATCAGGTATGTTAACTCAAACCCAAGTTTCAGCACTGGCTAGAATACATCCCGACACATTGGATGGAAAAGATACGTCCTACTCACTCGATTTGGCCTACCTGCTCAATCTAGCCCACCCGCTAGATTTGGCCCTTTTCAGTGAAATAAACAGTTTACTTGCAGGCCGCCCTTAGATGGGAGATGAGCAAAAAACACTCATATTAACCATTTCAGCCATTTGATTATACAAAGGTTAATGACCTGCATTCAAAGAAAAAGAGCCAAATTACCAAAAGGCTGAAATGATCAAATTGATATCTTTTATTTGTTGTATGTTCACCCTACAAACGTGAAACACATCAACTGCTTGGATCATTGGAAGATGAACTAGATCAAAGGGACGTACCTAGCAAACCACTCAATCCTTTTCTTGTGTCATTAAGGTGAGGAAGCGGTTGAAGATTTCTTTACCTCCCTCATCAATGGAATCACTGCTTGGGACCAAGGTTTCACCATTTATTAACATTCTTTAATAACCAAAGTAGAAAGAACCTTTGCTTAAAGGTGGCAATGACACATGAATTTATATGCCATGAGGGTTATTTCTTCCAAACACTGCAGCAAACAAGATACTCCCATCAGTTACATTTGATAAAGTCAGATGCCATGAAAGCTTAAGCAAGCAATCATAGGAGTGGTGTACCACACACCAGCTTTATAGCTGGAGTATTGACGTCATTAAGTTTTGTAGGTCTCACCACGAGGTATGTGTTATATGCAAACTGTCCATCCCTTCTGCGCGCTCGTCGTAAGGGTTGAGACGAAAAACAAGACAGATCTAACGATCAAGTGAAACACACTGCAAGAAGCACCCGGGGGATTGAACGTCTACCATTGAAACCTTTTTAGGTTTCTACAAGTTTTGGATCAATATTAAATTTGTTTTCATCTTCATTCAGGTATCTGTGAGTCTGTGGCCTTATAAACAGATTGGATGGAAAATAAACATTATATTAGGCCCTATGAAATTTTTAACGGTGAAGATCATTATCTCCACTGCTATTTGTGGTGTAGTCCATTTGATCTTCGTATATGATTCATTTTTTTGGATAATACTCTAAATTGATCTCGAAAAATGGATGAACGGTATGGATATAATAAATACATCATTGTGGGCTATGTAACTTTGATCTCCTTTGAACCGTTCGTGCAACTCGGAGCTCGAGGAGCGTCAGAGCCTACACTAGCTACATAGCTGGTGTCTGGTACAGCTAATCCGCTTCCCCAAAATAGATAGACGACGTAGATATAACAAATACATCATTCTGAGGCTCAAATGGTAAAGCAGTGAGGTCGCTACTAGTAGTGTCGTTATGCAGCGGACGTTGATTAATGCTAATAAATGGGAAAGGGAGAAATCAGGAAAAGGGTTTGCCATCTTATGTAGGCCCTACCATGGTATTAATGTGAAATCCACCCTAACCACCTGGTGTGTCATCCTATGTTAGCCCTATGAACCAAATATTAGCTTCGTTAGTGATTCAAGTGGACCACATGATTGAAAACAGTGTACAGAGCAATGCTTACTCTTCAAACTATTTCCCTTCGTGTGGCCCAGATAAATAATAGATGAGGCTAATGATTGGGACCAAGGCCTAATTCTCAGTGTGGTATCTAATGGTTGGAGTGGATTTTCTATAATCATCATAGTGGGCCCTATAAATATCAAAGGTGGATGTCACTCTCTCAACTGTTGTTTTCCTTGATGTGGCCCTCGTTAATCACGGGTCAACCATGCGCCTAAGGTAGGATTAAGCATCTAATGATTGGAGTGGATCTCATGTATACATCAAGGTGGGCCTCCTACGTATAAATGGGAGAGTGCGGCGGAAAATAAAGACTAGCTATTTTTGGAAACGGATTGGCTACTCTCACTGACACCAGCCAATGGCTGGTGGTTGGTATTTTGTGGGCCCCATATTGATATAATTGTTTCATCCATTCCGTACACATATTTTTAAAGATCATTTTAAGATAGAGACAAAAGATGAGGTATATCAGAATCTCAAGTGGACCACATTACAGGAAACAGTTTTGAATGAGCATCAACCATTAAAAACATTTCGGGGGCCATAAAAGTTTTGGATCAAGCTGATTTTTGTTTTTACTCTTAATATGGACCTGTATGACCTAATCAACAGATTGGATGTCAAATAAACAGTACATCAGGCCTTAGGAGGATTTTAATGGTGGATATCCATTAACTGTTGTTTTCATGTGGTGTGGTCCAAGTGAGATTTATATTTTTTTTATCTTTCGAATCAAGATATAAAATGATCTTTAAAAAGGGATGAAACATATACATCATGATGGGGCCCACAAAACACCAACCATCAGCCACGGGGCTGGTGGCAGGGGGAGTAGCCCATCGGTTTCCCCATTTTTGGTACACATCTTACACATGTTGAGCCAGAGGAGTTATTTCACACTTCTTTTGAAAATTGGGGTCGGCCTTATGGTTGGTCTCCACCTTACTGTTGACGTAAAATCCACCCCATCCATCAGTTGTGTCATGCCATGTTAGGTAAATGGCCCCAAAATCAGCCCCATTCATAATTCAAGTGGGCCATATAATCAGAAACGGTGTCCAGGTCAAGTCTCATCCTTTGAACTATTTCCCTTGGTGTGGCCCGCCCACCTGAACACCAATGAGCCTAATTTTTTAGGCTTATTTTATTTTATTTTATTTTATTTTTACACACGCACACACACCCCCACACACTCACACTGATGGAATTTCACCACCTAGGGGTACTGGAACCCTTGACTGGGTGTTAAAACTCCGGAGAGTCTACCACCCGAGCAAGAGTAAGGACCCTAATTTTTTAGCCTCATGCCTAATATTTGGTGTGCCATTTAATGGTTGAAGTGAATTTTATATAATCATCGCAGTGGGCCTTGTAATAATCATAGGTGGACATCACTCTCACAACTATTTCCTTTGGTGTGGCCTGTTGAATCACAAGTAAGCTTGATTTTTAGCCCTTCATTCTGATATGTGATTACACATTCAATGGTTAAAGTAGATCTCACGTACACATCATGGTGGGCCCCTTTAAAAAAATTCCATTGGCGTTTCCGCCAGAGCAGGGCATGGACTGGCCGATATAAAAATTTTGAGATGTAGTCGGGTTGGACTTTTTTGGCCTGTCACAGGATTAGATTAGATTTGGGCTTAGCTAGAAAGATGTGGGCCAGGTTTGGACAGAGGTTAGCCCAGCCCTGGTCAGTTGACACCCCTGATTGGGCCCTGGTCGAGAACCATTCCCGTGAAGATCTCAATTTTCTTTTTGGAAGGTAATGCATGAGGTAGTCTGTTGTATGTCCATGGATTAATGTGAATCCATGGACGCACAAAAAGGAAACCACATGAATCTGTGTTATGGTTGGTTTGCATCTTTTCTCTATATTCTTTTGATTTTGATATTGCTTTGCATATGCTCAACAATGGATCCTTCTCCCAACACTGCTATGGAAATGGAAGGAGTGTAGCTACCAACATCCCAATGAAGCACCTCGTATAAATTTCACTACAGTAGAGTTATTCGCCTCCGCTAGGTTAGTTATGACTCTATACCTGGGCCATTTCCATGTTCAATCCTCTCACATTGATCTTTATCACAATCTTATAATCATTTTTAGGGATGACCGTAGTCACATGAGGGTTGTAAGCACTTTTGTGAGGAAAGAGGAATAGGCCACTACCGTCTATGAGAACTGGGCATCAAAATCGGCTATGACAACCGAATGTATACATTGGCAACATAGTATTTGTTGGGGAAAAATTTATAAGTCCATAAGTCATCTTATGGAATGGACTAACTCTATTGAACCGGCATGGGTCCATGGAAACCCGAGCTTGATAAGGCCTCTACGTCCAAAAACAAAGCAACCTCCAAGGAAGAGCGATGCAATTGTAAGGACACACAAAGCTTTCGAGCTACATCAGTGGTTGAAAGACCGACCTAATTTATAGGTCGGCTAAAGGACGATTATCGATCGCCTATAAATCAGACACGTGTCGATTACGGATCAACCATAGCTTGGTCATAGATCGGTCACAGACCTGCAATAGCTCGGTCATAGATCGATCACGGATCAGTCATAGATCAGTCACAGATTAGCCATAACTCGGTCATAGATCGACAATAGATCTACGATACCCTTGGCGATGTCAAAATGTCTTAACACCTAGATGAAGGGAACACAAACCTTCCAGCTCGTCTGACGGTCGAAAATGGTGAATACCGATCTGTCGATTAGGACAGTATCATTCAGTTCCGACTCAACGCCCACCTTGAGATCCGACCTAAAGGCGAACTATAGATTCAAAGAATCCTCATAAAACTCGAAGATCTCTCCCGAAATCTTTGGAAGATAAGATCAAATCCCGATGATTGCGGGAACCTACAATCTTGGGAAGATTCTAAATCATATCAGATCTCCAAGATATCAGGAAATGATTCCTGTGACGAGGGATCCTCTTTCTCCTATAAATATATGGGCATCTCCCACCGTTTGCGGTACATTCACACAAACTCTAATACTCGACTGGTTTCTTTTCTAAAGACTCTACCCTACTTCAAAGATCTCGAGCCTGACTTAGGCATCAGAGAGTCCTCTGTACAAACCAAGGCCTCCTTTGTCTCTCACCTTTGCCTATGCAGGTACAGGAAGGTGCAATTTGGAGGGTCTGCTAGAAAATTGCATCAACAATATTAGTTGCGGATTTTATAGTCTCACCCACCATGGCTCCACAAGATGGCATGGCCTCTTAGGAAGATGAGGAAATGAAGCAATGCCTATGCCAAAGTAGTAGGATAGCTATAGTGAATCCATGCACCATGGCCTTGGGTTCATTTCACCCATGTGTTTCTAATTTGGTCGACATTTCTGCTTTCGGTTTGGATGTGCCATTGAATTTGATTAAGATCTTTATTAGTCTTATAAAGTGGAAATGGTTGCACTGTAATTTTCTTTACTGGTATTCATTTGAAGGTTGTTCACTTTAAATTGCAATATTGGCATTTATTCCTATAACACTAACCCAATATCCATGAAAAACAAAAAATGTTCAATCAACGGCTGTGCAATTAGTGATAGGCTTGATTGATCGTACTACATACAATACTACTTGTTCAGTCACACTTCATTTCTATATGTAGATAAAAGTGACAACTTGGTCGTTTATCACAATCATTATACAAACGATCTTTCCTCGCGCACCTTGAATCAATCAAAAAGTTCATTGATTTGACTCATCTCATTTCATTTGCGCGAGAGTGAGGCAGTGAGTCACCTAGGCTACAGATTTGTCAGTTGATCTCATACCATAAAATGGTCTAGAAAAATAGATGAATGACGACATGGATGAAACACATACATCATGGTGGGGCACATCGAGAACCGAACAACAACCATCGGCTAGTGGTAGGGGGAGTAGCCAATCCATTTCCGGTGGCCGGCGGTCGGTGCTCTATGGGCCCCACCATGATGTATGTGTTTCATCCATTCTGTTCATCAATTTTTACAGATCATTTTAGGGCTTTATCCCAAAAATGAGAGGGATATAAATCTCGGGTGGACCATACCACAGGAAACCAATAGTGATTGGATATCCATTATTAAAATCCTCTTAAGGCCCGCTGTACTGTTTATTTGACATCCAATCTGTTGATTAAGTCATATAGACCCAGATGAAGGGAAAAAACAAAGATCAGCTAAATAAAAAACTTTTATGGCTCCCAAAAAGTTTTTAATGGTCGATGCTCATTCAACATTGTTTCTTATAATGTGGTCCACCTGAGATTAGGATATACCTTTTTTTTGGTCTCATAGCATAAAATGATCTAGAAAAATAGATGATGACATGGATGAAACACATACATCATGGTGGGGCCCACAGAGCACCAACCACCAGCCACCGGCCAGTGGCTAGTGTTTGGTGCTCTGTGGGCCTATGGCTAGTGGTCGGTGCCTTGTGGGCCCCACCATGATGTATGCGTTTCATCCATACCGTTCATCAATTTTTTTCATATCATTTTAGAGCTTTATCCCAAAAATGAGAGGGATATAAATCTCGGGTGGACCATACCACAGGAAAACAATAGTGATTGGATATCAACTATTAAATTCCTCTTAAGGCCCGTTGTACTGTTTATTTGACATCCAATCTGTTGATTAGGTCATACAAACCCAAATAAAGGGTGAAGGGAAAAAACAAAGATAAACTTGTTCCAAAACTTTTATGGCCCCCAAAAAGTTTTTAATAGTCGATGATCATTCAACATTGTTTCCTGTAATGTGGTCCACTTGAGATTATGATATACCTCTGTAGACACTGAAAATCGGTGCCCACGCTGATTTGTATTTGTGATAGTGATTAGGGGTGATAGGTTGATTATAGATATTAGAGTCGTCACTAGCCGAAAAATCTCGAAATCCCACGGTTAGCTAGAACCACGAAATACGTAAGGTGAGGAAAATTCAGAGACTTTCCTACCTTAAATTGACTCCTGATTTGCGATTCGAGATTCCGGGTAAGGGACCTTAGTTACAAAGAGGGAAGGGGTTAGGCACCCTCTTTGCCTGTACAAATGTACGGTCTCTACTTTTTGTGGTAAAACAATCTTAAGGGATGAATAATGTGGTCGAGATAGGACTAGATACACACGTAGATTTTAGATACGGTAAGATCCGAGATTTCGGCAAGCCACAAAGCATATGTCCAACGACGTGTCTAGAAGGCGGATGTGATGATGCTTATGCCAAGAGGTAAGAAAAAATGGACTAGATCACCAGAAATTTCTGATGTGATAAGATCCGATGTATGACAAGACACAAAGTATACGTTCACTAGAGATCTAGAGAAACAGGGGGGTTAAGAAAGGAGTAGATGTCATGATGAATGCTTATATGTAGAATGGATCTTTGTCTTGATCTTGAGCAGGCTAAAACATGGACCAAAACATGACCAATCTGGGCTAGGCTCATGGGTTGGAAAGGTTGAGAGGAAGGCTAGGGGGTGCTGGAAAGATCAGATCCTTGAAGGCTTGGGAGCTCCTTCCCTCTCCTTCACTCTCTCTCTCTCTCTCTCTCTCTCTCTCTCTCTCAAGCTAAAGGGGAGAAATGGCTTGTTGGGGTGTTGAGGCTTGTTGAAACGAGAGGAAGAGAGGGCTATTTATAGCCTTCTCCAATGGTTGAATAATAAATAAGTGGTAGCTAAGGGTTAAAATGTTGGAATGGAGGCTTGTGATTGGCTAGGGAGAGAGGAGCGCCACATATGGCGTACTCTCATTGGCTTATGAGGCTAGTAAAATGGTAAATAGTCAAGGTTGGAGGGATAAATTTAGGAAAAAGTTAACTTTTGGACGCTGGGACAACTATCCACACGTGAGCCGCGAGCGGCGGCACTTGAAGTACTGCAGGCGGTAGTCAGACTGCCGCCCGGGCTCAGTTTGGGCCGGGTTTAAGCCTGCGGGCTTTGTATGTTGTGCAGGTTCACCCAAAAGTCTCCTTTTGGGGTTTTCGGCTCAGAAAAGTGGGTTTAGTCTTAGGTAAAAGAGAGTCTTGGTCAGGGTATAGGGTATAGACGGGGTTGCATGTACGCTGAATGGTTTGGATCGTGGTTTTAGGTTGTGGATTGGAGACTTTTGGGTTAGGGTTCGGTTTGAGCTACGATTCTGGTTCAATATATGATCATGGATCCCGGATGGTCTCGGCCTTCTCAAGATGTAGCCTAGGTGAAGTGTCTATAACCTCATTTTTGATTTCATACCATAAAATGATATAGAAAAATAGATGAAGGGCATGGATGAAACACATACATCATGGTGGGGCCACAGAGCACCAACCAACAACCATTTTGGGGGTGGGGGGAGTAGCCAATCCATTTCCATATGGAAAGCATATGTGGTAAAGGCATAATGATGGTTTTTGCCACCACCTCTCTTGAAGGATAGAATTTCACCTCCAAAATAGTGTAAATTTTAACCTCTTTTCAAAACAAAACTTTTGTGAGATTTACCATAATGCTTGTGTTATATCCACATCATTCACTCAGCTTTTAATATCATTTTAGGGCATGAGTCCAAAAATCACACAGATCTAAAGATTAAGTGGACCACTCCATAGAAAACAGTGGGCTCAATGGAGAACATAGTTTGTCTCATTTTTGGCCTCATGCCCTAAAAAGATCTCGCAAAATCAATTAATAGCATGGATGAAACATATAGATCATGGTAGGACATATGAAGTTTTGCCACATAGCATAGGACCAAAAGATCAAACTTGATTTTACTTATATATTGAGTATATCTAAATTTCATTTATGGTTCTCATGTTTAGTCTAACAATGTTAAAATTTTAATAATGACACTTTTGAATAAACTAATCCTTAACTAATTGCTCCATTGATTATTTGAGTTCAGGGGTAGCTAATGTTCTCCCCATTGAGCCGCATGTGACAATTAACCATTTTAAGGGTAGCCTTGGATGGTTCAAGCATATTTGAACAAGATTTTCATGAATTTCATGATCTTAATATGTCATGATTAGATCTTGAGCTGCTCTAATAGACTTGTCTACCGAAAATATTTGTACCGAACTAAGTCACTGTAACATTTATAAATTAGGACCAATCATAATCACAAATATTAGCACTCTCTATAAAGAATATTATCTATCAATCCTATTATGTTTTAGAACCCATGAGAAAGAATACAAAAAATTGTAAAAAAATAAAAATAGCTAAACTAATAAAATTCTTTGATCCTCCTCTAACCCGGGGGTTAGGATTTTCCAGTCACTGTAAACAAGATTTTCTGGGACGTTCATGAAGTGTCACCATGCATGATATATGACAAAATGCCATTCAAACCTAAACAGACCCAGCTGGGCCGAAAAGATCTTAGAATAGCCCAAGCCCGGCATGATTCAGACTTAAATTTTAGGGATGGGCACAGACCATATGCCTAATATTTCAGTCCCATGGATCATATATTCTTTTTTCCAAGGCCCGTCTGAATCAGGCCAGGCCTGAAAAGCTAATGGGCCAGCTAGGCCCATTCTCAGTGCTATGTCTTTGTACTCCTGGACAACTGATTAAACGGCTAGGATCTAGGGAGTTTTAGATCATCTTTGTCCCTTGTGAAACATCTCATGTCTACTTCGAGATGCCAGAAAATGTAACACGATTTAGTAACTGGGATTTTTCGGGCCTATAGGCCCAATAAAATCACATACGAAACCTTCTCTCAACTTGAGCTACACGTGTACCGGTTGTTTGGAGCCATGAATTTGGGAAGGTTTGAAAGGATTTGAGGCGATTTTAAATCCCTTGGTATGTTTGGCATCATGAAGTGATAGACCCTCTCAAATTAAGGGGTTTTCAAATATGCTTAATTACTTTAAAGAGGAGGTTTGAAATCAATGGTGAAAGCTTGGATTACATTTAAAATCCTTTCCAGAGTTACAAGTGTAGCATGTGTGTCACTAGACTATTAATATGTTGGGAACATGGCCCACTGATGATATCCCAAAACAATTAGATTATCAATTGCATCACTATAATTACTTTAATACAATAATCTTCGCCATCCAAACATTATCCATGTAAGTTAACGGTTAAAAATGGTTGGTTGGTCACTCGGAAGTGATCTTGTGCTCTTTACCCATCCGAGACTTGGAATTTCATCATTTTCAAGCAAAGTACATATTTCAATGGGTTTGTTACAATCATTATGTCAAACATTACATACATACACTAATTAAGGATTTTAAAATTAATTTAATAATTAAATTCAAATACATGTGGATATACCATGCATAGCTATTTTTGGATTAGATGGGTTATAAATTCCAGGTGAGGATTCCAAATTCAGGTTTCGAATCCAACAACTCCAAATCCGCGCTCCCTACTAGGTCCTTAATATAGATTGACTATCTTATTTTGTCTAACCATCCATTTTCCAATACGTGTGGTTGAATTATGAGTTGATCATCTGAAATGTGGGACCCACCTAATGATTTGCCTGAACCTGCCATACGTGTGCAATGTTGGCACATGGGTGTGAATTGGGCTCTTCATTCTCTCCTTGAGGGAGGCGTCCAAATGACGTCGCCAACTGCAGGTAGGTCACAATCCCAAAATCACATCCATACAACCACGTTAACCTCTGATTTGTGGATATTTCTCCATGAGACTTGATTGGTTGACTACTTCATTAAATTTCCAGCAATTGACCAGTTAGATAATCGGTTCAACCAGTTTTATTTTATTTCGTTTTTTGTTTGTTTGTTTGTTTGTATAAATATGAACCATTTAGATAATTCCAGTGAATTGGACGGTCTGATTTGGCCGAAACACACGTGACATACACAATATCCAAGTGTATGAGTACAAAGTATCGTACTCAGCCAAAGTATTAAATCATTTCTCTTACTCCATGATGTTGAAAGTGGGTTGGGTTGGGTTGGGTTGGGCCTGTTGGTGCTCAACCCTAGCCCAACCCAAGGTTCCTGTACCTCAATCCTAACCCAACTCAACCCAACCTCAGGTTGGGAATTCTCAACCCAAGCCCAACCCAAGCAGGCTATGTCGAGTAGGTTGGTTGGACATATGATAATATTTTTATTATTACATTTGTCTATTATATTTCAATACACGTTTGGTTTTTTGTAACTATAATTTTATTAATTATATTTATAGTTATTTATAATAATAAAAATTTTATTTTTTTTCTATACAAACAATCTAAAATATAAGACAACTATTTCTTTAAAAGTCATGTTGTGTTGCAGTGTAACACGCAATTTATTTGGGAGAGAAAAATCTAGTATACCTTATTAGCTTAAGTCATCGGAAATGATGTGGACCAATGAAGCCCAACAACGCTGAATTTTCTTATACTTTCAACACAAACAATCCACATACAATTATAATTTATTAGTAACTTAGATAGTGATCGGGTTCAAGTTGGGTTGGGCAATCCAAGATCTCAACCCAAGCCCGACTCAAGTTTTATTGGGTTGGTATTTGTATAGCCCAAGCCTAAAATTAGACTCGATACATCCTGCCTAAGCTCAACTCAATGTCGGGTCAGTCGGGTTGAACCCACCCAACTTTCACCCCTGCTCCATGTCAATAAATAAAAAGGGAAAATTGGCATATGCTTGGAATGCTTTATACGTATTTTTCAATCAAAGCCAGGTGGAGATGATCTCCATCCAAATGTGTGAAATCCAACTGATTAGATGATATCCAGGTCTTTGCATGATCTATATGGATTTTCTTTTCTCACTAGTGGGGTCCATGACTTGATAATCCAGACCATTATTCCATTAAGTCTATCTTTGGATGGAATGGCCCCAAAAATCTCAGAGATTGGAAGAAATCAAGGACTAATCTTAAGACATTTTTCAATTGAATGTGGACAATTGTTGCTTTCTTTTCTTAATTGTTTTTCTTCAAGCGACAACTAGAAAGGTTGTTATTGTCCCATCAAGGAAATTTTTTAGGCATAGTGCACTTTTTTTTCTTTCTTTTTCTTTTGCTCTTGTTGTTGTCGTTCTTCTTTTTTTATCCCCCCTACTGTAAGGATCCAATGGACTAATGATTTACATTACTAACCATTGGCTTTGCTTGCCAAAGTTTGAAAGATGTGTATACCGTCCAAGGCGGGGTGTCACAAGTGCTCCAATATAAGGGCCTGTTTGGCCAGGCAGATCCCACGGTATTAGGAGGGATGGGATTGGCAATATACTTGGATAGGCATGACGAACCAAACAAATCCGGTGAACTTGTCCAGGGATATAAGCAATCCCATGGATCTTAAGACAATCCACTGACATCATCATCATTACCTTAAAATTGATCCTATCCCTTGGTTGAATGGATTGGAAGGTAAAATCCAGGGATATTCAGGGTGTGCCAAACAGACCCAGTGAGCTTGTCCAGGGATATAAGCAATCCCATGGATCTTAAGACAATCCACTAACACCACCATCATTACCTTAAAATTGATCCCATCCCTCTTAATACCATGGGATCTGCCTGGCCACACAGGCCCTAAATGTTTTCACTGAGGTCATGGGTTAATGGTAGAGGGAGCATGCTTCAACATTGATTTCATGGGGTTCGAGTGCCCATTTTACGGGTGTGTTTATTAAAAAAATAAGAATAATTACAAACAAGATGCGTGGCCCTATTGTGATGTGCTCATGGCAACCACTCTAACCATCATGCACACCTTCTCATTTAGTCATAGGCTAATTAATCACTCAGGTGCGCCACACAAGTAAAAATATTTGTGAAGGGGCAGCCCCATTAACTCGTATTGGGCCTTACTCAAGTTTCAGAATAGCCTGACTTTTTAGAGTGCCCTCAGGGTAGATGTTTCATGTCTAATATACATATAATAATATAATATAATATAAGGTCTAGTCCAACAGGTCATCGTAAGTTACAACCCTCTTAGCAAAGAACTTTCAACCTTTTATGTGCATGAGACATCCAATCCGTCCAATATGTTGGACCTATGGTGAGAATTTTAGTATGCAAAAATGAGCCCCATACACTCATTGAGTGGACGACACTTGTATCTTGCTATTTTTGAATGGATAGATTTTTTTATATGGTGTGGCCTACTTGATGAGTAGATATGGCTTTTTTTGTTTTAGGTGATCCTAATGCTGGGGTTTTTCTAAAGGTTCAGATGGCTCATTCACTTGATGAATTGGAAGTTATCCTCTACATGGACCATAATTTGTGGTCCAACCAGCTGGACTTGATACCTCCTCCTATATATATATATATATATATATATAGAGAGAGAGAGAGAGAGAGAGAGAGAGAGAGAGAGAGAGAGAGAGAGAGAGAGAGAGAGAGAGAGAGAGAGAGAGAGAGAGAGAGAGAGAGATGCACATAATGGTATAATCGCTATTTTAAGTGTTAATTAGCAAAATGTGCACTGAAAATCCTTCCCAAATTCCATTTCTTGATTTCTCAAAAGATCCGAGAACACTAGAGCAAGGGACCGATAAGTGGGGTCTTCTATGTAAAGAGGTTCGAGCAGCGTGCGAGACACATGGGTATTTCTGTGTGGCATATGATAAGATCCCCATGCAACTATGTGAAGAGATGTTTGGGGCCATGAAACCTCTCTTTGATCTTCCTCTCGATATAAAGACGAAGAACACAAATCCTAAGCCTTTCTATGGTTACGTAGGTGTAACGGACATCACTTCTTTGTATGAAAGTACGGGTGTCAACGGTGCACCAAGGCTCGAGATGGCTCAGGCGTTTACAGATCTCATGTGGCCGAATGGAAACCCAAGATTCTGGTGAGATGCATTAAAACAATTCTAGTTTTCTTGACTTTTTGTGGAAATTGAATTGTGTACTGAGTGAACTTTATTGGGCCCACCATGAATGTACCTGATTTATTCACATGCAATTTTAAAAGATTAATGATCGAGATTGAAAAATGATGATCTAAGACTTTCAGCGTGCTTTTAGAATATCGAATGATCTCCAAATCAGACTATTCTTGTTTCATTTGAAAGTTACATTTCTAATGTACTAAAAATCGTCTTAATCCCAGGAGTTATGAGGATTTTCATATATTGTCTATCTATTTTTTCAAAGTTAAAGCATATTCAAAACTCAAGTGGACCACTCCACACGAAATAGTGGGAATAATGATTTCCATCGTTGAAACCTTCTTAGAGCCTATTTGGCCGAGCGGATTAAGAGGGATTAGGAGGGATGGAATGGTAAAATCCCAAGATATTCCAAACGAGCCAAACGGACCCAATGAACTTGTCCTGGGATATGGCAAACCCATAGATCTTAAATCAATCCACTGACATCACCATCATTGCCTTAAAATTGATCCCATCCCTCATGATCCCTTACAATAATGCCTAGGGCATGTTTGGTTGGACGGATTGGAAGGTAAAATCCCGGGATATGCCAAGCATGCCAAACAGACTTGGTGAACTTCACCGGGAATATAGCAATCCCATGGACCTTAAACTAATCAATTGACACCACCATCATTACCTTGAAATCCACCCCATCCCTCCTAATCCTATGGGATCTATCCGGCCAAACAGGCCCTTAGGGCCCACAGTGATGTTTATTTGTCATCCAACCTATTCATAAGATCACACAGACATGAATGAAGGGAAAATACAAATCTTTCGTGTCGTCAAAACTTTTGTGGCCCCAAGAATTTTTCAAGGTAGGCATCCATTTCCTAATGTTTCCCATGGTGTGGTCAACTTAAGCTTTGGATATGCTTCAATTTTGGGACCATACCCTAAAATAAGCCGGAAAAAATAGATGGACCATGTGGATAAGGCACTACCACCATTTTTATGGCCATTGTCGAAGAGGAAGTATATGACAAGTGCCTCCCATATTAGAAACCCAATGGTGAGTACTGTAATGTCAGGCTGTCCAAGACCGCCCACAAAGTAAGCCCTAGGCCCAAGCCAGCTTGAGCCTGTCACAGGCCAAACCAAATAGGCCCTAAACCAGCCACGATGATTATGCATGGACCGAGCGCTAGCCTACTACGAGCCTAAGCCCAGCCATCCGCTTTTGTGCAACATCTCGGCAGTTCACCATTAAGCATGATATATGACAAAAATGCTCTTAAATCTTAAATGGGTCGAGTAGACAGACTCGTAAATCAAGCCCGAACCCAACTTGGCTATTAAACGAGCTTAAATTTTAGGCCTAGACCCAGTTCTCGAACCCAATATTCCATTGGCTAGCATAGCCATTCACAGCCCTAAGTTATGACCTTTTTTCAGTTGAATATGGACCCATGTTGAATTTCTCTTCTTAAAGGTTCATGCATAGGTCGTAAATTGAGAGGTTGATGTTGTCCTACTGAGGAAAATTTTCATCTATCAAACCATAGACCCCACTTATGAGAATTGAAAACTTAACTGGATAAAAAATAAAAAATGGTAAGAATGTATTCTATGCATTCTATGCTTTTAACGATTTACTCCTTTGCCAGCCAAACGCTCCACACCATTAGCATGCAAATGTTAGAATTGACTGAGATTATTCGGAAGATGATCTTTGATAGCTTTGGTGTTAGTAAACACTATGATTTACATGGCGGGGACTGCAATCTTCTTTTTTCGTATGTTAAAATATAAAGCTCCGATGAAAGATGATTTGACCATGGGCCTAGTGCCTCATACTGATAAAACGACGGTCACGATATTGTGTCAAGATGGGGTCCAAGGATTTCAAATGCTCTCTGAGGAAGGTGAATTCTTGGATGTGACATATTCCAAAGGCTCTCTCATTGTCATCGTTGGAGAAGCACTCAAGGAATGTTAATTTCTGAAGGATTAAAGATACTTGGATCTTGATCCACCCACAGTTGTGCCCATGAAATCAATGGTCTAGATGGTTGATGGCTTGCAACTGATTATTTAATAAAGATGCAGCTATGGTATAACATTTAATTGAAGAAACTCCACACAAAGATGCGGCCACCAAAATATGTGGGGCCCACCATGATGTTTGTGTTGTATCCGCTCGTCCATTCCATCAGTTCCTTTGATGACATGAGTTTTGGATCAAGCTGATATTTGTGTTTTACCTTCATCTACGTGCAGTTAACCTTATGAATTGGCTGGAAGGCAAATAAACATCACAATTTCGTCTAGGTGGGAATAACCTTATGAATTGATTGGATGGTATATATAAATATCCGCGTGTGCCCACGAAGGTTTTAATGGTGGGTGTTTCCATCCCCATCGTTTCTTCTAGTGTGCCTCACTTAATTTTTATATCTTTCTCATGTTTGGGACTCCCAATCCATTGAAGTTTCCATCTGCTTTACATCATGACATTGTGTGCATGCAATCACATGTCTTTGCAAATCTTTACAGTCTGCTTATAGAGATTTGCTAGAATACATCTCCCTGTGTATTGCTATAGGATACGTGGGGACATCCTGATGTATTAACCTTTGATCCAGGTTCATATTTTGATTATCCAAACTGATTATAAAATGGGTTACAAAAATAAAACTCTTAGATGGGAGCTTTTCAACTTTCCTTTTAAAATGGACAGTCTCTAAGGGACCCTTTGGATCCCACCAAATAAGTTACTTTTTCTACTTGCAGCAGTAGATAAGTAACTTATTTGATATAAGTTCAGTTTAATTAGATCAATTATAGTAAAATTTTTTTTTAAAAAAAACTTAAAGTTATTTAAATTACTTCAGCTTAATAAGTAGAAACTAAGATACATTACCTAGCTTATAGTAAATTTTTTTAAAAAAACTTAAAAGTTATTTAAATCACTTCAGCTTAATAAGTAGAAACTAAGATACATTACCTAGCTAGGCATAAGTAGCCTATCTTACATCCAAACGTCAACTAAATATTTGACTAAGGACGTTGAATGAGATTCATTAAGGGGTGAATGACTTTTCGCATTCATGTGAGCAGCCGTAGAATAAGCTGATTTCTACAAAGACTTGTAAAAGACCCGACCTTGTCAATCATTTATGATTGGTTTCAAATAAATTGAATAATGCAATATAATCATATTCGGATAATTAAAATAACTAGTCTAAATTCGACGATAGACTGTTTTTCTTAGTAATTAAGCAAAACATTGTAAGAAAACTTTTTCTTGTTTTCATTAATGGCTGAAAATTATATAAATACGTGTAACATTCCACGAAATTCAAAGTCAAATTCAAACTCAAAGCTAATATACTCTCCTACAATCAAAGCCAACCCTAACACAATGTTGTAACCAAACGTTGCTCCAACTTCAAGATTTTTGCAATTATAGATGTTCAATTACATTGTTTACTTCTACTTTTGTTATTTGCATTGGCGTAGGCTTGGAGCAACGGGAGGCTCCATGCGGTGAACCATCGCATTATGTTGAGTGGAGATAAAGAGAGGTTTACATGCAGCTTGTTTCCAATACCGAAAGAAGGGGTGATGATAGAGATGCCTCAAGAGCTCATCGACAAGGACCATCCACTCATCTTCAAACCTTTCAAGTACGTGGATTACATGCGCTACTTATTCTCGGACATTAATGAAATTCCCGGAGAGAATGCACTCGAGAAATTTGCTGGTATTTAATATGAATTGTGTAAGGGGCTTCTTGGAAACTAAAGTAAGTGCACGTAAAGATGACTATGTTCTTGAGATGTGTAATAGCAAGGATTATGATGGATAATCAATCATTTCTTAGGGTTGGTTTGGCTCTCTAGAGAAGTACCCATCTAAAAATGGAATATGTAGGTAGAGATAGCCAAAGGTTATAATTTTTAGGAGATTTTGGTGAATAGGCCATATAAAGTGTAGATTTTGTAATGGAGTACATAATCTTTGTTAAAAAGAATGAGTTAGCAACTCGGCCAGACTCGTTCAGCCCTGAGTCAAGTCAGGACTCATTTGAGTTGGAGCAAAATGGGCCCGACTCACCTGAGTTAGGTGTGACTTGTGGTATCGAATGGAATTAAGTGCTACCGAGTCAAATTGACATGGTTGAGTTGTGGTATTGAACTGAATTAAGTGCGACTCACCCAAGTCATGTATGACTTGTGGTGTTGATCTGAATTAAGTACTTCCGAGTTAGATTGACATGTGATGAGGGCATCCGAGCACCATACCAGAGGAAGAGGGTTGAGCCATTAAAGAATCACTTCAAGGATGATCCACTGCTCACCCACAAAAACAATTATGAGGGATAAACCAGCGCGGATTGCCTATGATAGGAAGCTAGGCAGACCCACCATGATGTTTGTGAAGGCTCTACTCATCCAATATCTATTTTTTAAAGTCATGACAGGACTTGGGCTAAAAGATGAGGTAGCTCCAAACCACAAGTGGGTTACACGATAGGAAATAGTGAGGACTGAATGTCCAACTATGAAACACTTGTGGGGCCACAAAAGTTTTAGATCAAGCTAGTATTTTTGTATTTTCAGTTTATCCCACTTTTTCCTGTCGCACTCACTTTAGTTTTAGATTTGCCTGATTTTTGGGCCATGGGCTAACATAATCTAGTTTAAAGGTTGAACAAGGTAGAGTTCTCACTCATGGTGGGCCCACCTATCCCGTGCTCGGCATGGAGAAGGACTCTAAGAGGCCATCGTAATGTATCAGTTTTATCCACACCATTCATCAATATTCCATATCATTTTAAGGGTATAATGCTAAAACTGAACCAAATCCAAAGCTCAAGTGGACCATACACTGGGGATTAAATGCTTACCGTTGAAAACTTCTTAGGGGCACAAAGTTTTTGAATCTAAGCTGATATTTGTTTTCCCTTCATTCAGTTCTATGTAACCTCATAAGTTGGTCAGGAAATAAACATCACCGTGGGCCCTAAGAAGGTTTCAATGGTGGGTATCATTATCACTGCTAGTTCCTTTGGGGTGGTCCACTTGAGCCTTTGATCTACATCAATTTTGTGCTTATACCATAAAATATATGCAAAAATGGGTGGAGGGTGTGCATAAAGCCCATACGTCATGATGGTTCCCTCAGCGCCTATCCACGTCCACAACCAACACCCCTAACCAGAGCGATGGAGGGTGGAGGTAAATCCAGTCCATCCATCTAGTTACTCATGTCCATAAATTGTCTGTTGTTGAAACTCACTCCAAATAAATGATCTTATTTATGCACGGATATGATCATAGTCGGACGACATAGATTCGCCCCATCACCTATTGCAAATCAATTACTGGCCATGAACGGACTCGAATTGTAGTGTAGCACACAACATCGACCTGGTATTGTGTATTAGAGCTGGGCACGAGACGGCTCGACTTGGCAATCTGTTATCCAACTCGATCCAAACTGAGTGGATGAGTCGATTCAAATTGAGTTGACTTCCTCTGGTCCGAACTCAAATCGAGTTGAGTTCGAGTCACTGTAAACGCTGGAAAATCGGCACTCACGTTAATTTATGTTTGGTTGGTTTTGAGGGCGATTGGGCTAATTTGGATTGTTGATCCAATAGATTTGGAGTTGCCACTAGTCAATTAACTCAAAATCCTACAGTCGGGTAAAACCTGCAGAATATGTAAAGTTAGAAAATTCGAAGACTCTTTTGCTTTAAGTTGACTCATAATCCGCAATTTGAAATTTTGCGTAAGGGACCTCAGTTACAAAGAAGGAAGGTGTTAGGCACCCTCTCTGCTCGTATGGATGTACGGTCTCTACTTCGTATGATAAACTATTCTTAAGGGATAAGATGATAAGATTAAAATGAGACTAGGCAGACTTGGATTTCTAATGTGACAAGGTCCAGAATTCCAGTAAGCTGCAGAGCATACATCTAAAGAATATCTAGAAGAATTTTGAACAAATGTGATATGCTAAAATATCATTAAAAATGGACTACACTACCATGAGTTTATGATGTAATAGGATCTAGAGTTCTAACAAATCATAAAGCATACATTTAATGGTAATCTAGAGGAGAAAGGGAGTTGAGAAGCGAGGTAATTATGCAATATGTTAATGATGGATATGTGATCCTTGGCTTGCACTTGAGAAGGCTTGGATGTTTTGGTATGCTACGGTTGGAAGGTTTAGCTTAAGTGGAGGTGAGAAAGCTAGGAGATGGTTGAGGAGGCTTAGAAAGATAGATGCTTGAAAATTCAGACACTCTTCACTCTCTCTCTCTCTCTCTCTCTCTCTCTCTCTCTCTCTCTCTCTCTCTCTCCTTCTCCTTGGTTGGATCTTTAGTTGTTTTTGGTTGATGAGAAATGAAGAGAAGTGATGGGTATTTATACCCTTTTAGGATGATCTTTTAGTAATTCTAAATGCTTTAGAGGGTGAAAGATGATGTTGTGGCTTGTGATTGGTTGAAAAGATGGTAATGCCACATGGTGTTCCCTTATAGGTTCTTAGGCTTGGTAGGATGGTAAATAGAGTAAGTTTTGAGGTCAAATTGTTGGAAGAGTTGACTTTGGGAGGGAGCAATAACTGTAGCTCAGAGGGGCACATCTGTCGAGGTAGGGAGGTAATTGGATTACTGCCCGCCCGCTGTTGATTCTGAATTCCAGGTAGTGGGCTCCGTTTGGGTTCTGGGTTTGGCCCAAAGTCTGTTTTGGGTTTTTGGGCTTGAAAATGGCTTGATTGTGATTTGAAAATGGCTTGGAGGTAGCTCGAAAATGGCTCAAAAATGGCTCGAAAAATGATTTGAAAATGGGTAATAGGGGATTTAAGTTTGGCTCGGGTTCGATGGTAGGGTGTGGGGTTCAGGTTCAATTCTTAAGGATCATTCATGCCTTACCAAACTGCTAGCCGGGGTGGAGTGTTTATAGCCACCCAGTAACTTGACTCGACTAAAAATCCAATTTGGTACTGACTCGACTCGATCCGAAACTCGACCCGTATATATATATATATATATATATATATATATATATATATATATATATATATATATATATAAACTCAACTGATGTAAAGGTTACAATTCTGGCAAGTGAATCTAGGTTTTGAGTTGTAATTTTAACCTGTGGATACCTTTTGCACCCAACCCGACTCGATATTTGTGACTAGGTCAGACTTGGTTCGGATTAGTCCAGGTGTAACGCCCTGAAAATCGGGGGTCGAGCAAAAGCTCAACTCCCAAGTTCCAATTCATCACTTATGCAATATAGATAATGATGTTTAAATGTTGTCCATATTAGTGCATTAAACATGAGTGAGATTATATTAAAACAATATATCATACTCCAAAGATAATTAAGGTAAGTAAGCGGAAAACTGAGATAAGTATATAATGTATAAGGGTGTTTCTCATTTCCCAGAGTATGAGTATGTTGTCAGGCTAAATATATACATGTGTTGATCCACAATATACAAAATACGAAAAACGTAAATGTTCTACTAATTCATATAATCCCTGTAATCCTGTCGAATCAGAACAAGGTCTACGAAGACCCGCCTAATAGTTGAACATAGGAGAATTCTTCCTCATCGTCCATGAAGTCCATTTCAGCTGCATAGACTCTGCCATTACTTGTATCTACAACAGAGTCTGGTTGGTGTTTTAAAACACCATCCCAGGTGGGAATGAGTAGCTAATTCAGTGTAACTATAAAATAAAGGTTAACATGTTATCAATTCAGTCAAGCAGTAATGATAAAGCAGTATAACACTCATGTCCTAAATACTCTTGTTAATGCAGGAATGATATGCTATAATGATGCATACCCTCGCCTGCACTCCCTCAGTGACACCATCTCACAGTCACACATGTTACTCCCACTGTGCTCTTCCTTGTCAAAGGCACATGTAATGTGATGCATGCACATATTAACCGAGTTCTTGATTAGGCTTATATGAGCAAATTTGGGAAGCTAAGGTACCTCCCTTTTTATCATTAATCCCAAACAATGATCCATCTAAGGTCGTCAATCCTAGTTAATCACATACAATAGGCAAGTTATAGGGCAACATCATCTCTGATTTAAAAAGCAGTGGATAGGCAAGTTTATGAGTTTATACTCGAGGTTACTCCAGCAATGCCTTACCAACTGGAGCGTCATTTTCGAAAGGGGTCCGGATTAGACAGTTCACCCTAACTCACGCTGGGACCGCAGTCAAGCTGCGCCGGGGTAAGCCGACAGTTTAAATACAGTGTCCCATACCACCGTATTTGGCTCACGAGTTTGGGTTGCTCACTGGTCACTATAGAGAGGCTCCTCACCCCAGTGTAGGCCGACAGTTCAACCACGGTGTCCCATACCACCATGCTCGACTTATGTGTCTTAGTGGATCGTAGTACCATGGTTGAAACGGGCTTTTATATTGGTAAGTAGTACCTTAGATTCAAACAGTAGCGTTCATACATGGTAAACACACAATAAGCCAATCAGTTTATTAGACAAGTTCGACTAGTACGAGCGTACGCTGAATTAATTGACATGGTACCACTGTCGATGATCATCGTATGACTCGGATTCACCGAACGCATCAAATGTGGCGAGACTAATTCAGCCGCTCAAATAGGAATTGTTATCGATTGCTTGGACTATGTAGTAGCCCCAATCATACTCAAATGCAGCAAGTGGAGACATGTGATAATCAGATAGGCATTTTACAAAAAATTCAAGTACAACACTCATTTGAGCATTTTATCAATATATTGAACATGCTACCGAACATTTCAATTCATCCATAAATTGCATAGTTGAAATTAAGATTACGTGAAAGAAATTATACATATATATATAAGGTAATTGAGAATTTTATCTCAGCACCCTTATTAAATGCAATTCATCAAACAATATCTCATCTAGGCATTTTATCAAACACTTAGTCTACACATTACCAAATATATAAACTAGATTAGTTATGACGTGAACTATAGTAATTTCCTACACAATATAGGCTATAACGCATATAATAAACATGGATCTTAGATTAGAAATCATGACAAGTACAATTCACCATTTCATGTTCAGTCAAACATTTCAACAAACACATGGAATGCATTTTGTATAATACATAGATTAAATTAGTTACGACATATATTATGGAAAGTCCTATCACAAGGAGATTGTCATACATACAACAAGCATGAATCCTAGGTTAATAGTCATGGCAAGCTCAAATCGTGGTTTCATATTCATTCAAACATTTCAACAAATACATGGAATGCATTTTGTATACAACCTAGTTTACACATATATGATATATCAAAAATGTTGTAACTAAGATTATATGGCAGCAATCAAGTCAGACATAAATCATTAGCTGACATTGAAAGCCTTGAAAATCATAACATAAACATTTATAGTCTGCACCTTTCGCCGGATTGCTCATTTCGAACTCGGTTCGAATCCTACACTATTGTCTGCAGAGCAACCGCTACTTAAATCACGAAATAGGTTAGCTATTTCGTCCTCTATTTGGATTCCTAAAACAAAATTAGAGTTAAGATTTCTTACCCAAATCAAAATCGAAACAGGTTGAGTAGCATGGTAGAGAGGTGCATCGGTGTGATGAGTTATGTGAAAAGATCCTAACAACTATCTCCAAGAATCCTTCTTCCTTCCTTCTACTTTTCTCTCTTCTTTTTTTTTCTCTCTCTCCTAGGGTTTTTAGGAAATTCGTATGAGAGAGAGAATGAGTGGTTTAAGGGCCTTATATAGGCCAAGAACTGATGCAAATGGCCCTAGGGCCATGGTATACCTGGTTTGTATCCAAAGGGTGCCCGTTTTGTGTAAACAGGGCTCGTCCGGAGGTCCATTACTCACCTGCAATGCAGGGTAAGTTCCCTGACCATGGATCTAAGTCAGCTTACGATTTCGGTGCGATCGGATTAACGGATCGACCGTGAAGGACCTGTATCAATTCAATGGTCATACATACTCGATTAGGGCCACAAGTATACGGACAAGAAAAGAAAATTTTTCCTGATCCATCGGTGAAGTTTAGTCAGAATCTAATGGTCTGAAGTCTTCAATTTTTCTCGCAAGCGAACGGTCCAATTCACTTAAGTTCTGGTTTATTTTCTAAAGATATTCGTGTTTCTCACACACTTCGCTCAAGACTCAAGTTGTGCGTTTCTGGATACTATTTGGGCTTGATTCCCGCGATAGTTGTCAAGCCCAGTAAGGTGGTCATAACCTTATAGTTTTGCGATAATTGAACTTTCGACCCGTGGTCCAGGTCCAATATGGAGTTTCAATGTGCTCCCGAGAGCAGCTGAGTTTTAATATTGCTCCTATGTTTTTAACTAGTGTTGAGTTAGTGATGTTGATAGTTTTAGGTCTTTCTATTTGTATTAATAGTGGTTCAAGCTAAATCTACCGATTATTTAGTTTAGTATTTAACTAAATTCCGCCCTAAATATGACAGAATAAGGTCCTAGGGTGGTTTTATGCCCCTTTTTGGCACTTTTAGTTAGTATATTATTTTAATTATTTTTTAATAGTTCATCATCAAGTTTACTTTGTCTCTACCAAATTTTATTAGATTTCGTATTGTAAAAAAATTCTAAAAATTCTAGAAGTAGCCGCTGTCCAAAATAATAATTTTTGGATAGTTGTCACATCAACCTAGATTTAATTATATTAAAATTTTTATTATATTTTTTACTTATTTTTATATGAAACTAGACTTATCAATATTCAATTTGGCTTTTGAATCACCTAAATCGGAGTTATAACAAAAGAGATATGACTTTTTGAAGTCAGTTGAAAAATATAAAAAACTGCAGCGAGGGTCCATCGAATTTTTGGTGCACCATTGCAGTCCGCTGGACTGCCCGGTAGTGGTTTTGCCACCCGATATTTGAAATGAGTCTATTTTGCAAACCAGAATGAGTTATTCAATGTGAAATATATGATTTTGAGGTAGGAGAAGTTACTCTATCCAAATAATTTATTTATTTTGTGAGATTCCAAAAGATCAATGATCAAAAATCTATTTTATTTATATATTCACTATTTATAATAAATTTTAGTTTCATTATTATTCTTCATCATTTAAACTTTAGGATTAGTATCAAATATAAAAGTACTTAAAAAATTTTGAAGAATAACGTGGTGAAAGGTGAGATTTTGAAGGAAATTGGTTGAAAGGGAATTTGAGACTTTGAGATTGAGTTATTAAGAAGTAAATAAGGTGTTATGATCGATCCGTTGCCCAAGGATGTCTAACTCCAAGTTAGCAAAAATCTGAGACATTGCACCAGGCCAGACCTAGACTTGGATCAGGTCAGGCATGCTGGACTCGGTACTGAGTTGGGTCGAATTAGGGTCAGGCTTATTTTAAAACCGGATCGAGTGGGGTCAACCCTAACTCAGTCTGACTCGACTCGATGGCCAGCTCTATTATGTATTTCTGGAAAAACGTTGTAAAGGAGAGCAGAATACATGAGATCCAGGCCTCACCCAAGATGGTGCGACCCTTATTATGGGGTTAATGTGGGGTCCACCTTGATGTATGTATTATGTATCCATGCCATCCATCTATTTTTCCATATCATTTCAAGGCATTATTCCAAAAATGAAGCAGATCCAATTATCAGGTGAACTATATCATAAGAAACGGTGGTGATTGACCATCAATAAGCCACAAAAGTTTTGAATCAACGTGCACCCTAATAAGTTTTTAATGGTAGGACAGTCAATCACCACTGTTTCTTATCTTATAGTCCACCCAATAATTGAAACTGCTTGTTTTTTGGAATAATGCTCTAAAATAATTTAGAAAAAGGGATGGACGACATGGATGCATCATATATGCATACATAAAAGTGGCCCTATGGTAAATGAGTAACCCATCTGAAAAGGCATACCTCAAGGACCACCCATCACCCCCAGCGAATATTTATATGCATGAAGCTGATATATAGACAGAAAGAAAGATGCGGGAAAGTAAAATGAATTATGGTGACTATAAGATGTTGGAATTTGTGTTGCGGAACATACAGATATCGATCTAGGATAGCAATCCAAAAGCACCAAGAAAACATAAAAGAACATAAAGATTTAACATGGAAAACCTTTGCGGGAAAAACTACGGCCCAAAGCGACAAATCTTCACTATGAAAGCACATATTACAAAGATGGAGGACTTACTCGGCTTGAGTAATCCCCAAACCTCTCCTTTTCTCCACCCCTTGAAACTCTAGAACCTTTTTAGAAATACTTAAAACTTTTTAGAATACCTCATAGTTCCGTATACACCCTTTTATATAAGTTTAGAAAAAAGTCTAATCGAAATATGAAATAAAAATCACGGAATCTGCGTTTCTGCAAACGAATCTGCGTAAACCTTCGATGTCATCGAAAGTCCTTCGATGACATCGAAGAACAACCAGAACTGTCCAACAACCAGGGGAGAAATATCCCAAAAATATTCGATTACATTGACTGAATTCAATGACATCAAAGCTGGTTTGATGTCATCGAACCATGCAAACCAGATTAAAGACAACTGTTTATAATATAAGACACCAACAGTAAGGGCCACATCGTCTTGAGGCTAGGGTCTCACCTAGTGAGCTCACCATGATGCATGTGTTTTATCCAGCCGGTTCATCCATTACTTGGCTTAGTTTAGGACATGAGCTAAAAGATGAGGCTCATTGACCACGTGATAGGAAAAAGTGATGTTTGAAGGCCCACCGTTAAAATCTTATTGGGGTACAAAAATTTTGAATCTTGATATTTCTGTTTTCCCTTCTATTCGTGTCTATGCGGCTGACCAAAAGGTCGGATGGCAAATAAACATTATAGTGGGCCTTAATGCTGAGTGATTAATTACCAGTGTTTCCTCTGGTGTGGTCCACCTGAGATTTGTATCTAACTCATTTTTAAGCTCATGCTCTACAATGAACTGGAAAAATGAATGGATGGCGTGGATAAACACATACATCATGGTTGGGTCGACAAAACTTTTCCAACAACACATGGTTACATTGTGATATGTTCCGTAATCCAAGTCCCTTCCTGATCTCAGAGCAGATGAATGGGGTGGATTTCTCACAAATATCTTGTTGGCCCTCCCTGTATCCTTGCGCAGGAACTTCTGCAAAGGATCCCATAGATGCTTGTGAGAAATCTACCCCTTACATCGAGTGCTTATTTCAAGAAATGAGATAAGAAATGAGGTGGATAAAAACTCAACTGAGTCACACTAGCCGTAAAATTGGGAAAAAAAAATTAACAGTTGAAACCTTCTTGGGATTCACTTTGGTGTTTACATGTCATCCAAACCATTTATAAGATCATTACCATTAGGATGAAGTGAAAATAATAATATTAAAAAAAATCTCTTACATAAAATTTTTATGGCCCCAAAAATGTTTCAACTATTCACACTGAATCCCAACCGTTTCTTATAGCGTGACCCACTAAAATTTTGGATACACGTAGGTTTTGCTCTTATGTCCTAAAGTGAGCTCTGAATGAAGGGGATGGATTTCTCATGAACATCTCAACCGGCTTCCTTGCGGAGGAACTTCAGGAAGTTATTACGCAGGATGCTGGGCAGAGCCACTGAAATGTTTATACGAAATCCACCTGGTTTATCCGCTCCGAGAATGGGACCTTACTCTTGCTCGGGTGGTAGACTCCCAGGAGTTTCAACTCCTAGTCAAGGGTTCAAGTGCCTATAGGTGGTTAAATTCCACTAGCGGGAGTGTGTGGCGTGTGTGTGTAAAAAAAAAAATCCGCTCTGAGAATTCATTTCATTAAAAATAAAGGGGATCCAAAACTTAAGTAGGTCACACGGTAGGAAGCGAATTGCGTATTGAATAAAACCTGTGGGCCCACCATGGTTTATGTGTTTTATGCACTCCGTCCATACATTTTAAAAGTTAATTTTATTACATGAGATAAAAAATGAAGTATATGCAAAGCTAAGTGTACCACACCATAGAAAAAAGTGTGAATTGAACCTCTACTATTGGAAAATTCTTAGAGGCCATAGAAGTTTTGGATCATGCTGATATTTCTGTTTTCCCTTTATCCATGTCTTTGCGATCTTATTAATAAGTTGGATGATAAATAAACAGCACCGTGGGCCATAGGAAGGTTTCAACAGTGAAAATCATCATTTCCACTGTTTCCTGTGGTATAGTCCACTTGAGCTTTGGATATTCTTCAATTTCAAACTTAGCTACTAAAATGGATGGACTGCGTGGATAAACAAAATACATTCACAGTGGCCCAATTGAGTTTACTCAGAATAAGAGCGTACTGGGTAACTCAGTACCAAATTAGAGAAAGAAATTCTTACCATTAAAACCTTCCTAGGCTTTACCTTGATGTTTATATGCCATCCAAACCATGTATAAGGTTAGAGCTATACACAATTCGAGTCGAGTCGAGTATCGCCCTACTCATACTCGGCTCTTAACGCCCGAGTCCTGCTCGTACTCAACTCTACACGGCCAACGAGCATGGACTCACTGCTCGTACTCTACTCGCCTGAGTACGAGCCGAGTACGTGTAGAAAACGAGTCGAGTCGAGTTCGAGTTTTCGATGCGAGTTCTTAGAGGCCATAGAAGTTTTGGATCATGCTGATATTTCTGTTTTCCCTTTATCCATGTCTTTGCGATCTTATTAATAAGTTGGATGATAAATAAACATCACCGTGGGCCATAGGAAGGTTTCAACAGTGAAAATCATCATTTCCACTGTTTCCTGTGGTATGGTCCACTTGAGCTTTGGATATTCTTCAATTTCAAACTTTGCTACTAAAATGGATGGACTGCGTGGATAAACAAAATACATTCACAGTGGCCCAATTGAGTTTACTCAAAATAAGAGCGTACTGGGTAACTCAGTACCAAATTAGAGAAAGAAATTCTTACCATTAAAACCTTCCTAGGCTTTACCTTGATGTTTATATGCCATCCAAACCATGTATAAGGTTAGAGCTATACACAATTCGAGTCGAGCCGAGTATCGCCCTACTCATACTCGGCTCTTAACGCCCGAGTCCTGCTCGTACTCAGCTCTACTCGGCCAACGAGCATGGACTCACTGCTCGTACTCTACTCGCCCGAGTACGAGCCGAGTACGTGTAGAAAACGAGTCGAGTCGAGTTCGAGTTTTCGATGCGAGTTCGAGTACGAGTAGAAATCGAGTCGAGTAGAGTCTAAGTTTTCGAGGCGAGTTCGAGTCCGAGTCTGAATTTGAGCCTAATTCAAGCAGAGTTTTTATGCAACGTATTAGGCATACAATAATAAAAAGAAAAACAAAAATTAGCTAATTTTTCCATCCATCTTGGACAGATTTGAATCACAAGCTAACAAGCTAACTTTTTTGGAGGGGGGGGGGGGGGGGGGGGGGGGGGGGGTGTGACATGGATGTGTACTAACAAGCTAACTTTACAGAAATTTTATGCTCCGAGAATATTTCAACGATTCACACTGAATCCCCACTGTTTCCTTTCGTGTGACCCACTTAAGTTTTGGATACACAGTTTTTTCTCGTATTTCCTAAAATGATCTTTCAAAGAGGATGAACGGGGTGGATTTCTAACAAACATCTCAGTGGGCCCCACCCAGCATCCTTGCGCAGGAACTTCATGCGAAAGGTTCTTGCAGGAAATCCGCGTCCTTCCTGATCCAGCGCGACGGATGAGAGTTGGCCTCTCCACCCAAAAGAGGCCAGAACCCGAGCCGCGAGAGAGAAACCCGAACTAACGAACTGCAGACTGCAGAGAGATGTCGGATTCGGAACCGGAGTTCGACCCGGACCGGACTGGGGTGCTGCAGGGGATTCTGGACTTACTCGCATCGGCAGGTTATTCCCGCGCGCGAATACCGTCCGTATCGTCCTTCGACAAGCTGACCGGCGGCCTCGCTTGGTGCATCTCAGCCACCCATGCCGTCGATGCCGAATTCCACGCTCTCTGTGACGAAGATCTCACTGTCCGTGACAAAATGCAAGTACCCTAACTGCCCCTCTTATTTCCATCAATTCCATACCCGTCCTCTCCCTTTCTCTTTCCCAGAAAACACCTCAAAAACAACGGAATTTGAAAACGCTAAGCAAATCATAGGGGCCTAATCGTAATTTTTATTTTGCTATTAGAAGATATGGGTTTCGATACTGTTGTGATTGGAAATTGCATACTTCGAGCTTTTGAAGTAATTCTTCTTCAATGTGGGTGAATTTGGGTCCTTCATCCGGGCGCGGATTGCATACTGACACTGGCAGTAGCGTCGTGGTTACTTGAAGGTGCTCTGTGGGCCCCATCATGATGTATGTGTTTTATCCATGCCGTCCATCAATTTTAGATCATTATTTTAGGGCATGAACCAAAAAATGAGGCAGATTCAAATCTTAAACAGTGGTGATTAAACGCCCACCAGTAAAAACTTCCTAGGATCCACCCTAATATTTATTCGCCATCCAACATGGTGATTAGGTCACACAGACATGAAGGGAAAACACAATTATCAACTTGATCCAAAATTTTTGTGGCCCCCAAGAAGTTTTTAATGGTGGGGTTGAATCACCACTGTTTCCTGTGGTGTGTTCCACTTGAGATTTGGATCTGCCAAAATTTTAGGATCATACCGTAAAATGGGCTGGCAAAATGGATGGATGGCATGGATAAAACACATACATCATGGTGGGACCCACAGAACACCTTCCAGTAGTGAGTCGCTACTGGCAGTGTCAGTATGCAATCCACGCTCCGTCCCTCCATCCAGTGGTGGGGCCCACCAAATGAACGGTCTGGATCATTGATAAATGGCCAAACCTCTTCACCATGCACATTCAGTACTGGCCTGAACAAAAAACACCAAAATGTTTAGACCTTGGCACTACCTGTAGAAACATAAAAGGTAAGGGATATTGTGCATATTTGAGGATATGAGTGATATACTCGGGTTTTCAGACTCAGTAAGTGGGGCCCATAATTCAGAGTTCCAGTGCATTGGCCTTCTATGCCCCACCATGGATGGACCATATCATGGAAATCTCACCAGTAGGACAATCCTAACCTTTCAATCTGTCATCTGTAAATAGAGGGTTAAGAAGATACATATAACAATGGTCTACATTCAACTTAAAAAGGGGCCTGGCATTGGTGGCCATCATCTTCCAGTCAGAGGGATTTCTGGGCCTGGTCCATTCATGGCAAGGTCTATTTGGTTTGCAGGTGACGTGGTGTTGCATGTTGGTTGACTAGACTAGAGCAGGGGCAAATGCTAAGCTAGTTGTTTGGGGGAAGGCTCTAAAGCCCCTGGTCTAGAAGTAGCTAAAACAAGACAGATTATTTGGAATTCTCTACTTTAGTAGGAATTGTTATATATGCAAGGATTTAATTAAAATCAAATGTTAGAAAATCCCTCAAAATTACAAATAAAAAACACCAAAGAAAATGAACAAGTAGATTCCACAAAGTGATTTGTTTGATTTCCTTCTATTATACAAAAGGATGAGATCAATAAGGATGGTCCCAACAAAATTACAGCTGTACTTAGTGTGGAGATGTACCTCTCACAGATTGTATGATTGCAGCACGCCTATGTAACTTAAGGGAATTTCTATAAGATAACTATTGAACTGGCTTTGATATGTGGGGCCGACTGTTTGGTAGTTAAAACACACTATAATGAAAATGCCAAATTTTGAGTGTTGCAGATATGGGAATGCGGAGATGTACAAGAAGGCTAGGAAGGATAAAATTACGAATGAGGTTGTAAGAAGCAGCCATGAATAATCCAATCATCTTCCTCATCTAAGCCTTTTCTCAACTAATTGGGGGTGGCAGAGCATAGTGAGAACAAGGTATTCCAAAACGGTTATATAATGTTTGTAATGGTGGTTACATAATGGTAATAGTGGTAACCATTACGCGTTACAGGGTTGTAATGGCTATAACGGCCGTTAAGGAAAAAATTGACCTATAATGGTCCGTAACAGGGATGAAATAAGTTTTTTCAAAAAAAAAAAAAACCCATAATGGCCCGTATTGTAACAGTAATGGCAGTGGCTGTTATGGCCACCGTTACCACTATGGAATACCTTGATTGAGAGGTCTTGGTCATATGCAATGACGAGATGACTTTTGTAAAGAGAAGAACGTTGATTAGGATTAAAGGCTTGAAGAGAGGATGAGACGAAGACCTAAAAGCACTTGGATCATGGTGGTCGGAAGGGATATGACGGTTTGCTCAATTAATGAGGATGGTGCTTATGAATGATTAGTGAAACAAAATTCATAGAGTGAATCCAAATACCTGGGAAATGGCAATAATGACGATGACAGCAATGGTGGCGGTGGCGGTAAAGGTGATGACTGATGATAGCCAATCCATGGGGGCCTCCAGACTACTTCTTTGGGTCACTGAGATGTTGGTCCACTTGTTCAAATTGAAAACCCAAGTATACAGCGCTATCTTTGGGTTTTAAATCCTATAATTCCTCTTTGCATGATGCATAACTCTAGATTTTTTTAAAATCTGTATTCAGTGTTACTAAAATCTTGCCATTATGATTCAAATCCTACATTTTGATTTGCATCCTCGAAACTAGTTTGTAATTTGAGTGTGTGGCTACATTAGGGTCAAAAGTGAGTTGAATTCCAGTCATTCAGATAGATCATCATCAAAGCCTGTTCCCAGCTATTTGGTGGTTGCTTATCTTATTTTCCCCATCATATTTGAATATGTATTTTCGTGATTGCTTGGAAGAATCTCTATGGCCATCTAACATCTTTACCCAGGCTAGGGACTGGCTGGCGCATTGCTTTTAGCTGGAGTTTCCAATTAGAGCATTCTGATTAATGAAGAGAAAATGGGAAAAGAAGTTAGTGTATTTTCTAAAAAGGATGTCCTTTTCTTTTTAATGGTAAAAAAAAAGGGTTTCATGATTTGGAGCATACACCCTCAATATGAATATAAGGAATTAACAATTTGGGAATTTCCACTTTATTTGACTGATAATTGCAATTAATTCGAATAGTTCATCTGAGCACACCTTAGATGACAATAGTGGTAAATAACTTTCCCAGTTGCTAATAAATAGAAGAGTGATAGGAAGATATTGCAGTTAATATGCTGTGGGCATGTTTGGGTGGGTGTTACTAAAATGTGGTTGAGCGTGAATTGATTTCTGAAAGAAAAAGGCTAAATACTGATTAGTTGAGACAATGATGATTTGGAGCCAGCTTGACAAAAAAGAGGTAGCCCTCTCAATTAGGAATGCAATTTCCATGGATTCTCACGTGTTGAAACTTTTGAATGCGGGTGGTCAACGAATATTTCCTTTAGAAACTGGGTTTAGCCGTACTTCCAAATGCAGCCTATATATCCAATGCATGATTATTTCGGTACTCGCATTGTTTCTGACTTGTTCCGGGGGTACCAGTACCAGTCCATAAACTATGGTGGAACTGGGCAGAAGTGGGGCCTCTGATACTTGAAATCCAACCTGTCTGTCAGATGCTTGACCTCAATTGACCTCGGTAACCAAATATCAGCCCAATCCAAAACTGAGGTGGCTACATGCCGAGACCATAGGGAATAAGTTGAGTGTGGACACCTACTGTTGATTCGAATAGAGGGCCCACCTTGTAGTGTATATGGAATCCAGGCCATTCAGATCCTTCACCTGGCCTGGATGAAGGGTCAGGCCATATATCAGGCTGTTTTGCAACTCAGGTGTGATCGGGTGAAAATCAAGGGTGGGTGGTCCTTCCCATCTTCTTCCCTTTTACATGGCTCACCTGAGTGTTCGATCATATTGATTTTTGCTAATTGTGGGTAACATGAACTCACACATCTGATGGATGGATTGGATGTCCTGCATAAATCACATCGGCCCACATCTTCCTGGTACCGGTACCACTGGAGTGCACCTCTCTCTCTCTCTCTCTCTCTACACGCACACACACTTAAACATACATGCATGCGTAATATACGTTGACATGAAAAAATATTTAAGAATTTTTCTGATAGCAATCCGATTTATGATTATATTTAATCCTCTTTGGTTTTAGGACATTTCCTAGGTTGATTTGACTTGTTTTCTTCATTGAAGTTGCTGTAACAATTTTTTCCTGCATTGTGGCTAATTTTTCCTTGTTGGGGTTGTTTCCGATGTTCAGTAAGGTTGGTGAAGTCATCGAAGCTGCTCTACGTTCTATGAAATGTCCATACCCTCTTCAAGCTCACCAGATTCAAGGCCTTGACTATAAAGGTGCTTATCCCGTTGTACAATGGGTTGTTGCTCGTGTCCTAAAAGTGCGAGCTGAGATGGGGGATGAGGTAACACTATCTTTACTTGCAATGAGGATCATGCTAGTTTGATGATCGGGATACTATATATCTTGGTTCCTTAAATTGCAAGAACTAAAGTAATTTTTGTTTGGAATTCATTGCTGCTACAATTGATGGTAAAGTTTTTGTTGTGTTAATCTATGTAAAAAGTTGCCATATGGGATGAATGATGACTGTCATGCAGGACATACATATTAACAAAACAATCGATGAAGCCTTTACTTGCTTTTATTTAGTTTGTTTTTCTATTGACATCTTTCACTACATCATATAATATCAACTGTGACAGCATGCACACTTATGGTTCGATAACCACTTTGAGACGTGGGGAGAGCCTCCCAAGAATGAGGAAATATTGGCCTGAATACATCTGAAATAATGAATATGAATATTGTATAATCAGTGTTACAGTGGTTATACCAATGGCTGTATCGTGTATCTGTGGGATGTGAAATCGGTCAATCACCTCTTTATTCATTTTACCTATGCAGAGCAGTATGACTTCAATTCTTTGATGTTTTTTCAAGCCAGTTGGGTGATGCCAGCTTCAATAGTCTTTCTTTCTTGCATGGTGAGGGGGTGGCTCTAGTGAAAAAGGGAAGAAGTTGTGTAGCTTGTTCTATTGGAACGATATGAGCTATTTGGTTGAAATGGAATGAGAGATGATTACCTTTCAAAAGAAAAGGAAAAAGAGAAGAGGAATGAGAGATGTTTTCGGATTCAGAGTATTCTCTGGATATGGTGTTTAGAAGGGCTAAGTTCAACGTCATGGAGTATGGGTCGTTTGTTAAGGTCCTTTGTGATTGTTGTTTGGCTTTTTGTCTCATTGGTCTGGCCTTTTGTAATTTTTGGTGTAGATATCTCATCTATGCTCCTTTTAAAAAGTCAGTGATCTTTCCAAAAAAAAAAAGAGAAAAGAAAAAAAGAGAAAAAATGTTGTTAAAATCCTACGATTCACGATTATGATTTGAATTGAATCTTAAGCAAAATGATTTGAATTCCACCGCTAAATCCATTTTTATATGAATGTTATGATTTTATAATTTGAATCCTACGATTTATGATTCAAATCCCATTTTACGATTCAAATTATACCTATTTTCTTCTATTTTAAGCTTCACTTGGCTTTCATTTTATGTTTTTAAACTGTTGGGGGCTTTAAGAATCATTTAGAAAAAACCTTAAAAAAATGAATTGTTTAGAAAAGGTAAATTATTTTATTTTCTTCTTTATAAGAGATTAAATGATATTTTCTCTTCAATGTTAAATTGTGGAGCTTTTTTATTATTATGATTTCTTACTTCTTAACTAGTCGAACCATCGAAACCCCAATTGATGTATGACTTATTTGGAATGCTTTTTATGGATGGTTACGATCATGTTGACTTATATGTATTACGATCATGTTGACTTATATGTATTGTGGAAAAATGGTTAGAAATCAAAACATCTTTTTTTGTTGGTCTACAGAATCAAATGCCACTTTTCCAATATGATTCTATATCATGTGGGTGCTGTGAGGTTTACTTGCAACATCTTGGCAATAAGGCACTCGGAAAAGGTCGAGGTTCATGTTATTCCCTGAGGCACTAAAACTTATGTTTTATCAGTCATGTATGAGAGATTCCTGAATTATTATTTTGGTGGAGTGATAGCAGCAAGAGATATCCTTGGAGTTCTTCTTTTTGACTGAGACGCTCATGATGTGATCATATATTTCCATCTGCTAATTGTGCTCAGTGTATTCACCTAAATACAGCTTGGAAGCTGGCTTACTAGCTACTTAGGGAGTTAGAGATCTTCATTGTTAATGGGGACTCGGTTTTCTTTTGAGTTATCCTTGTTAGTGTCTTTTTTTACTTGCGATTGTTATTTTCTCCTTGTTATTAAGAAGTATTCTAATTCATTAAAATATGTTCTTAGCATTTCCAATGATTCAGCGTAACAGCACTCCGTTGTTTTGTGGAATCTGGTATAATTATTATATTCATGACTTTGAATGCAATTGTGTGTTAACATTGCTGCTATCTCTGCCAGTGTATTTAGTCATTTCGTTTCCTTTATTGCTTTAACGAGATGTGAAACATGGGCTCCTTTTGTGCATGAGATTGAAGAGGAGACTAGTAACATACAGCAGCTTGAAAAGGAGTTGGGTCATGCAGAAAATTCAATAAAGATGTTGTGTTCCAGTTTGAATGAACAGGTCAGTGAAAGAAAGACAAACCTCTTATGGGCACAATGTTTCCCGAGCATATTATTCGATTCATGCATGTTGTTTCATTATATATTTCCAAATATTGAGTTCTAGACTTCCCCATGGAAATGAAAACTTTTCTCTGTAACTGAACTATTCTTGTATGGTGATTTGGGTTTTTCTCTGGGATTCAAAGAGTTGTTTTGGCATTTATCTGTGAAGGTTAGAAAAAACTCTTTGTTAAAAGAGAGAAGATTGGAAGATTAGAAGGAAAAAGCTTCCCCACAGAACAGGGAAGGTTTAAGAACCCCCTCACAAGCTAAGGAACCAGCTTCCAAATTTCTGGCCCTCCCAACTTGGTATAAAGGGCAACCTGATTATTTCCCTAACACCCTAATCTTCTCCGTCCAATAAGCTAACTGCCATGGATAGGACCCCTTGGAATTCACTCATCTAATTATATGGTGTAAATCTCTGTCAACAATTATCTCTTCATATGAAGTCTGAAGAGCTCTTTCACACATCCAAACACAAAGTGCTCCAGTCTCCGCCTCTGAAGAGTCACACATGACTATCAGTCCTAAGTGCATCCTTCTCAATGAACTAATCCATCCCAAGTAATGCTGCACACTCCTGCTGGACCTGGATTCTTGTCAATTTCATTCGATTGTGATTACTGAATTCGATCTAGCATCCTCCGAATTTATCCCCTTCCTCTTATATAGCTTAGCCTTGAGTTGTTTGGCTTTTAAGAAAAATATCTTCTCTTATCTGTAAGGGTGGCAATGGGCTGGGTAGCCCGTCTGACTCGATGAGCCCAGCCCGGCTCTGGGCTGGGCTTGTGCCTCACATGCATGGCCCAATGAATTTTCGGTTGGGCTCGGGCTCCGGCTCAAATCATTTTAGCCTGACCCAACTCCGTTCAACCTGGCCTGACCTGACTTTAATTATATGTACATGTATTATATCTTACAAATATGTCATTCTAATCCCCTCAGAGAACCTGTCTATCTTGAATTTAGACCGTTGGTTTCTTTCCTAAAAAAAATTATGTTTCTTTATGCATGTGGCCCACCTGATCAACAGATAGATTAGGAAAATTCAAGTGAGAAATAGTTGTTTTTATCAATTTTCAGGCTGGTCCAGCAAGGGTTGGGCCCAGGCTGAACCAATTTTTAATTTGCGCTTGGGGCTTTGGCCTGCTATGTTAGGCCCATTTTGGGCTTGGGCCAGGCGTGCCTGGCCCATTGCCACCCCTACTTATTTGTGGTGAATCCTCCCCTATCCATGTTAAGATGTTTGTTATTTGGGATTCAAAATTGGGGATGGGAAAGTTGGTTCGTGATGAGCCTGATAAAAGAATTATGACTTAATGGTGAGATCCAACAAGGCATGAGGGTCTTTTTCCTTATTTTTTCTTCACTTTGAAGTTATAGCGACCTTGAAGAAATTTTTTAGTGGATTTTTCTATTGAAAAGGAAGTGGTTCATATGCTCATTTTCCATTTTCCCCTGTTTTATTTATTTTTACCAATTATAATAATTTTGTATTTTATTACAAAACACAGTCAAATGCTGTGAAGACTATCAGCTATCCTGTGAAGACTATCTAGGCCAGCCTGACTCAACTCAACATTAAGTCAAGTTGGGTTTTAGAACACTGCATCTGCAGACTGTAATATAGAAGAGCAGAAGAACAAGAAGAAAAAAAGGAGAAGAAAAAGAAGAGAAAGTATAGGGGAAGGATATGAGTGGTTAGGGAGAAATCACACTTCATTTATCATTGCTTACTTACAATGTTGCATAAGTACCCTCAACAAGTAGCGAACCAAGTGACTGAACAAAGAAACAGAAATTAGAACACACTACACACGTGCTCACTTGCACGTGTACACACTGACACCACCTTTGGTAGTCACCAAATCAAAGGTTTAATGTATATTTTTCTCATTCATGGAAAGTGGAAACAGCTATGCCATGGGGGAGTGTCATATATCCCACATTCCCTCTTGGTTTCATTCTGATAATCTATGTATACTTTTGAACTCTGCTTAGTAGTGATGTGCCAGTTGGTCAGGCAGAGTGAAGGAGGTTTTGATGTCAGGTGGGCAGCCAGTCATCAAACTCCTGCCAAGCAATGATGAAAATTCATTTCAAGTTGGCTTGTTTACCTATGAAGGTTGGGGCCTTAGATAGGTTTCATTGACAAAATAGGGATCATAAAGCCAACCCTAATGAGCTGGGACAAGGCTAAGACAATGATGATAACGATGATGATGAATTTTGAACTATTTTGGCTTTTGAACTGTGGGGTTGCCATGCTTTGATTAATTCATTTACCCTTTTGGTTGGTTGATCATGACCTTCCTCATCTTGCTGCATGTGCTGTGAACCAGGAAAGGAAAAAGGCTGATGTTCTCAATGAGATACAACATCTGAACCAGGAAATTGATAAAAAGGGCGCTAATAATGTGGTGCAAAGTTTGATATCACTGTTGGAATTGTTGAAGGTAGATAATGTAGAACTAGGAGTTCTAATTTCCTCCACTTGTGATGCAGTTTTTCATTTGTAGTTAGATTTTTTTTCTTACTTTTTTAATGCGGGCTGTTCTCATTTGTGAGTAGGTGTACTGGTCAAGATGTGGGTTTCTTTCTGTAGTTTACAATTCATAGATATGCGGGTATACCGGTGTATTATCTTTCTTACAGAAACTAAGCTACAGTTAAGGACATGAAAATTGTCATCGAATAAAATAAGTAGACTTAGACCTAAGGCTGCTTTGTGTCACCACAGTAATCTTCCCACTCCACTTCTGGATGGGGTGCAATCCCAATTTCTTAATAATTTTTTTTTTCCTCTACGTCTCTTTTCCCAATTGTTGAAGATATTGTAAAAGGCTACTGCTTGTCTTTAGGAAGAAGATTGTTATTTTCGCAGAAAATGATAAAAGCATTAAGCATACAAAATAGTCTGAAATATATGTGAATTATTTGTTTGGATCTCCCACACACGCACCCACACAGGTGGAGGAAGATGCCAATAATGCCCTGGTATTTAGTTTTTTCTGAGTGAGTAGCTACACAAAGCATTGAATGACCTGACCAAACAATCATTCATGGTAAACTGTTGATGTTGATCTCCCTCAACCAGTAATTTCAAGTTGGTATCAATTAAAATTAAGCTAGAAAAAGTTTTTAAGTTATGGATAGTATAAAAAAGTACTAAGAAGGAATCCTGCTTATATATATATATATATTAATTTTTAATTTTCTTTATATAAATAACAGCCTTCTTCATGATGCTTTTGCATTTATTTCTGTTACAATCTTGACTGTTAAACATGTTTGACTGTGAAAAGTTATTTATCATGATTTCAGCTAATGGAGATAACTTTGTTGTCATTAGTATCAAAAGATGCAAAGTGTAAAGGAGCAACTGTTATTTACTGCCAACAATATCCATTGTGTTGTATCTTTGTAACCCTTGCACATGGTTTTCTACCTTGTATGCAATGCACAACTGGAGCGTATCTTTTACAGAAAATACTGTTCCTTTTGTTCTGTGGTACAAAAGGGGAAAAATGCTGAGAAGGGTATCTACCACTGTATCTGATGATTTTAGGTGATTAGATAATTGAAAGCCATGTTTGCTTATATGGTTGCTGTGCATTTTAATTGAGTGGCTTACAGTTTTTTTTCGGAAAATGTTCCAGACACTAGAAAGGAAAGAATCTGATTTTCGGTCCTACTGCAAACAAAAACGTTCTGATATGCAAGCTGAGGTGGTTGAGCTGGAGAAGAACTTATCACATAGCAGTGAGGGCGAAAGCCACACCATTGATTTTGATCATTCTCTCTGTGGCTTGCTGGAAAAGTTAAATTCAGCAAAGAGTGTAAGATTCTGCTGCTTCTCATGTGGATTTTTTCTATTGGAAAAACACTTCCAACCTCTGACAATTTTTATTTTTTATTTTTTGTACTCTTTGCAAAATCAAATTCTGTAGTGTGCTTAAAAGTCTTGTTAAAATGGTTTTAGCTTCATGTATCTGCTCATTCATGACTACCTTTCTCATTTGGCATATTTCTGTATTCTTTCCAGAGACATTTTCACAAATCTAGTTAATAAGGGTGCATTTAAGTGTACCACCAAGCCGTGATTGGTGGGCTCTGGTGGCATATCCATGTGTTAGTCGTTTGGGTAATTTCATAACCTGCATATAATAGGTTTCCTTTTTTCCCACTTTTTTTTCTCCAAATTGTAGGGTATGAATAGGTTCTGTATGTAGCTTGTGATTTGGCACTAGTGCTTCCCGTCTGCCTAGGGCACTGCGAACGCCCAGACATACCTTCAGTTAGAAATATAATGGATATGCTATTGTGTTGGTGTTTTTCAAAAATATAAATAAAATAAAATGTAGCTGTTTTTCTTTTCAAATGCAAATGGTTTGTCCCACATTGGACAAAGAGAAGGAAAAAGTAGTGCTTATAAAGCATTCCTCTGTATATCCTTTTGAATTGGTGTAATTTTATGTGCAAGACCGTACGCTCGCATGAAGCCAGCCCAGAACCTAGTTAACCGGGCATGTGTGCATGGCACTCACGCGAGGAGAGGAGGGATCTGATCCCCGGTAGGCTTGATCGGGTCCCTTTCTTTGAGTCTTGATTGTCTTGGTTTTGCAAATTATTTATTTATATATTTAAAACCGTTGGATGTGTCCACACATTTCTGTCGTGTGAAACATCCACTCCTCAAAACATATGGGTGTTACACCCTTCGTAGTCCTTTTGTTTTCATAATGGCCAAACGATTTTGAATGGCTATTAAATCTGTAACAGTTGAGTGTTACGTTATAATCTCTTTAGAAAAACCTTCTCCAGGCTCTTCTTTCCAGCACTAGAAGCCCTGTTCTCATAGTCTCTTTCTCCCTCTCTGCTCTGCATTCAGTCTCTTCTTTTTGGCAATACGAAGGTGGTCTTTCACGTTGGGATTTTACCACTGCTTGTGTATGCTGTGGAAATCTGTCAGCTAGGGCGATTATATCTTGGGGGTAGCGTGTTGGAGCCTTCTGGACCACGTCAACTTACAGAGGGGTGTGGATTATCTCAAAGACAACAACTTAGTATGTGCCTCGTCCTAGCAATAATCTCGAAGTTCTACTGTGCAATTGTTGTCGCTCATGATCTACAAATGTGGGGTTTCATTACATTGATTTTTTATTTGCTTATTTCCCATACCATTCTTTAAGAACTAACAAGTTTGAGAGATTAGCCTTATGGCTACGGATAATACGAATGACACATCTGTTCGCTGTGAGTTGTTTGATAGTCAACACTTTAAGCGGTGGAAACAAAAGTCCCCCCCCCCCCCCCCCCCCCCCCCCCAAAAGTTGCATACGTAATCAGCCATTTAAAACCAATGGATCTCCTTGAACCATAGTTATTTGTGGTTTAACAAAAATGTGATGAAGATGATTACCTATGCAACAATTACATACTAAGTGCAATGTCGACCCAGTTTTTATGAACTGTACTGTGACTATGTAATTGCTGCTGAAATCTGGAAAACCCTAGAGAAAAAGTACAAAACTAAAGAGGGAGGTGTGAAGAAATACACTGTCAGAAGATGCTTCAAATTCCATATGGTAGACGATAGATCCATGGTGCAGCAGGGGAATGAATTTAATCTAGCCTATGAAATTATGTCTAAAGGAATGAAGTTAGATGAGCTCTTCCAAGTGGCAACTGTGATTAAAACATTGCCGCCATCTTGCAAAGATTTCAAAAGTTCTCTACGGCATAAAATAAAAGAATTGTCTATGGAACAATTGGTTATTCGTCTTCGAATAGAGAAAGAGGCAACACTTCAAGATAAAATGGAAGACAAGAAGGAAGATGTATTTAAGATTCTCTTAGTAAATGAGAAGCATAACAAGAACCAACACAAAGAAAAACCCAATAATCATAAGCAAAACCTGAATAATCAATTTAAAAAGAAATCCAAGTCCAATAATAAGAACTAGAAAACTGGCGACCAAAATAAATAGACTAGTTACTTTGTTTGTGGGAAATTCGGCCATTTTCAAGAGTGCTATAAATGTTAAAAAAAGAAGAAGCCTGCACCTCAAGCAAATCTGACCAAAGAACCTAATATCATGACTGTGGTCATTGAGATCAACATGGTTCGTATGGAACCATGTGACGGTTGGTGGATTGACATGGGTGCTAACACACGTGTTACGATCACAAATGGTTCAAGAGTTATGAGGAAGTTCCTTTGGGAAGAAAGGTTTGAGTGGGGAAATGCTGTCACCACGAACGTGATCGGATAAGGGAAGGTTGAAATAGCGTACACCTCTGGGAAGTCCATTACTCTGGTCAATATTGTTCATGTTCTAGACATGCAAAAGAACCTTATCTTGGGTTATCTTTTGAACAAAGTAGGTTTAAACAGGTTATTGAGTTTGATCAAATTGTAATAACAAACAATGGATCCTTCATTGGTAATGGTTATACTGATCATGCTCATGGAATGTTCAAATTAAATGTGGAATTGAATAAAACTTCTTCTTCCTTTGCTTACATGGTGTTTGCTATCTCATTATGGCATGGTAAACTAGGACATGTGAATGCCCAATTGATTAGAAGTATGGCTACCCGTGGTATAATTTCTAACTAAGAAAACGATAAATTTGAAAAGTATGAGTTTTGTTCACAATCCAAAGTATGCAAAAAACCTTTTCTTAGTGTGAAAATGAATTCCGAGTTACTAGGACTAATACATTGAGACGTGATCTTAGGGAAAATCAGTGTTTTAAATAACATGTAGCGTGTAGCGTAGCGTTTGGCCCTCTATAGCGTGTAGCGTAAGGTACACAATCCTTAATATTTTTAATTAAAATAATAGAACATATGATAAAAGTTACAAAATGCATAATTTCTATGAGTTCTTGACTAGGAATCCAAATCATCAACCACTTATTTCCATGCAAAATCCCTCTCTTTGCCTTTAGACATCTCTAAGTATGACTTCTTTTTTATTTATTGAAACATCACAAATTCATGATATAGACTACAATTTGGATGGTCCGGATTGATCTAAGTGCTCTATCTACGATATGGATTATGGACCACAATTTGGATGGCCCGGATTAGTTTAATGTAGTGCCATGTGTCATACGTATAAGTCATCACCATTTTAAAATAGGTGTTTAACTAACATAGAAAAAACACTTGAAAAATGAGATTTCAGATGGCTTACGCTATCCACGCTATGCTACATGTAGCGTAGCTTATGCTACATACCCTATAGCTTACGCTACCAGGGAATTATGCTACATGCATATGCTACGTAGCGTTTTCGCTACGTTACACGCTACGCTACAACGCTACTAAAAACATTGGGGAAAATCTTAGAATAGGAGGTAATAAATACTTTTTATAGATGACTATTCTAGATATGCATATATGTACTCAATCTTGTCGAATCACATATGGGATGCACAATTGCACATGCGACTACATTTTTTTAAATTTTTTGAAAAAAAAGAGTAAAAAAATATTGAAAAAAAATTGTAAAAAAATATAAGAAAAAGGGTAACTTTTATTTTATTTTTGTTTTTTGAAAAAAAAATTGGAAAAAATTTATAAGAAAAAGGGTAGCTTTTTTAAGTTAATAGCTAACTAATTTTACATATTTAAAGTATATTTGAGAGAAATAAAATCAATTAAACATCAAGTGCTTGAATCTTGATCTTCCAACTTCCAAGAGAGGGAATGCGGAGAGAGAGAGAGAGAGAGAGAGAGAGAGAGAGAGAGAGAGAGATTAAGTTAAGACCACTTGGAATTAAGAAATGTAAGAGGAGAGTAAGAGAGTTTTGAAGTGAGAATATTGCTAATGGGGGAGGTTTAGAAGCCTTTTTATCGACAAAAGTTATTTTTTTTTTACAAAAAATAATAATTAATGTGCTAATTGTTGGCTAATATGTGATCACATATGCTGTATGCGATCACATATTTTTGCATATGCCACATATGTGATCGCATATGTTGTGGGTAATAATGGACCCATCAATGAGATAAGGTTAGGTCGGACATCCGTGCGTGCCATGAGGCCGGTCAGTGATCGATACGGCAAAGAGCTCAACCTCAACCCCAATCCGAATAGGAAAAGAGATCGACCACGGTCATCCTACAGTCTCCGAAGGCAGGTTGGTTGAGCGCTAAACTACCCGACGCTAAAATAAGCTCGGCAACAACTTGACAAAGGAACCCAGAACGGTCGAGCCTTTCCTTATAACGACTCCCCACCTTGGCCTCCTCTGTTAGTTCTGACTTGAATCCAACCGTCCAGGTCTTACCAAACTTACCTATTCGAGAATCTAGGTAGACAATTGTTCGATTTCGGAGATCTCGGAAGATCAACACGATACGCGAGGGATCCAAATCCCACTACAATATGCTCCTACTAAATAAGGAATATCCCTCTATGCCACCGCCTCTCCTCTCTTATAAATAGGAGCACCCCTAATGGTGAAAGGTACGCACAATCCTCCACTCACAAACCCTACATTCGACTAGACCTAGCTTGCCTACCTGACTTTGATCAGAGGATCCCTTAGAGCAGCCAGGGTCTCCATTCTTGTCCCCTTCTGCAAGTCTCAAGTGGTCTAGGAAGGACGTCCAGATATTTGCATCAACAACATATGTGTCAGATTGCATATGCCATGATCGCATATCCATGCACATATGCAGTCGCACATAACAACAATAATGTACTTATTAAAATATAAGGATAGAGCGATTTCAAAATTCACAGTTTTAAAAAATGAAGTAGAAAGTCAATTAAATAGAAAAAATCAAAGCCCTTAGAAGTGATTGAGGTGGTGAATACCATGGTGTGTCATAAAGGCCGTTACGTAAAGGTAACAGTGGCAACTGTTACATGTTATGGGGTCGTAACGGCCGTAACAGCTGTAACGGAAAAAATGACCTGTAATAAAGGCCATAATGGCCCCGTAATCGTCTATTACGGGATATATATAGGTTTTTCATACTTTTTAATCAATATTATGGGGCAGATACAAGTTTTTCGGGGTTTTTGTTTTTTTTTTCAAGAAATAAAAAAAATAAAAAAGAGATACCATAACGGCCGTTACGGGGCCGTAAAAACCTTTATGCCCCGTATTGTAAAGGTAACGATGGTGGCCGTTACGGCCACCGTTACCGTTACGGAACACCTTGGAATACACCTCCAAGGACTTTGATAACTTTTGTGAATCTAATGGAATAGTTCGTGAAGTAATTGCTCCCTACACTCCTCAACAAAATGGGGGGTAGCAGAACATAAAAATATGATGCTAATTTACATGATAAATGCTATACTACTAAGCTTAGGTCTTCCTTTTAGTTTTTGGGGAGAAGCTCTTTATTTTGCTTGTTACATTTTTCATAGAGTGTCTACAACCAAATTTAAGATAATACCTCATGAATTGTAGAAAGGCAGAAAAACCTAATATAAGTTATCTTCGGTTAGGGGTTGTCTTGCCTAGGTTAGGCTAATAAATCCTAAAAGATCTTAGGAGCTAGAACTTCAAACTGCGTACTTGTAGCTTATGTATCTCATAACAAGGCATATAGATTTCTAGATATTGGTGCATATATTTTAATTGAATATAGAGATGCAGAGTTCTATGAAAACACATTTCCTTATAAATCAAGGAATGGTGGGAGTCAATCTAGTGGGGGTCCCTTTGTAAAACTAAACGAGTCTTCTAGCTTAAATCCTGTAGACTACAATCCTGATTTTCATGTATTTTTAGCTCAATTTGAAGGTGACCTTGTGACATTTGATAAGGCTGTCCTCTCATGATGCTATCTTCTAGAAAGCAGTTATTGATGAGATAGAGTCCATTAGGACTAATAGCACGTGCAAATTAATTAACATACCTCCTGGGATAAAAACCTTAGGTTGTAGATATTAAAAAGGAAACGTCGAGCTGATGGCTCAATTGAGAAACATAAGGCTAGATTAATAGCCGGGTTTAAGCAAAAACGTGTTAATCACTTGATACATATTCCCATTGTTTAAATTGGTGCAACTTTACGCACAAGCTCGTACGTGCATTAGAGGCTGGCTCGGTGGAAAAAATGATCCAGAAAGCATGGATTTGGCTCCTGGAAGGCTTGATCAGGTCCCTTTCTAAGAGTCTTGATTGACCTGGTTTTGCAAATTAATTGTTATTTTTTTTTTTAAAAAAAATCGTTGTATGTGGCCATATGTTTCTGTCATGTGAAACATCCACCACTCTTTGTCGTCCTTTTGTTTCATAACGAGTAGACATTTCGAATGGTTATTAATTCGCTATGGTTGAGAGTTATGTTACAATCTGTTTATAAGAACCTTCTCCAGGTTCTTCCTTCTAGCACCAATAGCCCCATTCTCCTGCTCTTTTTCTTCCCCTATGCTCTATATCTAGTCTCTTTTCTTTTCAAAAATATGAAGGTGATATTTGGTGTTGGGATTTTACCACTACCTATGCATGATGTGGAAATCCGTCAGTTGGGGCGATTGTATCGTGGGGATAGCTCATAGTCTCAGCAGGGCTTCACATAGGCTCATACACGCACTCACATCTACACTCCCCTTTAAGTTGAGGCATAGATATCAATCATTCGCAGCTTACCAAAAAGACGTTGTTCAACTTCCATATTAAGATTTTTATTGAAGATATCTGCTAATTGCGCAGAAGATGGAACAAAAGGAGTGGAAATAACGCCAGCTGCAACTTTCTCACGAATAAAGTGACAATTAGCTTCAATATATTTTGTTTGCTCATGAAAAACTGGATTGGAAGCTATGTGAATGTCAACCTAATTGTCACAATACATTGTCATAGGGGTCTCCACAAGAAATCCCAATTTTGTAACAAAGTTTTTCAACCACTCAAGTTCACATAACGTATTTACCATAGCATTGTACTCTGCCTCGGCATTGGACTGAGCAACAACTGTTTGCTTCTTAGTCTTCCGGGTAACTAAATTACCGTTGAAAAAAAATACAATAGCCTGTTGTAGATTGTCAATCATCTAATGAACTTGCTCATTTTGCATTAGAGTATCAATATTGACTACAAAATTGATTTTGACCCAATTATGAAACACTTTGAAAATGGAGCTAACATCATCTCAAATTTTCATCAGATAAATCCATGTCATATGAGAAGCATCATCAATAAATGAGACAATATATTTAAATCCATTGGAAACAATGGGGAATTGGACCCCATATATTCGAATAAACCAAATAAAAAAAATTCTACTAGACTGTTTTTTATACAATGAGGATAAGCATACTTAACAGTGTTTGGCTAGAATACAAGCCTCACACTAAGTTCTTGATATCACTAGATTCAACTGATGGAGGTAACAAAGACCGTAAGACTAGACTCGAGGGATGACCAAATTGACAATTTCAGATATAAGGATCTTCCTTGACACTAAGACACTCATTAATATGACTTGAAGTATTTGAACGAAGAATGGATAATCCATACTTATCATGTCCACCACCAAGCAACTTCTTCGTCCTCAGATCTCGAAAGACACAATCATCAGGATAAAAGGTCATAATACAATTTAGGTCCTTCGTAACATTACTAACTGATTACAAATTAGATATAATATTTGGAGCCAAGAAGACAAAAGACAATGAGAATGATAGAGAAATAGAAACATTACCTTTTCCCCTAATAGGTGTTAGGGAACCATCTACTAATTTCACATGACCTAAATATGGATTATGAGTGAATGAAGAAAAAGAAGTAGATGTACCTGTCATATGATCGGTAGCCCCCGAATCAATTACCAAAGGACTTGGCGCAAAAAAGAGCAGTGGATATATGACCTGTCTGAGCCAAGGGAGTGGATCGGTAGGCCTTATTCTGAATACCGTCTCTTAACAAAGCATCATATTCAGTTTTTGAGAGATGAACCACATCACCATCTGATGGAACCATAGGTGAAGTTGTTTAGGGCCTGTTTGGCCGGGCAGATCCCATGGTATTAGGAGGGATGGGATCAATTTTAAGGTAATGATGGTGGTGTCAGTGGATTGTCTTAAGATCCATGGGATTGCTTATATCCCAGGACAAGTTCACTGGGTCTGTTTGGCATGCCCCCCATATCCTGGGATTTTACCTTCCAATCCATTCAACCAAGGGATAGGATCAATTTTAATGTAATGATGGTGATGTCAGTGGATTGTCTTATGATCCATGGGATGGCTTTTATCCCAGGACAAGTTCACCGGACCTGTTTGGCTCGTCATGCCTATCCAAGGATATTGCCGATCCCATCCCTCCTAATACCGTGGGATCTGCCTGGCCAAACAGGCCCTTAAGATATTGTGTCCCCAATAGTAGTCTGAGAATCTCTGCTATCAAAGGCAGCAGAGTTGGCCGCTCGACCTTGAAGACGACCATGCAGACCCAGCAATAGCCGACAGTACGTACATGTTTACCACAATGAATACATAGTTGATCCAGACCATGCCCACAACCTCTACCACCATCACAACCAGCGCTGATATTATCTGAGTTTCCGAATCCTGTCAGTAAAGCTGATTTCTCAACCACACTTGATCTCCTGCAGCGTATGTAGGATCACCTAGTAATGCACATACTGCACTATTCACTACACCACTACATAGCGTCATAACTATGCTCCGGATGCTAGTCAAAACACTGGTCTCAACAGGTGGTGTCCATACCCCAGCATTTGTATAAGCAGCACCGAACATCATGGTATCTTTGCAAGGGCATCCTCATCTTGCACCTTCCAAGCAGCACAAATTAGCGCGTACACTCGATCATGTGATGTCCTCAACCCTACACCCCATGAGCAGTGCTCAATAGTGCTTCACTAGGCAGTGGTGTCTTCACCTTGCATGCAAGCGGCGTTGTGTCTAAGCAGGTGGTCTGCTCTCCCATATGCCTACAATACGCAATCTTGCGTATAGGGTGTTCACCCCTGCATTACCACAAGTAGTGCTCTAGAGGTGCTATGTGCTCATCAGTGTGACTTCACTTGCACTGTCATAATCTAAGCTGCTATAGCATTGTGACCTAGCAGGATGTTGTGTCCCATCAAGCATCATCCCCAGGAAGTTGTACTGTCCTGCTGACTTTTATATGCTATGATCAACAAGATACTTCCTGTACTTTAAAGCTGGTGGAATGTAGATGTTTCGCTGAAGGTTTTCTAATGCTTAGCAGCTGCAATGAATAGATCCATTCTCTATGCTAAAGAACTATCTCAACACCCAACGACCAATAATAATTAACAGTGTCACTAAGCATCTGTCAACATGCATTGATACTCTTCGACATGCCCAGCTACAAAAGACAAGACTAGGATCACCTAGTAATGCACATACTGCACTATTCACTACACCACTACACAATGTTGTTTATTTGGTTTTCCCTTTTAATCAAGGGTTTTCTCCAAGAGAAGTAATTGAAGGCTTGTCGTATTTCAAAACCTGGAATGTACATTGTTTTGTTCCTCCAAATTAATAAAACCCTTCAAATGAGAATTTGTGTGCAAATTTGTCTATTCGTCTGAATGATCCATTCCGATAATCCTAAGCATGCAAATGCATCCATAAATTTGTAAACAACCATAAAAGAGCAAAACATCCATGTTTTGACAATTTTCAATGGCATTTCAAGGTTTGCCGGCCAACCTTAAAGTTGTATAAACATCCTAATGGTCTGTTATTTCATCAAGATATGTTTTGGCTTCTAAAATGCTATTAGATTGGCTTCCTAAGCAGTCTTTGCACTGCAACTCTGGAATTGTTTTAAATTATGCTTTTGCCATGTATTTTATTATTAATTATTATTTATAAACTGTAGTATATACATGAAGTTGAGGTTCTTAGTTTCAAATGTTTTCGTAGTTTTCTTTATCATTTTAATTTCTTGTCTTTGCTGACCCCAATTAGTTGGGAATTGAGATAAGGCTTGGATGATAACGATGATTTTAATTTATTGTCTTCAGTGTGGATTTTGTATACATTGTCTGAAGATCTTAACGGCAAACTTATAGTGTTTATATTTGAGATAAAATGTTTTTTAATGTGGTTTTGTAGGCACTTGCAGCTAAACTAAGGGCAAATTTGTTGCTAAAACGAAGGCTTGATGATGTGCCATCTCAAACAGAATTAATCCAGTAAGCTATTCCGTTGTTTGGTGCAACTTATGACTTCATGAATATCTTTTTGCCTGACTCTGTTTTTACTATTTAACTTTATTCCCAAAAAAACAATGTTGTGCTTGGTTTTCCATTCCATGATTGGTTGCTTGATGAGCAAGGCCAAAACCTTCGAGTGTTATGTTTCATCTTGAAGAGTTTGACCGATGGAACTACCCCATTGTGCCTGAGTGGATCAAATTATTAATCCTCTTAACACATACCTTTTTTTGACTCTTATAGCTTTAAAAAGGGAATCTTTCTTGCCAAGTTTCTTTCAGGTGTTTGCTTTGCCCCTAGGGCCATCAATGGGCCAGGCTTGGGCTGAGCAAATTCAAAATTTTGAATAGGCCTGGCTTGAATAGTTAAAAATCCAAGCCGAAGCCAACCCTAGGCCTGGCCCATTGACAACCCTATTTGCACCTGGTGCAACCACTGTTTGCAGTATTGATAGTATTGGCCAATACTATCTGTATCGAGGGTCAGCGACACGAGATAACCCAAAAATTACCAAACTTCTATGTATGGATCAAAATATAAAAACAATATCGTCTTTAATGCAAATTATATGGGACTTCATAGGCCCACTTATTTTGGTCTAAAACTTTTGTTATTAATGCCATTTCTATAATTATGGAACTTTCATGATATAAAAGAAGGGGGAGTGTGAACCCTAACTTTGGCCCTTCCTCTCTTTGTGTTCCCTTATTCTCTCTCTCTCTCTCTCTCTTTCTCTCTCTCTCTCTCTCTCTCTCTCTCTCTTTATTCTTATCTATTCCATCTCTCTTTGTACTAATTAAAGTAGTATCAAAGTTTCGTCATTTCTGATCCTTCTTCTTTCGATTTTCCAAATCTTCTTATTTCTTCTTTTCTTTCATCCCTTGGTGTCCATTTTCTTTCTTGTGCAGAAAATTTCTTAAGAAACCTAGCTCCCCCCCCCCCCCCCCCCCCCCCTTTTATTATTTTATTTTATTTTATTGTTGGGACTTTTGTAATGCTTTGTACATGCGTGGGGTAATCAAGAAATCAACTTCTTGAATGATATCACATCACATGTAATCAGTGTTCAAAATATTGGTATCGCGTTACATATCGCATTCTTAGGATATAGATACGTTTCGGTCATTGCATGGGATATATCGGTTGTATCGTGTAATGTATCACTATTGTTGGAAACATGGGGAAACATAAGGAAATTGGCCGAATTTTTCAATGAAACTTCGATGATTGTTAAAAAAGACATCAATACACATTTATAAATTAAAACATTATAAAAAAAAGTACACGCAATAGGTTTTCTTTGTATTGGGGTCCTAATCTAAGCGTTGTCTAACTGAATTGATGCAAGTATATTCAATGTCTATTCATATAATTTATAAATGTAAGAAGACATGTGGAAACACAAGAAATACACTCAAAAGCAAAAGAAGAATCACTAGATTAGGTTACATACATGTTTGATTTGATGACAGATTGCAAACGATTTGCAAGAAATTAGGAAATTTTTTTATTTTTTTTTTCAAATTTCCGCAACTCAGCCCATCTCCTCCAAATCTCGAAATCGAATCTCCCAATTCATGATTTTTCATGCAAAATATAAAAAATCATGGATTTGTAACAATTTGACACTAATTTAGCATGATTTACAAAAAATAAAAGGATTGAAATCGAAAATGCTCACAAGATCAAACATGTGGGATATATCGCACTACTTGTGCGTTTTGTATCGCACTGGTGGGATACAATATATATCGTGGGAAATATCGGCCGATATCGTCGATATTTAAAACATTGCATGTAATCACTGTGGATGTGTCGGCTATTTGCCCATGTTGGATTCTATGTTCGTGACTATATTTCTTCCTTGCTACTTGGAACTTGATACTGATATTGAAAACACTAGTTGCAACTATTAAAAATCCACCCAATTTCCCATGGCAACTGTGTGGGTAGTATGAACACTGTAATTTAGCAGATGAATTGACAATAATCAATACAGGATGAGCATAACTATCTTTATAACTTTACAGGATTGATGGGCTTGAAATCACAAATCAAGCGAGTCAGTTTAATTATCATAACTCAAAATTTCAATGCCTTGCTTCTAATAAATGAAATCTTGTACACCATTACCTCCATTGCATCTTCCTCTGGTGCAATTTCAGACATGGTTCTAAATAAAACTAAGTTGTCTCGATCTCAGCAGGCAACAGATGAGATCATTGGTCGAGTCAAGTTCCAAAATCGGATTGAGTTAGAATGATCCCAATTGAATCAAAACAACTTGGAGGGAGCCATAAGAGTTTTGGTCTCCAGGCGAGTCGCACTTTGATACTGGTATTTAAACCTGTGAGTGCGGAGCTCTCTACCATCCAACTTTGACCATTTCCCATATCTAATCCACCCTTAACTAGTCCCAATGTTTCATGCATCTCCTTTTGTAGGCAGGGATCTCTTTCACCATAATACCACACTTGATTATGAAGAAGTGAACTCTTTTCTTGTCTTCCCCTTCATGTACGAGGCAAAAGCAACAACCTTTTTGCTCAAAGACAATGAATCTCTGTAACGAATTCTCTTCTCTAGTAAATTCTATTACATTGAAGGGACATTATGGCTGACCTTATAATGCTGTTGTTAGTTTCACTGCCGAGTGATGCCTTCTCATGGCAATAAACTCTTCCTTTGTTTCCCAAGTGATCTTTGCCCAAATGTTTTAGTGATTTCACACTTATCAGCTCTGTAAAGCCCTCTATAGGATTTCATAAGAAACTCTATTTATAGGCTATCTCCTTTTTCTAACTCGAATCTTCTACACCAGTCCATTAAGGAGACATGATCCTTTACTTGGTATTGTCTGTTACCCTTTGGCCCATTAATAACCAAGAAAGCTGGATATTGTGTATGATCTTGCAAACTGGTAAGTGATCCTGACTTTAAGATTTGAAGAAGTCTTTGCTTTGCCACCATCATGATTCATGAGAATATGACCCATGAATTATGCAGGAAAAAACTAAGTGGCTTTGATGAACATCATGCAAAAAATGCAGCTAAAAGAATAACTACAAGCGCTACAATGCAATTGTGTTGGCAATCACGATCATCATCATTGTCATCATTACCATCTTCTGCCCATTGCTTTCAGGGCCATGCAATCCTAATCAAAATTCCCTTACAGGAATCCTCTCGGGTTTTCTTGGCACATGGCAGAACCATCTTGATTGGCTGGCTATCCTCATTTTATCTCCAACTGGGGCTACTCTTGTGTTGCTTCAAAGGACCTCATTTTTATTCTATGCTTTCTAGTCTTCCTACAGATCCATCTCAACATCCCCATCTTCACAATGCTCCAACTTTGAAATCATGTTACCTTGAATTGCCCAACAAGCTGCCTCATATAGCATAGCCGGTCAAAGGGTTGTCTTATTAAAAAATTCCTTTTAAATTTTGTTGGCATGTAGCTATCAAACTGAACTCCACAGGCACACTCCATTCATGCACCCAGTTCTAGTTCTTTTTTTGAACATCCTCTTCAACTCTGCCTCCTTTTGAAAGGTAGAACCAAGGCCATGAAACAAATTTCTTTAAATTTATGAATGTCTCTCTGAAATGTTAATGACTGGAAGCATAAAGAATGCGGAAACTTTGTCTGTAGTCTTTGTAGGTCATCACTAGCACAAGGTGGCATGCTTAGTGTTTGAAGTATCAGTATTGCACTAATTGCACTATGTATCACACCCTTGGAATGCATAAATTTCATGGGAAAGATTGTAAATATCGTGTAATGTTGTCTGATAAAACCTTGGCTTGGGCCAAAATTAGGAAAACTTAAATCTACGATGTGGAGGATGAGTCTGCTGGCAGTTTGGTGGGCGGTTTGGGAAGAAAGAAATGGGAGATGTTTCTCCGGGTTTTCTAAACCTTCGGATTACATAGTCCAGAGAGTTCAACACTTTTTAGCAGAGTGGGGTCATGTTCTTCCCATTCAATAGAATTGTTTTTTTGCTTTTGCTGTTTTTTTAGTCTCGTTGGTAGATTTCTCCCGCTATCTCAGCAGGAGATCTCTCCTTCTCTTGTACTTTGTTTTCTATGAATACATCTTTTGTTACCTTTAAAAAAAAAAAAAACATCTTTAAAAGAGTTGCATAACTGTTTTCCATTGCGTAGGGGACAACTATGTGCTGTCGGCCACAATTGGTCCAAAATGAGTTTATATCATTCAGATGTCATTCATTACAAGCAATAGAACTAAAATACTAACAAGAACCAAAAGAGTTCTTGTTTGAAATCTTTTTTTTTTTTTTTTTAAAAGTTGCGTTCTTGCTTCAAATCAATGTCAATGCATGGAACTCATACATTCCAGTTTCTCCAACAAATATTTTTTTTGATGTGAAACAACTCAAGTGGATTGTTAAAACACACCAAGAAACACATTCCCCAAAAAAAATTGTGCAAAAAGGCTCTTATTTATTTATTTTTATTTTTTATTTTTTAATTTCTAGATTTTTTATTTTCGGTCTAATGTCGAACTTATCACTGGTAGTGATAGATACCTGCGAAGTACCGCTAGTATCACTCGACACTGATTTATACAACTGAACTTGTGATTGATATATCGAGAATATCAGTATCATGATATACTGGTCGATGTCAATGTTACTGTCCTTATACTGGTAACTTTGTACTCCACCTCGGTTTTGTAATGTGGACCAGTGGCACATAGTATTGGGTGATCCTATTGATACATTGAACATTGGGCATGCTATCAAACAAAAGGGTGGTGCCCAATGTGAATGCCAACTTGAACTTTAAGAAAATGGTTTTTTTGCTGATAGATGTAGACCACTTGTACACGAAGCAAATGAAGGATCATTCATTAGTCTAGAACAAGAGAGGAAAAAAAAAGTCATTAGCATATTTCATATGTAATTTAGCACTAGTCCTTCCTACTGCTATTTTCTAAAATTATGTTGCAAGATTACACTTTGCTTTGAAGCTTACACACATACTAAACTTTCTGACCACTGCTCATTACATGCTTAGTTTCTTTTTCTAAGTACTAACATTGTTTGATCATGCACATACATATGCATTATGTGGGTCTTTTTTTGTGCCAATGCAAATGGTTTGATCATGATATCTTAGCATTTGGTGTAAATAAAAGGAGTAATTGCATATCAGTTGCATATAATATATCTAATAGTATTTGACCTTATCTTCAGGTATGAACGTCGTTTTTCAGAGTTATATGTTCAGATCCAGGTTAGAAATGGTTTCTAAAATAAACACAAGTGAATCTTTATCTCAATCATTCTTTTAGTGTCTTTTCCTGGAAATAATTTACCTGAATATTGTAACTGCAGGAAACGCTTCGCCAAACTCGTAAATACTATGCTACTTATAATGCTCTTGTGGAGGTTAAAGAGCTAATGCTAAAGGAAACATCATTGTTAAACTCCATAAGTTCTCAGGTTTGTGCATAAAGAAAGTCTTCTGCACCAGATAAGATTTTTTGGAAGATGAATTATAGAGTACTGAGCCTTAGCATATGTATCGGTTCCTGAGACATATTTCCTTACATGTGAGTCCATGGTTTTGTGATCCCGATTGATCTGATGGGCTCAACTGTGTATAGAGGATGCCACAAAAATCTCCCAGATTGGAACATCCTGATCGTTTGATCTGTCATATTTTCTAGTGAATATGGACTTTTGCTATTTTGTTTGTTTGTTCCCTAGACTTTCTATTTGTTGTCCGCTGATCAAAGGGTTACTCTCTTCCATTCTCTGAGATTTATGAGGCATTCTCCCTCCCCTGCATGGTGAACATTCTAAATCACCGAATGGCCGCACATGGCAGGAACACACGCCTCTGCAAACTATATTTTGCTGAGGCTCAGTATACTACAATTCTCTGCAGAAAGGCCATATCTGCATTTTGTTCTTCTGCATGCACTCAAAAGCATATGCAGTATATTGTCAACAGCCGCAATTTGTGAAACAACGTAGAGGTGGTCTTTTCTTGCCTTTGTTCTTCATTTTGTGGTTTTGAAAGAGAGGAAAAAAGAAAAAGAAGTGAATACTTTGAAAGTGTTTACTTGATAGATTGATCTTCATGCAATCGCTTTAGCTGTGAACCCAAAAATTTTGTCGCTGCTTAATCAATGTATATTAAACAAACTTGTGTTTTGAATTTATACTGATTTTTTCCTGGAAACACATCCAATGCAAAAATGAGTTTGAAATGAGCTATATTGCCTCAGACACAAAAGATGAAGGATGAGGAAGCAGCATATCACATAAGGGCCTGTTTGGAACGCGGGATTAGATGGTATTGAATCGCATTAGGCGGAATTCACACCACTATTACACAATGATTATATATCTGGAAATACCATGGTATTTTGACTGTCCAATCCCACATTTGGGATCAAATTCTTCCTTTGGGAAAAACTGTATTAAGTGAAACCTGCGTTTGGTGGACCATGGAATTGTAATCAACGGACCAGATTTCACAACTTATGCTGGTCAACTGTATGCATATGCAACTCGATTTTCATGTGTCAAGGGCGCAACTAGATTGACGGCGTGGATGAAACACATGCATCAACGGGGGGCCCAAGATGTAGTGGATTTCGAATTCCACCAGAAATCCCGTTGTATCTCCTGATGGGACCGGATGATATAATACCTGGATTATTCCAATCCTTCCCCATCATTTCCAAAAATGTAGTGTTGTAAAATTTAGAAATGTTAGATGATTGAATTTTGGAGAGTTCTCCAAACACTTTGAGATTTCAATTTTTGTAATTTTGCAATTACAAAAGTTCCATGTTATGGGAATAGTTCCCAGTTATAATGTTTTATTCTAATTAGAAAAGGAGAATTTTATAGTTGATCTCCACATTCCTTATGTCTATATTCTTGATTTTCTTTGCTTCTTTTCTCATTTGTATTCATACCACCATTATAACTTCTTCTGTGCACAGATTCATATCTAGATCTTGATCTAAATCCACATCTACAATCAAATGTCAAGATTCAGTAGTACCATATCCAAGTCATTGTTTCCGGGTAGCATCATCACAAAATTAATAATCTCCTAGTTGACCTACACATTTTTAGTTATCTAGTCTATTTCTTACTTTCGCACCACCATTATAACCTCCTCTGCATGCAGATTCATTTCTGGTACCAACTTTCATTAAAAAAATAATAATTGATGTTTCATGTATCAATTCTGATTCATTTTTTTTACCATCATTTGTTAGTTTCAAGATGCCATGATCAGCACAACTGGTCGTGCTAAACTAATTGACTCCTTGGAGGCGATTGTGAAAGGAACTCAACAGGTAAATGTCACTTTCTCTCATATTGCAATGAAACAAGGGCTCAATCGACTTGTTGCTCACTTGGTATATGGCCCAAGATGTATATGTGAGACCAAACTGCACATGTACCATGACTTTCAAAAATATTAAAATTGGTCAGAGATCAATATGTATCACTTATTAGCGAGGAATAATATAATCCTTGACCTTAGGACATTTAGTGTATGCTTGGGTGCTCAATCTGTTTGGCGCAGCTCATTGTTTTAGAGATCTAGACAAGGTTAAATATCAGTTTCATGGGGTGTATTGGCATGTCCCAAAACAAATATGAATCAGGCCTCATCGGCTTTTATCGATTGACACACACACACCCACACACAACCACACACACACACACCCACACACATGCATGCACGCACAAGACTCTTATTACTAAACCCAAGGCCGGAAGGCCTGAAAGGAAGACGTGAAAAGAAGGGAAAGGGGGCAAGGACCCTAGAAAAGAGAAGGAAAAAAAAAAAAAACCACACTCTAGGCTAGGGAGGAAAGAGAGAGAGAAAAAAAAAAAAACAATAAACGAGAGCCCACATTCTGGGCCAGGTATAGGGGCCCACGCCCTGGGCCAAGAAAGGGGAAGGAAGATAAAATAAGGTAAGCTAGCTCACTAGTGGGGATAATAAGATTGGCAGCATGCAAGGGAATAGTGGCCAATTTGAGAATAAGGGCTTGTGGTGTCTCCTAATGATGCGAACTTGACACCCAAGGCAGGCTATAAAGGAATGCACCTGACGAGCAAAAAGGCGCATCTCCCATTAGGACAATCCTGGGTTGCTTAATGCGGAGAACACTCTTCATTGTGAACTTTGATGGTGGCACCTGAAATATTGGCAAAGCTAAGCTTGGAGGTGCCAAGGAGAATAGTTTTGAGGCTTTTGTCTCTTGGGCCATACATGTCCATTGCCGAGATAATTCCCCAGGTAGCTCTTGAGGATGACAGGAAGCAAAGGAGGCCACTCTTAGACTCATTAATGTCAGCGCATGCTAGAGTTATCTACTAGGTTTCTAATAGATTGGATAGAAGAGGGAAAAGCATTTAAGGGAAATAGAGTGTTTTTTTTTTTAAAAAAAAAAAAAAAAGAAAAGAAGAAGAAGGCAACAAACCGAAAAATTCATTAAAAAGAAAAGAGGAAACAAAGGAACAAAAAAGAAAGAAAAAGAAGAGAAAAGAAAGGCGAAACTGCTGAGATAGCAGAGGCGCCCTAGCAGCCTAAAAAATTGAAATCAAAATTAATCAGATCCCGAACATTAGTAGCCCATTCTATAACCATCTTCTTAGCCCTAAAACCCACAGAAGTAGCGGGGGAAGACTTGTCGTTAAAGCATCTATTATTCCTTTCAGTCCAAATGGCCCACCAAATGGCAAGGATTGCCATGCGCCAAACGATGGGTTTGAGCTTCTCGAATGTAGGACCATGCCAATAAGCTAGTAGTTCAACAACAGATTTGGGGTTGCTTCAAGAGATCGAGAACCTCTGGCAAATATCAACCCATAAAGGAGAAAAGAAAGAGCAATGAACCAGAAGATGGTTGACAGATTCAGCATACAACACACAGATATTCACGATCTGCATGCCACGCTTGGCCAAATTGTCGACCGTAAGGATTCTATTGCGACCCGCGAGCCATCCAAAACATATGAATTTTGGAGGAACCGGGTATTTCCAAATGAAGGAGTTGGCATGATGAAGAGATTGCGCAGCGGGGAAGATGATGTAGTACAGGAACTTCACAGAGAAGAAGCCAGATTTGTCCAAGTTCCACCCAACATTATCGGGCTGATCACATAGAGGCATAGTCTTAGAAATGTAATCGTGAAGATACTTAAATTCGTTGATTTCTGCATCCTTCAGGTTCCTGATGCATCTAATAACCCAGACAGTTTGCGTCGAAGAAGAGGAATAGCATCTGTTGAACCAAATATCTTTGTCAGGGGAGAGGTGATAAATTTGAGGAAATTGGAATTTCAGCGGTGTTTCCCCCACCCATAGATCTTTCTAGAAGTGGATAGAAGACCCATTACCTAGAGCATAACTGCTGTTTTCAATCACCGGAATTTTTACGGCCAGGATACCTCTCCAAATATGCGACGCCTTGTAATACAACGAATCTTTCGGCCACCATCCGCCTGGAGAAGAACCGTATTTCCCTTTAACGATCGAGGTCCATAACGCATCTTTTTCTGTCGCAAATCTCCAAGCCCATTTCCCAAGTAAAGTAGCATTCATAAGTTTCAGGTTTTTGACATTTGCACCTCCCTCCTTGAATAATTTTCAAACTTCGTTCCACTTCAGCAGGTGGAATTTCCTTTGATTCTCCTCAACCCAGAGGAAATCCCTTCTAATTTTATTGATCGTCTTGATAACTGTGGCCGGGCATTGGAACAGAGACAAAGTAGAGGGGAAGACTAGAAAGGGCAGATTTGATCAGAGTTAAACGCCGGCCCAGCGTTAAATATTGACATTTCCACGTAGCCAGATTTCTGTGAAACTTGCTGAGAACTCTGTCCCACATATGCTTAGGAGGAGGTCCAACGGCAAAGGGGAGGCCAACAAAAGAAGTCGGAAAGGAGTCAACCTGGCACTCGAGCAAATCTGCAAAGGATTGAGTTGTCGGATGGGATTGTTGATTCCTAGGATATTCGATTTACTCATGTTGATCCTAAGACCAGACACCGCTTGTCTTGATAACTGTGGCCGGGTATCGGAACAAAGACATAAAGTAGAGGGGAAGACTAGAAAGGGTAGATTTGATTAGAGTCAAACGCCTGCCCAGCGTTAAATATTGACATTTCCACGTAGCCAGATTTCTGTGAAACTTGCTGAGAAGGAGGTCCAACGGCAAAGGGAAGGCCAACAAAAGAAGTCGGAAAGGAGTCAACCTGGCACTCGAGCAAATCTGCAAAGGATTGAGTCGTCGGATGGGATTGTTGATTCCTAGGATATTCGATTTACTCATGTTGATCCTAAGACCAGACACCGCTTCAAAACAGCTCAAAGTAAGAAGGAGATTGCTGATGCAGTCCGAAGAAGCGTTGGAGAATATAAGTGTGTCATCAGCAAACTAGATATGGGTAATGGGAATCGGTAGGCTAGGCATCACAATTCCATGAAGAAGGCCTTGCGCCTGCCCTCTATTCAGCATCTGGGACAATGCTTCTCCAACAATAATGAAAAGGAGGGGGGGGGGGGGGGGGGGGGGGGGGAGAGGGTCCCCCTGACGTAGCCCTCTGGAACTTTAAAAGAAACCCTCAGGAGAACCATTAAGGATAATGAAGAAATGAGTAGAGAGATGATACAAGCCTTGATCCACCTTCTCCATTTGATTCTGAAGCCCATACTAGTCAACATACAGAGGAGAAAATTCCAATCAACGTGGTCGTAGGCTTTAGCAACATCCAACTTGCAGAAGATCCCTTGTGACTTAGATTTATGACAGGAATGGAGGACTTCATTAGCAATGAGGGCTCCATCCAGAATCTGTCTGCCTTTGATAAATGTGTTCTGATGGGGGGATATGAGTTTGCTAATAACCTTGGAAAGGCGAGTATATAGAATTTTCGCGAGTATTTTGTAAAGACTCCCTACCAAACTGATCGGGCGGAATTGAGAAAAAGAGTTGGCCCCTGATATCTTTAGGATCAGAGAGATGAAGGAAGCTCCTATTCCTTTTGAGAGCCTTCCTTTGGCGTGAAATTCGTGAACAAATAACATAACATCATGACGAATAGCCTCCCAGAAAGTCTGATAGAAGCTCATCGGGAACCCGTCTGGCCCTTGGGACTTGTCCCCCCTTAAAGCGTCAACAACAGCTTTGACCTCTGCTTCTAAAAACTGGGCCTCTAAGGAATCAGCAGCTGTTTTCTCCAAAGTGTTAAAGACAATATTGTCTAGGCGCGGTCTTTTCCAATTTTCATCAGTGAGGAGATGTTTGAAATGTGAAATGGCAATACGTTCGATCTCTGCTTTATCCTCGATTCTGTCCCCGTTATCAGAAATGCTGAGATTTGTCTTCGACCTAGCCTGCATCTTAGCCATATTATGAAAAAACTTAGTATTTGTATGAAGCTTTTCCAAAATCCAACGAGTAAGGTCACTAAGGGGGGATAGAGAGCTTTGCATGGATCGCTGAGGGGGAATAGAGAGCTTTGTATGGAGCTTTTCCCAAATCCAACCAGTAAGGTCACATAGAAAGAAAAGGTGCTCAATTGATTCAAGCCTGCATGGGTAAAAGCAGCAATTAGAATCATTAATGATATTTATTCTACACATCATATCCTTAGTTTTGAGGTGGCCCTAAAAAACCATCCAAGTAGTGATTGAATGCATAGGGATGAAGCCCTTGAACCATACCAAGTCAATCACGGGGGAAAGGATCCATAGATCTGCAAGCTTTAATGGCCGAAGCAAAAGTAAGAGAGCCTTTCGGGCTTAGGGTCCAGATACTTTCATCATCAATAGGGATAAAAATAACAATGCTTGATTTCTTCAAATATTCTCGCTCAGCTAAGCTCGGATACAGGAACTAGCATTCAGTATCATGAATAAAGATACTAATAGGGATGTTAGTGCCAAAGCCAAGATCTTGAACAGCCTCCAAGCCATATTTGTCAACAAGACTATTTTCTTCGATCCAAGGGTCATTCCAAAAGTTAGTAGAATTTCCATTGCCAACATGGAACCTTGTATGGCATTTGGTTATGTCACAGACATTGAGGATGCTTTGCCAGGCACGTGATGCATTAGGGGGGATTTTGATTTGCCAGACCGACCTTGATCCAATAAACTAAGAATGAACCCACATGATGCGAGACAATTAACCACTTGCTCTAAAAGCTCGAACTGTTAGAGCATGGCGAATTAATCCCTTTATCTCATAGCCCAGGCCCCACATCTCATTGGTTAGGGCCTCGGCTGAACCCCCCTCGTGGGCCCCAAATCACATACGCCGCCCACCTCGAGTGTGTCCCTGCATCCCACGGGCTACCCCACTTGAGCCTGGTGTGAAATGTGCATTAATCACCCCCAGTGAGGAATCTCGAACACGAGACCTCCCTTGTGGGCCCCAAATCACATGGGTCACCCACCCTGAGTGTGTCCCCGCATCTCACAGGCGACCCCGCTCGAGCCCGGTGTGAAAATGCTCCTGCATTAATCACCCCCAGTGAGGAGTCTCGAACACGAGACTTCCCGCTTTGATACCAATTTGATGTAAGACAATTAACCACTTGCTCTAAAAGCTCGAATTGTTAGAGCATGACGAATTAATCCCTTTATCTCATAGCCCAAGCCCCCACATATCATGGGTTAGGACCTCGGCTGAACTCCCCTCGTGGGCCCCAAATCACATGTGCCGCCCACCCCGAGTGTGTTCTTGCATCCCACGGGCTACCCCACTGTGAAATGCGCATTAATCACCCCCGGTGAGGAGACTCGAACACGAGATCTCCCCCGCGGGCCCCAAATCACATGGGTCACCCACCCCAAGTGTGTCCCTGCATCCCATAGGCGACCTCGCTTGAGCCCGGTGTGAAAATGCCCGTGCATTATCACATTCCCCAAAGGTTCTCTTCTTTGCAGAGGTTTTCCAAAATTGTTTAAGAAGGTAGGCTTTTGCAGATCATTCAAAGGAGGTAATTCCGAGCCCACCTTCATTCTTAAGCTTACAGATTTGGTCCCTTCCAATTGAATGAAATTTAGCAAAGCCCAGAGGAAGATCCTGATACGCCGCTCAATAATGTCAGAACGAGTTTTAGGAAGGAGGAAAGCATGAGACCAATATATGTGAAGATTGGTGAGGGTTGATTTTATTAGCTCTAACCTGCCAGCGTAGGTAATAGGGATGATTCCCATCCTCCAAGCTTTTTATTGAGGCAGTCAATCAAAGGTTATCAGTCTCAAATGTGAAGCCTAGAAGAGAATAAAGGAACCCCTGGGTATTTAATAGGGAGATCACCTTCGCTCATGTTTAGGATGGCTTTTACGACATCCTTGCACTAGCAGAATCCAGAGAATAAAATAACACTTTTGCAGATTAACTTCCAAACCAGAGCGATCACTCAGGTTGGTAAAGAAATTTCTCAAGTTGGCAGTCGAGAGAGGATCAACACTGGTAAAAATCATCAAATCATCAGCAAAAAGGAGGTGGGAAATGGTGATTGGCCCCAAAGAGAAACAGGTCCCAATCAAATCATTATCACAACATTTAATGAGGAGCATTGAAAACATTTCCATGATAAATTTCCTTTAAAATCGCCACATACTTTACTATTTACAATAACCGATAATGTTGGAGTCGATATGCAAATATGAATCCAAGTAATCTACTTATCAGGGAAATTAAAAGCTCAAAGGGCATCTAAGAGAAAATCCCAAAAAACATAGTCAAAAGCCTTTCTAAGGTCCACCTTAACTCACATTCTAGGTGGCCCGCATCAAGGTGAAGACATTGAATGAGATCATGGCTAAGGAGAATGTTGTTAGATATATTACGGCCAGGAATGAAAGCGGATTGAGGTTGGTTAATTATTTTGGACATAATCGCCTTCATTCTGTTAACCATGATTCTAGCTATCATTTTATTTCTCTCATTTGTAAGGGATATAGGTCTCAGGTTGTTAGGAGAGTCACAATTCTCAGTTTTAGGGATCAAAGCAATTAGAATATTGTTTAATTGCTTGAGGATTTTGGAAGCCTGGAAGAAGCTGATAATGGCGTTACAAACATCCTTTCCAATTATTGGCTAGCAAACCTTGCAGTAATGGGTGTTGAAACCATCAGGCCTAGGGGCCTTGTTTGTATTTGCGGACTTAATAGTTGCTTCAATTTCAGGAGTAGAAATCGGTTTACGTAGGTTATCTCCTTGTACCTGAGGTAACTTTGTAAGATTGTCTATAAGCCTCATGATGACCTGAGAAATATATCCATGATTACAATTGAGGATATTCTTAAAGTAGTCAACAATTAAATCCTTTATTCCGTTTTGATTTTCACAAAGAACACCATCTTGTCCTTAAATTTCCCAATTTTGGATGTAGCTTTTCAACTCTTGATAGAATTGTAGAAGTATTTGGAATTAACATCTCCCAGGTTCAGTTTAATCTCTCTAGACTTTTGCCTTTAACATGGAGAGCTTCATATTTTGAAAAAAGATCAAGAGTATTTTTTGCCCTCTTTTAGGCTTCAATATTGGCATGAGACGGATTGGCTTGAGCTTGAATAATCCAAAGCTCATATTTTGCTTTAAGGAGCTGGGTAGTTAGACGAGGTATAGAAGCATAAAATAGAAAAAGAATGGGAACCAAACAAATCTCTAATTTGTTTGAGTTTTGGACATGCATTCAATGGTTATTGGACCATTCGCTGGTAAGAACACTTCTTGCTGGCCTGACCTGCAGAAAGTTGAATTTTTAGTCTGACTTCTAAATTTTGTGTTATATCATTTGGGGTAAACTCTTTGGTTGATCGCCAATTCTTATTGTAATGGTTTTTAGATACACATTTTAAGTTTTTAATCAAACATCACAACAATAACCTCAGATTATCTGGACTTGAGATATTTATGATTAGATTACAATCACAAACATTGTGAATGTAATGTAATGAATAACATACTATCTATAAGTAATTGTATGCATGTAATATAATACTAATTTGTCCAAGACCACGATGGATTGGGAGGAAATTTTTCCCTGGTTATTTCACTGATGAGTGTGCTCTTCTACTTTGTAAAAATTCAAAATATATCTATTTAATGCGTGGAATTCTAATTGATCAAGAATCAACAAAATGGTTTTAAATGTGAAGAATTGGGAAACTCAACCAAATAGGCCATAATCGAACACAAATCAAGCATGATTGTACTTCATCGAAATACAACAAAAAGAAGAAAAATGAAAAAAAAGAAGTGATGATAGACCTCTTATTCCGAATTTTTTCCCATCCACTCCGCTCTTTGATTTGTTAAATCCAACTCAAATATTGTGTTTTGGTCTCCAAATGGACCTAGAATTAGTTGAAAATGGATTTCTAAAGTTCCTCTGAGGTTTAAAATGAGCTAAAATGAAAAAAAGAAAAGAAAAAAAAGTAGCCTTTTGTTGGTGTGTCAGCCCTTAACCAATATGGGGTTGACTATATCAAGGCCGTATTGGCCACCAATTTTCAAGCCAGGCAATTTTAGACTGTAGCATGTTTCATGGCTGACCAATACATATTTCATATGGCCATGTTGGCAGATCCCCGTCGAATACTAAAAAACTATGGATCCAAACCACTGATCTGACATGCCCCATATGAACTGGTTGCTATAGACTTCGACGAGGCATGGAATGGCCAGTTTCTCAGTGTGAGAAGATAGGCGTGGAAGTGTATGTGTGCATGCTTGCATGTGGGTGGGTGCATGCGCGCGCGAGTGTGCGTGCATACGCGCGTGCGTGTGTATGCTTGCATGTGGATGGGTGGGTGAGTGGGTGCATGCATTTGTATGCACATTCAAAGGCTGAAACTATTGACTGTCGCTGATCATAGTTGTCGAGCACTACTATTTTTTGCCATTAGCCCATCCATGTGGAGCCACGAGAGCAGCCACCATGATTGCAATCTTTTCCATGTGTAAGATGGGGACGACACTTCATAGAACTTGTTTAAGCGTGTTCCATAGCAGCATCTCTTTCTATAACATGCCTTTGCCAATCTTTAAGATCTGCTCTTATGCGATCAAGTCAACCATTGTTTGATTCTTCTATACTCGGGTAGGCACCTCTAAATGTCGGTCTTCATGCAGTTTTAGTTGTCATAATTAGTAGTTCAATGTTTGAGTTTCCCAGCCTACTAGCCTTGTAAACCTGGATTATATATTTCATGGTAGAATGGTGTATTTGGTAATCTCAGAAGCCAGATATTGTGCTCGTCTTCAGTAAATGAATTGCTGTGTGGATCGTTAAGGATTTCTTTCTTTTGTTCGATCAAATAAGCTTTATCAGAAACTCTTCCTACCTCTTCTGTGCATTCTTATTAATTCTGAAAAGACTCTTTGAGTCTGTACTTGATATGTTGTTCTGTTTACAGAAGCTAGAAAAGGTGCAGCTTGGGCTCCATGCAGAGCAGAAAGCATGTGACACTCTAAAGGAAAAATACGCTGCTGCAATAGCAGAGCAACGGCACCGATCTTCTCTTCTGAAGGCTTTCCAGGTTAGCAAGTCTCACTAGAAGGGGAGAGGAAAAAATCAAAAACAAAAAGATGCACCCCTTTCGGCACTGTAACATCGGGCCCACCCACTGGACATCAGCCATTTGGCAGGATTGTGAGTGGGCCTATCCTACAACACCAGTCACCGTGCTTCTTTCCCTAGTTACATAACAGTTATTGGTAATTCTGACTTGAAAACAGGGAGTTGTTAGACCCAAATAATTTTGTGCAGAACACAATAAATCATTGTCTGTAAAGAATGTCTGACCTCTTTTCAAACCCAATAGTCATTTTGTAGAAAAAACTCCTTGATTACCAAAGACTCTTGGTCTCCTTGATAAGAGAAGTTCATTCGTCTCTTTCTTCTTCTTTTAATAATAATAATTATTATTATCTAATAGTAGCACCTGTTTATATCTTTTTGTCTGTCTTTTCTAAAAAGGATGCATGTATCATTATCTCTTTGATTTTCAACCAAGTTCAAAACTTCAAAGGCAATGACGAAATGACTTTTAAATGATTAAAATGTGCTTGAAGAGGTGGATTTCTATAACTGTGGCTTTGGTCAGCTCTAATGTCCCATGCATTCCGAATGCTTTATCTAAGATCGGCATCATGTCACCTCCTCTTACCTTTTATCTGACTGTAGACGATGATTTCCAGGAGGAATGTGCAAGAAACGAAAGGCTTCGCAACCTGACTTCCATGTAGAATCACTTTCGGCGTTGCTTGGCGTTTCTGCATCACTACATTCCAATTATTGTTGAATAATATCTTGTTGTGTTATTTGTTGGTGAAACCAATCAGAATCATTTGGTGGAAAATACAAATTGGCTGTAATTTGTTGAGATTGTTGACTAGACATAAGTTCCTACTTTATGAATTAGATTCTTTAAAACAGTAGAAGCTCTAATAATTTATACAGGTTTTGCCAAATCCACACGCTGTGTACGCTTAGCCACCCATAAACACTACCACATGCCAACTTGGCACACATGTGGAACATTGGAGCTATCCAATTGATTGGGTTCCACAGTGAAGAAATCCTGACCCAATCCACTCATTGGTTGGGCCACAGCCAATGAAATAAATGGACAGCTAAAGAAACTCAGATTGAAGAAATGAATTTGCCTGAGTTTTTATTTACTAGCTATTTGTTTCTTACACAGCAGCCAGTCGCTTGACCAACGACTGCCTGATCGTTGGGTCCGAACATCTACCGAGAGGGGCCTACATGAATGGATGGCCCAGATCAGGCATGGTCACTTTGGCACATGTGGCAGCGTGTATGGGGGCGAGGCCATGCACAAAGCATCTATAATCTTGTTTTTGACTGTATCTAATAGGCTGTTTGGGTGGAGGAATATGTGAAGATAGCTTTTGAGGCATTTGGGAAACATTTTGGCCCACAAGATGGTAGAGAAATGGTTGAGCTGTCATCTAGCACTGCCCCACTAGCAAAACTGGGAGGGAATTTCATCAATTTAAGAAATCCCAATGTGTTCTTGTACTGCTGTTGGGGGTGGACGACAATGGATGGGCCTACATGTTTCCGAACCAAAAGCATGGCAATGTTAGTGTCTGTCATCTCAAATGGCCCTTGATAAATTAACGGCCGGAAAGGTCATTTCGGTCCATTTTAGATAATTTATGGATTTGTAATCTCTAATTGCTAACAATTTAATATAAATTTGCGGAAATAAAATGGGGATAAAGATTAATAATGTTTTCTTGATGCGTTTATTATTATTTTTTATTTTAATTGAATAAAAGTATGATACAGTTTTCTTTATTAAATTATAAAACAATTTCCATGTAGGGAACTATCGAAGGGCTTGTTTGGTTTGGTAGAAGCTTGAAAATGGGTTCATCTCAGTTTAATTAATTCTAGCTATGTAACGGAGATCATCTAAAATACAAGCATCTACCAAATAGGCCATGAGTGTTTCTTTCTGGCAGAGAATGTTTATCAGAATATGATTCTGATACCTTTAATCCTTAATATTTAATATTATAAAATATAGATTAGGGAAGGCTATGGTAAAGAGGGATAAAATGTTTAGGTTGATGGGCTTAGTCAATTGGAGAAGGATGTAAATTTGCTTGGATTACGTGGGAAAAGTGATATGCAGTGATCTAAGTATCGGTATCATACCCTAGAGATATGGAAACTATCAATATCCTATGAGAAATATCACTGGTATTGGTATTGTAAAATATATGGCTAGTTTTTAAAAAGCATATTTTTCAATGAAACTTTGGGGATACTGAAAAAGACATTCTTATGCACTTGAAAAGATCACAAAAAACAAATATACTTTCCTTTTGGAAGGGTTTCTTTGAGTTATATATATATATATATAGGGTATTGAACTATGTGCTATATGATGAAGTGACGCAATTATGTTCGAAATTAATTCATATAATTTATAAATCGTATAAATAAATATTTATGAAAACATTTTAAATATTCTAAAGAGACAAAAAAGAAGTAAAAAAAAAAAAAAATGAAAAGAAAAGAAAAGGTACTTGAGCCTTATATACATGTGTGGTGCATTTATTTTAATATATATATATTTCTAAATCATTTTGATAAATTTTAATAAATAAATGAGTAGCATATTAAAGATCAACGTGCATTAATATATACATAAATATTTGAAGCAAATAACATATGCTCAATGCAATTATTTAAATTATTATTATTATTATTCATTGTTAGTTTTAATTTAAAACATTCTTTTTTAAAAATTTTAAAACTTTTTTGTCAATCTATAGATCAGCCTCCAACCCTTTCCATAGTCTAATTGCAAATTAAATGGGAGAGGGTAGAAAAATTTTAAAATTTTCTAACATTCTTTTTTTTTCTTTCTTTTTTTTTTTCAAAATAAAAAAACGGAGGTTAAAATACATATTTGACATGTAAAAAACATGCAAAATCATAAATTACCATATTCATTCCACAAATTCAAAGCAATTTAAACAAGAAAAAATAGTTTAAATTAATAACAACTCACTGATTAGGTTTATAGTACCACATGCTCTTTGATTTCGATTTTCGCAATCAAATCCCACTCTCTTATAAGAAAGATTGGTCAAAATTCCTTTAGAAGCATAATCTTAAAAAAATTAGTGACAAAAAAGTTTTTTCAAAAGCTCTTATGATTTTTATTTTTATTTTTTGCAAGGGGGTTGATGAAGCGTTGATTTTGCCTAGGTTTATGGCATGAATTGACCATATCGGGCATTTTATAACGGCAATATTTTGAATATGTATCAATATATCTCAATATTTTAAACAAATAGGGGGAGTTTTTCAACTATCCCCGTCCCATATGGGCAAGATGTGATATCCACAATATTGACCAGTATATCAGTTGAAACTATTGATAGTTTACTCGCTGGTGATAAGAAGACTCGGTCAGTTATATCAGGCAGAGCCTCAGGAATGATTAGCAAAACAAGATCATAGAGCCAACTTAAAATAGCTAGGACAAAGGATCCTTACTTATGCTTGGGTGTTAGACTCACAAGTGCTTCAACATAGGTCATAGCTTCGAGTACCCATTGTGATGAATTTCAACTGTAGTGTAGTGCGTATGTAAAAAATAAAATGAAATAAAAAATAAAAAGTTAGAACAGGTCTATAGTTATGATTTCATATAAAAACGTCCATAATCTTTTTTCTCTCTTGCTGGGCGATGGAATATACCCATTTTTAGCTTTCTCATAATCTATAAAATATATAGAAGTGTATATGAAACAACCTCTTAGTTATTAAAATCCCCATCATCTTAAATTATCTACATGCTAAAAGGATGCTATTTTCTCATTAAAGGCATTGAAATAACATGATAAAGATGAGTAATGGAAGGTCACAATATCAAGATCATCATTATTCAGGAATGAGCCAATCTTAGGATTTTTAATCTTCTTGACTAGAAGTATCATCATGGTTGGGAAAATGATACAATAAAGCCAGGGTGCACCACAGTGCAGTAAGCTCCAGTCACACATTAGTCTTTGGTTGAATATTGATGGCTTACTTACATTGTAGTCCACCATGAATTACTGTATATCATTTCCCATCATGGTTTTGGTTTCCTTAATCCTAGTTTATCATCATCAAACAAACAAAGCAGCTTTGAATTCATTGATGCATGATTTGGGCTTAAGAACCTCATGTGGACCCTCGACAAATAAACTGGCTTTGGTTTCCTTAACCCTAGCTTATCACCATCATGTAATAATGTGAATTTGGATCCATTCATACATGATATGGCTCCAACCTTCTCAACGACAAATAAACCGTTTTTCAGTTTCCTTAACCATAGAAGAACAAAAGAAAAAATAAAATAAAAAATAAAATCATGATTAGCCAGTAAAATGGGTTGATTTATAACTTGCAAGGACATTTGTTCAGACATGACAGGCACATGATAAGCACGTGGGCTCTCTCAGAATCAGACCCACAAACCCATCTTCGTTTAACCAGGGTCTGTCGAGTACTGAAAGGACTTGCACAACCGCAGGGACGACATTGTTGCCAAGGTACGGTCAGACACCATTGCAGGAATGTTAATTAAAGGGACTGGATCTACTTGAAAACTACAGAAACGCCATTGTTTGTGGACAAAAAACACATAGATACATAAAACTCTCTATCAGTTACTGTTAAAAAAAAAAAAAAAAAACTGATGGGAGGTTTTGTTGTATGTGAAGGTGGGGTTGAATATTTTTTTATAGGAGGAATGTGTTGTGTAAGATTAGTGATTGAAACTGTTTTATATTGAGTATTGTCTTTTTGCTTGGGAGGGATCCTTCATATCCGGGGCAATGAAATGTCGGTTCTTGTGTCTGTTAGCTGAATATTCAAATAAGAATCCTCTCTATCTTTTTGTATAAGAGACAAGGGTAAGAACAGCGACCGTTTGTTTGCATGCATCTACATGATTTGATATAACTTATCTAGTTGGGCCTTGCTCTTGGGAACTAACCAATTTCTTCTCCTCTTTTCTATCCACAATCATCCAAACAATCACATGTACATCCCAATGACATCATAGAGAGATAGATAGAGAGAAGTGTGGGCCCACCACCTCTTTCAACAGCCGACCTCCACGCTGTTATGGCCGTTGTTGGTATCGATGGATCGATTTAACGGTGGGATTAGGCGGACCACGTTGAGGGCCTTGTTGAATTGTTTGGCCTTGATGCTTAGGTACTCAGTCCACGTGATGGAGCGGTAGAGCTGGGGGCGGTTGGCGGTGATGAGCTTTGAGAACGGTGCGATCTGGATGTGGGTTGGTGGGCCCCATAGGTAGGCGACGGAGAAGCGCTGTCGGTGGCGGTTTACGATGGCGCGGTGGAGAACGGTGCGGAACTGGGCATTGGAGAGGATGTGGAGGAGATCGCCGACGTTGATCACGAGCGCGCCTTCCAGTGGTGGGACGGTCACCCAACCATGGCCACCATCTCTCAGTACTTGCAAACCGCTGGTGCTGCTTTGGTAGAGTATGGTGAGAAGGGTTGAGTCGGTGTGCTCAGCTAGACCCATGGCTCGGTTCGGGTCCGGGCAAGCTGGGTACGAGTTCAATTGCAGTGCGGCAGATGAATCTTGAAACTCGCCTGTGGGACCCGCCCACTTCACATCTTCCTCGGTCATACCCAATGAAGCCAGCATCAGCCACATCAGCCTCCCTGCAAGCTTCTTCATCTCCTTCTCGTATTCTTCTATTACATCACTGCATGGAAAAAGCAAGAGATTTGAATAGTTTCTACTTAAAAAAACATGCTACTAAGTATAGCTAACAGACTCCAAGAATCAGGACCGTCCGCTCATCAGGAGGGCCACATCATACAAAGCAAATGGTTGTTTATAAAAGTATCCCGTGAGGCTACCTAGCCAACGGATTGGATTTGTTACGTGTGCACGTGTTCAGTACGTCAGGACCCAGGAAATTCAGTAAGCGGTTCAAAAGGATGATTTTTTAAATTAATTTCTTTCTCGAGAACTGACGATTCTTGGGTTTTTCGAAACATAGCCAACCGTTTCGAGTCGAGATGAGTTGACTCGGTGACTGGATCATATTTATAATAATCGTACCAAACATGCATTTCAGTGCATGTGCTTACCAGAATTGGGTGTAGTTATCGGGCCAAAGCTTGCGAGCGTGTTCCACGGGGGACCCGACAATGGTGAAGCCTTCGGACCACATGAGCTTGGAGAAGAAAGAAGAGATGCGAGCGAGGCCGTAGCCCGTTACCCCGTCAGGCAGGCGGGAAGCTTTTAGCTTTTGCTGGGCTGGTAGTGAGAAGAGGCAGCGACACTGGGACTCAACGTGGTTGAGAAGATCCATTGAAAGACCATGGTTTGTGATTTGGAATACACCCCACGTTTCACATGCATGGCCTATCTGAGCTACAACATTGGGATCGGTAAGGTCAATGACAGGGACCGACTCGGCATCGAACGAGTCATCATCGAGAGGGGGCCAGGCGTGCGTGTCTGGTAACTCTTTCACCGAGTCCAAGTCCAGTTGGGTGATGTTTACATGGACTGGGTCGGCTTTGAAAGCCTCTGAGAGTGAAGGCATGGAGAGAGAGAGAGAGAGAGAGAGAGAGAGAGAGAGAGAGAGAGAGAGAGAGAGAGAGAGAGAGAGGTGGGTTATTGAAAGCAAGTTGGAATTCTATAAAAGGAAAGACCCAAGTAGGAAAAGAGAGTATTAGTAGTAGTTGAAGGAAAGTGAAGTGAAAAAGAGGAAAGAAAAGATTGTGTTGAGGAGGGAAAGTGATTATATTGTGGGGAAGGAAGAGTTATAAAGGGATTGGGATGGAGAAGAAGGTGAGCAAGAAGAGTAGTTGTTTTGTGAGATTAAATAGATATGAAGGGATTGGAAGGGAGAAGAAGGTGACAAAGGTGGTGAAGGTGGGTGTTGGATGGAGTGATGTCTTTGAGTGGTGTGTTGGGGAGTGTTGCAAGAAGGAGACAAGGAATGAAAGGGGTGTATGTGACAAGAGAAAGAACAAAAAAATAAAGAACCTGTTGTCCTATTGGGTCATTGGCCATGGTGGTGGTCTCTCACAGCATGGCCTTCTTTAACCTTCTTCCATGGGAAGATATCTCTCAGTTTCTCTCTCTCTCATACACATACACACACTTACATTTCCCTCCCATCCCTTTCTGTTTTGTCCTGAGTAGAAAATATTAAGATCATGGCCTTTGGATTACATGTTCTTTTTCCCTTATCACTAAACGACAAAAAAAAAACCCTCTTCTACAGTTGGGAAATTACCATATTGCCTTCCACTAATTTAACTGCTACCCTTTTGAGATTTGTGTAGCCACTACCACAAGTCCACAATTGCCAAGGGCCCCAAAAATCCATAGGACAAGACAACGACGCTTTTGGTATCATGTTCCCATGCACACTGAAGGGTATTTCTGTCATCAGGAAATAAATAGGAAGTGGGTTTTAGTGCTCTTGAAACTTTTTCTTATGTTTTGGGCCATTTCCATGGAAAGTAGGAAAGGTTAGTTTGGTATTTTGCATATAGATTTGTGCTCTTTGGTCCCACTTTTTCTAAGTGGGCTATCAACCCAACCCTTTATAAGATCTCCTTACAGTGCATGCACATTTGTATGTGCCCATCTTTTTTTTTCTTTCTTTCTTTTTTTTTTTTTTTAAAATTTTTCTTTCTTTTTCAATCATGTGTTTGTTCTATTTACTAATCTGTTGTGATTAAGGAGCCTTTCTGAAAAGGTTTTTATAAAAAGAAAGCTATCTTTTTTTTTTGATATGAAAGGTATTTTTTTTTATATGAAAGGGAACAAATCCATTGGTAGCTTCTTTTTTTGTTTCTCTTGCTTTTGTTGCTCTTAAAGGGTGGATCCGGTTTTTATGGAAATCAAAGCCATGAAATCCCAATTGTTTCTCATATCTTTTTTTTTTTTAATGGGCTTTGGGATTTGGATTTTCCAATTTTGGATGTTGGGGATTTTTATTGCATTTGATTGGGAGATTTGAATTGGGATTTGGTATTAATACAATATTGTATGTTTGAATTGGGTGAGATTCTTGTGATAAGAAATATCACTGTGGCACAACGTGGCTAGGCTCTGGGGGGTTCATCATGGTGTATATGTTTTATCCACTTTGTCCATCTGTTTTGCTGGCTCATTTTAGGGCATCAGTCCAAAAATAATGTAGATGCAAATATCAAGTGAACCACATCACAAAAAACGGCAGGGATTGAACACCCACGGTTGAAATCTCCTTGGGACTATAGAAGTTTTGGGACAAGTTTATATTTATGTTTTTTACTTCATTCATGTTTGTATGACCTCATGAGCTGATTGGATGGAAAATAAAGTATCACGATGGAGCCTAATAAGTTTTCAATAGTCGGCGTTCAATCCCCACTAGTTTGTATACTATTGTATACTTAAGCTTTCGATCTGCATCATTTTTGGGGTCATGCACTATAATAAGCTAGTGTAACAAATGAACAGCGTGCATAAAACACATACATCATGATGGGTGTGAAGTTTAGGCCACGTAGTGCCAGAAGGATATCCCTTTGCGTGCAACAGCAATTGGCTTCTGTTTGTCGCTTTCATAGCTGCAAATGACTAATGCTTACTTATCCTTATGACTGCAATGATGACTGAGCTTAGGGTGTTTATTTTCGCCCTGAATCATGGTAAATAAGATAATTTCATAATTTAAAATTATAATGGTTGCAATTTCTTTCTTCTATGAGTGCATTTGAATTTGAATATCAATACTTGTGGTGTAATTACTAAATTAACCAAATGCCTTTCAAAAATAATGATAGCTTATTTGCCTATAATTACATAATTACTCACCTTGGATGAACCTTGTGTAGAAAGTCAAACCAATCAGACAATCCTAACCATTGTATTGGGTTCCTCTTGTTGAAAAATGAATGACTATTAAAAAAAAAAAAAGTTAATCACACTTCCTTTGGCCAGTGCAGATTGGGTACTACCCATTAGGACTTAGCTAGAGATGGACAATCTTATCAGGGGCTCTCCAGAGCCCATCGTGATATATGTGTTAAAAGGTAGACTCGAGCCCCATCCTGATGTGTTAAAAGGTAGACTCGAGCCCCATCCTGATGTGTTAAAAGGTAGCCCCCCACTTGGGTTCCTCTTGTTGAAAAATGAATTGTTATTAAAAAAAAAAGTTAATCACACTTCCTTTGGCAAGTGCACATTGGGTACTATCCCACTAGGACCTAGCTAGAGATGGACAATCTTATTAGGGGCTCTGCAGAGCCCATCGTGATATGTGTTAAAAGGTAACCCCCCCCCCCCCCCCCCCCCCAATGACCTATCTAGAGATGGACAATATTATTAGGGGCTCTGCAGAGCCCATCGTGATACGGGTTAAAAAGTAGATCTGACCCCAATAGGTTTTGGGCAATAGACTTTCAATCCCTACTATTTTCAATGATGTTTTTCACTTGAGCATTGGATGGCTTCGTTATTTAGCTCATCACTTAAAATGATTTTTTAAATGAATAAATGATGTAGCTAAAACATATACATCATGGTGAGCCTCACAAAGTTTCTGATAGGATCGTTCATCTCTAGCAAGGTCCTAGTGGCGTGCGGATTAGGCGTTATCTGGGTAACTTAGTGGGTGTTACCCTTACCACAGTACCCATCCTGATTATATGTTGTATACTCAATCTATCCATTCATTTTTCCAGTCCACTTCAGTACTCGATTTAAAAATTAAGCACATTCAAATCTCAGATGGACCACACCATAAGAAACCGTGATGATTGAATGCTCAGCATTAAAAACTTTCTAAGGCTTACTATAAACAGATTTATAATGTTTATTTGTCATCCAACTCTTTAATAAAGTCAAACAAAACTAGATGAAGGGAAAACAAAAAGATAAGGTTGATCCAAAAATTTTGTAAATTACAAAAATCTTTTAATGGCCAGATAAAGTCCTTAAACGAACTAAAAAAAATGAATGATTGGCGTGGATATGAAAAAAATTCAACAAGGTAGGCCCCACACAATAAGATTAACACCCACTAAGTTGATTTTGGGGTAGTATTACCCAATCCCCGCCCTCCTTTGACTCTCCACTTTTTCATAAAAGATTATGGTTGCGTTGTCAAATGCACGTGAATTTGGTATGTGGACCATTCAAGCTAGTGGCTACCTATTGATGGGTTTGGATCTTCTGCATCTTGGCCACGTGTACGGTTCGGTGATATGCTAAGCGAGAGAAAGCGACAAACGTTCAAAGTCTTCTCTCTTTCTGAGAAATGCTTTCCTACTTGCTCGAGTGCACTCGCTTACAACGTGGAAACGTGCCGCTCGTTTGTAAGACCGGACCCACCTCCAGTAAATCCTGACTGTTTAGATTGCATGCGTATAAATTTGGGGACATTTGATCATAAGGTGGACCTCACGTGTACAAAGAATTTTAAACATTCATCAACTTATCTTAACCGTTTATTTATTTGTGCAAATTTCTCCTCCCATCTGATGATCATATAGGCCTGATTTAAGATATGGCCTATATGTTGCTCGGATTTCTTGACGAATGGTTCAGATCTCGTACTCGTGTGCCTCTTTTACACAAAGCAAGCCAGCGAGTGCAATTAGCATACATCCTCCCTTGCTTTTGTTGAAAATATACAGGGGGCCACGGAAGTTTTGGATCAAGCTGATATTTGTGTTTCCTCTTCATCCTGGTCTGTGTGACCTTATCAACGGGTTGGATGACAAATAAACATCACTGTAGACCATAAGAGGGTTTCAAATGTGTAAGTCATTATCCCCAGCCTTTCCTTTGGCGTGGTCCACTTGTGGATTGGATATGCTTCGATTATGGACTCATTAACTAAAAAGAGCTGGAAAAACAGATGGACGGCGTGGATAAAACACTACATTATGGTGGGCCCCACAGAGTCCAGTGGTGTTGGGTCTCCCCGCAGGAGGTGGATTGTATCCTACACAAGGGCTCTGTGGGGCCCACCGTAGTGTAAGCGTTTTATCCAAGCCGTTAATCTCTTTTCTCAAATCATTTTAAAGTATGAGCTAAAAACTGGGCAAGGTACACGGCTTAAGTGGACCATAAAGTAGAGATTTAATTTCCACCTATAAAAACTTCTTGGGAGCTGGAGAAGTCTTGGACCAAGCATTTTTTTTTTTTTTATTTTTTCACTTCATCCACATCTACATCACCTTATTAATAGGTTGGATGATAAAAAAAAATATCCCGGTGGCCATTAGAAAGGTTTCAACGGTGATGATAAAAAACATCACGGCTCCACTAGACCACACCTAAGGAAGCTGCACTGATAATGACACCCACGGTTGAAACCTTTTTAATGGCCAGTGTGATGTTTTTTTATCATCCAACCTATTAATAAGGTCGTGTAGACATGGATGAAGTGAAAAAATATATATTAGCTTGATCCGAAACCTCTCTAGCTCCCGAAAAGTTTTCAATGGTGGAGATTAAATCTCCACTTTGTGATCAATTTAAGCCTTTTAGCTCATACGCGATTAACGTCCTGGATAAAACACTTCAATCACGGTGGGCCCCAAAGAGGCCCGCCCAGACGGATTAGGGTAGGACGCAATCCACGTCCCTAACCGCAACCCGCGTCCTTTATAATGATTTCTTATTTCTGCTCTACGCAAGTGGTAAAAATATGTTGGGAGTGATAGTCAATGCAACTAGTTTGTACACTTTTATCTGTGAACTAGTTGTATTGGACACGTGTGCAGTCCAATCATCGATCTGGACTGTTCATCCAGTCCAACCACTCTTCATGGGTACCGAGCCAAATTCAAACTTATCAGACAATATAACCATTAGATCAATACTCTACAAAATCGATGGTCCAGATAATTTAGTAATTCCTGCCTAATTGGACAATCCAACGGCCGTTGATCAAGGATTGCTTGCATCTCTCAATTAGTTTGACAGCACAGAAAGTTTACACTGATAACAAAATAAAGGCCGATAGTTAGATGGCTGAGAGTATTCTGATCGTTGCTTTTTTCGCAAAATGGCCAAGAAGAGTGAGTTGGAGTAGATGGACGGTCCAGATCAACTATTGGGTTATATTCTCCTGTTTACATATGGGGATGAGTTGTGTTTTCTCCATGCTGTCAGATTATATTGCAATATATTTTTGAATGGAAATTACTAACCTTCCGCAGTAATCAGGGGAAATTATCACATAGGATTTTACACTGAGAAAAACTTTGATACTCTGGCTGATGGATGATATGCAGGTATCAGAAACTACCTAGAAATTTAACACGTAGCATAAAAAATAAATTAAACTGTCCAAGCTATGGGTACAAGTTAAGATGTATCATGTACCAAAAACTACGCTTGGACGAGTATCTGAATATGGAATTTGGTCGATAATTAATTGGACGGTTGGAAATTTAAAATATCTAATACGGTCATATTTCCACAAGTCAAAGGTTATGATTACTCGACAAACTCCGCTTTTGGGGTTGTGAAAGTTTAATTTGGTTTTGACACGTGTGCAATTTACAAGTGCCTATGTATCAAGTGCCATATGCTACCTGATTATTAAAGTTGCTAGATCACTAGGATTTAGGAGAGGCGGCCCGCCCGATCACACGACGGCCATCGCGGTGATCATGTACTCATAAGCGGAAAATTATTTTAAACTGACAATCATAACCATTCAACAAATGATCTGCAAAGTTCAGTAAAATCCGGTTAGTGATCTTGAGCGGTTAGGATCGTTCGATCAATGTGATTTTTATGTCTATGATCCGTTTATAGAGATTCTGGTGGATGGACGGATTGGATCATCGTACACAGACTGTATGTGTTATAAACTAGCCATCGAAAGTGGTCAGTTGTACGTGTCATTTTGTTTGCATGTATTTAGGCATGTTTGCAAGTGAGGTCAGTAGTTGGTTGTATTAATTCCTTATTTCATGCATGAGTCTTAGGTAGTTTCCATGTTTTATTCCTAGTTTTAGGGAAGACATCTCCACATCCGTGTAGTGGGAAAAGTTGGGTGTGTAGTAGGAAAGTGGAAAAAGTTGTAAATGGAGTCTACAAAAACGGAAAAGGAATGAAGAAAGGACATGAATTTTATCTCCAAACAGTTGTCTGCAGTAGGGATTGGATCCCTTTAACAATCCTATAGTTTTTTTTTCTTACCATTGGTCGACCAAAGAAGACACCTAAATCCATTCCGCCTTTACCTCGTCCCTTCACTGGATCTCACATCCACAGCCAAAACCCAGGTCGTAACATTATGGTATCAGAGCCGAGGCCAATGGAGCATCAAATGGAGAGTCTAGAGAAGGAGGTCAGCACACTTGCTGCTGGCCAAGAGCATCGAAAAGATGACCGAGCTCTTCGCAACTTGGTCGTCAAGGTGGGAACCCCAAGCCAATCTGCGTGAATGGGGAGAAGCTTCTCAACCTCACAACAATGGGGGGGCCTACAACAGCTCAACCTATACGAGAACCTCCATTAATTCCGGTGCTCCGAAGCTAGTCAAGCTCGACTTCCTGCGATTCAACGGCAGTGAAGATCCCACAAGTTGGCTCTGTCGAGTAGAGCAGTTTTTTGAATTCCAACGCACCTTAAAGGAAGAGAAGGTTGTACTTGCTTCCTTCCACATGGAAGGGGATGCACGAATGTGGCTGCAACTTCACAAGCAAACTCATGGGACCATGAATTGGGAGGAGTTTAAACAAAGAGTACATGCAAGGTACGGTCCTACAAAATTTTAAGATTTCTTTACTGACTTGATTAAATTGAAGCAGTTTGGGAGTGTCAAGGAGTACCAGACACAGTTTGAACGCCTCCTCTCACGGGGGGTCAAGTCACCCCAATACAGGAACTTAGTTACTTCATCAATGGGCTCCGTGACAACTTGCAAGCCGATGTGAGGGCGGAAAATCCCGCCACACTGGAAGCAGCGATTGACCTTACTCGCTTGTTTGAAGCCCCAAATCAGGCCATCCGCCGACCACCGATGTTGAAAAACTCCAAATTCAAACAGACCCTAGCTCCAACACGCACCCCACAGGCTTCTCCAGTCAAGCACATGACACCGGAAGAAGTCAAAGAAAGGAGAGATAAGGGCCTTTGCTTCTGCTGCAATGAAAAATACTCCCCTGGCCATCAATGCAAACGCCTATTCGTCATTGAAGCTTGCTGGCCTAGGGAGGATGAAGATGATGGAGGAGATCGGTCACAAGAGGTCGAAGGAGTCAATGAGAGCACGCTCGAGATCTCTTTCAATGCAATTTCTAGAGCTCATACTCCCCAAACTGTGAGATTGAAAGGTACGTTGTTTTCAACACCAGTGAAGATTTTGGTGGATTTAGGGAGCACACACAATTTTATTAATAGCTCTCTGGCTGCTAAAGTTGGGCTCCAAGCGTTGGAAGGGAGGCCATTTGAGGTGGCCGTAGCAATTGGGGAACGGTTGATCAGCCCAGGCCGGTGCAACTAGGTCTCACTCCATACCAAGGTACCCCACTTTTATTAGACTTCTACTTGTTATCCTTGGATGGATATGAGAATGTCTTGGATACCCAATGTCTCAGGACTTTGGGTCCCATAATGTGAGATTTTGCCAACCTTCAAATGCGTTTTACAATTTTGGGAAAAGAAATCTCATTGCAGGGTTTAACATCTCCACAAGACAAGCTCGTAAAAAACTTTTGTCTGGAACGAGTATTAAAGTAGGGGTGCCCAGGAGTAGTCTTGCTACTTAATACAATAGTTACTTTACAAGCCAAGGCAATCGACAGCACCCTCCTTTCAATATTGGATGATCATGCAGATGTCTTCTCTGAACCAGTCGGTCTCCCACCACCACGCCAGCATGATCATCACATCCCACTCCTTGTTGGGGCCGAACCTGTCAATGTACGCCCGTATCGGTACCCTCATTTTTAGAAGACAGAGATTGAAAAATTAGTAAGCGATCTGCTGAAATCAGGAGTCATACGGCCTAACACGAGTCCTTATTCTTCGCCTGTGTTACTGGTCAAAAAACATAACGGGTCATGGAGGATGTGCATCGATTATAGGGCTCTCAACAAGGTTACCATAAAAGACAAGTTTGTAATTCCTGTGATCGATGAGCTGCTAGATGAATTACATGATGCTCTCTTCTTTTTCAAGCTAGATTTACGCTCTGGCTATTATCAAATTCAAGTCCACCCCCAAGACATCCACAAAATAACCTTTCGAACACATAGTGGACATTATGAATTTCTAGTCATGCCATTTGGCCTGACAAATGCGCCCTCCTTTTTTCAAGCCCTCATGAATGACATCTTCCGTAATCATATTCGTAAGTTCGTCCTTATTTTCTTTGACGATATACTGATTTATAGCAAGACATGGGATGACCATTTACAACATTTGAAGGTGATCTTTGATATCTTACGAACTAACAAGTTATTTATGAAAAAGCAAAAGTGTAATTTTGGTGACACACAGGTAGCCTATTTGGGCCACATCATTACTCGCCAAGGAGTGGCGGTAGATCCTTAGAAGGTTGCGGCTATGACTAAATGACCCAAGCCAATTACACCCAAAACACTTTGAGGTTTTCTTTGCCTCACCGGTTATTACCGTAAGTTCATTCAGGACTACGAAAAAATAGCCGGGCCTCTTACAAAAATGCTAAAAAAAGATGGGTTCGTCTGGTCCCAAGCTACTGAGGAAGCTTTCAAAAACCTGAAACAAGCAATGACAAGGGCGCCAGTTTTAGCCTTACCTGATTTTTCTAAAAACTTTGTGGTATAATGTGACTCATCTGGGTCGAGAATTGGTGTTATCTTACTGCAGGACGAGTCCGATAACATTCTTCAACCGATCACTTAGTGGGAAGAATCTCTTCATGTCAACCTATGACAAGGAGATGCTTGCACTCGTCTCTGCGGTCTAAAAATTCAGGCCATACTTGCTTGGAAGAACTTTTATTGTCCGTTCGGATCAGCGAAGCCTTAAGTATTTGTGGGAGCAAAAGATCACCACCCTTGTACAACAAAAATGGCTCTACAAACTGATGGGGTTTGACTTCACCATAAAGTACAAACAAGGGGGAGAAAATGTAATGGCAGATGCGCTATCCCGAAGCAACTACGAAGGAGAGGTTGCAGCTATTTCTTCTCCAATTCCACGGTGGATCTCAGTCATCAGAGAAGAAGTTACATCTAACCCCAAGCTCCAACGATTAGTCCGGCTATGCTTAGCAGATAATGCCATTGGCCCATGGAGGTTTCATGAAGGTGTGCTTTTTTTTAAAGATTGCATTTATCTTGCAGATGACTCTCCACTCTTACAGGATATACTATCTCAGTTCCATAATACCACACATGAAGGATTAGTCAAAACACTCTAGCGCTTGAAGGCGGTGTTTTACTGGATCGGGCCTAAGCAACAACTCAAAGAATTTATCAAGAAGTGTGATGTTTGTCAACGGAACAAGGCTGAGCATAGACAACCGGCTGGACTTCTCCAACCTCTTCCAATCCCTATACAAATTTGGTCGCACATTAGCATGGACTTCGTGGAGGGACTTCCGCACTCTCAAGGCAAGTCAACAATTTTTGTGGTAATAGATCGCCTATCTACATACAATCATTTTGTTCCATTGAAGTATCCATATACGGCTGTAGGAGTTGCTCGTATTTTCTTTGATCAAATATTTAAGCCTTATGGTATGCCTGAATCCATAGTTTGTGACTGAGACCCAACTTTCACAAGTGTGTTTTGGAAAGAGCTTTTCCAACTACATGGCACCCAATTCAATTTTAGCTCCTCTTACTACCCGCGAACTGACGGGCAGACAGAGATAACCAATCGCACCATGGAGATGTATCTCCATTGTTTCAATGGAACCAGAACAAAAGAATGGATGCGATGACTGACATGGGTGGAGTATTGCTATAATACAAGTTGACATTCAGCGATCAAAAAGACTCCATTCGAGGTAGTGTATGGCCGCAGCCCTCCAACTTTATTATCTTATATTTCTGGCACTGCAAAGGCACAAGCTGTGGAAGATGAGCTACTTCATAGGAACAAGGTGCTGAAGGAGTTGCGTGAGACCTTGAAGAAAGCTCAGTCTCGTATGAAACAGGTTTATGATGGGTCCCATAGAGAAAAAGATTACTCTATTGGAGATTGGGTCTGTCTTAGACTCCAACCCTACAGGCAAGCTTCTCTTGCTCTCAGGCGAAATATAAAACTCGCTCCCAAGTATTACAAGTCATTTAAGATAATAGAGAAGATTGGTTACGTTGCTTACAAGCTTGACTTGCCAAAAGATTCAAGGATACATTCGGTGTTTCATGTTTCACTGCTCAAACCCAAGATTGGGGATGCTAAGCAGGTGATCGAACAACTTCCTGAAGTAGACGAAGAGTCTCGAATGGTTCCAAATCCTCAAACAATACTAGACAAGCGCACAAAAAGAGAGAAAGCTGAAGCATTGGTGCATTGGGTGGGTCTGTCTCTTACAGATGCCACATGGGAAAATCTTGAAGAATTGAAGATTAGGTTTTCAGATATAGCCCTTGAGGGCAAGGGCTCTTTTTAAGGAGGAGAGGATGTTACAAACCAGCTATCGGAAGTGATCAGTTGTACGTGTCATTCTGTTTGCATGTATTTAAGCATGTTTGCAAGTGAGGTCAGTAGTTGGTTGTGTTAATTCCTTATTTCATGCATGAGTCTTAGGTAGTTTCCATGTTTTATTCCTAGTTTTAGGGAAGACATCCCCACATCCGTGTAGTGGGAAAGTAGAGAAAGTTGTAAATGAAGTCTACAAAAACAGGAAAGGAATGAAAGATGGACATGAATTTTATCTCCAAACAACTGTCTGCAGCAGGGATTGGATCCCTTTGACAATCCTATAATTTTTTTTTCTCACCATTGATCGACCAAAGAAGACACCTAAATCCATTCTGCCTTCACCTCGTCCCTTCACTCGATCCCACGTCCACCGTCAAAACCCAAGTCATAATTGTATGTGATCCCTACTCATATTATATCATCCAGGATATGCAAAGTGCACTCTGATTTTCAGGTTTGAGCAGATGGGTCCGGTGGTCTAGTGATCCAGACCATTGGTCTGTTGGGCCCTGCCATCTATAGACTACCACAAGGAGAGATACAACCACAGTCCACATTCAACTGACATGAATGACCAAGATTAGTGGCTAGGTTCTTACGGCCTGGAAGATTATTGGAACATGATCATCCACTGTCTGGCCAATCATAACAACGGTATGGATCAATGAACAACGGGCCCCACTGGTAAAGCTGAAAACCTTATTACCAAGTCACGGACTTCGTGGACCGTATCATGAAGTATGTATTATATCCACGCCGCCCATCCATTATATCAGATCATTTTAGTACATGAGCCCAAAAGTGAGGTATACAAAATTCTCATGCGGATCACACCATAGGAAAAAATGGTGATTGGACTCAGTTAAAAACTTCCTAGGACCCACTGTAATATTTATTTATCATCCAACCTGTTTATTAGATCACACAGTCCTCATGAAGGGTAACACAAATATCAGCTTGATCCAAAACTTTCGCAGCGCTCAGGAAGTTTTTAGCGTTGAGCATTCAATAATAACTGTTTCCTATGTCCATCTGAGATTTTAATCTGTCCTAATTTTGGTATCATGCCATCAAATAATCTGAGAAAATGGATGGACGGCGTGGATAAAATACATATGTCATGGTGGGATCCACGGAGCTTTTCCAGCAACGACCAGTACCGAGATGGGTACTGGAGTCTAGAGGAGGCACTACCGAATCCGAGTCCCATCGAGCATATAGTTCCTATCTATATGATTGGTAAATATTCTCATTCTCCATCCACGACGTTCGAATCTCCCACGAAAAGCATGTGGGACCATCTTACATGCATACGTGCGAACGTACGGAATTTGGTATATTTGAGAAAAAAATGATATGATAGCACTCATTTTTATAATATTATGGTGCAATTCACCTGCATTTTAGGCTCATAGATTTCACTGATTGATCAGGACCGTTCTTTTGGTCTTGCCGACACTCAGTAATCTATCATGTCAGAATCACATAGACATCATAATCAAAACCATGAAGAGAGTGGTGAGGAATTATACGTCACACGACCGCGTTTTCCACAACTTACATGGTTTTGTCAATTGTGACAAGTGGACCATGTATTCGTAATCCGGACCATTGATCTCTTGCATCTCCTATTGGATTATTCCCTAATCCATATGCGTGGCCAACAGATAGACTGTTAAGAAGAGAAAGCGACAATGGTCCACATTCAACTGAGAAAGCAATGTACCAAGATTGGTTCGCTGTGATCTTCCAGTATGGTGGTCTATCAACGGTGGGACTTAATAGTCCAATGGTCTGGATTACCGAACCTTGGGGACCATTTTTTCAAAAAAAAAAGAAGAAAGGTTTATACTGTGTAAAGACCCGCAGGTCTGTATCAAGATCCGAACCAATCGTACGACAGGATTTTCACCGGGAGGAACACATTCAACGACGTGACACCAATCAGGCCGTCAATCATGACCATCATATGGGAAGACTTTGGGTGAAATAAAACTGTAATGCATCAGAAGAAGACAACCAAAGTTTCTTTGACTGTCCATTTTTTTTTTCCAGAAAACCTTCAATCAATTGTCCAATCGTTTTGAATTTTGGGATATGGCCATCCAAGATATGGCCTACCAGATGATTGGTCCGGATCTTGTAAACGTTTGCCACCTGTACGAAATTGGCCCACCATAAGTTGGTGGATAAAAAGAAAACTCTTTTGGGAGTTTTGCCACGTCTATACTCACCCTTTCCATGGGACGCGGATTTCCTGCGAAAGCCTTTCGCACGAAGTTCCTGCGCAAGGATTTTTGATGGGGCCCATTGTGATGTTTGTTAGAAATCCAACCCGTACATCCGTTTTTCGAGATCATTTTAGGATATGAGACTGAAAATGATTAGGATCCAAAACTCAAGTGGGCCATACCAGATGAAACAGTGGGGAAAGGAATTCCTACCGTTGAAACTTTCCCAGGATCCACCTTGATGTTTATATTCCATCCAAACCCTTTATAAGGTCATTTTCACTGATATGGATTGAAAAAGCCAAGAAATTGAACTGATATAAAACCTTTGTAGCCATATAAATTTTTCAACGGTGGTCGGTAAATCCCCACTATTTCCTCTCGTGTGGCTCACTTGAGCTTTTGATCATCCTCATTTTTGGCCGCATGTCCTGAAATGAACTCGAAAAACGGATGGATGGAGTGGCTTTCTCACAAACATCGTAGTGGGCCCCACATAGAATCTTGCGCAGGAACTTCGTACGAAAGGCTTTCGCAGGAAATCCGCGTCCCTTTCCATGTGCACCTTTACGAGAACGGATTGGCTACTCCCCCTGCCACCAGCCCCGTGGCTGATGGTCGGTGCTCTGTGGGCCCACCATGGTGTATGTGCTTCATCCATTCCGTTCATTCATTTTTACAGATGATTTTAGGCCTTGAAAAAAAAAAGATAAGAATATAAATCTCAGGTGGATCACATCTTACGAAAAAAATATTGATTGGATATCCACCATTAAAATCCTCCTAAGGCCCACTGTACTGTTTATTTGACATCCAATATGTTGATCAACTCATACAGACCCAGATGAAGGGAAAAAACAAATATCAGCTTGATCCCAAACTTTTATGCCCCCCAAAAAAGTTTTTAATGGTCAAAATTCATTCAAAAATGTTTCCTGTAATGTGGTCCACTTGAAATTTTTATATACCTCATTCTTTTTTTCACAAAATAAAATGATCTATAAAAATAGATGGACGGAATGGATGAAACAAATACATCATGGTGGAGCCCACAGGGCACTGACCATCAGCCATTGGCTGAGTAGCCAATCCGTTTCCCGCATTTACCGCCGGAGCGGATTAGGGGAGACCCCGGCCTTATCCAAGACGGTACGACCCTTATAGAGGGGCCCACCTTGATATATTTTTTCTTTATCCACACCGTCCATCCGTTTTTCCAGATAAATTTCGGTCATTATCCAAAAACTGAAGCAGATCCAATTATCATCTCGATCGTAACATAAAAACAGTGGTGACTGAACATCATTGGGTCACAGATGTATAGGATCAAAATGATATTTGTTTTTTTTTTTTTTTTACCTTCATCCAGTAATATTTGATCTTATAAACAGATTGGATGGAAACTACATACTAAAGAAACATTAAGGTACTCCCGAGGAATTTTTTGATGGTTGGGCGTTCAATCACCACTCTTTCCTATTGTGTGGTCCACATGATAATTTTATCTGATTAATTTTTGGTATTTTTACTAATATAATCTGGAAAAACAAATGAACCGCGTGGATACAGAATACATACATCAAGGTGGGCCCCAGGGTATGGGCCGCACCGTATAGGGTGAAGCTGGGTTCTCACCTAATCCGCTCCCCCTTTTACCGCAGCCCACGTGCCATCTAGGCAAGTGTTAACAAGGTGGCCTCTACCGTCAATATGACCATAAGCAAAAAATCATCCCGGTCCACTTACCAGGCGAACCACTGGCTGTATAGAAAAAGTGTGGTTGGTCGAATAACTTGCCGACGGTCCATATTCAATGTACAGATTTGATTTTCTTGATGAGTGGACCACCCCGAGTTTTGCTTTTGATTATCTTAACGGTACGGATTGTCTTATGTGCACAGCTAAGATGGCTCCCATATTGCCCGTTTGGCAGCGTGATGCGGATTTACTACGACCCCGGTTGGACACGCTTCGGTGGATCCCTAACCGTGGGGCCCACCTTATTATATGAAACGTATATCCACGCCGTCTATCCGTTTCGTAGGATCATTTTAGAGAATGATCTCCGAAATAAACCATATCCAAATCCAAGGTAGACCCCACTACCGGAAACAGTGGTGGTTGACCATTAAAAACTTATCGGGGCCGAAAAAGTTTTGAATGCAGATAATAATGTGTGGTCCTTTCATCAAGGTATTTTTGACCTTATAAAAAGGTTGGATGGTGAATAATCATTGCAGTGGCCCCAAGAAGTTTTAAGGATGGGTGTTCAGTCAACGCTGTTTCCTATGTTGTGATCCACTTGAGATTTGGATCTTCTGAATTTTTCGGATCATTTCCTAAAATAAAACAGAAGGACGGCATGGATATAAGAAAAATTCATTATGGTGGTCCCCACATTCAGGGATACACTGACCTCAGTGGATCCGGGGATCCACCCAAGCCGCGCTCCCATCCGGTTTCCAAAACTACCCTTTTAGTATTAGAAATGATATAGTAGTCTGTGTGCGTGTGGAAAGTCCCACATTCACACAGTTATAGTAATACTTTTCAACATAAAAGTCATCCATCTGAACCGTCCATCATTCCCAATCCATCCCTCTTGTACTTTTAAAGAAAATCAGAGCAATATGATGGTCCTTAACATTTGTGAATAGATTCATATTCTGGTAACTACATTCTCCATCCATTTTTGCAAGCCACCTACTAGATTTACATCATTGGATAAGCATGACTTCTCAAAGAAGCGAATGAAGAGTGAATGGAGCTAATGGACGGTCCGGATAGGTGGCATGGATGGAAATGATCGAAAGGCACATGCCATGGGCAGTGGGAAGGTTTCCACTTCCCATACACGGAACACAGCCCTCTGTATGCTCATCCCTGTCTCCTTGCCAAAAGCTACACTATTATGTTACTTTACCATGATTTATTATTATTATTATTATTATTATTATTTTTGGGTTAGCTTGTTAGTGCACACCCATGTCTACACACTCCATGTTAGCCACCGACACACTCCATGTTTGAAAATGGAGTGACTCATCCTCCTCACTCCACGCGTGGCTGACGCACAGCTATCCAAACTATCAAAGTTATGGTCCCATCGTTGATGGAGCACTAAAATCACGTTTATTCATGAACCATGGCTCTTGGCTTCAATCAGGGCATATGCCCATGTTATGAATTGATGTTTGGATTTACCGGAAATATAAAAAATAAATTAAAAAATTATTTCACTAGGTTGAATCACGTATAAAATACATTGTCCTTAAAGTGCAATTCACCCCCTTATCAACTGTCGATGGGTTGCAAGCAAATTGCTTCCAGGATAAGACAAGCCTTATTTGGATCCAGCGTGTAACAATCGTGATAGATCCAATATAGAACGGTTTTAACGCAGCAGATATCTTCTGGCAGACTCAGACAGTAGAAATGTTCAAAGTATTCTATAATGGAGATTTGAATCGTATCTGATTTGATGGGAGAAATGGTGTGTTAAGATGATGAAATCGAACTGGAATGATCCAGTTTATATAAGCATCAGGTAGTGGACTGTTGCTAGACGGCTCTTAATGGTTCAGAACGTTTGGATAACATTTTTGACCGTTGATCATTAATTCTAACTGTTTCTGGTCGTCAGATCAAAGGATCTGACTGTTGGATCATCATGGTCAGTCCGTTTTCGGACCGTTTGACTTTCAAGGCAGAGAGCCGTTTTCAAAAATTGTTGAACTTTTTGAATCTATGATTCGACCATTCTCAGTCTCCTATAAAACTCAGACCATTTCAGACCCCACTGCACACAGGCACTGACCAGACCTATCGCACCGAGGTCGCACCGTCTCGCATCGGTTCGCGAAGGTCGCGAGGGAGCAACCACTCTGCGACACGATGCTCACTTGAGAATTGCAAAGTGCACCATCTAGCGTCACTACAGCCACACTGCCTCATTGCCTCATTGCCTCACTGCCCACTCCCTCGCCCTCGCCCTCGCCTGAGCGCTTGCTAAGCACTAGAACACACAACCCGAGTATCACCTCCTCCAAAAAACTCCAAGTAAGAATACTCTTCGCAACATCTCATATAAACCACACAACTCTTCTTTGTATTTTCGATATGGGACAAAGCACACACCACACTTTTTAATTCAAAATTTTCAAAAGATATTTTGGCGGGAAATTTCTGAAATTTTGAAAAATTCAAAATTTTCTTTTATTATTTTTAAAAACCACTGATTTACAACAATCTTCCACTGATTTTTTTTTTTAATAATGAAAACTTTGTCAAAATAATAATAGTTATTATGCATAAAGAAAGATATCTTGCGATTTTAATCTTTCCTTAGTGTGTGTATTTTAAAGTTATTTTGAAATTTCTTATTTCTGCAGCATTGAACCAATTATTCTTATATGATATAATCGAAAATACCACACACATAATAGCTCATGCGTTAGGTGTTCCTTTATAATCTCACTTAGCACTTTTAATGGCCATGTGCTTATTCTGTTTCATGAACGATCCCAAGATAACTCTAACTCTCATAAGAAGCGGCACCACTTATACGTTCACATAGGTGAAATCCTTCTAGTATTTTTGCTTAAAACATTTGTCCTGTTTGACTAGACTTCATTAAGAGTTTAATACTCATCTCTCTTTTATAACAACCAGCACTATCATTCTGGATGAGGTTATTAATTTTTATTTAGTGCTGAAACTTTTCACTTATCAGTGAATTATTGTTACCAATTAAACCTAATATTTAGAGATTTTCTAATTTAAGGTTGGGTTTCTTTCACTGTTGAAACTTTAAATAAAGAGTTTCAACCCCATCCCTTTATATGTTGTCCTTACTACCTCTCTTGTTAGAGGTTTAGTAAAAGGATCAGCCAATTTATTACTTAAATTTAAATATAAGATCGTAATGATTCCATCTTGAATCAATTACCTTATATAGTCATGTCTCAAACTTATGTGTTTGAACTTCCCATTATGAGTACTGCTATAGGCTCTCGCTAGAGTGGCTTCACTATTACAATGAAGTGAAACAGCCGATATAGGCTTCGCATAAAATGAAATTTTTAATAGAAGATCCCTTAACCACTCAGCCTCTTTGTCTATAGCAGCTAAAGCTATGAACTCAGATTTTGTAGTTGAGTGTGTTATATAAGTTTGTTTCTTGGATCTTCAAAATACAGCTGCACCTCCTATGGTGAATATCCACCCTGTAGTGGACTTGTTATCCCCTGCACTCAATATCCAAGTTTCATCGGTATATCCTTCCAATACTGCTGAAAATTCTGAATAAAATAGCCCTAGTTCTTTGGTTTCTTTAAGATAACCTAGAACTCTATTTACTGTTTTCCAGTGTTCAACACTTGAATTACTCGTTAACCTGCTTAGTTTACTCACAGCGTATGCTATATCCGGTCTTATGTATTACATTGCATATATAAAACTGCTTATAGTACTAGCATACTCTAGTTGTGCAACTGCTCTTTCACTGTTTTCCTTTAACTTGATACTTGGATCAAAATGGGGTCTTTGCCTCTTTAATTTTTAAGTGATTAAACTTGTTCATTATTTTCTCAATATAATGAAACTGACATAATGTAAAACCCCCACTATATTTTTTAACTTTGATACCTAATATGATATGCACTTGTCCAAGATTCTTCATTTTGAAAACTGAAGAGAGAAACTTTTTAGTTTCAGTTACACCTTTCATTTTATTATTGATTATTAACATATCATCTACATACAAGTATATGATTACAACATAATCATTAAACACTTTTAAATATATGTATTTATTAGCAATATTATATATGTTCAAAACCATAAGACAGAACTTTAGAATTAAATTTATCATACCACTGTTTTGGTGCTTTCTTTAATCCATACAAAGACTTAACAAGTCTACACACTTTTCTTTCATTTTCTAGTAAAACAAACCCTTCTGGTTGCTCCATGTATACCTTCTCATCGAGATCAGCATTCAGGAGTGTTGTCTTCACGTCCATTTGATGGATATGAAGATGATATATGGATGCGAGAGCGAATAAGATTTTAATCGATGTTATTCGAGTTACTAGTGAATAAGTGTCAAAATAATCGATTCATTCTTTCTGTCAGAAACCCTTAGCAACTAACTTTGCCTTAAAGGTTTGAATTGTACCATCTGTGTGATATCTTTTCTTAAATACCCACTTATAACCTTTTGGTTTAGAACCTGGAGGTAAATCTACCAATTCTCATGTTTACTTAGATATTATGGAATCCATTTCATCATTAATGGCCTCTTTCCAAAAAGTGGAGTCTCTTGAAGACATAACTTTACTAAAGGTTTTAGGTTTACTTCCATAGTTAAAACCATATGTATTTTTCTAATCACCTTCTCTCTATCACACTCAACTAGATGAAAAGAGAGTCGCTGAGAGTTTATTTAATTAGGATCAAGACTCTTTTCTACTCTTTCTCTTTGACTCCTACGAGGTTCACTAGGAGTTTTCTTTTCTATTTGTGTTTCTTTTATAGTTTCATTAGGAGATTGAATCTCAGCATTCTCTTTTCTCCATGAATATAGAATTCTCAAAGAACTCTACATCCCTAGACTCTATGATTATATTAGAGTTTAAGTCTAAAAGTCTATATGCCTTACTATGTTGTGTATATATCCTACAAGGATGCACTTGATAGCTCTTGGTCCTAACTTAGTTCTTTTAAGTTCTCGAGTTCTGCAGTATGCAAGACACCCCCACACTCTAAGATATCTTATGTTTGGTTTTCTTTCTTTCCATATTTCGTATGGAAAGGTCTTGGTTTTCTTATATGAAATTCTGTTTAAAACATGACATGCAGCTAACAGTAATTCTCCTCATAAGTTTAATGGCAATTGTGCTTGTATTAGCATTGAGCTGACCATTTCTATTAATGTTCTATTGTTTCTCTCTACCACACCATTTTGGTGTGGTGTATAAGGTGCTATGCACTGATGTATTATGCTATGTTCTTCATAATAGTTAGAAAATTCATTAGAGAAATATTCTCCTCCTCGATTACTACGAAGGATTTTAATATTTTTAACTAATTGATTTTCTACTTTAGATTATAAATCTTGAATGCATTAAATGCTTCATCTTTCGATTTTAATAGATATACATATACATATCTTAAACAATCATCTATAAACGTTATAAAGTATATTTTACCTCTACGGGTAAGAACGTCATTTAATTAACATATGTTAGTATGCACTAGGTTTAATATTTGAGATGATCTCTCAATGCTAGGGAATGGTTTCTTGATTATTTTAGACCGTATACATACTACACATTTATCTTAATCACTATCATTATATGATATTAAGTCATTCTTAGCTACAAGTTTTATGGTACTGTAGCCAATATGGGCTAGTCTACTATGTCATAACGTAACAGACTCAATCATGTAAGAAGAAGAATTCTTTTCATTTAAAGAAAGATTGATCATCCCATTACAAGCATAACCCATACCCACAAAGTTCTCATTCTTAGACAAGATCAGCTTGTCTGATTCAAACACAACCCTAATCCTAAGTTTACTTAAGAGATCTCCTAAGACAAGATTTCTCATTTTATCTAGGACTTGCAGTACATTGGTCAGGATTACCTTCTTTCTAGAGGTAAAGAGTAATTTCACGGTTCTTTTTCCTACAACTTTCTATCATCCTTTATTTATCATTTGAACCTCTTGACCCTTGGTCTCGTCTTCATAAGTTTTGAAGGCAGAACGATTATTGCATACATGAACTGTGGCACTTGTATCATACCACCAACCAAGAATTTTCTCTTGAACTAGGTTCACTTCTGTGACCATGACTACAATTTCATCGTCTACTACATTAGCCTATTTCTTAGGCTTTTTTCGATCCCTACAGACTCGGGCGAAATGTCCAGTCTTGTCGCTGACATAGAAAGCTCTCTTAGGTTTGTCATTTTCCTTCTTATGAATTTTCTTGAATTTTCATTGATCTTTGTTAAGTTTAAGAGAATCAGCTTTCTCATAAGAATTATTTAGGACGGTCGTTCTATTGCGTTCACCTTGGATGAGGATGCACCATTAGCGCCATCCTTTTTATCTCGGTTACGGCATTCTTCTCAATACGAAGATGCTTCTGGATTTGCTCCAGAGTGAACTCTTCGGATTTATGCAGTAGTTTCTTCCTCTAGTCTTTTCAGCTCGCAGGTAATTTTGTGATTATAGCTCCGACTTGAAAGGATTCAGATAGATCAATTTTTATGGCTTTTATTTTGTTTACAATGAGCTGCAGTTCTTGGATTTAGGCTAGCAGTGGTAGATTGTCTACCATCGTGAAGTCGAAATACTTGGCAATTAGAAATTTTTGTGTACATTCATCTTCAGTCTTGTACTTGTATTCCAGTGCACTCCAAATTTCTTTTGCTGATGTAGTCCCCCTGTACAAATCGTACAACCAATTAGGAAAGCATTAAGGATGTGGCCACGACACAACAGCTCATCTTCTTGTCTCTTGATCCTAGCAGCAACTTGTTCTGGACTGTCAGTGTCCTTTGCTTCAAGCAGAGGCTGTAGAGTCGAGTCCAGGATGTAGAAGATTTTCAGAGCGGTCAGTAGAAATTTTAGCTTGTCCTGTCATCTAGTGAAATTTGAACCATCGAATCAGTATAATTGGATCAGATCCTGGTTCATCAGTTTTACTGATGCAATACTTTATGTGTCCATGAAATCACACTTTAAGATTGTTATGAATTGATGTTTGGATACACCGAAAATATAAAAAATAAAATGAAAAATTATTTCACTAGGCTGAATCACGTATAAAATATGTTGTCCTTAAAGCGTGATTCGCCCCCTTATCAACTGTTGATGGGTTACAGGCGAATTGCTTCTAGGATAAGACAAGCCTTATCTGGGTCCAGTGTGCAGCAATCACGATAGCTCTACTATAAAACAGTTTTAATGCAGCAGATCTCTTCTGGCAGTCTCTGTAGGTAAAGATGTTTAAAGTATTCTATAATGGAGATTTGGATCGTATCTGATTTGATGGGAGAGATGGTGTGTTGAGATGATGAAATTAGACTGAAATGATTCTATTTATATATGCATCAGGTAGTGGATAGTTATTAGACGGCTTTTAATGGTTCAGAACGTTTGGATAACGTTTCTGACCGTTGATCATTAACTTTAGCCGTTTCTGGTTGTCGAATCAAAGGATTTGACCGCTGGATCATCATGGTCTTTCCATTTTCAGACATTTTGGCTTTCAAGGCAGAGAGCCATTTTTAGAAACTGTTGAATGTTTTGGATTAATGATCTGACCGTTCCCGGTCTCTTATAAAACTCAGGCCATTGTAGACCCCACCACACACAGGCACTGACCAGATCTATCACACTGCAATAGCACCGAGGTTGCACTATCTCGTGCGGGTTCGCGTAAGGTCACGAGGAAGCTACCATTTTGCGACACGATGCGCACGTGCAAAGTGCACCATCTAGCGTGTCGACAGCCACACTGCCCATGCCCATGCCCAAGCCCGAGCCAGAGCGGAGCGTGCGTGTGCGTGTGTTCCAGTGCGCAACCCGAGTATCACCTCTTTCAAAAAACTCTAAGTAAGAATACTCTTCACAACATCTCATATAAACCACACAACTCTTCTTTATATTTTCGATATGGGACAAAGCACACACACTGCACTTTTTAATTCAAAATTTTCAAAAGATATTTTGGCGGGAAATTCCTGAAATTTTGAAAATTTTGAATTTTCCTTTTATTATTTTTAAAAACCATTGATTTACAACAACCCACACGTGTAATGCTTGATTGAGATTCAATTGAGCCGGTTGCACGTGTATATGTATAAGCCCTATTAAATTGATCATCTACTAAGCCACCAATTATATGGAATTAAGTGAATTTATAAGGAGAAGTGATGTAAGATATGGGACAAATACATTCTTAGTATTAATGGATTAAAAAAAGGCTAAATAAAAGAAAAAGTAGTTTATCGTATCTGAGGCCCGTTCTACGTAGGACATAAGTAGTTTATCGTATCCAGGGCCCGTTCTATGTAGGACATAAGTAGTTTATCGTATCCGGGGCCCGTTCTACGTAGGACATGACGTAACAGGCCCATGCACGTATAGTTTAAAGAAATTCAATTTAGTTGAAGAGAAATTGTTGTTTGAAATGTCAACTATAAATCGATCATAACTTTTGATATGGATATCGTTACGAGACATACTGAAATAGCGGTGAAGACCACTTGAGTTGAAGTAGGAATATACTAATATGTCTTAGAAGGGGATGAATAGGACTTTTTAAAGTTTTTACAGTTTATTTAAAAATTCTATTTCACTAATCCTATCAATATGCAGTTATCAGGATTACTCAAAAATAACTCTACTAGCTTCCAAGCCTGGTAGAGGATCCAATCATAAATTATTCAAGAAATAACAATATGTAACCTGGTTTATGATGGATATGATTATGTATGCATGTAAGGTGTGATCTCAGATATATAGATATGAAAGTATTGAAGTAAATCACACACACAAAAGAATAGTAATCGCAAACACAGTCATTTTTATAGTGGTTCAACTACTTGTCTACTCTACTCCTGATAACTACACTCAACCCTTGAGTGTACCAGATGTCACTAAGGAGGTTTCATAACGGTTCACCTCAAACCTAAGGTTTTAAATCAGGTTCACCTTCAACCTTTACGACCTACACTGAGGCTAACTGTTTATGCTCTCATGAGTAAGGGTCAACACATCGCACCCACTTTTAAGCACACTGGCTAAGGATCTTCCATAAGACCCTAACGGAGGTTTTACATGGTTTATCTCTAACCCGAGGTTTCATACGGTTCACATCAAACCTAAGGTTTTAACTAGTTCACCTTCAACCAGATGTTTATGCTCTCCATAGAGCAAGGGTCTACACAACGCACCCACCCCGTACATTCCCGTCGGAGGCCTCCTTGAGGACTTGTAAGGGTGAGAAACACCTTAAACTCAATCCTACAAAGGAATGATCAAAGGGTCCTTTGGACTCTAAATACTTACAGATAAGTGGATAAGTCTCATTTGGCACGTTGACGAAGATCTCCTCTTTGTTGATGAAGAATCTTCTGCTCCCTTGATTCGTAACTCAAATAATGTACTAATATATAGCGACGAGTTGGGTCAAGGTTATGATGGAATCCTACTCTCTAAAAGTTTTTCTATTAGGAAGATAGAGCAATTCCAATCATTTATGCATTCAAGGCATCCCAGCTTAATGATTTGTCATTAAGGTAGTAGCTGGAGGATCCTTGAATGCGGAAGTTCATTCCTCAATCCACTATATTGAATATCAATGATGAGGGTGGATTGGAGGATGAACTCACTTGAGAGAAAGGGTTTTGGGTAAATGATCTAAGGTTAAACACTCAAAAGCACTCTCTTCTTTCTCTACCAGCAATTAAAGTCAAGCTCTTTTTAAATAGGCAAAAGATTTCAACAGATATAAAACGGTCATATTTATGACAAAGTTCGATATCATCGAGAAGAGTCGATATCATCGACTGTATACTCTCGATTGTATCGATAGTCCACTCGATGACACAAACTCAATGTCATACGCTTTTGAAAACTCTTGTTAGCTGTTTAAGGGAATTAAGACTCGTATCGATGCCATTAGATTTTGAACTCCGATATTATAGATATGAGGATCGATTCCTCGACATTTGAAAATGAGAAAGACTTTCTTGATATTTTTCAGGTCATCAGATATGATCGAGGGATACTCGATATCATCAGAATTTGAATGACAATGATATCGAAGGCCATGTCGATGTATCGATAAATCTAAGGATTTTATCAGTGAGCTTGCTGGACAGTTTGTGTCCATTCTTGATGCAATCAATTCGGCCTCGATGTCATCGATATTTGAATATCGATTCTATGGAGTGACCCCCGATCAGAATTGAAAATCACCTGAAAAATATTGCTAGACAACTTCGTGCCCATGACCAATATCATCGACAGCCTTCCGATATCATCAAGATTTCAACTCTGATGGTATCGAGGATGGATTCTATATATCGGAGTATATATAAATTTCTTAAGTAAAAACAGGGGCGCCGAAGATTTTTCTGTCGATATTATTGAGTCACCTTCGATTGATTCAAGATTCAAATACCGATGATATCGATAGTTATGTCAATATGTCGATAATTTCGTCCAGATATGTATGTGGTTGCTGGACACTTTTCTCATCATTCCGATAGAATCAATTTGTTATCCAGGACATGACAGCACAGTCAATCATATCGAGACATGGATCGATACAATTGACAAAGCAAGAAAAATTTAGAAATTTTTTATTTTCGAAAAAGTTTTCTCACTTATAAATCCTATAGTGTTTTAACTTGTTTTAAGGGTTTTATTCACCTGGTGTTTAGGGACATGAGATATGAGGCTTAAATTTTACTTATGGCGAGATTCCATACATCCGGTTGAGGCAAACGCTTGAATTGATCTTCTTATGAGGCTCTGCAGTCTGACTGACTTAATACTCACACTAATTGACAAACCAGGGCACAACCTACCAATCTCTACGGTAATGGTCAATTTGAGGTTAACCAATCCACATTGTAGTTGCATCCATCTGTTTCTTGAGAAAGTGCATGCTTTCAATTTGAAATTGAGATTTCATTTTTTTAAAACTATTTTTAGTCATTTCAATTTTTATCATATTTACTTATTTTTAAAATTTTAGATTTTCATCTTTTAAAAAAAAAAAAAAAAGAAAAGAAATTACTTGTAATAATCCTTAGACTCTTTTAATAAGGTTATTTGAACTTTTTATTTTTAGAAGTTAAGCTTTAAAAGAGTTTTGATATACTTAAAGACTTTTATTAAGGTTAAATTTTTACTATTTTTGGTAATTATGAATTATGGTTTTAATTTTTCTTTATTAGTATTCTCATTAAGAACATATAGATTGCACAATTATTGGTTAATAAAAAAATTTAAATTATCTTCTTTTTTTTTTCTTATAAATTCAAAGTTTTGCACATTTGAGGTAAAAAGTGATCTTTTTTATCACATCCTTCCCTACATCTGTTAGTATCAGAGCGATACATTTCCTCGATTCAATGGCATCTAACGAAGGTTCGAGTAACAAACCCATGGATGGTGCTCTAAGGAACAATCCTATCACAGTAGTGGCATTTGTACCTTTCTAGTCAGAGAATTTGCAAACTATGCAAGGACTGCAACACGACGATTGATTGTTGGACAAAAGCTTTAGGAAAAATCGATGTTCATAATAATGAAAAACGTGAGATCAGTGACAGAACTCGCGATCATCATAAAAACACCAACAAAGTTTCATATGCACGTTACTTATGTGATCTTTCCTGGATGAGCTGCCGAATGTGATGGATTACACTTACATGAAGGATCAAGGAGAGTTAAATGATATATCTAACTTTGCCAAATGCTACGCATGACCACCGCCTTTCAAAATTTATAAAAGTAAGATCTGAAGAAGATCTCCGAGCCTCACACTAATACAATCACACACAAACTTTTAAGCTCTACACTGCTTATCTTTTTTTGCCTTCTATGAATATTTATTAATTTAATTTAGTTTTCTTCACCTCTGACGCAAGGATGAATGTAATGAGGTCGATCACCATCTTCCTCAAGAGGATAACTACTCTGAATCCACGAAGCTTCTCTGGACTCCTCACAGAGACTTCTCGAATCCACGAGGAAAGAAAGCAGAAACTAAAAATAAATTCTAATAAATTCGAAATTGATTTAATGAATTCCAATAAATGAATTCACAACCCTTTAAATAGGGATACCAAGCAATGTGAGAGAAATCAAAAGCAAACTACAACTAAAACTCCTAGAATTTGTGACTTACTATAAATAGTAAACTTACTATTAATAGACGGTCGTGATGTCTACTAGTGTGCAAGGTTTTTGGCCAAAAATAGTGAGTGTCCTTTTTGGCTTCACCAAACCGTTCTCTTAATTATTCTAAGCTCTTTTCACATTGGACGCAACTCCTAAAGCCCGATGGATGAAGAGTTCTAATCAAACTAAAACTTACTATTTATAGTAAAAACGAAGTTAAAACAGGAAAACGACCGTCGATCCAGGAGTATTTCGCAAATCCGGTTTGCACAACCCGGCATAGCAGGGTTGGTTGGATAAAGTAGCTCATTCTACTCCAAAATTATATATTTTATGCCTGATAACTCATTCCGGATTGTGAGATACGCCCGATCTAACGTCTGACGGTCTGGATTACTTCTGTAGTCGACCGGGCCTTTTTTGATCCATCTTGGCCATGAAACTGTCCACAACCAACTCTACATCAACCTTTGTCCAACCATACTACAACAAGCTTATAAAACCCCTAGATTATCTTCTTAGCTTAGTTATACTATTGTCCAATGCATCACTGCAGTATGGTAGTACGTTAGTATAAATATTCACAACCTCATTGTCAGATCACCAAATTACAGTCCTTAGTAATCACTAATCATATGTTGACCTTGTACCATAATCGCATGTAATGTTACATGACCGTGTAGGTCTATAGCACCATAAAGACTACAACTATTTCACCAATATACACTGTTGTAGATAAACTCTTCTACTTATTTAATTTTGCCTTTTACCAATTGTATTGCATTAATATTCTAATTAATAAAATTATTGATTAAGTCTTTATTTTTAATATATCTATCTTTTACTGTTTTTATTAAGAAATACGATCTAATTAAGTTATCACAATCAAATGAGAAATTCTTATTTTCAAGTTAAAAAAGATTCATCCGGACAAACTAATCAAGCTAATGTTTATTGAATTGGTCTAATCCAGCTAATTTAATGCTTAAGGTCACAAGCATTCAATTTGATTCAAGTCAAACATGACCCTTAAACACCCTGACATCTAATCTATTCACAAATGTTTAACTAAAATTCGGCAATTCATTATGCCACATATCCTAATTTAACAGCAACAATAAGATCATTAATAATCGTAACTTTAGAAACATAACCCTTCAATACTAGTTATCAATAGATAGATGGACCCGATGGATGCATTACCCTGTATGCAATAGGTTGAGATGTCTTCTAAACAATGCACCCCTTTACCAATGGACCATAACCTACAAATTTAAACATACCAGGAGGTTGATTACGCCGTCGGAAAGGAAAATAGGCAATGATCAAATTACAACAAAAGAATTAAAAATTAATAAATAAGGATATCCGTTAATCACAGGTCAAGATCATATAACCAATCTGATTTTGAAACCGGTACCCATATACAGTAGGTCCTTTGAACGGTTTAATGAAGTACACGTGTGCCTATTACATTCTCCCGACAACGTATGAAATTATGCACGCGTGTGAGGGAAAAAATGGTATTGGATCTAGACAACTGGAGTTATTTGATACTCGAGCAGACCGTGAGTTAACCCGCAGAAACTCAGAATTTGCCAAAATGTCTTGTTTTAAAAGTGAGAGGAGCAATGTCATTGATACTCCGACAGACGGTGGTACTTGATACGCAGGCACTCGTAATGTGCATACGTGTCATATAATAAATCCAAGTAAACCGTCCAACATCTGATTCTTGGACACAAGTTCGATGAATTAGGGCCACTGGCTATTTTTCATTTAAACCGTCCAATAAATATCACCAATCAGCTAGTTATAACCCAAATCAGTGTTTTCTCTGTTTATAATCCGTCTAATCTTTTTATCACAGTTTTAGACGGTTTAATTGGAGTTGCATGTATTCCAGGTGCACAATTGCATAGCGCCCGCGTATCAATCATCATTCTCTGCCAGAGTACTGAAGTCTTTATAAAATGAGTGACTTTATTCGGTTGTTATGGATTTTGAAGAGTGACTTTGGAAGGGGAACAAATTGGATACTGAACGCTTCAGTAGCCAAAAGGCTACTGAAATGACGTGGCAAAATAGCATTGGTGGAGCCAGCTGTTTGGTTCCAATAAATGCTCTCCTATTCCAATAGAGATTCATTAGCGGATGCTTTTCCGTTGTTTAGGTCACTCAGACATGTGCAGTTAATTGTTTATCTTTAAAAAAAGAAAAAAAAATGCGAATTTCTACCTGTCCATCCGTTTTTTTAATCCAATTTAGGACATAAGCCAAAAATGAACCATTTCTAGAGCTAAGTGGGCCAATAACGTGATAATTGAATGTCCACATTTGAAATATTCATGGGCCACAGAAGTTTTGAGTCATGCTAATATTTGTGATTGCGGTTCATCTCAGTAAAATCGAACCCAGTTAGATTTTAGCGGTAAGAATTTTACTAACTACATTTTCCTTTAGTACGGCCCATTTGGGCTTTAGATACAGTTCATTTTTGGCATCATGTCCTGAAATGAACTCAAAAAATGGATGAAAGGTAAGGATTTCTCACAAACATCACGGTGGACCTCACCTAGTTACCAACGTAGGAACTTCATGTGAAAGCCTTTTGCGAGATATCGGCATCAAGAAACTTTATCGGTACGTGGCCAAGCTAAGAGGACTGCGTATTGAGTAAACTCTGTGGGCTCTACCGTGATTTATGTATTTTAGTCGGTCTGTCCATTCATTTTATAAGATAATTTTAAGGCCTTAGCTTAAAACCTAAGCATATAAAAGGCTAAAATCGATTGCACCAAAGGAAACAGTGTGAATTGAATTTATACCATTGAAAATTACTTGGGGGCCACAGAAGTTTTGGATCAAGATTATATTTGTTTTTTATCTTCATCCATGTTTTTTGATCCTTTGAACAGTTTGGATGAAAATTAAACATCATTGTGGGGCCTGGAAAGGTTTTAACGGTGGAAATCATTATTTCCATTGTTTCCTGTGGTATGGTCCACTTGAAATTTTTATGAGCCTCAATTTTCGGTTCAACGCCTAAAATTAAATGGAAAAATAGATGGAAGGTGTGGATAAATCACATAAATTCAAAGTAGGCCTAATTAAAAATTTTCAATATGACAATCTGATTTCGCGGCCGAGTGGGTGCATGGCAGAAATGGAGAAAGATCATCCAGGGTTCCCTATCCAGTCCGCTCCCTGAAGTTACTTACGAATGAGATATTGTCAATGAAAACCAATGACTGATTTGACGCTCCCTCTCTCTTTATCTCTACATGGGCATGTGTAGAACTGGGCATTGAATTGAGTTGTATCGAGTCATGGTTGACCCGACTAGATTTGGTTTTGAAATAGGTCTAAGGCAAACTTAACTTGACTAAGTACTGATTCTAGCGTACTGGACCTAATCCAAGTCCGAGTCTAACCATCCAAACCGAGTTTGACCCAATAACAAGTATCAAGCCAAGTTAAGTGACTCAAGTTAGCACCGAGTCAAGTTAAGAGTAGTAGGGGTGCACATTGAACCAGTAGAACCGTGGAACTGGATCAGAACTGACCAAACGGTCCGGTTTGATTCGGTTCTAGAGTGCACCGGTTCCGGTTCCAGTTCCAAAAATCAGAGAACCGGTTACATCGGTTCGGTTCTCGGTTTAGGGGTATGTAGAACCGAACCGAACTATGAACCGATCCATAGAACCAAACCGTGGATTTAATCCGTAGAACCAAACCGTGGATCCGAACCTAGAACCGAACTAAGAACCCTTTGATTGATTCCATATTTGACTCATGATTTATGGTTTATAATACACCATTTAATTATTTTCATAAATGTATTTTTACACACCTTATACAATATCTAAACCATTCATCAAATGGACCACAACATGGATGGACATGGGCTAGATAATAAAATTAAACATGCAATTGGGCTGGATTATAAAAATCCAAGAACCGTGGAACCGATCCGGAACCGAACCAGTTTTAACGGTTCGGTTCTAGGGTGCCAACGTGTAACATCCTGGATTTTCACTATTTTGGATTTTCAAAAAATCTTTTAAATTTTTTTTAATTAATTTATATTATCCCTTAATGACCATTAGTACTCAACGTTAGCTTATACACGAGTGGTCCAGTCTGGTCACGATTAGACCGTGTGCAAGCTATCAAGTCAGATGATCGGTTTGTACTCGGCGACAGTTTATGCAGGTCGTGCAGCCGCCGAGGAAGGTCAGAAAAATCTAAAAATTTGGGATAACATAGATCTCACTGGGCTTGTGGTCCATCGTGGACCACGGACCTAATGGACACCCAGAAATAAACTATTCAGGCTGTCCCAACGGCACTTGCCAAATATAACCCACCAATGCCAAAATTAGAATCTGGTACTAGTTAATAAAACTCAAATTTCAGGCATTTTAGCCATCGAATTCTTTCAAATTTACGGTAAAGGTCTAATGTATTTGTTTACACCAGTCCACAAAATCTGGGTCCCGATCGTGGCACAGTGACCGTTGATCGTGAATCGGACCCGTGTGACCAAACTCCATATCCGATCGTCTCCAAATTTTGTATGGCCCTTCATCGGGCCATGGAGCACCTATCCTATAAGTTTCATAGTCAGGGGACCACTAGAACTGCCCCAATTCTCCAAACAAGCTCTAGACCACTCGTTGGTGGGCCACAAATTCTAAAATTATAGAATAATATCCATCTTACTGAGCTTGACGTCCATCGCGAGAGTCGAACCTGGGTGCTGTCCAGAACCGCTCTACTTAAGCTAAAAGATGAGTGTATGAGAAGTGCAAATACCTTAAAAGAATGAACTGGAACTTAAGTGATTTGGGTTGTCCACTCTTATGCAAAGTTGAGGATTTCAGACCATCGGTTTACAACCAAACTTCTCATATGGAGTAAGGATATTTCCCTGCTTATATCGGTATAATTGCGGCCCCGATCGACTATCTGTGACCGTTGAACAAACTTCTAATCATATCTGTTGATCGGTACATCCCAATGGCGGACCGATCGTATCCATACGTAGATTATCATTAGGACTAGCTATCCTACAGTGTATATCAACTTGTACACCCTATAGTGGGCCCTAAAGCTTAGAAAGACTCTCCTATAGGTCTAGTATAGTGAAAACTTAGCCCTTGGGGCCATTTACACTAAATTTGACATTATAAAAGGGCATCATTTAGGCACCCTCTCTCCCCATACGATTTTGCCCTAGAGAAAAGAAAGAGGGAAAGAGAGAAAATGAAGAAAAGGGAGAAAGAAGAAGGAAGAAGAGAGGAAGGGAGAGTGAAGAAGGGAGAGAAAGTGGGCCGTAGTTGAAGGTGGGGCCAAGAGAAGTCGATCCTTGCAACTCCTTCCTTCTTCCTCAAGAGATCCCACACCTACTACTCAAAAATCTGAATTTCAACCGATTGGAGAGGTAATCACCCATTTCCTTGAGATCCCTTTTGTTGAACTAGATGTTGCATGTAATCATAACATGCAAAGTTCATTTGACTCAGGATCTCTACGAATCCATGACAAGTTTGGCAATCCTAGATCATTTTCTAGAGCTCTCTAACGATCCATGGGTGCAGACTATTGCTCTTAGGTGGCCTAGCACCAATTCTATTATGAGTTTAATGATTTTTATTACTTGGATGACATCTTTGGAGAACCTAGAGAATCCCTAAGAATTGCATATTTGTTGAAATTATATATAATGGTATGTTTGACTCTCATGATATTATTTTTGCTTCTCACATGATGTTATGTATGGATGATTATATGCTCATGCCTTATTGATTTTTTTCATGTATAGTTGCTTCATAGTAGGTATGTTTTCCTTACTCTTATGCATATGATTTCTTAGATGGAGGAAGTGCTTAGCTTCCTCACAAACCCACACACTCACACGCACTTTGATTCTTAATAATGTTTACTTGTTTGTAGGAGCATCCGTTTTGTATAATTGAGATGCATGAGAACATGTTATTGCTATGATAGTTGATAACTTGGTGTTGGCATGTTATGGATCACCGCCATACTCTTGGGTTGGTCCGGAACCTGAGGAGAGGCAGTAGTCCCATCGGTAGGACTATGTTATGGCTAGACCCATGGGTTTGGGCAGGTGTGTTCAGGTGGCTGTAGTTCGACTACATAGATCCCTTGTGCCCGATGTCACTCGTCTCACGTTCGCCTGACTCGTGTGGTCTAGCCTATTGTCGGACCAACCTTGTTTATTAACCCCATTTGCTCACACATGTATGGAACCTGAAACACCCTACAACCATAGTGGCCCACCAATAATCGATTGCAACTGGTCCACAGCCTCGTGAGCTAGGCATGGTGGAATGGGACACTGTTTCTGAGCTGTCGGCCTACGCTGGGGTGTCGCGCCTCCCCGTAGTGACCGCGAGCGATCCTATTCTCTTGGCACTCCTTATGTGCTTAAAGTCGAGGATGAGGAACCCGACGGGATCACGGACCGCGAGGTCTCTATCTCACGCATTGGAGGGTCTTAGCCTTGCAACCAGTTTAGGACATTGATACATGGGGTGTATGTCACGCCCCAAACCCAGAAATCAGATTCACAATAATCTCGATCGTCGAATCCGGTACCGACAGCCTCCGTAGTACCCCATTCTCGGCTCCCAGCGCAACATACGCCAGATTCCGATCCTGGGATCCTACAAGGAGGATTTTTCGAACGTACACTTGTCTTGTAATATGCATAATCACAAGTTTACCCAAATTATAAAGGAAACATCATCATCACATATCCACTAATATAATCATTTGAGTACAATGCTGAAAGGGAATACATAAATAAAGAAAAATCAAGCTCTAGAAGACCACTACACGCTCCAAGCTCAACACTGCTGCAACCTAACATCACCTGCACGCATCTATCGTGCATAAGCTTATAGAAAGCTTAGAGGGTGGTGTAAGTGTGTGCACAAGGTAAGTATCAAATGTTCAATACAATACCATCATCATACAATACCGAAATTACTGGTAATTCATAAATCGTACATTATCGGAATAACCTGAAATACTGACAAGATCATAAATCATACAATGACAGAGTAAGCGAAAGTATGGACAAGTTCATAAGTCAGTCAATTATCAGAAACGTAATATAAAACAGATATGCACTAAGGAGTCATAAAGAGTCAAATATCAGATGTCGAGGATGTAATGCAATATACAAATCCTGCTAAGTCTGTCTAGGCCATATAAGTACAGAAATATAGCAACCCAAAATTTCATATGCCTGCGGATGTAATACAATATGCGATGCGAATGAAATGACCATGCTGGAGTGTGAAGTCGGGATGATAGTACGTAGTATCACAGGCTACGGGGTCCACCACAAGGACTTCTATCCAAACCAGTTTCATACCTAAATTTGGATAGTCAGACTCAATATGGTAGACTCCTGATCTCAGGTTAGTCGCTCGCCCAACCGAAATTCTTGCCATAACGAAGGTACACAACAATTAATTGCGCACCACCAGCCCGAGTGGATAGTGAATGAACGAATGAATGAATGAACATGCAATTCCTACTCAATAAGTCCACATATTAGTACGGTTTCTCTCTGAAAAATTACCGGGGTCTATTACACTCCATACCAGATTGCCGCCCCATCACGCACAACAAGGTGAGTGGAAGAGACCTCACTATCCGCCTGCCAATATCGGGCCCGACTCGTCAATAGCGGACCCATTCCTCGAGCTGGTCAGACTCAGCCTAGCATTGCCCCCTCCTCTCGGGCAGGTAAGGCTACACCCCCTTCCAACCGACCGCGACACAGTGGAGAGCGCAGCCATCTGGTAATCGGCACTCGGCGCCCATCTACCCACTCGGTCTAGACGATGGAGCATCCTCTGGAACCAAGAGGGTTTAGAGACTTTCACCCAGGGATATGTATAGCACCTCATGTAGAACAGATTTTCGGTGTCCCATCTGGCCATCCACGATATGCCTGTGGAGGCTACGACCCTGATGTCGCTATGGCATACAGTAATCACAGCACACAATGCAAGATGCATGAGTCATACAATCCAATCATGCACCAATCTTACGCAAACCGTGCGCTCATGTGAGACAATCTCTGCCTATCAAGGAGTCTCGTAACAACCAGCACTATGACATATGCAATGGTCAATCATATCTTATAACATACATGCAGATGATGCGTATGGGCATGGATCATGATGCTATGCAGTCACATACTCATAATTGGTATCAATATCCGGCATCAACAATCGACCTCGACAATGTGGACATCTAACCAACATTGCCCCAAGAAGTGAGCCTCACAGATCCAAACATATAATGGGCCCACAGCCTCACATAAGAGCCTAATATACAACACAATGGGCCTTACTCAAGAGTTACATGTACACAACAGGTGGGCTGCATCAACGAGCCGCACTAATGGGCCTCATACACATTAAGTGAGTCGCATCAATGGGGCGCACTAATGGGCCACAAGTATATCAAAGTGGACCTTATCACCTAAGCCTGACATGTACCACATTAGTCCTCACATAAGGCCATATGTAACATTATAATGGTCCCCATATACAGGCTGCATGTACAGTATAATGGACCATATCCATAGGCCCCGAACACATCGTAATGGGCCACATTCCTTATGTCTCTCATATATAACATCAGGTCTTGCCATCTGGGCCGAAGATACATCACAATCCACAGGCCCCAATACTTAATGGGTGGGCCCTACACCTGAGCCTAATATACATCACAGGTGGGCCCTGCACATGGGCCTCATACACAAAGAGTTAGGCCTATCAGTAGGCCCTAGGGAGAGTGACAATGCGGACATTTAACCAACATTAATCTTACAATGTGGACGTCAAACCATCATTGCTCCCAAGGCTCGGTTCCCCTTAAATATCATTAAATAAATCATGGCGGAATCACACATTGCAATGTACCTTAGGTACATCCCATTGGGCCTCAAATACATCAAATGGGCCGTATCTCATGGGCCTTATATTCATCAAGTGGGCCACCTCAATGGGCCTCACTAATGGACCTTAGGTACTTTGCAATGGGCCATCACCCATGGGCCTTAAAATGCATTAAAATGAGCCCAATCACATAAGCTTTATGTGCATCAAATGGGCCTAATCACATAAGCCTTATATATACCAAAGTGGGCTTCAACATTAGGCCACAAATACATCAAATGGGCCTACACATATAGGCCCATATATAACAAAGTGGGCCTCAACATTGGCCTTAAAATGATCTCAAAATGGTTAGACGGTTTGGATGAAACTCATGCATCATGGTAGACTCTCATGTGGGCCCACTATGACATTTATTTTCCATCCAATCCTGGGCCCACTGAAATGCGTATTTGCCACCCAACCTGTTGTTAAGGCCGTGTGGCAAGGGGCCCATCAAAATGTTTATTTTACATCCCACCTGTTGATAAGGCCATGTAGCAAGGGGCCCACCAAAATGTTTATTTTCCATTCAAACCTGTTGATAAGGTCATATAGACCCAGGGCCCACCGTAATGTATATTTTCTACCCAACCTGGTTCCACTGTACTATTTATTTGCATCCAAACTGTTCATAGAATCACATGGCCTAGGGCCCACTGTAATGTTTATTGCCATCCAAACCTGTTCATAACGTCACGTGGCCAGGGGCCCATGTGATGGACGGTGTGGACACAATACATACATCTGAGTGGGGGCCACCGTCCACTACCGTGGACGGACGGCGTGAGTGAAACACTTGCATCACAGTGGGTGTCACCACCCACTGTTTTGACGGTGTGGTAAGCCACACATACCACAGTGGGTCCCATACAGGACCCACCAAAGTGTTTATTTGCAATCCAACCCGTCCATTACGTGTGTCCCACCTGTTTGAGGGTTCACACCAAATTTCAGCCACATTAAAAATTCAGATAGGCCCCACCAAGTGTTTTTATATGATTTAGGCATGTCTTCACATGATTTGGATGGTATGGCCCACCTAAGTTCAGTTTGTGGATGATTTTTTGAAGTCAACGCACCATTCAAGGGGACCTATTAAATGAACGGTATAGATGTAAAACATACATCATGGTGGAGTCTACAAGTGGGCCAATGCGGCCACCCTTTTTAACGTGGACGTCTCTGGACGTCATGGCACAAAGTCATGCCAAAAAAAATTATATATATATATATATATATATATATATATATATATATATATTATCCTAGGTGGGACCCACATTAACCAGATCTACCCCATCTATTGCATGTTTCCCACAAAAATAGGGGTCCAAAACAAGTTTCAGGTAGGTCCAAGCTTCTGGTGGACCCTAGAAATTATTTTTCCAAGTTTTAAAGGAAGATACTAGTATTCTTAATGCCATGGCCCGCCAGATAATTGGATCGATCTCATTTTTCGGCTCAACGCCTAAAACGATCCCGAGAATAAAATGGATGGCTTGGATTGAAAATATACATCAAGGTGGGGCCATGTTGGAGCAGCCCACCATTTTCCTTCCCTTTTCTTTCCTTTTCTCTTTTTTTTTTTTAAATATGGGGCCCACAATAAGATGATCCAAATCGTCTAATATGTATGTCCCACGTGGTGGACCGTTCAGTCCAAGTTTAAGATGCGTCCAAATTTCAAGTAGGTCCCACCAAGTGCTCTTATATATTCAGGCATATCTCCACATGTTTTTAGATGGTATGGCCCACTTGAGAGTCAGATTGGTCCCAAAATTTGGCTTAACACCTAATGTAATCTGAGAAAAAAGGATGGACGGCTTGGATCAAGCAAATACCTCAAGGTAGGGACTGCATTAGTGGCCCACCGTAAAAGTATACTTTTTCCTTCTTTTTTTTTTTTGAAACATGCAGTGTGTTAACGCTGCCAGTCCAGCGTCCAGAGACGCTGGACGGCGTGCTTTAAACAGATACAATACGGTGGGTCCCACAGGGACATGGTCCACGTTCACCAAGGTGGATCCCACACGATCGTGGCCCACCTTGCATGTGTGTGTGTGTGTATATATATATATATATCATTTATCTAAGATGTAGTGGGCCACACCATTTGATGGATGGAGTAGATTTATCATGCATCGGTGGGGCCCACTTCATTTTAGGGGAAGGATAAGGAGAGAGAAAGAGAGAACAAGAGACGGTGATGGTGGGGCCCCGCCACTATGGGCCCCACATAATACAAATCATACATCAAAAATGGGTCTCACCAACTAGTGGTCCCTAAAAAGAATTTAACGGTAGAGCACCCACCTATAAGCCTCCTCCTTGCTCCCCTAGCCTCCTTAGCTCCTTTGCTTGACTTTTAACAGTGGTAGATGATGAATCAACGGTTGAGATGAGAGATGAGAGAGTAGGGAAGGTGGGCCACACTTGGCATTTGGGAGAGGGAGAGAGAGCTTGGACGTGTGAAGCTCTTTTGCTTGAAATTTTTTTTTGAGAATGAATGAGAGAGAGAGGGGAGTGATGGGTGAAAAAGGGTGATGGAGTGATGTGGTGTGATGGGTGATGGGTGGAGTGGTGTGTTATAAGAAGGGATGGGTGGAGTGGTGTGTTATAAGAAGGGATGGGTGGAGAGAGAGGTGAAGTGATGTGAGGGTTGACCTTGGGTTTGCTTGTGTAAGAGAAAGTTATGGGTTGTTGTACTTGGGTATGGAGTGACTTGACTTGTACTTGACATGAGTGATTGATTGATTGATGGGACATCTTGTAGAGATTCTCTCGTAATCCGCAACGCGCGGTGTTTTCTCAAACTGAACGCGGGCCCACATCTCCTGGCCTGGGTATCGCCTCGGCGCGTGAGACGCGGCATCGGAACCGCGGCGACAGCGCGGTCGCACTGGTACAAGTCTCATGTCGAACTGACTCAGACCGACAGAATCCATTTCAGGATTTCGCGCAACGCCGGTTACAGATCACGAGTCGCCGGAAATCGATCGAAATGACCGCAAAAGTCTAAGGAACAGTATGAATTAGGATACGGGTTTTACAGTGTATCAGATTCCCCAATCTACTGGATGACTTGACTTAACTAATAACTCGGCTAACACGATTGCATTGCATCGCACTAGTTAGGGTGGTGACTCGGAAGTCGAGGTCGCTCTGAGGGAGTGCTGTCACACACGATCATTAGATGGAGTCGCTTGAGGGAGCGTTGTGACGAGGGCATGCATCATATCATTCTGCATGCATGCATTTTAATAAGAGTTGCTAGGTGTTGATGATTGACTGTGTTTCATTAAATTTATATTATAATTGATGTCTGTTATAACTTAAGATTAATAGCACCCACTAAGTTGATCACTTACTCCCATTCTGGGATGATGTTTTAAAATATCAACCAGACTCTTCAGTAGATGTAGGTGACGCGGGGTACGAGTAGCATGGCGGCACGAGATTGGATGTGGAGGACGAGTTGTCCTACTTGCAGTTGATGGACGACTCTCCGTCAGTTTAAGAGGCGGGGTTGGATCGTTGAGTAGCAGACTCAGCCCTATTCTTTTGGACATGATAGTTTTTGTGATTTTTGATTAGGCAATGCCTTGGGCGACCCTTTTATATTCTTTTGGACCTGCATATATATATATATATATATATATATATATATATATATATATATATATATATATATATATATATATATATATATATATATATATATATATATCTTTCATTCCAGTAGACTAGCTGTGGTTATGCTTCATGTTTCAGGAAATTTCAAGTTGCGTAATTAAACTTGATTAATCATAAAACCATAAAATTGATGAAAGTGACACTCAGGGACTCAGGAGTCGAGTGTATACATGACCCCTGATTTCTAGGGCATTACACAACAGTCCGGCTCCGGTTCCGAATATTCTAGAACCTTTAGGAATGGTTCGGTTCCGGTTTCCCCCCAGAACCGGACTAAACCGACCCGTGTGCACCCCTAAAGAGCAGCGAGTATCCATGGGCTAAAAGCATAATTCGAAACCTAGGTGAACATGTCAAAATTGTGACATTTTCATTAGCTACACAACATCTTAGATATGAGACTTATATATATATGAAATGGTTCCACGTGGACGACCTCATAGGAACTTCCTATGAGGTCGAGCTATGTGGGCCCCACCATGATGTGTGTCAAACATCAACACTGTGCATTTGATGGGTCCCCTTTAAATTATGCAATTTCTCAAAAATCAGTTATATAGAGAACTCAAGTAGGCCATACCATCTAAAATCATGTGAAGACATTCCTAAAACATATAAAATCACTCAGTTGGGCTCACCATAAATTTGGATGCATCTGAAACTTAGTCTAACCCCTCATCCAAGTGGGACACACATAATGGATAGGCTGGATTTATGAACTACATCTCGACCATCCCAATAAATTATTATCAATGTTTTAATAGAAGGGTAACCCATCTCAACTTTTGTATGTGGTGTGGCCCACAAAATTCATGGATTGACTTGATTTTTAAGTCCGAGGCCCACCATAGAATGGTGCAGTCATGTTCGACACGCATCATGGTGGGGCCCACACAGCTCTACCTCATGGAAAGCTCCCGTGAGATCGACCGCATAGAACATTTTCCCACACAGACACACACACACACACACACATGAGTTGGGTTTCATCAATATCAAGTTGGATTTAAGGTTACTTGAATCAAGTTACTTAGTCGAACCTGACTCCGTTTGAGTTGATGAGGTTTTTTGACCCGTCGTCGGCTGGTCGTGAGCCCTGTACGATCGGTCGTAGCTGGTGTTTGACTAGTCGTGAATTTCACGACTCAAAGTCCAGCAAAGTTTGGACCGATTTTATCCGGAGTGCTCGACCGGTTGTAAGTGGTGCTCGACCGGTCGTAGGTGGCGCTCGACCGGTCGTGGACTCTACACAATCAGTCGTAGCTACGCAGATTCGTTCCACAATTTTGCGCGGATTTCATGTCGCAAGTCTTTTCACAACTGGGATGCGGAAAGGAGTTTCCTAAAACTATAAAAAAGGGTTTCTAAGATTTTTTTTAGAGTACGTTGTTTGTACAAGAAAAGCACAAGAGGGTTTCTTAAAAGATTTAGGGATATCAAAGGTGAGAGAGTGAGAGAAAAGAGAGAGAGGAAGCTTGTGGAAGGGAGCCGTCGTCTCAGCACTTCTACGTCCTCGTAAGCAGTCAGATTTCTCTATTTCCTTTTATTCTCTTATTATTTATCCACTCCTGCGTGAGTGAAGAAGGTTGTAACGTTCTGCTTAATAGTGAATTGTTGATCTGGACGAGGTCCTGTAGTTTTTACCTCTTTGAGGATTTTCCACATAAAAATCTCTTGTGTGGTGTGTGATTATTGTTTTTATTTTTTTCATTGCTATTATTATCCCATAATTCTAGTTTGTTCGAAAGATTAAATCTTAAAGTTTTGTGCAAGGCCCCCAACATGAGTTTGGATTAGGCAAAGTCTACTCAGTTTGGATCCATTTGATTTGAATCGAGTCAGGTCTCAACGAGTTGGACGAGTTGAGTTTGCACGTGGACTAAGATTATAAAGTGACCAGACCCATGGATTGTACCATCTCACTTGGGTTTTCAATTGTGCAAGTGAGACCCTCGTTTAAACGATCCAGATCGTTTATATGATGGTTGAACGTTTATCGCTCTTAACTGTCTATTTACCGAAGGGCCAGGACTTTTCCAATGTTTGAGAATTTTTGGGATTGGCCATCCCCCGACGGGATCCACTTGCCCCGACTTGCGCACTGAAAACCCACCTCCTAGCACATGATGCGTTTATCGGGTACAGGCGGAAACCATGTAATGGGGATCTAGACCGTTGATTTGATAGGATATATCATGGATAAGTGACTTCTAGAATCATTTGAGATTGAATGATCATATCCATCACATCAATGGTTGTTATTTCGGACCATTGTTGTGTCTACTCTCTAACCGTCTATATTTAGGCCGCTAATGAAACGGTTGCGATTTTCTTATCCGCCATGTTTTTAGGCATGAGTAATCCATCGCAGTTTCCTTCTACTAACGACCTGGATACATGCTCCATATGCCTTAGTTCTTCAGATTCACGTGTCCCACCGAGATGTCCGTGTCACATCCACTCCATCCATTCAATTTCTCCAGATCATTTAGCATTTGATCATAAAAATCAGATAGATACAAAAACTCAGGTAGGGCACACCACAGGTTACAGTTGGGATGGAAACGTGGAACATTTAAACCTCCTTGGGCCCACTGTGATCTTTATACGCAATTCAACCGTTCATAAGGTGATTCTCAACAGGATGTGTGAAGTAGTGGGGATTGAACGTAGACAGGACCAAGCTAATATATGTTTTTCCAGTTCATTTCAACTGAGGAGAAAACCTAATGAACGGTTTGGATGCAATAAAAACATCATGGCAGGCCACGGAGAGGTTTCAACGATGGGCACTTACATCTCCACTGTTTCCTCACGAGGTCTACTAGAGTTTTAGATCTGCTTCATTTTTTAATCTCGTATCCTAATGTAAGACGGTGAATCTGATGGAAGGAATGGATTTCTAGGCGGCATCCCAGTAGACCCCACACGCCGTCCATTTACCGAGAGCCCCTTGGCACGTCCCGTGAAAGTTCGTACAGTCTGTCTACCTTGTTATGGTAGGCATCCAATAACATTCTGAGCTGGGTTCAGCTAGGTACAGGATAATCGTACCATAGCCACTAATGGATACTGCATGCATCCACGCCCACACATGTCGGGTTTGAAATGGGTATACGTTGATGCAAGAATTTAATCTCACCTCACCCATGTCAGGTTTAAAATGAATAACTGTGATATAATAGAAAATAAGGAAAGAGATATATGTGGCCATGCATCTTGAATGGTGATGGTATATTATAAAAGAGATGTATCATGATTAATTTTTTGAGCCCCAGGCAATTTATAATCTTCGAGCCTATACATTTGGTCACTTCATCTTTACCCATAAAAGTACCCATGCCTGTAACCCCAGGGATGCTGGTGTATCCATTTGAGCATTGGATATACTCAATTATGATTTGAAATTTAAAAACAAAATACTATTAATTAAAAAAATTAAACAGTGTACTAATAAGAAGTAAAAAAATTTAAAACAATTTTACATTTTCTTTTCAAGAAACGTAAAATATAAGAGCATGCTATGGGATATAAAAACAATCACTCTAGGTTGTCTTTTAACTCATTACATGATTAAATGGTACAAACTATCGTAATGAAATTGCATATTTAGAGTATAAGTAATTAAAATATACACGATCCAAATTAGGGGCCCCAGATTAGGTGTAGAATCAACAAAAAGTTAAGCTTCATTGAAAATTTTGAGACAGTTAGAAGAGAAAAATATCTAATGGTCCTATTTCAGCAACAACCAAGGGTCTACAAATCAAAGGTTAAGCTTGTTCAACGAATTTGATTTTGGGATTTTTACCAACGACAATGATTTCACAATTTGAAATATTGTTTGCCATTTGTATAATTTCCGAGTGTCCACATAGCAAATGTCATGCATGATGCCAATCTAAAACAATTCTGGATTTTATTATGACTCTTAGTTTAGTATGTACATTTAATTACAATGAGACTTTAAATTCTGGATTTTATTATGACTATTAGTTTAGTATGTACATTTAATTACAATAAGACTTTCTATTTTGTATATAAATTCTACGTACAGGCTGTTACACACCAGCCATATAGAGGTCAAAGGTTTAATATTGACGGTCCACTGTTTTAATATACGGATTAGAAACATACACACGTGTAGAGAGAGATATGCTCACCTGGTTCTCATGAGAACTGAGAACCTTTTGAGAACTCATATGTTGTCTCGTGTGTATGCAATCTAGGCCATACGAGCTCTTTATCTAACTTAAATGAAGGGTTGGCCAAGACATTCAGTTGTTTTGTAAGTCTAGTAGGCCCCAGTGAAAATCAAGAGTGGAAATTTCCTCTCACTTTTATGCGGCCCACCAAATTTTAGGATTAGGGTAACTTTTTGGCCCTAATGATTTCATAACATCACTTAGCTATCTAGTGGACCATTCAGATTTTATGCTTAGTACATCACCTAAGATGAGTTATTAAAAAGCTCTCAAGAGAACTCCTGATAACTGGTGCATAGGTGAGCATTACATGTATGTATGTATGTGTACCTAAGTGCCCAAATTCTTTTAAAAATAATAATAATAATAAAGAAAACTTAAACACCCCATGTCCTTACTCTTACTTGGGTGATAAACTCTCAGGAGTTTCAACACCGAGTCAAGGGTTCAACTACCCATGGGTGGTGAAATTCCACTGCGTGGGTGAAAAAAAGAAAAGTTACACCCACCCATACTACACACGTGCACTCACTCCATGTACACCCACACTCACACAATAGTGGATTTTCACCACAATGGGTAGTCTTAACTCATGACATGGCATTGCAATTCTTGTGAGTCTACCATATATAGATGCATAGATGCATGAGTAAGGATGCATGCCGAGCCAAGCCCAGTGACACCCCAGTCACAAACTTGCCACTGGCTAATTTTAAAACTTAAACTCAAAAATGAGAGGGGTTTAAAATGAATCAAACACTTATCATTAAAATCCTTTTAGGGCCATTATTTCTTTTGGTGTGGACCATTTGAGTGTTTTATCTGCCTCATTTTTTAGCTCATGCTTCAAAATATTGTGGTAAAATAGATGAACGGAATGAATATATCATATATATCACTTTGGGGTCCACAAATTTAAACTATTTCTTTTGAACCGATTTTCAAGGTAAAAACATCTATAGATTTTCAAACCAATAAAATGGTAATAATTGAAATGTATTTACACAAGCTTTGAAAAATCAAACAGCCCCAAGTGACTCCTGCTTCAATAAACATGGGTAATGAAAAAGCCTCCTTTGAAACCTTCATGGCCCACCTTGATGTTCATATGCCATTTAACCTATTCATAAGGTGATTCTCACCGGATCATGGGATGAAGGGAAAACAAATATCAAACTATCCAAAAACTTCTGTGCCCACAAGATAGTTAACGTTCAATCCCCACTGATTTCTTGTGATACGGCCCACTTGAGTTTGCCATCTGTGGCACAACTGATGCATGGAGTGGATACAACACATGCCTCACAGTGGGCCCCACCGTGATGTTTAGACTCCACTTGCCCCTCTCTATATGGGTCTACCCTATTAATTAAGCTATCTCATGTCCCACTGTATCATTTCTAGAGCTTCACATGTTTATAACTTACCAAAAGCCCAATCTAAAATACTCTCGTGCGCAATGAGCACACGGAATCGAGTTAAACAGTCATTGATCGTAAGATCCTAACCATCCAACATCCGGAACAACTGTAGACAACTAAATAGATATTCTCATTCTGTTTATTGCAAATACAATTAATAGAACTTTCTATTTAACATAATTCATGATCTTTTTTATTCAATTTCGGATTTATTCAAAGGAGAAATGGTCACGTACAACTCATGTATATGAACTTTCACTACAAAACCTTCCTTTCCCGCCCGCTTGTCACATGTGTAGAAAATCTGATCCTCACAAAATTCGGGTACCATAATGAAGATTAACTCACATGAAAATCATGTCCATCCATTCTTTGGGTGGGCCACCACAACTGTATAAGGAATTATACCATTGGATGTCCATTTATTTCAATGTGGGTCCCGCTGATTTTCCGACCAAGTGATTATTATGGTGTGGCCCACCTTTTGTATTGCTCGGATTTTCTCTATATATGACACTTGGTTGAATAGAAAGTTTTTTCTTTGTATGTGAAAGTTCACGTGCAAGAGGCCGTATCTGACCATTTATTTTCTACGAGACACCAAGAGAAATGAAATTAGACTTGAAGAGATCGCATCACAGCCCTAGATTGCCTCCACAAGGTTGTGATCTTTCAACGGTGATGCAGGTAGACGAATCGAAGAGAGGGCTTCATTGTGACGCTTTGCCTTGACTCCGATGTACTCATCCCAAGTCACTGAACCATAGAGCGGGGGGCGACCTGGGCCCACCAGCTTAGGACATGGCGAGATTGGTGCACCAGTGGGTGGGCCCAAGAAATGGGCGATGGAGAAGCGAGGGCGGGTGTGGTTAACGAGCACACGGTGCAGAACGCTCTTGAACCGTCCATTGGTGAAAACGTGGAGAAGATCGCCGACGTTGACGGCTAAAGCGCCATCGATAGGGTGTACGGTCACCCACTTGGGCTGGCCATTGTCCTCCAGAAGGATTTCCAGTCCGCTGATGTTGCTGCTTTGTTGAAGGATGGTGATGAGAGGTGAGTCAGTGTGCTCGACTAACCCCATGCAACGATCTGGCTCTGGACAGACTGGGTACCAGTTCATTTGTAGGGCTATGGTTGCTTTTTCAAGTTCACCGGTGGGGCCCACCCATGGGACATTTTCTTTGGTGATGCCTAGTGAGGCCAGCATCACCCAAAGAAGTTTAGTGGCCAGCAATCTCATCTCCTTCTTGTATTCTTCCATCGCGTCGCTACATCAATCCATGCACAAGAATTTAGAAACAAAGGCTACTGTGCGCCTAGGGTGCAGTGATGCTTTTAGTGGGTCCCTCTTATTTTGATTTTTATTTTAAGATACTTGGACAGTTAAATATTTTATCCGGACGGTTATTTAGGGTGCAGTGATGCTTTTAGTGGGTCCCTCTATTTTTATTTTATTTTTTAAAAAAAAATAAAGATACTTGGACGGTTAAATATTTTATGATCATCTTATCAAAATGGTTTCTTGTATACGAAGTTTTCCAAAGTGGGGTCTTTTGATGAATTATTCAGATTGATTATTGGACCTTCTTTGATCCAAAACGTGCAATTTTTGTACGGAAATGATCTGATTGAAAAGTTCATCTGATCAGTGGCTCATGAAAAGTGGGGCAAAACCTAACGGAAGATCCAGATTGATGATTTGACTGTCCATTTGTGTAAAAGAACCGGGCATATATAATAAGAGTGCAGGGTTCCAAGGGTCTCCTGTATAAGTGAGGGCCTGGTTTAGTGATCTAAACCATTGATTTGATGGACCCTATCATAGACGGGGATTAGATCTGTTGTAAATCAATGGTTTTTGAAAAAATAAAAAATGAAAATTCAAATTTTTCAAAATTTTGAAATTTTTTCGCCAAAACACTTTTTGAAATATTTTGAATTAAAAGTGCGGTGTGTGTGCTTTGTCTCACATCGAAAATGGTTGAGAAACTTTTGTAGTTTATATGAGATGTTGTGTAGAGTATTCTTACTTGGAGTTTTTGAAGAAGGAGTACACGGTATGCACTGGAACACATGCACGCACGCGCGAGCTCGGGCGAGGGCATGGGCTGTGTGGCTGTAGTGGCGCTAGATGGCGCACTTTGCAATTCACCCTTAGGGCGGTGGGAATCTAAAATGAGTCTTGGTTTTATAGGTAACTGAGAACGGTCGGATCTTAAATCCGAAACGTTCAACGGTTTAAGAAAACGGCTCTAAGTCTTGAAAGCCAAACGGTTCGAAAACGGACGGCTCATGATGATCCAACGGTCAGATACTTTGATCTGACGATCAGAAACGTCTGTGATTAATGGACAACGGACAGAAACGTTTTTCAAACGTTCTGGACCTTTGACTGCAGCCTAGCAACGGTCCACCACCTGATGCCTATATAAACTGGACCATTCCGGTTCGAAAATATCATCTCAACACACCATCTCTCCCATTCTAAAAATTACAGTCCATAAGCTCCATTTTAGAATATTGTGATCATCTCTACCGTTTAAATCTGTCAAAAGAAATCTGCTGCGTTAAACTGTTCCGTAAGTGGACTTATCGTGATTGTTACACGCTGGATTCAGAAAAGGCTTCTCTTATCCTGTAAGCAATTCGCCTGTAACCCATCAGCAGTTTATAAGAGGGCGAATCACGCTTTAAGGACAACGTATTGTATACGTGATTCAGCCTAGTAAAATCGTTATTTTTGATTATTTATTTTTATATCTTCAGGGTATCCAAATTCAAATTCTTAACAAGATCCGGTGCCTACAGAAAGATGATCATATGATCTTGTCATTCTGAAACATTTTTTGGATAGCTCCCATATAGGGTGAGGCCCATCAGATCGGTGGTCTGGATCAAAGAAACACTTCCAAATGCTTAAATGTCCCTATGATTCTCCTTACACATGATAAATACGGATGCTAATTTCCTGCGAAAGGAGCAAGAATTTCCTACGCAAGGATCATGGGTACGGCCACCGTGATGTTAGAGAGAAATCCAACCCGTCCATCCGTTTTAAAAGCTCATTTTAGCACATGCCCACCCTTGAAACCTTCCAAGGGTAGCTTCACCTTAATGTTTACATGCCATCCAAACAGTTTATTAGGTCATCTTTTTTTTCTTTTTTTTACACACGCACACACACCCTACACACTCACGCTGGTGGAATTTCACCACCTATGGGTACACGAACCCTTGACCGGGAGTTGAAACTCACCACCCGGGCAAGAGTAGGGACCCAGTTTATTAGGTTATCTTATCCGTCAGATATATGCCCATTTGTAATGATCGTGGGAAAATCGAAATGGTCAACAGTCCACATTCATAAGGACTATCCAATTGGTGGGAATTTGGGCCATTAATTATAAAAAAGGCACACCAGATGGATGGTCTGGATTCACTGACATACATAAAGCGAGGTGACTTATAATAAACCAACACGCGAGGGTTCATGCCACGTCACCTCGTCTTTCTGAGTCTTACAAGACACGTTTGCTGTAATTTGCTGCCAATTCATCACGTCCGTACATATGGTCTTCCATCTATAGATCTGGACCGTCCACCCGGTGGCTCCTGCTATAGATCGTTTGTCACTCCACAACATGAGTTTTGGTTCATGGCCCACTTATGGTCAGTTACATCTGATGTGCAAAACGAACCATCCAAACCATATACCCTTGTGGACCCATAGTTGATAAGGTGATTAACTATAGATCTTAAGACAAAACTGAAATGTGACGGGTGGGGCAGCGAATCTAGACTGTGAATCTCTTCATCCTATCTACGGATGTCCCTTGGTTGAAAATCAAACTGAATAGCTGATCTTGACCATTAGTTCTTTTCTTATTAAATGTTGATCGCTCACCATTTTCACTTCTCAATTACATCTACGATCATCGATCATCGATTCAGTTCGATTTTTTCAACATAAGCTATCCACATGAAAGCACCTATCAAGTGGATGGTTTGGATTCACCACCCCACCTACCATGTTTCAGATCTATTATCGAGTTACAGCCACTGAGTCAACTCAGTGAGTTTGAAAAAACTCGACCGAGTTTCCATAGAATGATATAGAACAAATGCATGCAATTTACCAAAATTCTTGGTAGCCTTCAGGCCAAATTCGGCGAGCCGAGTCGACCGGAGACTTAACGATTGTGAAGCCTTCAGCCCACATGTACTTAGAGTAGAAGGAAGAAACGGGAGGGATGCCATATCCCGTCTGGTCAGACCCACGTATTCCCATGAGCTTTTGCTCGATCGGTAGCGAGAAGAGCCGTTGCGCTTGCGACTCGACCTTCTGGAGAAGGCTCATTGGCACGCCGTGATTTATGATTTGGAATACACCCCATTTCTCACATGCATGGCCCATGTGACTCACTACATCTGGGTCAGCCATATCAATAACAGGAACTGAGTCACCAACCAAGTCGCATGACGGGTACTCGCCTGACCGGGGCCAGTTGTGCGAGTCAGGTACTTTTTGGACCGAGTCGAAGTCGATGTGCGAGGAACGGAGTGGGGCCGGGTAAGCTCCCAAGGCTTCTGAAAGTGAAGGCATGGTGACTCGAGTATGGAAAGAAAACCGAATTGCATGTGAATATATAGAGCGGCTGATTAGATTGAAAGTTGCACGTGTTCATGATATTTCGGAAATGGATTGGCTACTCCCACTAGCACCAGCCAATGGCTAATGGTGGTGCTATGTGGGCCCCACCATGATGCATGTATTTCATCCATGCCGTCCAAATATATTTCCAGATCATTTTATGTTATGAGATCAAAATTGAGATATACCAATCACAAATGGACCACATTACACGAAACAGTGTTGAATGAGCATCAACCATTAAAAACCTTTTTGGGGCCATAAAAGTTTTGAATCAAGATGATCTTTTTTTTTTCCCTTCATCTGGGCCTGCATGACCTAATCAATAGATTTGATTTCAAATAAACAGTACAGTGGACCTAAGGAGGATTTTAATGGTGGATATCTAATCAATATTGTTTTTCTGTGGTGTGATCCACCTGAGCATTATATTCCTCTAATTTTGGGCTAAAACCCTAAAATGATCTGTAAAAATTGATTAACGTAATGGATGAAACACATACATCATGGTTGGGTCCACAGAGCACAGACCATCAGCCACGAGGATCGTGGCAGGGGGAGTAAATCCCTTTCCTGATATTTCCATGGAGAAATTGACTACTGTAAACGCCACCTTTTACTCAGCTTCTTTTATACGACTCCCAAACTTTACTTTTACGAAGCCTTTACGTACGGACACATTATTTTCAGACGAAAATACCCTTGCCTTCACAACCTATGGAATGGTGTGATCTTTCAATGATCCAGACCGTTTACATGATGGGCCATAACTTTTACATGGGATATTCAAAATATTTTTTTAAATTAGATTGAAATATTACAAGCCATTGATCATTTATCTCTTTTCCTTTGAATATGGACGGTGTCCTTAACCTTTTGACAAATATTCCAAGGGTTGAAATGATTCGATCTGACAATTTCTCAGGTTTGTTCCTTCCAAAGTCAGGCCCATCGATTATTCGGTTTGTATCATTGGAAGGGACCTGATCCAACGGCTAAAGTCCCGACTTATCCTACTGCAATGAGTAGGCATCTATCCTAGCAAAGAAATCGGATTGCTGCTAGGAATCGGTTTGCGTACTGAGTTACTCAGCAGACTCTTATCGTACTAAATAAACCCTTTCGCACCCACTGTGAATGCATGCTCCATCCGTCTTTTCTGATCTTAGAATTGAGGCTTATCCAAAGATCAACTGGACCATGCCACAAGAAACCGTGGAAATAATGATTTCTGCCATTGAAAACTTGCTAGGCCCGCAATGATGTTTATTCATCATCCAAACTTCTCGCAAGATCACACAAACATGAATGAATGAAAAAAATAAATATAAGATTGATCCAAAACTTCTACGGCCTCTAAGATATTTTCACCCGTAGATTCACACTTTTTCCTATGGTGTGGTTCATTATATCTTTCCATATGCTTCGGTTTCGGTATAAGGCTCTAAATATATAAATCATAGTGGACCCACAGAGTTTGATCAGTACGCAATCCGCCTCCCCTGGCAAATCTCTGTGTTATTTCTACCGAGTTTAAGGGTTTGCTAATTACACACGCGTGTGGAACCTTACTGTACGCATTCAGACGCGGATTGCGTCCTACCCCCGCCCGGACGGTTATCCATCCGGGCAGTGCTATGTGAGGCCCACCGTGATGTAAGTATTTTATCCACGCCATTCAAAGCTTTTATCAAATCATTTTGATATATGAAACAAAAAATCAGGTAGGTACAAGGCTTAAATGGACCACAAAATAGAGATTTAATGTCTACCATTAAAAACTTAATGAGAGCTGGAAAAGTTTCGATTCCCGCTGATATTGGTGTTTTCAGTTCATCCACGGCGGGCAGGACGCTATCCACGTCCTATACATTCAAGCACACGTGTCAATATTATGTAAGATCTGAGCTTTCCGTTGGGTGCATCGCATCGTTTAGATCTCTTGCAATAAAATTCAGGCCATTTAATAAAATAGGTGGCCCACGACTGAAAAAAATAAAGAAAAAAAAGATCCAGTTGAAAATAAATCTGTTCTAACCAAAAATGACCACTGTGAATGCAACTTGTTACCCAGTTTCTTTAAAGAGTACAGAGCTTTGACTTCACGTTGGACGTACGGAGGAGCATTTGAGGACCAAAATACTCCTTCAGAAGCGGATTGGCTGGCCTGCGAAGACGCTCGCTCTCGGACGCGGATTAGATACTGACAGGTTGAGTAGCGAGTCGGTCACTAAGGTGACGTCACTAATTACGTAGGCTTCTTTATTATGTATGTGTTGTATCCACACCGTCCGTTCATTGTTAGATATCATTTTAAGGTATGAATGAGGTAAATAAAAATCTGTAATGGATCTCACCAAAGAAAATAGTGGGGAGAGTGATTCCCACCATTAAAACTATCTTAAGTGAAATCCAACCTGTTCAAAAGTTTAAAGAGACATGAAATAAGAGAGAGAATAAATATCAGCTTGATCTAAAACTTTGTAGCCTTTAGAAGTTTTTAATGGTGGGCGTCACTGTACCACTGTTTTCTGTACTGGGTCCGCTGGAGATTTGGATTTAACTCGTTCTTTGGATATTGTCCAAAATGATCTCTCTAAATGGACGAAAGGTGTGCATAGAAAACATACATCATGGTGGGCCCACGAGCACCAGCGCTCGTCTTCGCACACCAGCCAATCCGCCTCCGAAAGGCAGGCAGGGTTATTTTGGTTCTAAATGTTCGTCCGTACGTTTGAGTTGACAAGGTATGTTTTGGACTCCGCCGAAAAAGAAACAGGGTAGAAAGTTGCGTTTACGGTGGTCAATTTCTCCCATTAGATCTCATCCTTGAATTCCCTGTTCGTGTGTCTTCCTGCGCGTAAACGGGCATGGATACACACGCATGTTAAATTAGAACCCCTCAGGTTGTTTATTTAAAATAAATTTCTACACCCTAATCCATATCTCAACTTGTATACTAACAAGCTAACCCAAAAAAGCAAAAAAACATAAAAAAAAATTTAAAACAAATTTCTAGACTGGTGATTATAAACCTGATAATCCCCTCGCCAATGATCTGATCATTAGGATCATCGGATTTTTGTTGTAAAATAGTCCACCTATACAATTTTATACTAGATGAACGGTTCGGATTCACACGTATTTCTTCCACGTGTGATTGATGAGGAGGGCGGATCATATCACTTAGGCTGCGCTTCTAAATCAGCAAGTTTTATTTTTATTATTATTACGGTGCGGTGGAAACGGTAGAACCGAAGCATGGTAGAGACTCTCCACGGTACATATCGCATGGGAATGTATGATTGTGAACCACCCATCAAGTGGACCCTACTATCGGTGGAAAATAATTTATAAACCCCACAAATAGTAGGTCTTAGTGATCAGATAAGCAGCCTTCAATTTAGAAATGAAAAGAGTCGATTATCGATGTTTGACAGTGATAAATGTATTAAAAAAAACAATGGATATAGGATTCTCCAATAAAAACATCTTCTGAATCATTCATCCATGAGAAGGTCCACAAAACGAACAGCCCAGATTCTACTGTCCAATAAAATAAAATAAAAAAGAGAGAGAAGGTGTATACGAAGTTTCAGTGCTACTGCTTCCATTGTATAACTTCTCGAAGATAATGTGAAGTTAATCAGGATCACATATCTTTAGATTACCAAAAAAGGAGTAGCGAACCGGGAGTGGATTGGATACCCAACGCTTCAGTAGCCTTTTTGGCTACTGAAGTGACGTGGTAAAACCCCATTGGTTAGATATCAATGGTACGTTCCCTTGGTATAGGACACAAATTTGGGCGTCACTCTTCTCACTGTTTTTTGTGGTGGGGTCCACTCCATATTTGGATCGACTCATTCTTTGTATCATGCCTTAAAATGATCTCTCCAAATTAATTGATGGTGTGGATACAACACATACATGGTCATACATAACTTGGTGACGTCTCTTCAGTAGCGATCCTCGCTACTCAACCTATCAATATCTAATCCGCGTCCCCTGGTATAAATGCTTCTCCGTTGGATCCGTTAGCGGATTATCTTCCGTTTCGGCCCTGGACTCACTCGGCCACAAAATCGGATTGTTATGCTTAGAAAATTTAGTTGGGCCCACTATGAATGTATATAATCTATTCACACCTTCCATCCATTTTTCTATCTAATTTTAGGTGTTGAGATCAAAATTGAAGCTTACAAAAATCTCATGTTAGACAATGCCACAGAAACAGCGTAAATAATGATTTCCATAGTTGAAACTTTTCCAAGCCCTACAATATTGTTTATTTTTCATCCAAACTGTTCAAAGGATTAAAAACATGGATGAAGGTAAAAAAACAAGTATAATCTTGTTTCAAAACTTCTTTGGCCCCAAGAATTTTTCAACAGTATAAATTCAATTCATATTATTTCCTTTGTTGTGGTCGATTTTAACCTTTTATATGCTTAGGTTTTGAGTTAAGGCTCTATAATTATCTTATAAAATGTATGGACAGACGGGATAAAATACATAAATCACAGTAAACCCCACGGAGTTTACTCTGTACGCAATCCGCTTCCCTTGCCACGTACCAGTAAACTCCGCTCTAGAAACGGATTGGCTACTCCCTTTGCCACCAGCCACGGGGCTGGTGCTCTGTGGGCCCTACCATGATGTATGTGTTTCATCCATTCCGTTCATCCATTTTTAAAGATCATTTTAGTTCTTGAGCCCAAAAAGTAGAGGCATATAAATCTCAGGTAGTCCACACCACATGAAAAGAATAACAATGGGATATCCACTGTTAAAATCCTCTTAAGGCCCACTGTACTACTTATTTGATATCCAATTTTTTGATTAGGTCATACATGCCCAGATGAAGGGAAAAAACAAAAATCAGCTTGATCCAAAGCTTTTATGGCCCCAAAATGTTTTTAATGGTCGATACTCATTCAACACTGTTTCCTGTAATGTGGTCCACTTGAGATTGGGATATACCTAATTTTTGGTCTCATACTATAAAATGTTCTATAAAAGTAGATGGACAACATGGATGAAAACATACGTTATGATGGAGCCCACAGAGCACCAACAACCAACCATTGGGGGTGTCAGGGGGAGTAGCCCATCCATTCCCACTCCACGTACATTTTTCTTGACGCGAATTTCTAGCAAAAGGTTTTCGCACGTAGTTCTTGGCTGAACCAGCGATACTGAACCTTATACAAAGCTCGTGTGCGCCGTACTAAAGGGAAATGTGATTAGGGAAATTTTTAGCGTTAAAATTTACCTGGGTTTGACAGTAATGTTTACTATACATCCATATCATTAATAACTTCATTCTTATTAGGATGAATTGAAATCACAAATATTAGCATGACTCAAAACTTCTTTGCCTACCAATATTGTGACTAATGGTATTTAATTATCACGTTTTGACCCACTTAAGCTATAGTAACAGCTCATTTTTGTTTTCATGTACTGAATTGATCTAAAAAAAATGGATGGACAGATAGAATTTCTCACTAACATCACAGTAGACCCCACATGGGTTCCAGCACAGGAACTTCGTGTGAAAGTCTTTTCCGAGAACTCCGTGCCCTTTTTCCCTTATGGTAAACAATTACTGGCAGAGTATGTTCACGGGCCAAACGGAAAAATATCCGCTAACGGATCTCCTTTGGAAGAAGAGCATTTATGGGAAAAATATAGCCGATTGTATCCACTAATGTCATTTTGCTACGTCACTTCAGTAGCCTTGACTACTGAAGCGGTCAGTTTCATCCGCTCCCGCGTGAACCATGACCATTAAATCTTAAAAGACCTGCCCATTCGTTTCTTAGCCAGACGCATCGGTAGGTTTTGATTGTTTTTAAGTTAGTGTTTCCTTTTATTTGAATTGTAGCCTTAAATTTGGTATGATCTTTAGAATCTGGACCCCCGATAGGATTTGCTTATTTTAGCCCATTACATTTACGACTTGTAAATGCAAATTCGTTGAATGAGTTGGTAGGATTAGGATCTGACTTGATACGTCCATCAGATGCAGTTATTTATATATACGTCCACCACGTAATTTATTTATCACATCTGTGATTTCGGTCTAATATGTATGCTTGAGTAACTTTCCCATGTTTGTTTGTTTTTTTAAAGGGGTGAAAATGTATGAATTTGGCCCAGTTCATGGCTTGTGAATATGGCCTAACGCGTTAAGAACTAGTCACATGATGGGCTGTCCCATCACATGAACCCACATTGGATCTTTGAGTCCAAATCAATATAGATGGGCCCCATCTCAACATACAAGTGTCAAATCAATTGGATCATATGATTGTAGCCGTCCAATTAGTGGTTTGGAAAATAGATAATCCATATTTAAGTATATAAACTAGAGGGGTACCTGTGTGGGTTGCGTATGTAAAAATAAAAAAATAAATAAAAATAAAAAGCCTTGATGTGGACTACACGTCATGTGGGGCTACCCTTGATATTTTACCACTCTCTCTCTCTCATCACTTTCAATGGATTATCCTAATCATCAAATTAATGGTCTGGGAAGTGGACTATCCATTCATATTGAGTATGTTAGACAGATCAAGGCATCTATGTGAGTTGTTCATCATGTGAAGCCTTTGATTGCCCATTCCTCTCAAATAACTTCGATTGGATGATCCTAATCTTCAAATTAGTGATTTGGGAAATGGACGGTTCTTGTTGATATTATAAAAAGGAATAGGAATAAATGTAGATTGGTCATCATGTGTGGTTAACCTTTACTTGCCCATCCATCTCACATCACTTAGATCGCATGAGTTTAAACATCCAATTAGTAGTTTAGAAAGGTGCGGCTTGCCTATGTCCATCATGTGGGCCTGCCTTGGATAAATCATTCATCTGGTACATATAAAGTGTTTGATAGAAATGATAACTCATATGAAATTCTATTGTAAATGATTGTTCGTTCATTTTGTCAAACCGTACAAGATATTAGTTGTCCAAATACCACTCTCCCAATGCTCCTCCACTATATATAATTTATAATGTGTATTCGACACCAACAACCAATCTCATATGTATAATATTTTCATAATTCTGAATTAATCCTTTCATATTTTTTGTGATGGTTATTTGAGTTGATGAAAAAAAATTAAGCTTTTTTAACACATGAGATCGAAGAATCTTGTAATTCAATGTGGATTGTCGATATTCATTGTGGAATGCTGATATCCATTGTGATTGATAATGACTATCGGCGATCCACAGTGACTATCGATGATCCATGTTAACTATTGGCGATTGACAATGAATATTAACGATCGACAGTCAATATTACTCCATTACATCATTCCTCCATTGCAATATTCATACATTACAATCCATTACAACATATTCCTCCCTTACAACATCCATACATTACAATATTAATCAATTGCAATAATCATCTATTTTAACAATTACCCATTACAATATTTCTCAATTTTAAAGTTCCTTTAAATCAATCATCCATTTCAACATTCATTACTCATAAAAAGAATAATTATATTAATGAACTAATAATTATAACAACCAATATATACATTTTCTGACCAAATCTAAAAAGAATGGAAAAAGAAACTGAATGCGCTACACATGGCTGATTTTTCACTTCCTCTTTCAGAATGAGTATATGTGTGTGGTTGGCATCTTATTAGGAGTCTTGAATTTATAAACTCTACCCCCTCTTCCTCCTCTTCACTTTCAACAAGTTTGATTTTTTGTAATTTAATATTTTTAAACTGTTGAAGACAGTCAATAAACATTATCTCTCTAAAATAGTAGACTTCATTCAACAAGTTAACTTATAAGTTAATATTATTCATGACATGACCAGTGATCAATAATGAATCAAGCCAAGAAAATTTTCATAAAAATCTTACTGCGTTGAATATGATCTCCCAGTTGCTACATTTGAAGTATATATATTTCATCACGAAGACCCCGCATTTGCTTCCACTAGTCTGGTTTTAGACTCCACTTACTATTTCGAATAACCATTTTTATTCCCAATATTTATTATCCCTGTTACAAAGATGGAATAACCATTTTAACCTCTCCATGTAGCCACTTATAAACTTATCGCACTTCCAAAGGATGTTATGAATACTATCGATCAATTAATCCAGTCTTCTTTTCTGATGCACAACAATCAAAAACCTATGTGTATTTCGGATGTTATGTGGAAATTATACATATAAAACACATAAGCAACACTATAAGTGTTGGGGGATCACGGAAGCACACAAAGACGAATATAGGATAACAATCCAATAACACCAAGAAAACACAAAGAGAACACGGGAATTTTAACATGGAAAAACCCTTTCAGGAAAAAACCATGGCACAAAGCGACATATGATCATTATGAAAGCATAAATTACAAAGAGTGAAAGCTTACCCAATTCAAACAGCCTCAAATCTCACCCTTGATACACTCCTTTGAAACCCTAAGATGATTTAGAAACCCTTATACATGTGTGTGTGTGTGTCAATGTCATCAAAGCCCCATCGATGGCATTGAACTAATCCTATAGATGGCATCGAAGGCTTGTCGATGCCATCGAACTAATCATGTTGATGGCATTGAAGCCCCGTTAACGACATCGAAAAAGTGTCCAATTAGTCTAACAACCAATTGAAGAAAATCCAAAAAATATCGATGGGATTAAGAACTGTTCGATGTCATCAAAGTTGACATCGAACAGGCTGTCAATGGCCTTAACGGACCCTATATCTGACTTAATTTAAGACATCAAATATAATAATATCCACCATGTCTTTAATCATCAAACGTGTAACTTCTTATCCTCTCATCTTATCTATGCCTTGCATCATAGCTTCATCAACACTTCTCATGCACAATTTGTCTTCCTTTTAGGTCATCGCCAAGTTCAGAGAATTTGTACAGAACTTGAACTTATATGTAAGAACGACCTTGGTGAGCATGTCCGTCGAATTCACACTGGTGTGAATCTTCTTCAAAGTCATACCCCTTCTTTAAACACTTATCAGATAAAGTGGTGACAAACATCAATGTGTTTAGTACGTGAGAAATAAACAAAATTTTTAGCCAAATTTATATCACTTTTGCTGTCACAATTAACCGGCATGGCCTCTTGTTGAAACCTCAACTGATTTATCATACCTCTCAACCAAACACTTTCCTTAAATGCTTTTGTCACTATCATATATTCTGCTTCTATTGTGAAAAAATTTATCACAGCCTGAAGCTTTAACATATAACTGATTACTCCACCCGCTAGTATAGACGAGTAACCTGAAGTCGACTTTTTGGATTTTATACTACCTGTGTAGTCTGAACCCACATACCCTACCAACTTTGCCCTTGTCTTCTCAAAAGTTAAGACGTAGTCTTTTGTACCTTGAATGTATCAAAGTAGTCATTTCACCGCTTCCTAATGTTACTTGCCGAGGTCTAACATGTATCTGCTCACAACATCGACTACCTGTGAAATATCTGGTCACGTACAGACCATGACATCTATTAAACTGCTAATCGCATTCAAATAAGGCACATGAGATATATCTTATTTTTTCTCATCTATTTTGGGACATTGTTCAGAGGAAAGCTTGAAGTGAATAGCATGGAGAACGCTCACCGGTTTTGCTTGGTCCATCTCATACTTGATCAATACTTTTTCAAGGTATTTTACCTATGATAATCAAAGTTTGCTCCTCTTTATGTCTATATGAATATATATGCCGAGAACCCTCTTTACAACCCCCAGATCTTTCATCTCGAATGTCCCTGATAACTGACTCTTCAGTACGTCGATTTCAGATATATTATGACTGATAATCAACATATCATTAATATACAATACTAGGATAATTAATTTTTCATCACTTGGTGTCTTGTAATAGACACAGTGATCGTATTCAATCCGAGTAAATTTCTAACTCAACATAAAAGAATCTAATTTTTTATACCACTATCTAAGCGACTGTTTCAAGCCGTACAATGACCTTATTAACCTACAAACATTGTTCTTTGTCCTATCTGATCTTTCAAATCCCCATGTAGACATGTAATTTTGACATCCATTTGTTCTAGCTCGAAATCGTATTGGGCAACCAACGTTAACATGAATCTGATAGATATTTTCTTAACCACCGACATGAATATCTATATGAAATTGATTCTTTCTTTTTTAGCATACCCCTTTACGACCAACCTCACTTTATATCTATCATGTTTCCTTTTAAATAACCACTTGCATCCAATAGCTTTTCGACCCATTGGAAGCTCCACTAGCTCCTATATGTGGTTCTTGTACAAAGAGTTTATCTTATCCTCCATAGCTGCCTTCCATTTTTCTACATCAGGCTCACCAAGAACATCCTGAAAAGTAGACGGGTCCCCCTCATCTGTAATAAGAGCATATGCGATAGCTTATCTCTCTTAACTAATAGTACATGAGAGTAAGCCTCATAACCAAATATGCACAAATCTGAGTAGTCCATCTTATGACCACTGCATACTTCGTTTGGGATTTTAGATCCAATTGCCATAGAAGGAGACCGATTCATTGAATAACAAGTCATATTAACGACCTTAGTCCATACGTCCTTGCCTAACCTAGCATTACTTAACATGCATCGAGCTCTCTCCAAGTTCACAATCCTAATAATAAAAAGAACATGCTTAAAGCTATCGTAGATCTATTGTAATTTAAGTCACAACAAATCATTAAAAATGGAAAACATTCTTTATAATCAAACTAGAATCAAAGTTGGTTCAGTTTAAACATGAATCAAAGCATAGAAAACTATCCATCATACTACAAGCTTCACCTCTTAGCTAAGAGGTTTAGCCAACCATAGACATGATTAATTATAATCTCTTAAACAAAACACAAACAGAAATAAAAAAATGGAAGAAGGAAAACTTCAGATGAAGAATGTCAACCCACGTTCTCGCCTCCACCTTACTTTTGCTCCACACATTGAGAGATTGAATGCCTTCTCTCTCTTTCTCTTTCCTTTATAGAGGCAAGGGAGGTCAGTTCGAAGGCTAGAAGTCGGTGGTTAGGAGCTTTTACACAGCTACAGTGTGCGTAACGATGAAAAATGCAACTCAACTTACATTGGGAGTGACTTTTCGAACGGTGGACGGTCCAAGAATCGATTTTGGCTCCATGGTTGGGGTAAAGACCCCCTTCTCGAGCTTTTGGATGGTTCAGATCAAAGATCCGACCATCATCTGGGCCATACAACGTCCCGCAACGTCCAGGAAAATCAGACATGCGTTGCATGCGAATTTTTCTGCATTGAGATGCTCGGTGAGCCCTATAGTGATGTTTTCAGAGAAATCCACCTCGTTCATTAGATTCCTGATGAAATTTTAGTTAGAAATGAGTGGTTTTGTGCAGCACACTATATCAAATCACCCCACCGTTCATCATGTGTTTGATAGCAATCTGGGCCAAAAGGAAACCTTGGCGAGGGACGTTGCCCCCCCTCCCCGGGAGTGAATGGACGGTTCAGATCATCATTTTAGATGATCATAGTGGCCCACAGTGTCCGTCTATTGTAAATAGAGAGGGACTTCTCTGTTGTGGGCGAGAATGATTGCGTCAAACTTGGTTTGACCCGATTCCAAGTGTAGTGCGCGGCTGGTGCACATAAGTGAAGTACACACACTGTAAGGGTCCATTTGGCCGGATGGATTGGAAGGGATTAAATGGTATTAGGGTGGATGGCATGGATTTCTAGGTAATGATGGTGTTGTCAGTGGATTGTCTTGAGATCCATGGGATTGCTATATCCCTGGATTGCTCTATTCAGTCTGTCGGCCAATCTCAGATTAAACCTTCCCATCCCTTCCAATCCCTCGAACCAAACACGTCTCATGCAAATTTGAACGGATTAGGGTGGATTGGATGGGATTTTTAAGGGTAATGATGGTGTTGTCAGTGGATTGTCTTAAGATCCATGAGATTGGGATCAGATCACCGACTTTGTTTAGCACGCCCAGCTAATCCTGGGATTTAACTTCCAATCCCTTCCAATACCATCCAGTCCCTTCCAATCCGACTGGCCAAACGGGCCCTAAGTGAGGTCCACCGTGATGTTTTCTACGAAATTCACGTTGTCCATCCGACTTCTCATCTAATTTAAGGGCCTGAGACTAAAATTAAAGCATATCCAGATATCAGGTGGGCCCCAAATAAGTGTTTTATGAGATGACTTGTCCGTTAGGCCACTTGTACAGGGATCCAATGGCTAAATTTTGATCTGTATGGTTAATTTACGGTCATCAGGTCAGATATGAAGTTTTGAACTAAACGGATAGTGGGAACATTTTGATCTTGCATTTAGGATGACTTTCGTGCCATTTTAACTTCAATCACTTGATTTTCTCAAATCTTTGGCATATAAATTCTTCGATCTTGGTCTCCTAGGATCCGTCCCTTGCCTTGGTGATTCTTAAGCATCAAATACATGCCTTTAGCACCCCTTTCAGTCAAAGCTCCTAAATTCACCTTGCAACACAAACATGATTAAAATAAGGAATTAAACATTATCATGTATATAAAATCAGGTACTAACTGAGGTCTAATATGCAATATTTTACCTCAATATAATCCCCAACCAGCATTTTTCTAGTCCCAAGTAAAGTATGCGAAAATTATTTTAAGAATTACGGAACAATTTCTATAAACTCAAGTGTTTTTTGAAAAATAATCCAGATACTAGAATTCTAAGATGCATTCATGTTGAATATTACTTTCTCCTAGACTCAAGTGCACAGATAAACTTCATAGTCGGGTTCAAAGTATTAATCCATCAATTAGAATAATTCTAAACATTGGGTTCCATGAGTGTAAAGAATAACCTTAACTTATCACAATTAAGGATCCAATTGTCGATTTTCATAATAACATTAGTAAAAAAAGAGCATTTTGGATAACCCAACCTAAACCAAAACCTGCTTTACAATTTAACCTTTTTATTCTTCCAGCGTTTGATTTTTTCATCGATGGCTTCACGTGTGTCAACCTTTTTAACAATCTTTAATAGGTAGTTATTTTCGAACATAATTATTTTTTAGTGGGGTATTCTTCTTTTTTTTTTAAATAATGAATATGATGGAAAAATTCCTCAAGTTGGTTTCTTCCATGCTTAGTGATTACTAGGTTAACAATTCAATATCGAACTAAAACTTTAATGTGTAAGCTAGATGTAACATGTGAAATCATGACTCAATCAATGTTTAAAACTTCTAATTATAGATTACTAATTCGAACTTTAACTGTTAAATCTAACAGATAGCTAAATCCAAGAGTCATAAATTACCAACATTATGTATCTTATACTTCTAAATTAAAGATGGCCTTCAAAATCACTTCGAATTCAAAAGAATTTATAGAAAAAATTTAAAAATTTTCACAATTTACTCAAGACCAAGAAAATATTTATTAGGTAACCTAATCTCTCATCCTCAACCTAAAATCTACATTGTCATCAATATAACAGATATAAGCATGCAATGCACATGAGACAACAAAAGTGAAGGAGAAGTGATTGAAAGATAGTACTTGACGAAGCTTTTCTAAAGAGATCTTAGCGTAAGAGTGGGTCAGCACAAGAGTGAAACCAACAAAAATAAATTATCCTAAAACGACTAGAAAGCAAACTATCCTAGCGGCATAAAGTCAACTATCTGATAATGATAAAAAGAAAAGTACCCTAGTCCTATAAAAGCAGGGAAAAAACTACTCAGGTATGCCACAAGGTTCCTCCTCAGGCTAATATCTTGATAAATTTCTCAGCAGATTTCTCGACAAAATCATTTAAAAGCCCTTTTTGTAATAGGCTTGGATGCCCTGGAGCATGAATTTCCAGATAATTTATAGACCTCATAAAAAAAAATATTGTGGAATCGCCTGAGGTATCCAAAGGATATATGATTCACCTGTGACAGAAAAAGTTTCAATGTTAATACTCTATTGTGAATCAGAGACTACCACTACAAGAAATATGATTTTTTACCTACGAAAATAATTTTCGTAGGTAAAGATGGGTTTTACCTACGAAATCAATTTTCGTAGGTAAAAGCTAACTTTTACCAACGAAATTTTATTTTGTAGGTAAAACCCATCTTTACCTATGAATATTTTCATAGGTAAAGGAACTTTTGCCTTTTTCACATCATAAAAAATTGAAAACATTATTTTTACGTACGATATTTAATTTCGTAGGTAAAACCAAGCTTTACCAACGAAACTATTCGTAGCCAAATGTTGTTTTGAATTTTTTACCAACAAACTGCAATTTCGTAGGTAAAAACCAATCTTTAGCAACAAAAATATTCCTAGCTAATGGGTAATCAAATAATCTAATCTTTACCTACGAAAATATTCGTAGCTAAATGATGTTTTGAATTCTAAAAATCGAAAACTTAACTTTTACCTACGAAATATACTTTCGTAGGTAAACCCAATATTTACCTACAAAATTGTTCGTAGCCAAAGGGTGTTTTGAATTTTCTAACCCATCTTTACCTACGAAAATGTTCATAGCCAAAGGGTGTTTGAATTGGCCATAAAAAATCGTATCTTTACCTACGAAACTATTCGTAGCTAAATGATGTTTTGATTTTACTTTTACCTACGAAATTGTTTCATGGGTAAAACCTTCTTTACATACGAAAATATTCGTAGTTGAAGGGTCTGTAAAATTTTTCAAAAAAATACAAAATCAAAAACCCTCCTTTTACCTACGAAACCAACTTTCGTAGGCAAAACATATATTTACCTACGAAACTATTCGTAGCTAAAGTGTCTTTTAAACTATCAAAAAAATTAAAACCACTCCTTTTACCTACGAAATGAACTTGCGTAAGTAAAACCTATCTTCACCTACGAATATATTCATAGCTAAAGGGTCTGTCAAATTTCAAAACTCGAAAACCTTACTTTTTCCTACGAATTCTAGTTTCGTAGGAAAAACCCCACTACAAGAAATATGGTTTTTACCTATGAAATTTTTCGTAGGTAAATGATCTTTTGCCTTTTTCAAATAATAAAAAATAGAAAACAATACTTTTCCCTACGAAATATATTTACCTACGAAAACGTTCGTAGCCAAAGAGTGTTTTGAATTTTCTAACCCTTCTTTACCTATGAAACTGTTCGTAGCCACAGCGTGTTGCTTAATCAAAAAAATCCCATCTTTACCTATGAATGTATTCGTAGCTAAATGATGATTTGAATTCTTAAAAATCGAAAACTTAATTTTTACCTACGAAATATACTTTCGTAGGCAAAAACAAATATTTACCTACGAAACTGTTCGTAGCCAAAGTGGCTTTTGATTTACTTACTAACTTTACCTACGAAACTCTTCGTAGCCAAAGGGTAAATGTTTAGCTACCAAAATATTCGTAGCTACATGATGTTTTGTAATCTAAAAAATTGAAAACCTTACTTTTGCCTATGAAATTATTTTGTAGGTAAAAATAATAGTTACCTACGAAAATATTCGTAGCTGAAAAACCTAATCATTACTTTTGCCTACGAATTATAATTTTGTAGGTAAAGGGTCTTTTGAATATTTAAAAAATCAAAAATTGAAAACCTTATCTTTACCTACGAAAACATTCGTAGCTAAAGGGGTTTTTGAATTTTCCATAACAACAAAAATTAGAATACCTTACTTTTACCTACGAAATGTACTTTCGTAGGTAAAAACATCTTTACCTACGAAAATATTCATAGCTGAAGGGTCTTTTGAAATTTTCAAAACTACCATTAAATCAAAAACGTTACTTTTGCCTACAAAATGTAATTTTGTAGGTAAAACCATTCTTTACCTACTAAAGTATTCGTAGCTTAAGGGTGTTTTCAATTTTTATAAAAAACCAAAAATCAAAAACTTTACGTTTACCTACGAAATGTAAAACTCATCTTTACCTACTAAATAATTCGTAGCTAAAGGGTCTTCTCAATATTTCAACTCATTTAAAAAGGAGAAAACGTAACATTTGCCTACGAACTATAATTTCGTAGGTAAAAACCATCTTTCCCTACGAAAGCATTCGTAGCTAAAGGGTTCGTTGTTGTCTTTTATACTTTTACCTACGAATTGTAATTTCGTAGGTAAAACAATATTTACCTACGAAAGTATTTGTAGCTAAAGGCTGTTTTGAATTTCCTCCCCAAAAATCGAAAACCAAATTTTCACCTCAAATTTTCGCGGGGTACATGCAAAGGTGGCGGGAAGACTTTTTCCGACGAAAACATTCGTCGGTAAAAGTGTTTTTCCTATTTTTTTTTCCGACGGCTAAAAACCGTCGGTAATAATGTAAAAAAGTTTTAATTTTAACATTTTTTTGCCTATAACCTAAATGTGTGTGTGTGTGTGTGTGTGTGTGTGTGTGTGTGTATAGATAAAATTTAAAAAAAAATTCAGTGGATGATATAGCCTCAACACATTCTGAAGTTTCAGACTTCGGTTCAATTTTGAGCTCCTCTTTTAATGGTAAGTATTTAATATCTATGGAGGGAAGGATTTCAGAGTAAGGATTCTCTCGGTCCATGATAACCATTAAGGTATTGTCTTGTAAGGCATCCACTATTTCTTTTATTATATGATCGTTTGAATTTGCATAGTGTGTTAAGTAATCATTTAAAGAGTTGAAAATTTTAGTTGAGAGTAACTCATTTTTTACATTGAAGCTTGTAATGAGTTGATGAAAGACTCCATTACCTTTAAAAGTAGATGGAGGTATGCTCTCTTGCTTCAGCCCTGCACAGACAAATTGAGGGTCAGTAGACGAAGTATTGATGTGAGGACTCTATTCATTGATACTACTCAGAAGAGGCATTGAATTGTAAAAAAATGACAGTTCAGATGATGGCTTCAACTGGATGGTTTCAACTTCTGGAGTTATATCAAGTAGCTCGTCCATTTCCCGAATCATATCATTATTCAATTCAAGGGAGTGGCTTAAACATGCATCACAAAGGTTAGAAGGTTTAGGTGAAAGTGGTTCATCCTCCACATCTAAATTGGTCATGTCAAGTAGGTGGAGTAGATCACTATGGTCGACAACTTCTTGAACCTCTTGATCATTGATCTGAGCCAAACTTGACATTGAATCTCAATACACATCATCTTCCAATTCAGTGTATTACACACTTGGAATAGGATCGCTTTCATCACATTCTATTCCTAGATTGGGTTAAGGTTCGAATAAACCAACTTCTTCCTCATCATTAAAATCAGATGTGTCATGTGGGTGAAGTGTGTAAATATCATTATATTTTAAAACCAATAATGTCTCTTGATTATTCCTTTGGACCGTCATCGAGATCGACTCATCGAGAAATTGAGCCAGATACTCATTAATGGATTCCAACTCCTTATTTTAAATTTCAGAGTTCTCCATGAGCAAGTTAGGATCACTGTCATTGTATTATGTTTCTGGATGGAGTTGTGACTGGGACAAACTAGCCTCCATTATCTCATTATAAGTAGGGAATCCAAAGGAGTAATCAACAAAATCAATTGGCGGTTCATCTCTCCAATGTGTAAAGTTGACATCACTTTCCTTGCACTGTATTTGTAATTTGGGTTGGGGTTGGGATGAATTAGTCTCCATTAGCCTATCAAGCTGTGATTCAAGCATTTTGAATAATTTTCTTATGTCAGTAACATAGTCTGTATAACTCTGAGGTGACTCCTCTTAAATCGTTTTCGGTGAATATTCAAAAGTGGCTGATCGAAGAGGGTTTTCACCATGATGTTTTATTGACTCTACTTCGACATATTTCTATTTCCACTGATCATAATCATACGGGTTATAGGTCAGGAGTTGATACGCGTCATCATTTAAATAATCACGTACTGTTTTCTTGACTCGTAGAGTGCAATTATTTTTCTGTAAATAATCACCGAATGACTTCTTAATCAGTGGATCATCATATTTCGATCAGTTGAAGAATTTTTTAGAAAATATTTGAGGCATAGTTTATTTCCCATCATAATCATCATACATCCTTTCCCAAGATTTCTTAGTTATCTCAGCATATTGACGTTCCCACTCTTGCATGGTGAAACCTTAACTCTAAATCTAATCTAAAAGAAAATAAAAGAAAAATCTTATAGCAATAAGAGATCTAGATAGAGGAGAAGTTAGAAAGAAGTTACTAGAGTGGAGGGTCCTATGTTAAGATCCTGTAAAACAAAAATAAAACAAAAGAAGTCACTTTTTAAAAATAAAAATAGAAAGTTAGTTTCTAAAAAGGAAAGAAATCTTAGAATTAGAAAGTTTCTAAAAATAGAAAATAAAACCATAATCCTAAAAATAGTAAAATTAAAAAGAGATTACAAATTTAGAAAGCCTATATCTAGGTCCTACAAAATAAGAAAGTTAGATTAGTTTTTAAAAATCAAATAGAAAAATCTAAACCTAAAATTAAAAACTAGAAAAATCCTAATCTTAACCTAATTCTAAAACTAGTTAATCTCAGAAAACTGTAACCGTCAATCCCTGGCAATTGTGCCAAAAACTTGTTTACACTCCAAGTATAGGGTTGCGATGTAGTAATAATCTCGGTAAGACCAAGGTCGAATCCACATGATTAAACCTTGTACGTAATCTGAAAGTAACTCGAACTAGAACTAGAATAAGATGTAATCTAAATCAAGAAAAATTAAGAGAATAATGATGAAATATTTAACTAAAACTTATAAAGTTCAAAGGTGAAAAACTAGGGTGCTAAGGATCCACTTATAGAGATCAAGGAGATTTATACTTGCTTCATGTACAACTACAATCAGAGTTCTATCTTCATCCAGCTGGAAGATATTTCATTAAAAACCAATCTTAACTTCCTTTGATCCAGTTCTCAAGAGATGAGAGGTATGAGAATTAAAATTGATTCAATCATAAATCTATGCCAATGAGACAAAGCAAACAATAGAATTTAACCAATCTCAGTGAATTATGAATGTTAGGAAGGGTTCCATCTTCCAACCATGTCGATGAGACGATGGTGAATAACAGGATTCCCAAGTTCACAATCCTAATAATGAAAAGAACATGCTTAAAGCTATCGCAGATCTATTGTAATTTAAGTCACAACAAACCATTAAAAACTGAAAACATTCCTTATAATCAAACTAGAATCAAAGTTGGTTCAATTTAAACACGAATTAAAACATAAAAAATTGCCCATCACACTACAAGCTTCACCTCTTAGCCCTAGCTAAGAGGTTTAGCCAACCATAGACATGATAAACTATAATCTCTTAAACAAAACACATAAACAGAAATAGGAAAAATGAAGAAGGAAAACTTCAGATGAAGAATGCCAGCCCACGTTCTCACCTCCACCTTGCTTTTTCTCCACACGTTAAGGGATTGAATGCCTTCTCTCTCTTTCTCTCTCCTTTATATTGGTAAGGGAGGTCGGTTTGGAGGCTGGAAGTCGGTGGCTGGGAGCTTTTACATGGCTACAGTGTGCGCAACGATGAAAAACGTAACTCAACTTACGTTTGGAGTGACTTTTCGACCGGTGGACGGTCCAAGAATCGATTTTGGCTCCATGGTTAGGGTAAAGACCCCCTTCCCGAGCTGTTGGACGGTTTAGATCAAAGATCCGACCATCTTCTAGGCCATACAATGTCCCGCAACGTGTGGGAAAATTGAATGCACGTTGCATGCAAATTTTCCTACGCTGAGATGCTCGGTGGGCCCCATAGTGATGTTTTCAGAGAAATCCACCCCATTCATTGGATTCCTAGAGAAATTTGGGTCGAAAATAAGTGGTTTTGGTCGAGTTTTGGTGCAACCCACTGTATCAAATCACTCCACCGTTCATCTTGTGTTTGACGGTGATCTACATATGTACATGTGCATGGGGCCAAAAGGAAACCTTGGCGAGGGTCGTGGCCATCCCCCAGAGTGAATGGATAGTTCAAATCGTCATTTTGGATGATCATAGTGGCCCATAGTGAAACCCCAGACGGACATCATCCGTCTGTTGTAAACAGAGAGGGACTTCTTTGTTGCGGGCGAGAATGATCGCATTAAACTCAGTTTGACCCGATTCCAAGTGTGGTGCGCGGTTGGTGCACATGAGTGAAGTACACACATTGTAAGTGGGGTCCACCGTGATGTTTTCTAGGAAATCCACACCATCCATCTGACTTCTCATCTAATTTAAGTCCCTGAGACTAAAATTGAAGCATATCTAGATAACAGGTGGGCCTTAAATTAGTATTTTATGGGTTGATCTATCCGTTGGGCCACTTCCACAGGGATCCAATGGCTAAATTTTGACATGTACGGTTAATTTAAGGTCCTCAGAATAGATATAAAGTTTCGAGCCAAACGGATGGTGAGAATCCCGTGATCTTGCATTTAGGACGACTTTTAGGCCCCTTTAACTTCAATCACTTGATTTTATCGGATCTTTGACATCTAAATTCTTCGATCTTGGTCTCCTAAGATCCGTCCCTTACCTTGGTGATTCTTGAGCATCAAATCTATGCCTTTAGCACCCTTTTCAGTCAAAGCTCCTAAATTCATCTTGTAACACAAACATGATTAAAATAGGGCATTAAACATTATCATGTATATAAAATCAGGTACTAACTGGGGTTCGATATGCAATATTTGACCCTCAACACCTATACCTCGCTTAGTATTCCTACCTCTCGCGAGCAGTGCATCAGAAGATGTCCATATGCCGCCGTTTATCTTTCTCCTGACCTTCCCTTCAAGGGATTAGATAACGGTGTCCACACACTAGGACTTATTACTGGCGCAGAATGAGTCCCTAAATGACTCATACGATGCATGAAGAGGATTCAACAACATACATGACTGATCTTCATCTTTAACCAATTCCTCCATGTCCAGCAACTTGCAAATCAGTTTATTAAAACTACTGATGCGGGCCTCCACATCTCCACCCTCTGTCATTTTGAAGTTGAACAACTGCAGATTCAAGTGTAGGTTCTTCTTAGTGGACTTTTTAATATAAAAGTTATCTAACTTTGCTTACAAACTCACTACGATTTTCGTCCTCAAGACATTATAGAGGACCTCATCCATAAGATAAGCGAATAGAGGATAAGGCACTTTTATCAAGAGTATTCCAGTCTTCACCACTCATGGACGATGGTCACTCCTCAAGAGCCCTATTTTTTCCGTGCTTAGTTAATAGGATAATCATCTTAACCTTCCATAACTCAAAATTATTTTTTCATGAGTACTTCTTAATATCATGCTTATTGTTTCTCATTAAGACTAATCCTTTGAATTCAAGCTTGCGCCCCAACGTTAGCTTTAATACCACTTATTAGGGGATCGCGGAAGCACATAGAGATGAATCTAGGATAGCAATCCAATAGTACTAAGCAAACACAAAGAGAATACAAGAATTTTAATGTGAAAAAAATTACGGCACAAAGTGACAAATGATCACTATGAAAGTAGAAATTACAAAGAGCGAAAGCTTACCCGATTCGAACAACCTTAAATCTCACCCTTGCTACATGCCTTTGAAATCATAAGATGATTTAAAAACCCTTAGAATATCTCACAATCCCGTTTACACCTATATATACAGCTTTGGAAAGAATCTCAAACAAAATCGGAAACAAATCCTGCAATTTCGTAGTTTTGTAAAAAATCTACACAGAATCCGTCGATGTCATTGAAGCCTTATCGATGGCATCAAACTAATCCTGTAGATGGCATCAAAGGTCTGTCGATGGCATCAAAAAAGTGCCCAGTTAGTCTAACAACTAACTGAAGAAAATTCAAAAAATATCAATGGGATCGAGAACTGTTCAATATCATCAAATGTGACATTGAACAAGCTATCGATGACATCGACAGACCATGTTTCTCACTCGATTTAAGACATCAAATACAATAATAAGTACATCTAAACCAAACATGACATATAACATTAAGTTAAGTAAGTCACATAAAGATGCAATGACAAACTTAAACAATCGAAATTATATATCTCATTTTAGAAGCGATCTCTTCTAATAATAATCAAAAGCTAAGGATTAATATCCTTTAAGATATCATCTTTACCTCTATAAACATGCATTCTGACACTATATATATTTTTATATTAGCTCGACATTACCTTTAAAAATTTCTGTCATAAATGAACTAAAATAATATAAGTTAGATTGATTCCAATATAAGTTAAACGTGCATATCAATAATTGGACATTACCCAAAATAATGTCATTACAAACATGCATTCCTGATGATATTCTTCAGGATATTATTGACATTAATCAGTCACAAAATTCATTTATAAGTCGATTCCTTTTGGAAGCCCCGAATTATTAGTAAACATATATAACATAAAATTATATACGTAAAAGAATTTCGTGATAAAATTTTACCATGTCGTCAACCCATGCATTCTCTCATAGACATTTTAGCCAAACAGGAGCACCGTCAACATATGCCGCCTGTACAAATTCATATTCATCGGGGCTAAGCCTTCTTAATGGATCCATAAATATAGACTTCTAATGGGTTAAGTCCCCTGCTTGGACTTACACCACGACACCAACTGACCTAGGACGCACACCTTGCATGAGCATCACATATATTAGTTATATCACAATAAACAAGAATTGCATATTTTAACAAATGAAATTTTAAATACCTTCTGTGACTCCACTTCATTGTGCAGATAGAAATTCTCATTTTTCACCTCTTCTACACTTGTTAAATATTGCACAACTTTTCCAATAACTTCTTCAAGTGGGAGTGTATTCTTCTTCTCCCGCTCTCATCCCTTGAGTACTCTCTCATTCTACTATTTGAGTTTGATAAGGTCCATTTCTCTACATTCTTCTTCTTCTTCTCACCCGTCTCCATCTCCTTAACCATTTTCTTCATACTCCTCTCCTTTACTGCTTCTCTCCTTTTAACCTCTTTTTTTCGTACAACAGCGATAGTTTTTCTTCATCTACTATGGGATTAGGTTGTCACTAATCCTAAGTTACAAAAATATGCTTATAATGTCAAAAACACTGAAATATAACACGAATAAACCAAGTTTAAGGTCATATTTTAACTTACCTACCCATTTGTAAAAACTATTGATAGAGCCTCATATTTTTCCACCTTAATTGCCTTCCAATTTAGAAATTGTGGAATTCTAATCAAACTACGTCTAATGGCCTAACCTTTCGGTCAGCAGAGGCTGAGGATGACCTCATATGCAAAAAATCATTATATGAGAGAAACAAGAATTAATATTAAAATAAGGCTCATTATAGTAGCATAATAATTTACAGAAATATTAAAATAAGGCTCATAAAAAAAATTACATCGAGGGCATATGGGCATTCGTGGAAGTCGTAAGAGTCCGTAAGGTGCTTCTTAATCACGGTACTAACTACTTCTTTAAAAATCTAGTACCCTACACTCCCTATGGGAATTGACTTACTTTCCATGAATTACTTCTCTTAAGAGCTTCTTTTTTTTGGTAAAAGGGTATTAGGTTTGACGAGAGTCGTTAATAAGCAATTTCTTCGAATTTGCAGTCGCTTAAACCCCGTAAATCCGCTTACGATTAAGAATCTAAAGATCTTTTGCCCTAAGATGACTCTCGAGCATTCCAAAGATTCCAAGTAAGGGACCACATTTACAGATATAGAAGGTGTTAGGCACCCACTCTGCCTATACGGATGTATGGTCTTTACTTTATAGGATTTGACTAACTTCTGAGAAATAAGATTAATTCTCACACAGAAAAGATGTAATATAATGCAATGTTGATAATGAGTAATCGATCCAAATTTCTGATAAGCAATATCTGATTATGTCGGCTAGCTGCAGAGTATATGTTCGAATCGACCGAGTGTAGAGTAAAAAGTATGTAGAAATGTGATGTGTGGGATGCTAGATGTTGTGTTGATGTTTATGACAAAACGATGGCTAATTGAGTGGGTTTCTGGTAGGCGAGCTCTGATTATATTAGCAAGCCACAGAGCATACAACTGCCAATTAAATATAAAAAAATGATGAAATATAATGCAGTGATGATGTATTTGAGTAGGGGGGTTAAGAAGGGAATGAGTGTTACACAATGCTAATGCTGCAACTTACATGTAATTGATTGAAATTTGAATGATTGGATGGACAGTAGAATTACAAACACAAGATCAAGTGGCTTGGATTAGGACTTAGGTGGCTCTAGAGACTCAGATTCTAGTTAGGCTAGGTTAGACTAGGGATGGACTCTCTCTCTCTCTCTCTCTCGCTCTCTCTCTCTCTCTCTCCTTGGTGGAGGGATGCTTGGATGTAGTGGATGATTTCCCACACTACTTAATGATGGAATTGGAAAGGAAATGGGGCTATTTATAACCCAAAAATCTGATTATCTTGCAATTTCTATAAAGTCAATAGGCAAAAGGCAGTTGAAGAGTTATAATTGGAGATTACCATATGACATCATTTCATAGGTTGAATGAGGTAGTTAAATGGTAAATTTGAAAAAGGAGATAAGCATCGAAGTAAATGCATACCAATTGCACACTTAAGGGCTATAAAAGAGAGACACCACATGCTTAAGGAATGCCAGCCTAAAGAGGGGGAGTGCTACGTGTCTAGCAAGAAGCTGGTTGCTACCGGTCTATGCTTGGACTCCATACTTTGGCTGGCGACCTTCATCATTTGTGTAAAGGTTGGACTGTGAAGGATGTTGCATCGAGGTTGTGTATTGTAATTAGATTGGGCTTAATTTTGGGGTTTGGTTCAGGCTTGATTTTAGGCTTAACTTGGTGAGTTGACTGAGTTGTTTGGACTAGGTAGGCTGACTAGATGGGTTGAATTAACAAGTTGGCTCGCTTAGCTGACTTAATGCTCCAGGGTTTTAGGGTCCTAGGGTTTAGGATTAGATAGACTGAATTGACTGGATTGAGTTTAAAATATTAGGATTAGGGTTCTTATGGTTTAGGTCTCTAGGGTTGGTTGGCCATCAATCCATTGGTTCAAACTCAATCAACTTATCATCCTTAGGTGGGGTGTCTACAGGTAATGATGTAGAGCAGGTCACGGACAATTTCATGGCTAAGATGGATCAGAAAAGGCACAGTTGACGATAGAAGTGATCCGGACCATCAGATCATAGATCGGGCGTATCTCGCAATCCGGAATGAGTTATCTGACGTAAAATATATGATTTGGAGTAGAACGAGCTACTTTAGCCAACCAACCCTGCTACGCCGGGTTGCGCAAATCGAATTTGCGAGAAACCCCGTGATCAACAGTCGTTTCCCTGTTTTAATTTCATTTTTATTATAAATAGTAAGTTTTAGTTTGCTTATAGCTCTTCATCCGTTAGGCTTTAGAAATTGTGTTTAACATGAAAAGTGCTTAGGATAATTAGGAGAACAGTTTGGTGAAGCCAAATAGGACACTTACTATTTTTGGCCGAAAACCTTGCGCACTAGTAGACATCATAACCATCTATAAATAGTAAGTTTACTATTTATAGTAAGTCGCGGATTCTAGGAGTTTTAGTTGTAGTTTGAGTCTGATTTCTTTCCTATTGCTTGGTTCCCTTTTTTAAAGGGATTTGAACTCATTTTATTTCATGCAGCAATTAATTTTGAATTTTATTAGAGTTTATTCCTATTCTCTTGCTTTCTTTCCTCGTGGATTCGAGAAGTCTCTGTGAGGAGTCCAGAGAAGCTCCATGGATTCGGAGTAGTTATCCTTGAGGAAGACGGTGTTCGACCTCATCACGTTCATCCCTGCGTCAATTTGGTATCAGAGCGAGGTTTCTCCTCGGGCCGATGGCAAACAATGAAGGTATGAATCAAAGTCTTGTGGACGGTGATCCAGGGATTTGTTATCTTTCAAAAAGAATGAAAGCTTTCCATCGGGAGAGTCAGTTGACCATGCAAGGGCTACAGGCAACCCTTGACCGTCTTATGGATGTGCTACTTCTGCCCCGAGCCCTAAGCGGTGCTCCACCACCCATGGTAGCCCCACCACTTGTGGTGCTATATGACATGACCCCGATTATCACAGAGCGCTACCAGTGGTAAACTGCAAGGCTACACCAGATGATTCTAGTTCCAGTGACGAGGACATTAATGAGGGTTTTGCCGACGACTAATCCATGGAGGCGATCATCTAGATCATGCTGAAAGAGACTATCGAGGTAAGGCTGAACTTCCTAGTTTTAACGGTTTATTACGTATCAAAGATTTTCTTGATTGGCTAGCCGAAGTAGAGAGATATTTTGATTATATGGACGTGTCAAATCAAAAAAGGGTGAAATTGGTAGCGTTTAAATTAAACTCTGATGCTTCTGCATGGTCGGAACAATTACAACTCTCATGAGCCCGCCAGAACAAAGCGCCCATCGCATCATGGCCTTGGATGAGACGTCTTCTTCGATCATGATTTCTTCCTAGTGATTATGAGCAGATCTTATTCCAGCAATACAAGAATTACCAACAAGGAAATCGAACTGTTACAGATTACATTGGAGAATTTCAACAGTTAGCTACACGAAACGATCTGTCAGAATCTGAGTCACGAAAGGTGGAACGATTTATAGGAGGGTTACGACTGGCAATTCAAGACCGAGTTCAGATGTACCCGGTCAGGACCGTAGATGAAGCAGTTCAATTGACAGGGAGAACAGAAACACAACTTGCAAGAGCTCATGCTCGTCCCTATCCTTTAAATCGACTCCCTTATGACAGGTCTCACATAGGATTCAGTGCTGGCTTGAGGAAAAGATCCGGTAGGAGAGCGTCCTTAACCTCCTCCACCCGCAAACCGTGATATAGGGAGCGGCTCATCCAGACTTCAACGAGCAGCACCCACAATAGCGGGCCCGAGTAGGATTCTAAATCCTTATGGTCGGCCAAGGTCGAATAATTATTACCGCTGTAGCCAACCAGGCCACTTATCAAACACTTATCCTCAACGTCCGGCAACACACTTGACTATAAACGAAGGGGACACTGAAGGTGAGGCCGCAGAAGAAAATCATTGCTTTAATGAATATAAACAAACCACTGAAGAAATAGCAGGTAGCGATGAATTGATGAGCAAGGATCGTGGTGAATCTCTAGTTGTGAGACGACTACTGTATATCCCATGAACGGAAGTACACCCACAACGACACAATATATTTCGTACTCGGTGCACTATCAGCGGAAAGGTCTATAATGTGATCATAGACAGTGGTAGCAGCGAGAACATCGTCTCAAGGGTGATGATGGACAAGTTGCAGCTACTAACGATGAGACATCCTTCCTCGTGCTCAATTGGCTGGATAAAAAATGTGAATGAGACCAAGGTAACTGAACAATGCACTATCTCGTTTTCAATTGGTAAACATTATAAGGATCAGATACTTTGTGATGTGGTCGATATGGAAGCTCGCCATATGCTACTCGGTCGACCTTGACAGTCGGACCGTGATGCGACCCATCGGGGACGAGACAACATTTACATATTCGTCAAGGATAATCGAAAAATAATCTTTGTCCCTATGACATGAGAGAACCACCCTAAAGCTTCTAAAGTAGAGGGAAGTTCTTTCTTGACCATTCAGAATTTCATGAAAGAGTCTAAGGAAACTGGTGATGTATACGCAGTAGTTATGAAGGGAGAAGAAAAGAAACTCTCAAACATCCCTCCAAGTTTAAAACTGTTGCTAAACGAATTTAAAGAAGTCTGGCCTGAAGATTTACCTGATGGATTGCCCCCCATGAGGGACATCCAACATCACATAAACCTCGTCCCTAGGGTTAGCCTGCTCAACCGCCCTCATTATCGGATGAGTCCGAAGGAGTGTGAGATACTTCAGGGGCAAGTGGAGGAATTGATCCATAAGGGTCTATTGAGAGAGAGAGCATGAGCCCATGTGATGTACCAGCATTATTAACGTCAAAAAAAGATGAAAGCTGGTGCATGTGTGTCGACAGCCGTGCAATCAACAAAATTACCATCAAATATCAGTTTCCAATACCACGATTGGACAACATGCTCGATATGCTAGGAGGTGTCAAGGTGTTCTCTAAACATGATCTAAGGAGTGGGTACCATCAAATTCGTATCATACCCGGTGATGAGTGGAAAACGGCCTTCAAGATAAAGGAAGGGTTGTATGAGTGGCTGGTCATGCCATTTAGCCTATCAAACGCACCAAGTACTTTTATGCGTTTGATGAATCAAGTTCTAAAACTGTTTACTAGACGATTTGTAGTAGTATATTTTAATGACATATTGATATATAACCAGGATGAGGCGGAGCACAAGAAACATCTCAAGCAGGTGCTGCAGGTCATACAAGATAACAAGTTATACCTCAACTTGAAAAAGTATAGTTTTTTAACTGACAGTATGTTGTTTCTAGGATTTGTTGTAACATCCACAGTCATTCGGGTGGATGATGAAAAGGTGCGAGCTATTAGGGAATGGCCGATCCCGACAAACATTCATGAGGTTAGGAGTTTTCACGGGTTAACGACTTTCTATCATCGATTTGTACGAGATTTTAGCATCATAGTCGCGCCTATAACAGATTAAATGAAAAAAGGGTCGTTTTAGTGGACCGATAAAGCTGACAAGAGCTTTCACGAGATCAAGCATCGTTTGTCTACAACACCGGTCTTGGTGCTTCTTAATTTCAACAAATTGTTTGAGGTGGATTGTGACGCTTCATATGTTGGAATCAGATAAGTATTATCACATAAAGGCAGGCCGGTAGCCTTATACAGTGAGAAGCTCAGTGAAGCTCGAAAGAAGTGGTTGACTTATGAGCTTGAGTTGTACACAGTTGTTCAAGCACTGCGACATTGGTAGCATTATCTGATTCAAAGAGAGTTTATTCTATACACTGACCATCAAGTATTAAAGTTTATTAATAGTCAGACTAACGTGAATCGTATGCATGCTAGATGGGTTGCGTTTTTATAGAAATTTTACGTTCATTCTGAAGCACAAGTCAGGACGGTAGAACAAGGTGGCTGATGCACTTAGCCATCGTGCTTCACTACTTGTTATGATGAGCAACGAGGTGGTCGGCTTCGACCGTCTCAAGGAGCTGTATGCTGAGGATGAGGATTTTAAGAATTCTTTGATAAAGTGTCAAGAAGGTCACCCCAATGACCTTCATATACAGGACGGTATTCTCTTCAAAGGAAATCGATTGTGCATCCCCCAAAGTTCTCTGAGAGAACAGATTATTCAGGAACTGCATGGAGGTAGCCTCGGTGAACACTTTGGGCGAGACAAGACGCGAGCTCTTGTGGAAGAGTGGTATTACCGGCCGCAATTAGTACGTGATGTGGGAAGAGCCGTATAACGTTGTCATATTTATCAGACCTCTAAGGGGCAATCTCAGAATACGGGCCTCTACACTCCGTTACTCGTGCCTGACTGTCCTTAGAAGGATTTATTAATGGACTTCGTGCTTGGTCTCCCACGAACACAACGCAGCATAGATTCGGTGTTCATGGTGGTTAATCGTTTCTTTAAGATGGTGCACTTTATCCCATGCAAGAAGACCCTCGATGCAACACATGTGGCGAATCTATTCTTCAGGGAGGTCGTTCGGCTACACAGGGTCCTCAAGACCATTACTTCTGATCATGACACGAAGTTCATTAGCCACTTTTAGCGGACTTTGTGGACTCGATTCGATACACGACTTCAATTCAGCAGTGCTTACCACCCACAAACTGATGGGCAGACTGAAGTTATGAATCGCACATTAGGAAACCTCCTTCGCAGTATTGCAAGAGAAAAGCCGAAGTAGTGGGACTTGGCCTTGTCTCAAGCAGAGTTTGCGTTCAACAACATGGTGAACCGCTCGACAGAAAAATCATCGTTCCAGATTATCTACGGACGAGTGCCTCGCCACACACTTAACTTGGTCCATTTGCCCAAGCACTCAGGTACGAGCATTGCAGCAGAACATATAGCAGATAAGATTATGGACATCCATGCGGAAGTACTGGCCAAGCTACATGCCTCGAACGAGAAGTACAAGGAACAAACGGACAAGCACCAGTGACCAAAAGGTGTTCGAGGTGGGCGACCGCGTTATGGTCCATCTGCGTAAAGAGAGATTTTCGACCGAAACATACAACAAGTTAAAAAATAAGAAGATTTGACAGGTACCGATCATCCGAAAGATCAATGACAACGCTTATGTTGTTGATCTTGCAGATGACATGACGATCTCACGGACTTTCAACATCGCGGACCTGACCGAGTATCATGAACCAGCGCAGGAGGAGAACTTGAGGATGAGTTCTTTTCAAGTGGAGGGGACTAATGTAGAGCGGGTCGCGGACAATTTCATGGCCAAGATGGATCAGAAAAGGCACGGTTGATGACAAAAGTGATCCGGACCATCAGACCTTAGATTGGGCGTATCTCACAATCTGGAATGAGTTATCTGATGTAAAATATATGATTTTGGGGTAGAACGAACTACTTTAGCCAACCAAATCTGCTACGTAGGGTTACGCAGTCCAGATTTATGAGAAACCCCCTGATCGATGGTCATTTCCCCGTTTTAATTTTATTTTTATTATAAATAATAAGTTTCAGTTTGCTTATAGCTCTTCATCCATTGGGCTTTAGGAGTTGTGTCCAACATGAAAAGTGCTTAGGATAATTAGGAGAACGGTTTGGTGAAGCCAAATAGGACACTTACTATTTTTGGCCGAAAACCTTGCACACTAGTAGACATCACGACCGTCTATAAATAGTAAGTTTACTATTTATAGTAAGTCGTGGATTCTAGGAGTTTTAGTTGTAGTTTGAGTCTGATTTCTTTCTTATTGCTTGGTTCCCTTATTTAAACGGATGTGAACTCATTTTATTTCATGCAGCAATTAATTTCGAATTTTATTAGAGTTTATTCCTATTCTCTTGCTTTCTTTCCTCGTGGATTCGAGAAGTCTCTGTGAGGAGTCTAAAGAAGCTCCGTGGATTCAGAGTAGTTATCCTTGAGGAAGACAGTATTCGACCTCATCACGTTCATCCCTGCGTCAGGGAACCGTGTCATTGGTACTCTTTCCTCGGAGGGTTCTAAATACCTTCAACAAATCCTTCTTTGTAATATGGGACTTATCCTTGAAAAATCGATCCCTATTACTCCTTAATGATCCTTGATCGCTCTGCTTCAATTTGTCTGTTGTTTCCCACTTGAGACCCATAATCAAGGTAATGCCCATCTCCCTGAATTGGAGAATAGTATCACTAAAGTCAAAGCATATGTCACTGAGGTGCCTTTATATTAGGCAGTGGATGGATAGTCCATTTTTCCTACATCTTTCATCAAAATCAAGCAGATACCCGAATTGGGTTCTTCTAAACATCTCCCTCCTAACAAGGAACTTGTTAAATGCATCATTCAAAGTAGGTAGAAATTGTACTGTTTACTTAGCGATGACCTTTATATTGGAGTATTCTACAAAAGGACTATGTTTTCTCACCACCAATAAGGATTCTGCCGCTTGAAAGATAAAGAATTAGATTTAAGTGTAATCACACCAATTCATATAATGACACCATTAGTAATTTATTAAATGCATAAGGACAGTGGATCATCGATATAAATGTAGATCGTTGATATTTTATGTAGATCACTGATATTAATTGTGGATTGTCACTAGCCACTGTGTATCGGCAATCCACTGTGAATATTTGTAATCTACATATAATATCGACGATCCATGGTCCTTATCAAGGACCAGCACTATCCACCATCCATATAAACACCACATCCTCCTCCCTTTCCCAAACTTCAACCATTCAAATAAGAAGAAAAAAAAAACTAAAAACTAAAAACAAACAAATATAATAAAATACCCTTCCAACATGGGACCACCACACTCTCCACCATACATACATCATCCATACAAATACCACATTCTCCTTCAACAAATTCCAACCATTCAAACAATAAATAAATATAAATAAAAACACACAAACAAAAAATTTAAAAAAAAAAAATTTAGAAAAGAGGACCACTATGCCCTCTTCCCTTTCACATATTTCCACCATTGATAACCATCAACAATAACAAAAACAACACACACAAAATTACTTTTTGGCATCATACCTTCTACGTTTGAGAATATAATCCGATAACTTAAAAAGTTCTCAATTTTCATCTAAAACTTCCCCGTCGTTTCGTAGAGATTGGTCCAAGTTTGTCATCGTCGCCGGGAGTGAGCTGTCTGTCCGTATAACTACCAATTGTCGATGGTGATTCACATCTTCATCGCGGTCCCCTCCTCTTCATATGGCTCCCTACCCTGAAGAATTAAAAAAGAAAAAGAAAGAAAAGGCCGAATGGCCATGCTATGAAAGGACCCCACTTTTTAACTCCACATGAGATCCTATCTAAGGCTCACTGGATTGTCTCGGAACAAAGCCAAGCTATCCATATAAAATGGATTTTAATTTCAGGCCATTGAACGAAGCTTGGGGGCATAACTCACTATAGATGGACTACACCGGTGAAAACAGTCTGGAATTAATGGATAGAGATCATGCAATTGTGGGTCACAAACAACTCCAATTTATTTATTTATTTTAAGAATGACTTGTTGTAGGTTCATGGTTATCTGATTAAAGTAAATGAATCAGATCGTCCGAAGAGTGACCACAATCGTTAATTTAATAGATCCCATACCCCATTTTCAAAAGGCCCTCTCCACTTTCACCAAAAGCTACTACCACCATATACGGGACGACGGGCAATGAAGCATTTTCATCATTCGAAAAGCTAAAAAAATGTCCACGGACTAAAAAAGCATAGATTAAAATTTTAATGTCAATGCATATATTAGGTTATAATTGAGGGTTATTTTAATTAATAACCCATTTTTCCCATATCTTTTGCCTCCCATACGCATGTAAGGACAAGTCAACTGACATTCAAGCCACCACATATGCCACATATCAGATAGGGCATCAGGTCAACTACGACATGTTGATGTCATTAGCAGGAGGTAATGGTTGTCCACCTAGTAGGTGAGCCGTGATATTAGATAAGTTGACTGGTTAGAAAATATCAGTTTAAAATGTTCACAACCGTACATTGTTCTGTTAATGTGGCTTACATGACTAGTTGGATAGCTAGCTCGAAGATTGCTTCTGTCTGCCACGTTGACCTATTACTTGTAAGTGCATTAGCTGATTTGTACAAGCACCATGATTTAGAAATAAGTGGTTAGAACACATCCGCTGAAATTTTTTCACAACCGTACATCTTTTGTTAATTGCGATCCATCTAATTAGTTGGGTGATCTAATTCTTAGGATAGGAAATCTATATAGTGGTACCTGCTTTTTTTTATGGATAGCTTGGATATTGCACCTACATCCCATGTTGGCATATGTAATGGGGATTCCCATTAACTGGGATCTGGATTCAGCCAAGTGGGTGCGACCCAGACTGTAGGGCCCACCTCTATGTGTTGAATATCCACCCGTCTATCCGTTTTACCAGTTTATTTTAAGGCATGGTCCCAAAAGTGAAGCAAATACAAATCTCAAGTGGACCACCTTATAGGAAAGGAAATGGTGGTAACTCAACACTTGCCATTGAAAAATTCTTAACCATCCAACCTGTTGATAACGTCACACATACCTAGATAAAGGGAAAACACAAATGGCAGCATAATCCAGGGCTTTTGTGGCCCCGAAAAAGCTTTTATATGTCCTTCAGAGATTTGGACCATGCCCTAAAATAAGCCAGCCAAACAGATTGCTGGATGTGGGGTGCAATTCACTTGAGCTGGTACCTGTCGGACTTGGTCAAGTTATAACCCGAGGGGCTTACCTCAATGTATATGTTATATATGGATGCTCTAAAATAAGGCAAATCTAGATCTCAAGTGAATGCACTAGAGAAATGGGGATCATTGAATTTCATCCTTAAAAACTACTTAGGATCCATCATGATGTTCATTTGCCATGGACCATGTTGATAAGGTTGTAAGAATCTTATAAGGTGGGCCTTATTGATCAAGGGTCTAAAGTTGCCTAAAGGTTGGATAGTGTGATCAGGTGCACCAGTGGGCCCACTAAGTTGTAACATGTCCAGAATTTGTGTAAGGGGTGGTGTCCTACTAGTGTAATACACATTAAGTGTTCTGATGGAAGTAGGATAAGTTATTCGTGTGGAGCCTTTCCTCCGCTCTCGTTAGTATATAACAAGGTATTGGTGCGGAGCCTTTCCTCTACCCTCCTCGTTAGTAAAAAGAGAGCTGGTCCTCAGTCCTACACCATCGTGAGAAGTTCCAGGCCCATCTATTCTCCTCTAAAAGGTGCAAGGAAAGGAAGATCTCACACCTCCGACTCCACAACAATAGCGGCAGAAATAGGTAAGCTGTCTGTTTTATCCATGAGTCATATCTAATGCACGATGGATCTTATGGTCATTCCACGTCAAGATCTTATAAAGGTCACAGACACCTGTATGAAACAAAAAGACAAATATCAGCTTGATCCAAAACTTTTATAACCTATATAAAAGTTTTCAATGGTAATTCACCACTGGTTCACGTGACGTGGTCTACTTGAGATTTGGATCTGCTTTATTTTTGAGCGCATGTTTAAATAAAAAAAAATTTAAAAAAAAAACGCAGAAGATATAAAACACATACATCAAAGTGGGCCCCACGGTCACCACCTGACAGCTGGACTCCATCAGGTGCCCACTTGGCTGAATACGTGATCTGTGGTCACAGCTAATGCGACCATGTAACGCCACGTGCATTAGCTGACTTGTACACACGTGGCTTTAAAAGCTTTTAGAGTAATGATTTTAATATCATCAACTTAAAAATTAACTAATCACTCAAAGTCTAGGATTATCCACTGCCTTAGGCTGTAGATTCCTCACTTAAAAAGGAAATGGAAAAGAAACGGAAACTCCCCTTCTTTTGTCAAGTGGGCCAATTTCGTCTTCACCTACGATGTTTGGCCAAAATGTTTTATGGTGACATTTTGGGCTTCACGTCGAACAAGTGGGGCCCATGGTTCAATAGCTCGAGCCGTTGATATGATGTGACTCATGTTGGATGGCCTGTCCAACAAAAATCTACTTAAATTTGTAGATTTAACTGGTCCTTTTCTTGTTTGAATGTGAAATGTTGCTGTATTTTCTATTAACCGTCTATTTGTTGACCTCCCATTGAAGGGTAAGGATTCTTCCAATCTTAAAGAATCTCGGTTCATGGGAGGCCAATCATAACATGGCCTAGGAAGTGAACGGCATGGATCATTGAGTTGTAGGCCCCACTTGCACCGAATGGAGATGGTTTGGCAGTAGCAGACTAGGCCATTTCCAACCGTCTGTCACTTGTGGTTGGGAATCTCTAGCCATTTCCATCAAACTTTCAATTGTACTTAGATATTTATTTGGGTGCTGTTAGTTTTACCCAATTACAAGGTAAATCCATGTAAAAAGCCTATCGTTACTTTCACCATGTATTGTCTTAATCAATACCATCCATTCATTTTACCATCTCACTTTAGGGTATGAGACAAAAAATTAGGCAGATGGTAAGCTCAAGTGAACCATACCACTGGAAACGGAGGATGATGACGCTTGCCTTTCAAAATTGAAATCTTTTTACGGTTTATAGGGATGTGTATCTTGGGTCCTTGCTCTTGTGGAGTTTAAACTCCCGGTCAAGGGTTGGAGTACCCATAGGTGGTGAAATTCCACTAGCGTGAGTGTGTGGGGTGTGTGCGCGCGTGTTAAAAAAAAAAAAAAAAAGATGTGGATCTCATCCAACCTATTCGTAAGGTCACACAGGCATGAAGGAAAAAAAAAAAAAGGGATGTGAATCTCATCCAACCTATTCGTAAGGTCACACAGACATGGAGGGTAAATACACATATGAGCTTATCCAAACTACAGTAGCTCTCAAGAAGTTTTCAACGATGCTCTCGAGAAGTTTTCAAGGATAGGTATTGAATTCCCTTATTTATGGTGAGTTGCTCCACTTGAGCTTTGGAGCTACCTATTTTTCGTTTCATCCCCTTAAATGAAAAAGGTACAAGAGATAGAGTTGGTCCACTTGAGCTTTGGATCTGTCTGATTTTTGTCTCATCCCTAGAAAAGAAAAAGTAAAAGAGATGAAGGGCGTGAACCAGATATTGATAACAGTGGCCCCACATTAAAATATATTTTAATGGTACCGTGGTTTTTTCTTGGTTTTACTACGAAAGCGTTCCAAACATAGCTACCTATCAACATCAAGTGGAGGTGGCTAGAAAGAAACTACTAGTGTGGTCCACTAGAGCCTTGGATCTTCATTATTTTTAGGCTCACATCCTAAAATAGTATAGAAAAATGGATGCATGGTGTGGATAAACCCATACATGATGGTGGGCCCCTCAGAGCCCCAATCTATTCCGAGCTTGGGACAAGCTGAGGTATTACCCAATCCACGTTGGCGGATTGCATACTGACACCAACAATGGCTACTCACTACTGGACAGTGACCCATGGGACCCACAATAACGTGTCTCTTATCCACGCCGTCCGTCCGCAAGAAAAATGTGGTGACTGAACGCCCACCTTTTGAAAAAAACATCTTAGGGCCCACTATAATATGTTTATTTGCCCTCCAACCTGTTGATTAGGCCACACAGGGAAAAACAAAAATATCAACTTAATCCAAAACTTTTTGGCCCCTAAGAAGTTTTAAACAGTGGACTTTCAATCACCATTGTTTCATGTGGTGTGGTCCACCTCAGATTTGAATTTACTTCATCTTTTGGTTCAGGCCCTTAAAAGGATCTAGAAAATTGGACGGATAGCATGGATTAAACACATACATCATGGTGGGCCCACGTAACACTGTTGAGTAGCGACTCTGCTGCTAATTTGCATCCCATTATATTCGTTAGAGACTACTCTCTACTTGACTCTAGTCATACAAAGTTTCTGTGCTTGCCCATCATAGATGTTATTATAGATAATAGGGTGCATACCACACGTGTAGAGCAAAGGGGAAATTGGAGAAAAAGGAAGAGAGTGAGAGACAAGGGGAAAGAATGTGGTTGCATGTAATTGTATGATAGGGTGAAAGAGAAGGGCGCCAAAATTATTTCAAAGTTAGGTGACTCATCTTGATACAAGGACAAAGTATCAATATCATATATGGTTGGGATTAAAGAAAATAGAGCTAAAAAGTTCAATTAGCTTGCACTATAACTCCTAAAAGTCATAACTTTGTACCTAGTTTTCTGTTTCATGCGTATGATAAACTATTAGAAAACTATTGATGAGATCTACACATTGAGGAATGCCAATGGTAATTGGCGCTTTAAATATTTTTTAAAAAAATAGGTCATTTCTAGTGTAAATTATGAGTTTAAAGTTTAAATTTATTGTTTATAGTAAGTTAAAAAAATATATTTTGAGGGTATATATTTTAGAATTTATAGTGTTGGAATAGCTTAAAATCTTTATTTTAATAATGAGAAAGAACTTAAGTTAGTTTAAAAATTATATACTATTTTTAGTAAACTTATTATTTTTAAAAAGTTTACTATTTTGAAAAGATTATAAGTTAAGAGTTAAAGGCTTATATAAATCATCAATAATTTACTTTTATTTCTCATTTCTTGGAGATTTCACGTTAGTTGTGAATTAATACAATGGCTATGCCTAGGAAGAAGATAGTAAACCCTTCTTGCACCATGCCCTGCTACCTTACATGATATCGGACTGAGGTTTTTTTCGGGCCGCTATACCAGTTGGTATCAAAGCGAGGTCTTCCCTCGGGTTATATTGGTGTCTGGCAATGGATCAGGCAGCAAAAATCATATGGATTATATTATGAAAAATCAAGCATTATGAGCACCAAGTTTGTAACCTTTTATTGAGAATATATTTGATAATTTAATGGAAGAGTTGAAAGCAATGATATCTCAGGTGATCAAATCCATGGGCCACAATATATTCAGGAAAACAAGTGACCCAAGACCATCAAAGGGGCTCGTGATTATAAGTCAGTTTGTGGTTGGATGTTTTCCAGCCAATCAGATATGAAAACTAAGATTGAACTTATGCAAGTCAAGAAATGCCTCTCAATGAATCTACCATCAAATTATTTGGTAAATCCAGGTATAGATCAACTGATAAATTCAATGTTAAACTAGAAAAACTTCCATTTAAATTAATAGAATAGTTAACGAGTGGCCTGATTTAAACAATCAATGGATCAACAGATATGATGGCTCCATGGTGAAAGAGAGTAACACTTTCATAATCATCCCATCAAGGTCTAAGCAGATCAACACCTTTATACCTTCTCCACAATGGCCAAAGTGCATAGATTGAAGGACGACAATGATTAAAATGACAGCATGGCCAACGACATTAATCGAGAGTGACCAATCCATTATTGTAATAGAGGTGGAACTCGACAACTTAAATATAAAAGGTATAAAAGGTTGCAATCCGTTGAGTTTTGTTTTCTAAATTTTAATCTAACTAGTAATTCTTCACTGTTAATTATTGTTGAAAACAAAAAAAGCCTGCTGTGAAAGCAAGTTATAACAATGGGCTATTACCATTCTAAACTTGGGGCATGACTTTAATTTTTCAAGTAGAGGGATTTAATATAGGACAAAGTCAAGGTCAATATTGTGGATGGTCAAAATTAAAAGAAATCAAGATGAAAAGTTCAATCTAAAGTCCGTCCATGCTACTATGTTGGACCAACTTAGAATACTAGTGTAATTACTTTCCATCTACGTCGAGCACTAGATCACAAAGAAACCATTAACTTTTGCTTTTAGTAGTATAATTCATTTTGTCTATACCTAACATGTTGGACCAATAAAGATATTGATATAAGGCCTGATCATCCATGCTACAAGCGCTGGATTACAAAGGAATTATCTTTTTAAGTTCTTTTTTCTTTTTAGCCAATACAATTAAGTTCTTTTTACTCACATTTTGTATGTACCGAATCTCCTTTGCTATGATAGTGAGAAAAGTCTTTTCATTTAAAATGCACAAAAAACTCATTAGAAAAAATAATCATCTCCTTCGTAAATCACTTAAAAAAAAAAAAAAAATACACATCCAAACTGTTTCAGTTCTCAGTCTCTTGGCACGTGGGGTGAAAGGTATTCATTTCGGATCGAGATATAAAAGGCTTAGACATGCCTAAACCATACACGCATGTATGCCTAACCGAATTTCAAGCCAAACACAACCATATATCTATTGTTAATTATGGTCCATTTGATCATTTGGGGGACCAAATTCTCATGATAAGAAATCTCTATAGTGGTACCTTTCTATGGATAGCTTGGATATTACACTTATATGCCATACTGGCAAATGTAATGGGAGCAGGTTAGCTGCGACTGGGATTCAGCTAGGTGGTTGCAACCTAGGCAGTAAAGCCCACCTCAACGTGTGTATTGTATATCCACACCATCTATCTGTTTTACCAGATTATTTTGGATATGGTCACAAAATTGAAGCAATTACAAATCTCAGGTGGACCACACCATAGGAAAAGAGTCAATGGTCACTGAATGCTCACCATTAAAAACTTTTAAGGATCCGCCGCATGTTTATTTGTCATCCAACCCGTTGATAAGGTCACACATACCTAGATGAAGGTAAAACACAATAGCAGCCTGATCCCAAAAAAAATTTGCGGCCCCCAAAAAACTTTTAATGGTGAAAATTCAATCCCTAATGTATTGTGCACTTGATATTTATATCTCTTCATTTTTTACACATATTTTGCACCATGTCCTAAAATAAGCTAGCAAAATGGATGGAAGGCGTGGATGTATACAACGCAGGCATCAAGGTAAGCCCCAGGGGGGCGATTCACTCAGGTCCCCATACAACAAAGTTCGGCCAGGTCGTGACCTGTGGGGCCTACTTCAATGTATATGTTGTATATCCACACCGTCTATCCATTTTACTAGCTTATTTTAAGTATGACCCCAAAATGAGGCATGTCCAAATCTCAGGTGGAATGCACCACAGGAAACTTTGATCATTGAACCCCTCCATTAAAAACTTCTTAGGATCCACCTTAATGCTTATTTTCCATGAAGGAAAAAAAAAACACAAATATCAGCTTCATCCAAAACTTTTGTAGCCCACAAAAAGTTTTTATTGGCCATTCACCACTCACCACTGTTTCCTTTGGTGTGGTCCACTGGAAATTTGTATCTGCTACAGTTTTGGGCCCATACTTCAAAATTAGAGGGGGGAAAAAAGATGGAGGTGTGGATAAACAACACATACATCAAGGTGGGCCCCACGGTCAGCTCCCCACCTGACTGAATCCACGCCCTGTGGTCGCAGCTAATCGCAGCCATGTAATCGCACGTGCATGAGCTGACTTGTACACACACGTAGCTCTGCAAAGCTCTAATAACTAGTTTTTTAAAAAATATATAATAATAATACTAAATTGGAGTGATGATTTTGATATCATGAACTTAAAAAATTAACTAGTCGCTCAAAGGCTAGGATTATCCGCTGCCTCAGGCCTTAGATTCCTCTCCAGAAAAGGAAATGCAAGAGAAACAAAAACTCCCCTTCTGCCAAGTGGAACAATTTCGTTTTCACGGTTTCACCTACGACGTTCAGCCAAAATGTTTTATATTGACATTTGAGCTATACGTCCAACGAGTGGGCCCATACTTCAATAGTTTTGAGTCCTTGATATGACGTGCCTCTCACATTAGATAGCATCTACAACAAAAACCCACTTGAATTTGAATATCCTAGCTATATGGTAACGACCCTTTCTTGTTTTAATGGGAAATGTTGCTGTATTTTCTATTAACCGTGTACCTATTGACCTCCCATTGAAGGGTAAGGATTCTTCCAATGTTAAAGAATTTTGGTTCATGGAAGGCCAAGCATGTCATGGCTTAGAACATGAATGGTATGGATCATTCAGTTGTAGGTCCCACTGGCACATACAAAGGAGATGGTCTGGTGGTAGCGTATACCAAGCCATTTGCTACCATCCATCACCTGTGGTCCAGAATCTCTAATGGCATTTCCATCAAACTTTCAATTGTGCTTGATATTTATTCTGAGGCTGTTTGTTTTTCACTGTTACAATGTAAATCCCTGTAAAGTGCCCATCATTACTTTGAAAAAGAGAGAAATATCACGCTATTTTGGCTTTGAAATTCTTGCTTGCATGCATGAAATCAAACAGAAACCGCCTACCATTAAAATTTGTGGTTAACACCGTGTTGTATGTGTCTGATCCACACCGTCCATCCGTTTTATCATCTCACTATAGGGCAGCAGCCCAAACATGAGGCATTTTGTAAGGTCGAGTGGACCACACCACAAAGGGAATGGTGACGTCCACTATTCAAAATTGAAACCCTCTTGGGGCCATGGGGATGTCCATCTGTCATCCAACCTATTCATAAGGTCACACTGACATGGATGAAGGGTAAACACAAATATGAGCTTCATCTAAAACTTCCATAGCCCTCGAGAAATTTTCAATGGTAGGCGTTAAACCGTTTTTGTGGGGGTGGTCCACCTGACCTTTGGATCTGCCTCTTCTTATTTTTTGTCACATGCCCTAAAATTTGCAAGGGATGGCAGACGTGGATCAAACACATAGATAACAGTAGGCCCCATTCCAAAACATGCTATACCTATCAACATCAAGTTAAAGCAGCTAGACAGGAACTATTAGTGTGGTCCATTTGAGCGTTGGATTTGCCTTATTTTTAAGTTTGTGCTCTAAAATGATATGGCAAAATAAATGGACGGTATGGATGAACCCATACATCACAGTGGCCGTTCGGTCAAGCACGGGTAGTACCCAGTTTAGTTAGAGAATTGCATACTGACACTACTTGAAAGTCAACAGATAAAGCTTTCATTTGAATTATTTCGACCCTTTGATAATTTGATAATTTGGTACTTTTGCTTTCCCACATTATAATCTTTGTATAATCAAAGTGTTTTTTATCCCTATCAAATAAACAGCCTGGGCGATTGAGAAAAAACCCAAATCCAACTGCTAAAGTCCCAAGTTATCTTATTTCATTACATCCAACTGCATTCCAGCAAACCTCTACCTTTGATGGTTAAAAAGGAGGGTTTGGATATATCACTTGAAAACACTCGTGGAAGCAAAGATTAAGGGCCCGTTTGGATACCACCAAATAAGTTGCTTTTTAAACTTAGTCTTTTTTACATAAAATTATTTAATCAGTTCAGCTAATTTTTGTTTTAGCTTTTGTACCTTTCATAAGTTGTTAAAGAGAGAATCAGGTGAGACAAAAGAGAAAAGAAGCTGATAAATATGTTGTTTGCCAAATATACTTATCTACAAATAATGTATAAACTAAGATAAGCTACTTAAGACATAAGTACTTTACCAAAGTAACTTACAATCAAAACACCGACTAAAAGAAGTTGTGAGCCTCATACAAGCCACTCACTCAGTAGCTCAGACCTTGTCACTAGTCATGTGGGCTACTCCTGTGGGTCCAATATCAACCCTTCATCTTTTTATGTGTTTTGGACTATCTTTCTTTCTCAGTGGAATGAACCACTTAGTGAGCAGAGTGGCCTACTTATTGGGACATGGCATTTTTATCATGGAACCCACTTCATGAGAAGCTAAGATCTCACAATTGTGCCACATGAACCCCACTTCAAATAAATAAATTTGAACTCTGTGACTATTTCAACGGTGGAAGTTTCATACCACTGTTTCAAGTAGTGTGGCCCATTTGAGTGTTGGATCTGCCTCATATTTGGACCCACGACTTGAAATGAGAAAATGAAAATGGTAGAAGGGTGGATTTCTCAAAAATATTATGGTGAGACTCTTCAATTTTTTGGGATATTCTATTCCAATCCAAGGTTTAATAATACTTTTGTACACTGTGTGGCCCACTTGAGATTTAGATCTTTATTATATTTGGACACGCCAATTAAAATGAGCTGGAAATTTTGATGAATATAGTGTATTTTTCAAAAACATCACGGTGGGCCACACAACAATGGACATGGTTTCAACAATGGATGTTTAAAACCATTGTTGTAAGTTGTGCAACCCACTTTAGTGTTGGATCTACTTCATATTTAGGCCCACCTCCTAAAATAATATGAATAAATTAATCCACGGGTGGATTTCTTAAAAACATCATGGAAAATATTTCCCAACATTGCACATCCATTCATTAAGCTCCATGTTGCTCACAATGACCCAGTATAAGTTACTTTTGGTAATTTAAAACACAATAAAAAAAATTTTAAATTTTAAAATTTAAAAAAAAAAAAAAAAAACACTTACCAAAATAAGTTACTTTTTATTATAAGTTATTTAGTTAAGTTGATTAACCAAACTAACTTAATTAAGAAAAATAGCTTATAAATAAGCTAAAAAAGTAACTTACTTGCTAGCATCCAAACAGGCCCTAAGTGGCTTGTGCGACTAAGAGAAAAATAGATAATCAGAGACACAGAAAAAGATGAACGGTTGATATTGAACCCACACAAATAGCCCATATGAGTTGAGCGACAGATCACAGTGAGTCGATGTTACTTGCCTTGAGTCACCCGAGTTGACTGAGTCATCAAGTTGTGTCAACGACTTTAAATGGGTTTCAACTGAGTTGAGCTCAAAGACTGCTGAGGTGAGTCGACTCAATTGGGTTTTTAGGGTTGAGTCGCAAGAGTGTTAGTGCTCAAAATCTTGCCCAGTCAAGAGAGGAATGCTCACCAGCACACCAGTTCTCATCGGAATCCGTGAAAATTATCTCCTGTAATATGAGTCCAAAATATAAACACCACATGCGATGCAGCACCCAACTTTTACCCTGATTCAAAACTTCAGAAGGCAATAGAGAGGAAAATCAAGGGAGGAAACTATTTCAATTTTCCATGCCCCACCGAAGTTTTGGATATGGATAAAAGTTGGGCCCTGGGGGTTTCATGAGGTGTCATATCACATGGTCAGTTCAGATTTTGCACTCATATCACAGGTGATAAGTTCTCGAAAAGTTCTCATGACTTCTGGTGAGAACTGGGCAGTCACCTCTCTCTCTATATATGTATAGATATATCAAATTCGCACCCTACCAAAAAAAAGAAAAAATTGCAAGATGCTTACTTGTTCATGGAAGCCTTAAATCCAATGTAGATCTGCCCGGCTCTCTGATGCCAATGAGGTACAGGTGCACCTGAAGGACCGTTGGGAGGGAGGGGTCCATGAAGAAACACGACATGCAGAAGTAGATGAAGCTGAAGCCAAAGAACGCGGTTAGGCACCGCATCGCTAACAACAGCAGATTGCCCCCAAAGGATTTTTGTTTTTTGTTTTTTGGTTTTTTTTAACACACGCCCATCCACACCACATGGGCAGTGTTGAAACAGAGTCTATATAGCGCTGAGCCATTGAGCCGAACCCAATTGCCCCAAAGGTTATTTTCTAGCAGCTCACCCACCATGCATGATCCAGCACACATGGCATGCATCTTTGCGAGTCAGAATTATATTGCGGGCACCCCTGTGAAGAGCATAGACCCAAATATACACTAATTGGACCATCTTAAGCATTCCATTTATCTCACCGTGATTAGACCACCATCCTTTTTTCTTTTTTTCTTTTCTAACCGTCCACCATACCTATTAATAAGATGGTTAGTCAATGTGATACCCAGGCTGTGTTTCCATCTAGAACGGCTGCCATGAGGTTCTACAGTTTATATCCACATGTTTCTTGCTCAAACTACGAAATTTTCGTGGAAAAAAGCAGGCTATGAATTTATTTGATATGTGCACATCCTGTCTGTGGTTGTAGTGGCTTTCTGTGTCACAAAGAATGCCCAGATTTTGAAATTTTAAAAAGAAAATACACAAAATTATTGAAAAATAGTGAAAACTTTTTTTAGAAAGGTTTTGAAAAATAGTAAAAACCTTAAATAATTCATTATATAAATATGTATCTAAATTTTAAAATTATTTATTAATTTCCAATAAATATCTTTGAATATTTAATTTTCTGTGAGATTTTTCTGATAATATCATGAACAAAAACTAAAAACTGAAAATCGCCTGAAGTATTTCAAAACCAAGAAATTGCCAGGAACGAGATTTGTCATTATGGTGACTAGCAACTCGACATGGAGAGGAAAAGGCGGTAGTTTCTGCTTTGCCAGCCTACAGTTTTCCTTAACAAAACTCGACTCGACCAAGTTTGTAACTCAGTCAATCCACCGAGTTAGCTCGCCAATTCTGTCAACTGATATAAGAAATCAACTGGTTTTCCTATCCAAGTCAACTCAGCCAATCCTCAAGTAGACACCCTGAGTTTTCAAACAAAGGGTAGTTATTGACTAGAAACAAGCACCGCTTGATAAAGGGCATGCAAAATGAACGATAAGCCTAAAAACAGTTACTACCATTTATTTTAGATGCTCTTATTTGAACAGTTGTGATTAACTGTAACAATTTATTGAATAGAAAGTAAGAGTAAAGATATTCTTAACATCCGTTTGCATGCTTTTATTTGAATAGATGATATGGTCTGATAAAGTGCAACTCAAGCAGGTCAGATTGGGTTGAGGGTCAACCCAAGCCCAACCCAACTTGAGAGCTGGCCCGAGTCCAGCCCAACCTTAGACCTAACCCAAGCTACTAAATTCTCATACAAACACAATTTTGGTTGGGTTGTGGGATCAGTTTGGTTTGGGTTGGGTTGAGTTGGGTCCAGTTAAATCGGGTTGAGTTAAGTTAATAACTGCAACTAATAAACTAATACATAAAAACAAACAACTAAATGTCGAATTATATTATTAAAATAATACCTGTATTTGCTAATATAACATCAGCAGCGGGACCAGCCAATTAACGGTTGTGGACAAGAGTGTGCCGTTGGTCCATAATAAAATGGGAACCAAAAATCAGATGGCCAGGATCTTCCATCCTTGAGAGTTTTTCGCGCACGCTGGCATCATCAACCATCATCAATTATTTAAAAGTGTACCGCTGATGTAAAGGATATGGTGGACGTATTTTAGACAATTCATGAGATTCTTATCCCCAAAAATAGAATTCCGTACATCCGTAGCCCATGGTGCAGTGATCTGGACCCTTGATTTGATGGGGCCATTAGTGTATTGGTGATGTCCCAAAATTCTCCCAAATTACTAGAACCCATCCTATGCACCACTGCCCTCTGAAGATGGGCAGGAAAAATACAATAACAATCCTGAAGGTGCCGAAGAGCAAAAGGAAAGGATTTTTACATTTTCCCCGCATTCCCCGGTCCATTAGATGAACGGCCCAGGGCCAACCCCAAAATACAGCACCGAGGTCCTCAGTCTGTACATTTGCTCGTATTTGATATTTGGTATTTGGGGCACTCCTACCCCAGGGCTAGGATGTGAATAGGGAACAGATGCACTGGTATTCAATAAAGGTTTGCGAGGATTAGAAATAGCAACGTTAGGACGCATAATTCAACTGAGCTGTAAAACATTCATTTACCTGACAAGGACACCCCAAAATCCCAGTTACACTCCCCAAGTCCAACGCTGTGTAACAATTGCAATTTGGAGCCTAATTCCCTCGACACCCCGCAACCAAACACACCAAATATCATGAAATTTCATTACATTTTGCCCTAAATTAGACTGATTAATCATGAAATATCATGATATTTAGTGCAACCAAACACACCCATAGCAATTGCAATCTGTAACCTAATCCCCTCCATACAAGCACTAAGGAAGGTTATTACAATCTGCTCTTCCACTTAATTTACCAAATAATTGCAATTCAACTCATCAATGCAGCCTAACCCATCTATATCCTTTTAGGTCAGGTGTCATTACAACACTGAATGTATTCGATTCAACACATGGGGCCCACATAGGCATAGTCAAATAATCAGAACCATGCATCCTGCAGAAGAATGATCTATGGTCCACTAATCACATTGAAAGATGGTTATAACCATTGATTTGTGGCGTTGAGGGAATTTTCTTTTCAGTGGTCCATGTTCTTTCATACAAATGATGGTTAGAATCATCCTTTCAACTCAAGTTTCTCGCCACAGCCAAGCAATTCCAGAACATGGAAGGTGGAAGGTGGCAATTGCCATCAGATCTCTAACCCATGGACCCTGCCAATACACACTAGTTAACCTAGTTGCAACATCTGCAGGACAAACTCATTGCACTCTCGCGATGGAGACTGAAAAGAAAACGACCGCCTTTTGACAAGGCCTAGACATGACAATTGATTCTGTTTCGACCACCCTTCAAATGCCCATGGGTGGCTCACTGGCATAGATCTTTCTGGTCAGTTTCAAATCATACTTAAGGCTGTCTCAGGCCTGAAAAATGCAGATATTTTTCTGCGACCATAAAAAGTTCATTTGGTTATTTGTAAGCTGGACGACCAAGGTTCATTAATCTCTCCACGGACACGTGCCAACCTATCTTATTTGACAGATCCATGCCATTCATTGAGCAGGCCTCACCAATGTATAGACACCATGGACCATACATCAGGTCCATCCGCTCCTGTATGGAAACACGGGAAGTGGATCAGATAGGGAGAAAAAAAGTACAAAGAAGTTGAGTACCAAAGGACACAACAATGGAGGATTGCCTGAAAAAGGAAAGTTGAGAATATTTGGTAAAGAGAAAACAAAATGAAACAGTTTAAATATTTTTGACCCTTGTAGAATCACTTCTAATTAGGTGCAGCTCCCACTTAAAATCGCACTTCGGGCTATCACTACTGCTCTCACTTCCTACCTATTTATACTCAAAAACATTTTGAAACAAATACTTCCCCATTACCATGCCTGAATCTGTTACTGCTGTGGTCCATGCTTCTTGCAACTATAGTTTAAACCATGAGAGATTAACAACAAAACTCGAAAATTCTTCAAAAGCTACAACAGGAGAAGAGGTCGAGAGACTAACGGCCTCTATCATACCTCTCTTTTGCTCCCGTGTCAGGTCCCACCGCTTGACCTATGGTTCCAGCATCTCTTACTGGCCTGCCGGTTTGATTGCCCCCTACAGTCCATATAAAAATTACAACCCACAGCTATAGAAATCTATATGCACGTATTTGAATTTAGAATCCTGTTATTGCCACCAGGAAGATTAGAATCTCAAATCCTACCCACCCCTGAAAATTTGAAGCATCTGGAAGGAGCCAAGGCATTGGCAGGTGGGCCCCACAGATTGTCGCAAGTCCCAAAAACCAGGTCAGCCCAACCATCTGGTGGCCACACATGTATGTCAAAAGTAGGCCACTGATCAATTCCTTTTAACCGTCCATGTCTGTACGCATTGGCCACCTGATGTCCAGATCAGCCTATTTCTGGGCCATGACATACACGGCGGGACCCACCTGATGAATGGCCCTGTTCTTGCACACACATGACGAGGATCAGTTGGGAAAACTAGGATTTGAAATCATACTTTTGTGAGCAGACAATGCGGATTACAAGTTCAGAAGATCACCAGGGGTTGACAGCTGTCCGCCTTGGATCAATCCTTCACTGGAAGCTCGCAGCAAGCACAGCTTACTCTGTATATCTTGTGAAAATTTGTTTTTGATGCCAGCTTCATTCTCTCTAGCACGTGCATATGCTTCAGTGTGGGGTCGATGCATGCTTGACTTAGGGGAATAAGTTGTGGACCAAGACCCTCCATTCGATCCAGCTAAGGCCATTATTTCATCTGCCTGTGGTTAACACCAAATAGCACTAATTTTAGTCATGGCTTTTCATGTGTGTGAAAACAATAGAGCTTAGTCATGGCTTTTCATGCATGCGGAAACAATGGAGTGTATAAAAATCAAACAATGAACTCCTTAACTGAAGAAAAAATAATGAATCAAAGCACTGAAGCAAGAGGTGTTACGTAAAAATGAGGTTTTCAGTTTGTAAAAGTGAGGCCATGGTTCAGTGATCCAAACTCATTGATATTGTGTTCCACTGTAGAAGGCCCATTCAAAAAGAATCTCCAAGATGAAAATCATAACACTTTGATAATATAGAGGTATTATGGGTCCCTGATACACCGGGATGTGGATACAATCCTGTTTTATGCAGCCCTTACAAGTGAGTCCCATGGTTTCGTGGTCCAGATGATTGGCATGATGGGCACAGCCATAGGTAGGGGATGCCCAAACAACCTCCAGACTGGGAGATCCTAAATTATCAATCCTTGACTAACAAAGAGACAGTCAAGGAAAAAAAATACACAAATGATCCAAGAAGAAGAACAATGATCAGACTGACAATCTTCCAATCTGAAGGCATCTTCCATCCGCAATGGGGCCATAGCATCAATAGTCTGGATCAGGGACATCTTGTATGAACTAGTCGCATCAGGACACTGCACATCGTGATGCATTGCGACCAAATAACTGCTCCCCAAAGACTATATTTCAATCTGGAAGCTATATATGGATTCAGATCTCTCAATCAAGCGTTCGAGGATAATCTTGATAATATTTCAATAACAACAATGTCAAAATCCATCCTTCGAAAATATATATATATATATATATATATATATATATATATATATATATATATATATATATATATATATATTAAAATAATAATAATAATAATAATAATAACGTCACGAACCTCTTTCTGACCTTTCATTAGTTAAAACTTAAAAATACTTTGCAGTGACAACGAGCTGAGAAGACATCAAGAGATCAAAGCCGATTTAAATCTTGTGAACCACATACAAATGCTTGATATAGATCAATATGAGCTCTTGAGTCAGGAGCAATTAGTGTTGGGAAGAGAAGCAAGCAGAAGATCCATGCATAGTATTCGTAGGTCAACAAAGATGAAAGCATTCTCAAGAGCTAGTATGCTGGAATCATCTCCATGTGTGGTATTGGTAGATTGTGTTGTAATCATATCCTAATTAAGTTTTCTAGGTCATCAGGAAAAGATCCCATGTTGTATGTTGTTTGCAGAGGACACAGAGCTAAATTTATGGAAATGTGCTTTAGAATCTAAAGGATTTAAAATTAGTCAGCTATGGAGTGCAATTTTAGTAACAATAGGAGTGAAAACAAGGAATTAGTTAAGATTGCTGACAAAGAAATTTCCCAAATGACTACTGTCAATACCTTGGGTCAACAATTCATGAGAGTGGAGAGACTGAGAAGGATATTGCCCATAGAATTCAAGCAGTATGGAAGAAATAGAGAAGTGCCTCTGGAGTTCTATGTGATCGTCGAGTACCGCCCAAACTGAAAGGGAAATTTTATAGGAGGGCTATAAGACCAGCCATGCTTCTATGGGACAGAATGTTGTGCAGTCAAGGAACAACAAGTTCATGGGATGAGTGTAGCTGAAAGAGGGACATTGAGATGGATGACTGGCAAGATGAGGAAGGACAGAATTAGAAATGAATCTGTTGAAGGGAACTTAGGAGTAGCACTAATAGGTAACAAGGCAAGGGAAAGTATACATAGATAGTTTGGTCATGTGCAACGAAGACCAAGAACCACACCGGTTAGGAGTGAGTTGATACAAGTTGAAGGCTCAAAAAGGTCAAGGGGTAGGCCCAAAAGGATGCGCAAGGAGATAGAAAGAAAAGACTTGATGAGCTATGGTCTAACTGAAAGTATGGCCCTTGATAGAGTGTAATAGCAGAATGGGATTCATGTGGCCAACCCCAATTAATCAGGATAAGGCTTAGATGATGATGATTTCTTGGTCATCAGGAAAGATCAAAGTAGAGCAACTAAGTCTATGGAATTTTCTAGAAAAGGTTTTCTATGGTCACTTTTATGCAGTGAAAGTCATTTCACCCAAATTCATAAATCTTTATAAATTAGAGGGAGTCCTTTCCATGACGAATAGTACAGAGAAAAAAGCAGAACTGAGGTGAACAGAAGAGAAGGTAGTCTTTTGTATGAAGAATAGTGTAGAAAGTTTTTCTTTTTCCTTTTCTATCATTTTAAAATTTTGCAGGATTCTCTTAGGTCTATTTCTTTTCTTCTCTGGAGTCTTTTATTTTGTGTGGCTTCTTGTGGGTTTGCCATGTGTTACTAGTATGCTATATATGCATGTTGGTTTCAGGAGTTCACTGTGGTATATGGAGAATGATCCCATGCAGTCAGATGTACCATACAGTCGACTGCATGTGGGGCCCCCCGTGGTGTCAACCATCCAAACCATGCTGGAGGCAGCCCACCATGAAAATTGGACACACCTATAATCAGCCAGATTCAAAACTCAGGTGGCCACACCATCTGGAACAGTGAAAAACATGCCTTAAACCTTTAAAATCATGTGATGGGCCTGTTAGAGTTTTCAAATGGCCTTTTTTTTTTTGTCCCCTCATCCAAGTGGGACATGGATAATGAACAGGTTGGATGGTAGGCCCTATAGGTAAGCCAACAGTCAGCATTCCCTTTGCACTGTTTCATATGGTGGAAGCCAACCGAGTTATGGATGGTAGGCTTTTTTTTAGCCTGGGCATAAAATCGCAGTGCACACTCGATGGAAAGCTTGAATACCTACAACCATGGTGTGCCATAATGGCTGTTACGTAAAACTAACGGTGGCAACCATTACACGTTATGGGGTCGTAGCGGCCGTTGCCAAAAAAATGACCCATAACGGCCCGTTACGCCCCCATAAAGGCCGTAATGGCCCCATTATGGGGCCAATATAGGTTTCTTGGGTTTTTTCCAATAAAATAAATAAATAAATAGAAAATAGACCATAACAACTGTTTCAGCCCATAACTTAAAAGAAAAGGCGGTGGCCGTTATTGTCACCGTAACTGTTACAGAATACCTTGCCTGCAACAAAGCACGATGCAGCATGCATGGTGACTTATGGTGAGATCAACTACACATGATCATTCCTCTCTTCCCCCTCCTCAGTGGGTGAGTATGCGCGTAGGTCTCAATTCCAACCAGTTAGGTACAGTGTTCAAAATATCGGTATCGCACAATGTATCGCAACCTTGGGATACAGATACGTATCGGTTATCGCATGGGATATATCGTTTGTATCGCATAATTTATCGCACTTTTTGAGAAACATGGGGAAACATTAGCAAAATGGTTGAATTTTTTTATGAAACTTCAGAGATGATTTAAAAAGACCTTAATACACACTTTTAAATCATAAAATATTGAAAATGAAGTACACATAATAAATTTCCTTTGTATAAGGTACTAAGTTATGCGTTATCTGTTTAAGCTAAGATAAATATATTTAAATATGATGCATACCATTTATAAATGTATAAAGAGTGTATGAAAATGAGTCATATTCAAACCTCAGTTGAAATTCATTTTAACATATCATTTTAGGGCATGGCTTGAAAAATAAGGTAGATCCAAATCTGAGGTGGACCACACCACACAAAATAGTGGTCATTGAATGATCACCATTAAACTTTTTTGGGGCTATAAATTTTTTGGATAAAACTAATATTTATGTTTTCCCATCCAAGTTTGTCAAACCTCATGAATAGATTGAATGACAAATAAACATTACGGTGGGCCCTAAAAAGCTTCAATGGTGGACATCATTGCCACCACATTTTCTTGTGGTGTGGTACACTTGATCTTACATGTCTCCTTTTTGGGCTCATACCTTAAAATTACTTATGAAAATGGATGGAGGGTGTGGATTGGCTGGTGTACCATACATAGTGAGGTATGGGTACGTGTCGCGGATTTCCAATTAAATCCTTTTGCAAGAGTGGGGCACACTATGACGTTTGTGAGAAATCTACTCCATCCATCAATTTTGTGAGCTTATTTTAAGACTTGAGGCAAAAATTGAGTAGGATCCAAGACTCAAGTGGGCCGCACTAAAGAAAAAGGTGGGTAGGTAAATTCCTACGGTTGAAACCTTCCTAAGTCGACAGTGATGTTTACATTCCATCCATATTATTCATAATGTCATTACTATTGGGATGAATTGAAAACCCAAATATTAGACTAATTCAAAACTTGTGGCCCCATGAATATTTCAACTGTGGACCTTTAGTCCTCACGTTTTCGGCCCACTTGAGTCTTGGATCCGGCTTATTTTTCAGCCCTATGTCTTAAAATGTGCTAAAAAACATATGGACTGAGTGGATTTCTCACAAACATCGCGGTGGACCCCACCTAAGTTTCCAGCGCATGTACATCATGCGCGCTAGGACGATCCTCCAGTTGTACAAACAGTTCGAAGGAGATCAGAGTTACATGGGCTCCACAATAATGTATTTATTATATCCACACCATTCATCCATTTCGAGAGATGATTTTAGATCATGGGCCCAAAAATGAGTCACATTCAAATCTCAATTGGACCACACCACAAATCGAAGTGAGGACAATGATTCTCACCATTATAACATTCGTGCGGTCCACCATAACGTTTTTTTCCATCCAATCCGTTCATGAGATTACAAAGACCTTGATGAAGAGGAAAAACAAATATCATACGGTCCAAAACTTTTGTGACCCTCGAAAGGGTTTCAATGGTAGACGTTCAATAGCCCGCTGCTTTTTCCAGTGTGGTCCACTTGATCTTTGGATCTGTCTTATTTTTTGGCTCAACCATTACGACGAGCTCGCCAACTGGACAAACGGTTTGGATAGAACATATACCTCATGATGGGACCTACAGAACTTGGTGACGTCATCGCATCATCGACGTCGGTGGTGCGCGGTACGCCAGCCCATCCGCATCCCGTAAAAACGGCTCGGAGCCCTGTTTTTTTCGAAGGAGAGAGGGTTCCGGCCTTCCGGAACCCTAAAATCTCTACCAAATCCATCGTTTTGCCGAGATTATCTCCGGATTTCGCGATTTCTTTGGATTTCGACAGATTTCGCCCAAATTTCTCCCGAATCAGAGATTTTGTTGCTATGATTCGATGGCCCTTCAAATACAGGTTCCGATTAGGGCGATCTCCTCTATAGGTACTAAAATCTACTTGTTGAAAGGGTTTTTTTTTTTTTTTCGAATAATGAGTCTGTTTGTCGATTTCTGACGATAATAGAGGAGGAATCGTGCGATATCACATGATGTATTGGCGATATTGTCGAAATATCGTGCGATATCGACGATATATCGGCCGACATCTGAATTTGGGATTTTTTGGTATCTTCCGGGGGTTATCGGGGGTGTATCGTCTCGCATGGGTGCGATAACGATAATAGGTTGATATATCGGTCGATAGTATCGATATTTCGAACACTGGTTAGGTAATAAATTACCCTCCAACCATCAGATAACTTTCAACTTGTCATGTGAGTGTAAGTGTGACATCCAACCTGTCCAATTGGTTGGCCCCACCATGAGGATCACCTTATCTCAAAATCAGCCTGATCCACTCACAGGTGGCCGCACGATTGAAAACAAGGTATATCCATTATAAAATAAGATACAAGTGTGACCCACTGATGAGCGGATCAGGTTGATTTTTGCATAAGGTGATTCTCATAGTAGGACCAACCTATTGGACAGCTGGATGTCATACACACATAGGTTGGAAAATATTGACTGGGTGGATTATAACTTATAGTCCATAAAAGTTCTCTCTTTAGAGCCATTCCCAACCCCCATGACATGCTAGGAAGAAGCTTCTATAGATCCTGGTTCACCAAACTGCATTGAAAGAGGTCATGGAAACGGACACAGATTGCGTCCTACCCCCATCCATCTCTAGCTCCGAATGGGCAATTCTGTGTGATGTATCTTTTTATCCAAGCCATCCATCCCTTCTCTCGGATCATTTTAAGGTATGTGCACAAAAATGAGGTAGATCCAACGCTCAAGTGGACCACGCAAAATAATAAGCTTGGGTTGCATTTAATGCACAAAGCATGAAATGCCAGTTGCATTAAATGCAAGAGTCATCAGTGGTGTGGTCCACTTGAGCGTTGGATCTACCTCATTTTTGGGCTTATACCTTAAAATGATCTGAGAAAAGGAATGGACGGTATGGATAAATAGATACATCATGGTGGGCCAGCCCACAGAACTGCCCGTTTAGGGCTAGAGACGGGCGGTGGTAGGACACAATCCACATCCCATGGAAACAATCCCAGATCATTCTCGAAAAATGTGAATGAACAAGTAGCCTACCGATTCCACATCCCTAAGGCACAAGATGCAAGCATTAGGAATGATTATGCTCCTATTCTAGAAATTCTCCATTGTAAGAACCTATTCTTTTCTACCAATGAAAGCCAACAATACCCTAGGGGATCTTTCTAGCCCCAACCACATTGGTTGGATCCCTTGATTCACTCCTAACCAGGACTTAAAATTGCCTCGTAGAAAAAACAAACTGCAAATTTTCCAGCCTCCCACCTCCACACATCAGAAGGAACGATGACTGATTCTGAAGACACACCAATACCTCATCATTCCATCCACTTCTAAATCTGACAGATGCCTACAACACGACAGTACCCAAACAACCTTTCTACCCACAAACTCCAAGCAGTCGGAATACAGGCTTCATTGTCCATAAAAATACCAAAATATGAGGCAGGAACCACTGCCAATCATATAGGATACACCTTTCTTGAAGGTATCAGCCATTCTTACAATGGCTTTCTGTGCCAATGAAGCTCTGTAATGAGACGATTCATTAGTAAACCATCCACCCTCACCTCCCCATATTTGCATCATGTCACCATTTTCCATGGGCCCCCATCCTTCATCCCAAATCTCCATAGCCTTTTACCCAAAAGAGTCATATTCATCACTTTAAGAGCCCTTCTACCAACACCTCCCTCCCTTATTGGCTATAGACCTCCCACCATGTCATGAGATGAAATTTATGTTGATCATATGTACCTTGGCAAAGAAAGTCACAACGAGTTTATCAATTCTAACAAGAATGCTAGGCAGACAACAAAAGAGAGACATACAGTATCACGCTTAATACACACAATCTTACTTTGGTTGAAAACCAGCAAAAAGTAAATAAATAATAAACCAGAAATTTTGGGAAAACCAACCAAATAGGCCTATGATTTGGTGGATTAGGGCCCATAACATTAACATACCAAAAAAAAAGAAAAACAAAAAATGTTAACCCATTCCCAATTTACCCACAACAGTTCACTCAGCTTTGATTCGTCAAACCCTGCTCGAGTCATGTGTTTTGATCAGTGTTTTCAGCAGCGTAGCTAAAACGCTACATAGCGTATGCATGTATCATACCTCCCTCGTAGCATACACTAAATGAAACACTACTGTTTTTATATTTTCTCTTCCATGTTAGTTCAAAACATATTTGGAAATGGTGGTGACTCATCCTATTCACACACGACACCACAGTAAATCAATCTGGACCATCCAAATTGTGATCCATGTTGTGGTTAAAGCATATATCCCACTCATTGAACAATCTTAATCATCTATATGTTGGCTTGAAAGTGTATGGTTGGATAGTCTTAACAGTTGTAAATGGTGTAAGACTCGCGACACATGCTCCACTTTTATAACAAGTGATTTCGAAAAAGGGTTTTCAAAACCCTACTGTTGCAGTGAAAATACTCTTCCGAGCCCAAAACTTTCATCAAGTCAATTCTCTTAATCCATTCTACCGTTCACAAAGAAATTCAGGGGTTAGATCGACCCTGTGAGAGAATCTTGTGGCTAAAATTTCATAGGCATTCGACCCCAAACAAATCAAAATTCAAAATTCAGATTTCCCCCATTTCACATCTGTACCGCACTACCGCTGTGGAGCTTGAGATTTTGATTTCTACTTGATTTGGAAGAGAAATAAATGTACTTTTGTAACTCTTAACCTCAATTCATTATTTTTATTTTATTTTGATTGATTTAGGGTATATTTTGTCCTCTTTTTATTTTTGTCCTCTTCGGGATGCCGGTTTTATGTGACATTGTAGAATAAACTTGTCTTACCAGCATTTTTTGTGTGGAGAGTACTTTGGTATATGTATGACATGGCATCCAACTCATCTAGTCCATCATGTGAGCCACCACGCCACGTGATGATTGTATATGCATGGTTGTCTTTTATTTTCTGGCCTATTACGCTACAGTTTTAGTAGTTGTCCACTGTTTTAATGTTTTATGTGGTGTGGCCCAGCTGTAGGCCAATGGTTAAGCTCTTGCTACATTCTCTGGACCCTTTTTTTTATGTTTTTGCATTTTGTGGGCATTCTTTTTTCCAATTAGGAACTTTGAGATGAGACTATGTTTTTTATTGTTTTTACTGTTTTGTTGGTGTTCTGATACTTTCTGTAACAACCCTAGTCCTAGTAGACAGTCCTGAACACTTGTGCATACAAACATACTTTACAGGGAAGATAATGAATGATAAAGGACATGGAAAAATAGATTGTCCTCATCCCATTTAAGGTAGAAGTATTGAATTTTGGAGACGAAATTCTCTTTAAGGGGGGTAGATTGTAACACCCCGTATTTTTCAGTACTCGGGTGTTACCAAGAAGACCAAATAATTCATGATATGATTGTATGTGTGTGTGTGTGTGTGTTACAATACAAAATAATTTTATAATTATTTGTAATAATACATATGTTTACTTAAATCATTCAAATTATGTATATTATTTATTCTTATTATTTAAACTGTATATAAAATAAATTGCATACCAACACATTACAATATAATTAATGCATATTAATTAACGCTTGCATTTTATAATTTTAACTATATATTGTAGTATTATACTACACATATAAAATAAATATGTATCACTTAATATTAATTTTCCTATACTAACATATGCATAAATAATCACAAAAATACATTATAAGTATTAATGATTTTAAATAAATGTTTATCAATAACTAGTAATGTATTATACCAAACAAATATCTAAATATATTTTCATTATATAGTCTAAAATATTATTTACAAATATTTGTTATAATGGATATATAAGAATATCATATTAATTAACTATACCACACTTGGAACATTATTAATGATATTTATCTATGATATTACCAATTAAATACTTTATTAATTGATAAATGACTATTAATATAAAATATATAAATATTTACATGTAAGATGATGCCAACATGAATAGGTAGGGGACCTGATTGGCTCACCAGTTAGGTGAATGGTTCTGATCACGGGAGTGGACCTCAGATCACCATAAATTGGCAGTGGTTGACACTTAATGGCTGTAATTCAATTGATATGGCCCACCTAAGTCATGGATCTACCCCATTCTTTGGGTCCGGCCCTATTTTGGGTTGACAAAGCAGATGAACAATGTAGATTTAGCACAAACATCATGGTGGACCCCACCTAATGGGGTGCGTGTCCACAGCTAGTGCACGCCCACTATGCACCAAACACCCCTGACCAGTCAGCACGAGCTGACCCATGCTTCCCCAAAATAGGGAGTTTTTCTCTCCCTCTCTGTTTGCGCCGACTAACGGACGGGCGTCCGTTTAGGACGTTCGTGGCCCATCATCATCCGTCTGGCCAATCCAAACCGTCCATCATGTCCAGAGCTTGGGTCCCACCAAAACCAAGCTCATACCACACATTGGGGTGCACGTTCATGGGCACTATCTTCGTCGCAAACAGGTCCTGAAAACACTATGTTTCCTAAAATGGAAACTTTTTTTCTTCTCGCCAGCTCCACAATCCCTGGAGGGGGGGGGGGGGGGTGTGTCTGGCGTGATCTGGATCGTCCAAACAGACCCAACCTAATCGTCCATTCCAAACCACCAAGGGTTTTCTAGCCACAGTAAGGATAAACAACTAACGGCTTCGGTTTTTCCCATTGTATTTGGAGGAGGTTTCTGCCAAACCTCATCCGGACTGTTGCCATCAATCTGACGGCTTAGAAGTGGTTGGACGGTGCTTTCAGAGAGAGGGGATCGGCCCTCAACGCCGGTCCCTCCATTCTTGTAGCTATCCGAGAGAAAATCGTCTGTTTCTTCCTCCTTACGAACCCACCATCCAAACAATCCTAGAGCTTTGAAAAATTCTATCCATAAGTTTCCTAGAGTCCATATGAACCACCTCATGCTGTTGGATTGGAGGAGGGAGCCTCCATTCGAGATCCGCCATTAATGGCATCATCTTCTTCCTCGCCAATCCACCGCACCCGGCAACTCAAACCGAGTCGAGTCCGTCCAGATTGGCGTCCTTAGTGGGACGTTTCTAACTGGAAAAGAAAGAGAGAAAAGAAAAGAAGAGAGGAGGAGAAAATAGAGAGGAAATGAGGGGAGTGGCTGCCGAGTTGAACTCGAACCGAGCCAAGTTCGGGCCGAGTCAGGCAGGGCTGACGGTCCTTGCTGGGTGATTCCAGCAGCAGGAAAGAAGAGAGAAGAGAAACAGGGAAGTGGAAGAAGAGAGAGAGAGAGAGAGAGAGAGAGAAGAAGGAAAGAAAAGCAGAGAGAGAAGAAACGGAAATGGAAGGAGGAAGAAAGAGAGAAGAAGAAAGAGAGAGGAAGAGTGGGGATGGTTCGGCTGCACCCACTCAAACCGAGCCAGCCTGACCCGCCGCCGAGTCTGCTGAGCTGGGACTGGGTTCGGTCCTGCTGCTGCTGGTCAGAGGAAGAACGAGGAAGAAAATGATGAGGAGAAGAGAGAGAGAGTAAGGGAGAGGGTGTTGACTTGATGTTTGTTGCCGAGTTAACTCGATTGAAGCCCACCGAGTCCAGCTGGGTTTATCTGAGTTTGGGACTGGTCCAAACACTGTTGGAGTTCCAGCAAAAATGGGAAAAGAAAACAGAGGAAAAAGAAAGAAGAAGAAGAGGGAAGTAGGGGAGTTGAGTCGAGTTGGTTGCTGCCGAGTCAACTCGACTTGAACTGAGTCAACCAGGTGAGAATTTCCATTTATTTTCGGATTCGTCATCATTCATTTTATTATTAATTATATCGCTATTATTTCTATCTATTGTAACAACTAATATCATCTTAATGACATTGACTAGAAATTTTAATCAATATTACAATGTACTAATTAGCGTTATGGAAATTATTGTTAATTTTCATCATAATGATTTTTACCATGTTAGCTAATGTAAATTACAACCCTAATGATAATAGTCATTGTAATTAATAATACACCAACTAGGGTTCAAACCCTAAGAAATCTAACCTAGACCTAAACTCTAGGATAAAATCGTAGGCCTAAGTAACCTAAACCATAGGTCTATACTTTAAACGTAAATGATGAGACCTTAACACCTATTATCATTACTAGATTCATTATTATGACTATATTATCATTTTTCTCTTTATGGGATTAGTATAATACTTATTTATAAAATTATTAGTATAAACACTGATTATAGTGTCATTAGTATATGTTCCGTTATTATTACTTGAATTATTTTATCAATAATTATAAAAATAATAATAATAATAATATTAGAGGATGTCAGTATGTTTAAGTATGAACTTATGGATCATCATTATTAATATGGATGGATTAATACTCTTATTAGGAATGTTATTTAGCCCATTATACAATAATAATATTAATAATAATCTAGGATTTAAATCCTACGATCCAGGCATTTACTAAACCCTAGGATGAAACCCTAAAACCTAGGAAATCTAAACCCTAGGATAAGACCCTAACCCTAAATAGTGTGAAAGCTTGGGTCTAATTTTACAACTTTACAATTGATTGTAGGAATTGATTCCAAGGAAGCACGCATTTCTTAGCGATGATGTAGGCAGTTCAAACATAAGGTGAGGACTCACTCTTTGAGCTTCCCACTTAAATTCATCAATCTAGATATGGATGGTACATTGATATATCTTATTAAGTTACTTACCTTATTATATGAATATGTTAATCTGTTGTGAAATTGATTCATATAATGGACATGTCTCTTTAAATTTAGCAAGTATAAATGATTCAATGCTCACATGCTATTTCCATTTGTATAACCTGCCAGTTGATTAGACATTGCTACTTATGATCATTTAATGGATACAATGAGACTTGTTGTGGACTCCATCTTGTGGTTCATATTTACACTACGTGGCTTGGAACGTTTATTTGCCCTTCGTGGCTTTGATAGGTCGTTGGTGCCATTTTTGTGGCTTGATGGTTATATTCACATATCTTGTTGGTTTCTTAGCCATCTTGCGGTGTTCAGTCGTACCATGATTTTCGGGTGGAGTGAGTATTCGCTTAGCAATTTCCTAGCCATCTTGCAGTGTTCACGTACGATATGATTTTCGGGTGGTCTAAAGTTTGTGAGTTGTTTGTCTCTTCATCTTACGGTATTCAGTCGTACCTTGATTTCCGGGTGGAGCGGGTGTTCGCTTAGCGATTTCCTAGCCATCTTGCAGTGTTCATGCACGATATGATTTCCAGGTGAAGTAGATGTTTGTATGTTGTTTTCCTAGTCATCTTGCGGTGTTCAGTCGTACCATGATTTCCGAGTGGAGCGGGTGTTTGCTTAGCAATTTTATATCCATCATGCGGTGTTCACGTACGATATGATTTTCAGGTGGTCTAGAGTTTGTGAGTTGTTTATCTCTTCATCTTACGGTGTTCAGTCGTACCTTGATTTCGAGGTGGAGCGGGTGTTCGCTTAGCGATTTCCTAGCCATCTTGCGGTGTTTACGTACGATATGATTTCTAGGTGAAGTAGATATTTGTATGTTTTCCTAGTCATCTTGCGGTATTCAGTCGTACCATGATTTCCGGGTGGAGCTGAAGTTCACTTATCGATTTTCTAGCAATCTTGTGGTGTTCACGTACGACATGATTTCCGGGTGGTCTAAGGTTTATATGTCTACTTCATCTTACAGTGTCAGGCATACCATGATTTCTAAGTGGAATTGAAGTTCGCTTATCGATTTTCTAGTAATCTTGCGGAGTTCACGTACGACATGATTTCCAGATGAAGAAAAGTTTTGAAGGTTGATTTTCTATTCACCTCATGGATTTCACTTGTACCATGATTTTCGAGTGGAGCTGAAGTTCGCTTATCGATTTTCTAGCCATCTTGCGGAGTTCACGTACAATGTGATTTTCTGGTGCAATAGAAAGTCGTATGGTGGATTAGTTAGGTATCTGGACATGTTTCCTTGCATTGTGACTGCTATTATATCTTGCTTATGATGAGATTGTGTTGGTTGACTTAATTTTTATAGGCATGCTCATGATTATAAATTGCTCTGTTTAATATATCTAAATTTATGATTGGCGTTCTATATTGATTATAAATGATGAGTGTGCAATCTTGGAGGGTGCTCCTCACTACGATAGCCATTGACGTTATCAAACCGTAACAATTGATGCAAGTATAGAGCGAACCAATGTTGTTCACAGGGTGCTAAAGCAGACCGGGTATCTGGGGAGCTAGACAGGGTCCACGCGGCCCATATAGAACTCCATCATTAAATGATACATTTTTGTTCCTGTTTAATGAACTTTGTATTTGGAATTGTATAAGTCCTGTATGGGCGCTACATTTGAAATTTTTTAATGATCGGAATGTTTTTATATAATGCACGGTTTAATCTTAGCTTCGTTGCTGTTAACTCTGATTAATGATAAACGGTTCAAATTTACACTGGATTTTATAAGCTAACACTCGGGTTTTTAAGAAATGGGTTATGTACTCGGGTCCTAAAAACACGAAGCGTTACACTTTCATTTAAAATTTTTTAAAATTAGCTAAGGTAATTTCTTAGAAACTTGTTAATGTGATTGATTTGGCTTGCATGTAACTTGTTTTGAAGTTTAAACATGCATAGAAACTTGTTGATGTAATTAATTTGACATTCTAACCCTTTTTTTTCTTTTTTACTATTTTTATATTCATTATTATTGTTTATCATATTTTCTATCATTTTAATTAAAAATTTTGAAGTATCATGCAGCATATGCTAGCTTATGCTACACGCTATAGAGGATCAAACAGTATGTCATACACTACATGCTACTTAAAACACTGGTTTTGATCACCAAAATAGCTTAGATCTAATTGAATATTGGTTTCAAAACTACCTCGAAGGCTGAAATGAATGAAAAATAAGAATATGAGAGAATAAATAAATAAATATACATAACATATTAAAAAGATCCTTTAGTATGAGTCAGTAACTGCTCTAGGGTGGCTTATATACAATGTGGGTCAATATAGCCACTGATCTTTGGTTCAGACATTTTCACCCCTGTTTCAAGTATCAGAAACAGCTGATACATACAGATACAATACACTTGTGTCAACCTAAATGATACAAATATTCAAAATCATACATACAGCTCACGTTTGGGACAGACTCTTTCTTTCACCATTTCTCAAACAATTCCATAGAATCTGCCACTTCTCACAAAATATTTTCCAAGTGGAATGGTGAGGGACAAAAGGATGCAATGTCAGTTTCCAAAAGACAAACAAAAAAAAAAAAAAAAAAAGTTAAAAAGAATAAAAATTGTGATCAGCAATTGGTTTTGGAAGCAAAATTTGGAGAACCATTGCAAAATGTTGAAACTAGTCTCATATGTCTAAGGGTTGCAATGGGCTGGGCAGGCCCAATGACCCCAACCCAGCCTGGACCGATTAGCTTGGCCCATGGACTGGGCTTGGGCCTCACACGCATGGCCTGATTAATTTTCAGGTAGGCTTGGGCCAAGTCATTTTAGCCTAACCCAACTTCATATGTACATCTTTTATCCTAACAAATGGCTACAAATATGCCATTGTATTCATCATTAGGTAACCCATGTATCTTGAATGTTGACCATTGATTTAGTTCCTTTAGGTGTCTACTTCTTTGTGCACATGAGGCCCACTTCATCAATGGATGGATTAGGAACATTCAAATTAGAAATAGGGATATAATCAAGTTTCAAGTTGGGCCAGGTCGGGCCCAGGCCCACCCATGCTGGGCTTGCTGCGCCAAACCCATGCTGGGCTCAGGCAATGTGCCTTAAGTGTTGGTCTGCGCCTGGGCTCGGGCTTCACCTGACCTGGCCCCAAACCCGGCCATCACCACCCTTATATCTGCCCCCAACAACCTTTCACAACCCTTTCCTAATTATTGGACTAGTTGCAGATAGAAGATGCTCCATATCTCCTAGATCAGAAAATCTTAACCCTTCAATCAATGACGTACAAATAGATGGATAATGGTGCGTTTGGAGATCTAGAACTCATAATATTTTACAATCCCTAACACCAGCAGTTTCTACAGTCACGTCGGTGGATGTTGTCGCGCAACAGTAACCCCAAGCAACGGGACTAGGTTCAACCAAGATGCATATGCAGATCCCTTCTAGGTTCCCAATCAAAACTTGATAGGTATTTCTGATAAAATACAACGATAACATGGATGCTAATGTAGTTTGGAACACTAAAGTTCTTGATGAACCCAGAGAAATGGATATCAGTAATAGAACTTGGTGTTTCCCCACACCATCCATATGCAAAAATAGAAGAACATAATTTGTGGAACTGCATTGGTTGTCACGACTTCTCTGGTGGATGTGTCTATACGCCAGAAATAATTGGAGTAAAAAGAAATGAAGAAAGGAATCATTTAGACACTAACAGGATATAAGAGACACTGGAAAACAACATCAGTTTCTCCTTTTCAATTTTTCACTGCACCTTAAATAGGCAACGCAATTGGACAATCAAAGCTGACCTTATTTGGATGGACATCATCAAAGACGTGTGCTTGGCCAGCATAAAATATAGTCATCTGCCGACTAGTAGATCTTAAGCTACGACTGCTGGAGACAACAAAATAAATGCAAGACGGCATCAATATTTTCAACACTCGACATCGAGATCCACCATCCAAGCCAAACAGTAAGAAAATTGAGCATAAGTGATAAGATTTACCTCAGTGGATTAGCAGATTCTGTTTCAGAATTTGAAGGCCCAACCTTTGGTCTACTGCTACTTGGCAGCACCCCAGCTGGGTTTCTATCTGCCATTACACTACTTCCGCCAATGACATTCACAATACTGGAGCCTCTAATGCCTGTTCTAGAACCCTCATCTGCTGCAGGTTGAGAAATAAGTGAAGTACTAGCACTAGCATGAGTTGTGGCCCTGTATCTGCTTGAAGAATGCGGATCCACATATGCTGAGAATTGACCAAGACAAGAAGGATAGTGCACCATTGGCCCTGCATTCATTGGCATTGGCCGCTCCCGACTGGAAACAACTAACTCAGGTCTACTATTAATGGCTGGTGGTAAGATGAGAGGAGAAGTACAAGTTGGCCTCGGAGATTGCATAGAAAAGAACAATTCATCATCACGGGATCTTTTCTGTCGCTCTCCCCCCGCCTCATTTTGGAACATCTGCATTGCAGGTAGCGAATTTGTTGAAGGGAGAATAATCTTGGTCAATGATGGCAACGATAATGACAACAACCATCATGGTGTCGCAAGGATAATAATGATGTTTGACTATCTTTCACAAAGGAATACAAATCAATGCACCAAGCACCACTAAAAGGATCCTCCCCTGGATATCAATTGATAAGACTAAATTACAGTAGATTCTAAATATAAAATACCTTCAATAGATGGGAGTTTTCAACAGAATCCATTCCCATGTGATGCATCCTATCCCTCGTCAAACCCATAAAAGCTGAATCTGAATTGCTCCTCTTTCTTCCCAAGAATCTGTTGCTTATCTCCGTTGCAGAGAAATCACTCTTTGAACTATGAAACTGAACACCCTCCAAATGGTTTCTTGTCTGCCTCTCTGTGAAGAATTAAGCAAAGAAACAACAAAAAAGAGGATGCTAAGACTATGATTCTGCCCATGGGTTCAAAAAATAAATCAGACCTAAAAATAAAAAAATAAACTGTTATCAATGTTATCTAAGTACATCAGTTATTCCTTGAATTCAAATTCACAACACATTCATAAATGGATTAATGTGTAAAGAAAGGACAAGACCAGATATTGTCTTTCCCAAGCCTTAACAAAAAGAACTAAAACAAGTAAAAGAAAATTACAAAATAATATAGCAAAAATGGGAAAACCCAAAAATCACTAAACTTGTTTTTCATTTCAATTCTGCGTACCCATGTATAAAAACTACCATAAAGAAAAATTACATCCAATTCTGCATACCCATGTATAAAAACTACCATAAAGAACGAAAAGAGAGAAGAAACAAATTAAAGAGAGAGACACCACAAAAGCTACCAACCCAATTCTGAAATCAATGGGGGAAAAGAACACCACCCAAGAAACAATATCAAACTACACCAAACACTAACAAAAAACCGCTAGATGCTTAATAAACCACCCAAAAACTAACACTAGAAACAAACAAAAACAATCGATAGTCAAAACTACCAAAAAGCATTTAAAAAATGAAAAGCCACCCAAAAATGAAACAAAACTACCAAAACTAACCAGTCTTTCAAAAATAAATAAATAAAAGAGTCCAAGAAGCCCAAGCCAAACTAAAAAAGAACTACCATGATCAATCCAAAGAAACAACACAGACGACAAAAACAACAAAACAAAATAGAGAAGGAAAGAAACTGAAGAACACTGTTCAAACAGAAGTCCCATGAAAAACAGTCTTAAAAGGTAAAAACAAACCCCAACAACTACAAAAACACATTTCTGAATAAATAAATACATAAAACAACCCAACAAAAAAAAAAAAAAAAAACCACACTACTAAAAAGAATATGAAATCAATCTGAAATTAACAACCCAAATATTCATGGTAACGCACCCGAACCTAGATCAGAACTGGTCGATAAAGGGCCATGGGCGCCCGACGAAACTCCAACAGAGGCAGATGCCGACGCCTCCGAAGCTCGGATTTCTCCAAAACCAGCACTCTTCTTAACCAAGACAGCAGCAGAATCTGCGCAGCTCATCCCCAAGAAATCATGTAAGATCGGGTTCCCATCATCATTACCCATCATCAGATCGCCATTCCCTTCAGGAAAAGGCGAGCCTAATCCTCCCCATCACTTCAAAGATGGACCCGCTCTCCGCTGCTCGATGAAAGTCCCCAAAGAACAAAGAAAAAAGTGCAAAGAAGAACAAACGAATAAAAGAGTAGCTCGAATTTCCAATGAGAAAGCAGAAGCCCTCTCTCTCTCTCTCTCTCTCTCTCTCTCTCTCTCTCTCTCTCTCTGCATTAAAAAGCAAAAGATGGGATTTTTTGGTTCTGTTTCTGCTGCTTGCAGCAGCAGCATTTGCCGAAAAAACGGAGAAGAGAGAGAAAAGGACGAGGGCTTTTATAGCAAAGGATTTGTTTCATGTAAGATGGAAGAGTCGGAGTATCCCGCACACGCGCGAGGGAGGATTATTGAGACCGCGCACCACCCAGGACAGTGCGGCCCTTACCTTGGGGCCCACCTTGTTGTATTTATTATGAATCCACACCGTTCATCCGTTTTCTCAGATCATACTAGGTAAATTCTGAAAATTAATTAGATCTTATTATCAGGTGGACTGTATCTTAGGACAATGTGGTTATTGACGGTTAATCGGCCACAAAAGTTTTGGATCAAGCTGATATTTGTTTTAAACCCTTCATCCAGGATTATTTGACCTTATCAACAGATTGGATGGTAAATAAACGCTATGGAAACATTCAGATACTCACTAAGAAGTTTTTAATGGTAGGGCGTTCAATCACCTGTGTTTCCTAGAGTAGGGCCCACCTGAGATTTTTATTTTCTTAAATTTTTGAATAAGGCCCTAAAGATGATCTGGAAAAACGTATGGACGGAGTAGATACAGAATATACCCATCAAGGTGGGCCCCACTGTAAGGGACGCACCGTCTTGTGTGAAACCAGGGTCTCACCTATTCCGCTCCTCTACACGCGCACACAATCAGCTCCATACGTCGCAAGCAATAGATTAATCCAAACCGTAAAATCGTGGAATGTCATTTTTGGATGATGAACTTCGTGGAAAGGAGATTGAACGAAACAATCTACTTTCCGATTGCATGGGTATTTGTTTCTTTAAATTTGGACCGTTGATTTTTTTAAAAATATCTTCCGTGGGTCCCACGATGATATGTTCAGGATGACATTTGGTTGTGATCCTCCTCCAGTTTTCTTATGATTTTGACGGTGTGAAATGAAGCACATGATGCCACGTGTATAGGGTTGGATGCGAGAACATGAAATTTCGTTATCTAGCAGAATAATAATGTTTTTCTTTTGAAATATGTAGCACAGCGTCTTGCAATGGTCGCTACGAACTGCAGGTGTTTTTTGTCGGGGAAGCGGATTGCCTGTGACCGGGCGGATTGCGTACCGAGTAACTCAACACGCTAAGCGTACTGAGTAAACTCTGTGGGGTCCACTATAACTTATGTATTTTATCCAATCCGTCCATAAATTTTATCAGATGAATTTAGAACAGCATGCCAAAAATGAAGCACATAAAAATCTAAAATGGACCACACCATAGGAAAGAGTGTAAATTGAATGTCTACCGTTGAAAATTTATTAGGGGCCATGGAAGTTATGTACCAAGCTTATATTTATATTTTCCATTCATCCAAGTTTGTGTGATCTTATGAGTATATTGGATGACAAATAAAGATCACTGTGGGGCCTAGTAAGGTTTCAACGGTGAAAATCATTATTTCTACTGTTTCCGGTGGTATGGTCCACTTAAGCTTTGGATAAGCTACTATTTTGGTCTCAACCCTTAAAATGAGCTAAAAAAACAGATGTACGGTATGAATAGACCACATACATTCATTATAGGCTCAATAGAGTTTACTCAATATGATACGAACGTACTCAGTACGCAATCCGATTTCGCAAAGCGGCCAGATTGCGTACGGAATAATTCAGTACACTAAGCGTATTGAGTAAACTCCGTGGGTCCATTATAACTTATATATTTTATTCAATCTGTCCATAAATTTTATTAGACGAATTTAGAACCTCATGCCAAAAATGAAGCACATAAAAATTTAAAATGAACCACACCATAAGAAAGAGTGTGAATTGAATGTCTACCGTTGAAAATTTATTAGGGGCCATGGAAGTTATGGATCAAGCTTATATTTGTATTTTCCATTCATCCAGGTTTGTGTGATCTTATGAGAATATTGGATGACAAATAAACATCGCTGTGGGGCTTAGTAAGGTTTCAACAGTGAAAATCATTATTTCCACTGTTTCTTGTGGTATGGTCCACTTGAGCTTTGGATAAGCTTCTATTTTGGTCTCAACCCCTAAAATGAGCTGAAAAAACATATGTACAGTGTGAATAGACCACATACATTCACTGTGGGCCCAACAGAGTTTACTCAGTATGATAAGAGCCTACTGAGTAACTCAGTACGCAATCCGATTTCGCAAAGGGATATATATACCTGTGGTCGGGCTGTGTGGGGCCCGCAAAGATGTCCGTAGAAAATCCACTCCGTCCATCTGTTTTAAAAGACCACAATAGGACTGGACTATAAAAATCAGGCAGATCCAAAACTCAGGTGAACCCGCACTGGTGTAGTTCCCGCTTGGTTCCTCGCCATCTTACTTTCGCTACCCGAGAGCCACGTGTACGGGACTTTAATAAGATCCAACCCGTCCATCGGATACGGTGCCTCACTTTCACCGTGTAAAATAAAAATCATGCAGATTGAATACTAAGGAAGGCCACACAAGTTGTGTAACACCTTGAAAATCGGGGGTCATGTAGGAACCCGACTCCTGAGTTTCAGACCATCACTTATGCAGAAAATATATTTATGCTTCAATGTTGGTTGAGTTAGTGCATTCACATGAGTAAGATTATACCAAAACTGCAATTCATACTCCAGATCCAGTGATAAAACGCAAGCGGAAGACTAAAAGATATATATATCACTGTATGAAAACAAAATAATCTCAAACTGTCTCCAAAGTATGAATACATCTCTGAGTCACATATACATAAATCAAACTAAAAATAAAATGTCGTATAACTGTCCAACTAGCAAGTCCCGCCGAACCAGGCCACCTACGCAAAGCCGTCAGCAAACTGCATATACGAGAACTCGTCCTGGTCCTCGTAGAAGTTCGGCTCTACGTCCTGAATCACCTCGTCACCTGCAACTAAGACAAAGTCTGGTAAGTGTTGCAAACACCGTCCCGTAACGTGGGAGTGAGTGATCAACTCAATGAAATCATAGAGCAAAGATTAGCATGTTATCAAATCGATCATGCGATAATAGTAAAGCAGGCAATCAAACATTCCTAGATACTGTTGTTAATGCAAGCATGAAATGACATGATGGATGCCCTCACCGATATACTCCCTCATGCGGCACCCTCTTACGCCCACGGCATGCTTGCGTTCCTCAGTGCTCCACATCTTCCAGGCACATGCAGTGCGATATGGATAACGATTACTGAGTTGTTATTAGTCCATTCATACAACAGTATTGGGAAACTAAGGTACCTTCATTATATCAATCCCAATACAGATCCTTTCTAGGGTCGTCACTCCTAGTAATCTCATATGATATTATATTTCTAGGTCGCTGCAAGGGCTGTCAGGGCTGTTGCTCGCACTTGTTGCATCGCTCCCCCATCACCTTATCAATACAAGCCTAATGTACTCTTGTTGCTACGGAAGGGTCGTCGCCTCCCGTAAACTCAGAATACGCTCGAGGTCACTACAAAGGGCTCGTCACCAATCAGAGTAGGCCGATAGCTCGAATGTAGTGTCTCATACCACCACAATCGGCTCACGAGTCAAATGTACTCACTGGTCACTACGAGGAGGTTTGTGGCCCCAGCATAGGCCGACAGCTCGACCACGGTGTCCCATACCACCATACCCGGCTCATGAGTCTTTATGGATCAAGGTACCATGGTTAACAGGATTTTCAATGGTAAGTTCAGTACCCTAGGTTCAAGCAGTTATAACTCATACAGGGTGAACATATAATGGCCAATCGGGTTACTTGACGGGCTCGACTAGTACAAACGCATCTCAAGCTGAACGACATGAAGTGTATAAAACACTTCATGTGGCTTAACCACTACACCAACCCAAAACACGACTCGCGTTCATCGACGCGTCCTTCGTGACAAATAGAAGCCAACCACGAATTCAATTGGTTACCGACTGTCTGAACTAGGTCATAGCCCCAAGCATTTGTACACAACATCAGTGATCATATGAGAGTGACAGAAATGAATATAAATAATACAAGCATGTTGACACATGTTATAACATGCAACGTAAGCAAATCAACCAACACATGCATTCCATATATATAATGAAATCAATTCATGTAGCCAACATGGTGGAAATCATATACATCAGCATATTAATTGAGAATTCAATCTCAAAACTAATTCACAACACCATTTACTCAATACATACTAAAACAAACACTTAGTTTACACACTTTAGTCTACATAGCGTATGTCGACCCAAAGTGCGCATTAGGGTGAATCTCTTCGCCAAACAGATCATGCAAGCATCTCTAATAACGTAACACGAAAAATACCCATGGCAATCATTTCAACAAAATACGGACGTAAACAGTATTTCCTACAAATGCCTAAAATACCCTCAATCTCATATTTCCCGTACGCAGTCAAAATGGAAAACGGACAGCATGTTCTACATGTCAAGCAGCGTTCTCGTTGATAATCTACTATTAAACGACATTGAAAGCTTTGAAATTAGTCAATCTAAGCGTCTGAAATCCTCACATTTCGCTTTAGACGCGTATCGATTCGAATATAACGTGTACGCTTCGTCAACGGCGTTATGGCGACCTAATGCACAAGATACATAAGCTATTTCGGTATTTGAATCGAAAGAATCCTTAAAACAGTTATAGGTTAGGGTTTTCTTACCTAGAAGTGAGTTGGAATCACCGGGAAAGTGATTTGAAGGCGGTGTTTTGATACGTGCAAAGGCTGGAGCAAACGGCAGGAAATTCTCTCACAAATTCTCCCACTAACTCTCTCTTTCTCTCTCACCACTTTCTAGGGTTTCTTGTAAAATCGGATGGGAGAGATATGAGAGGGTTTAAAGCCCTTATATAGGCTAAAACCTCACATCAATAGACTTGGGACAAGGGTATACTTGGGTTATAACCAAATCGAATCTTTTTCGATCCAAAAGAGTGTTTCAAGAGGTCCCCTGGCCGAACGCGGTCGGACTTAAGCTCATGGATACCGGATGTTGATCATATCAAGTTTTCAGTCCGATAGAGTTCCCAGATCGCACGTGGCGGTCCAGTTTCAGTTTAGCGGTCATCGAACCTACATCAAGTCTACAAGTTTCATGACATGAAAGAGAAATTTTTCCTGATCCGAGGGTAAAATTTTGCTGCATTCTGACGGTCAGAACGCTTAATAATAACGCACAACGACACGTGCCAGATTTTGAATTAAATTTCTAAATCTTTCCCTTTTCTCACTCTCTTCACTCCAGGCTCAATGAAATAGCCTTAGAACATCGGTTGGGCTTGATTTTCAAAATGATTGTCAAGTCCAGCTAAGCGGTCATAACGGTCTAAGATTGTGGATATCGGACTTTCGACGCGCGGTCTAAATCCAATACGAAGTTTCAAAGGATTCCTGAGAGCAAATGGGTTTAGAGTTTGATCCTAGATTTCAGGATATTGTGGCGTCATTGGTTCTATAAGTTTTGGGTCTTTCGGAACGTATTTAAAGCGATCAGGGACAATTTCACAGCTAATCTAGCGTAGCGCTAGTTAACTTACGCTTATTTTCTAAAGGAATTAATCCTAAGTGATTTCTGATCGAGTTGGTACTCGAGTCTCTGTACGAATTTTTCCGAGGCATTACAATCTACCCCCCTTAACAATAAATTTTGTCATCAAAATTTGTACCTTTTCGTACTCCTCGAGAAGCTGTGGATAGTTTTTTCTGATCTCGGCTTCCGTCTCTCATGTAGCCTCTTCTTCAGAGTGATGCGTCCACAACACCTTCACAAGGGGGATGACCTTGCTACATAGTACCTGCTCCTTCCTATCTAGTATATGTGCTGGTCGCAATATATAAGTAACATCCTCACATAACTACACCTACTCCCATCTAATGATATAGGAAGGATCAGGAACGTATTTCTTCAGTATAAAAACATGAAATACGTTGTGTACACTCGAGAGAGGCGTAGGCAAATCCAGACGATAAGCCACTGTACCCACACAGTCAAGAATCTGGAATGGGCTAATGAATCGCAGTGCTAGCTTCCCCTTCTTCTCAAACCGAAGAATTCCCTTCATAGAGGAAACTCGTAAAAATACATGATCTCCAACCGCGAACTCTAGCGGGTGCCGTCTCGTATCGGCATAACTCTTATGTCTGCTTTGCGCTATAAGAAGCCGGCGTCTGATGATATCAATCTTATTATCTGAGGTCGCCTGCACTAACTGTGGGCCAATCAATCTGCACTCACCGACCTCTGCCCATCAATGCGGTGCTCGGCAAGGTCGCCCATACAAGGCCTCATAAGGTGTCATACCGATACTCGCCTGAAAACTATTGTTATACGCGAACTCTGCATATGCAAGACAGTCATCCCAACTGTATTTGAAATCCAACACGTAAGCCCGCAGCATGTCATCTAGAATCTGGTTCACCCGCTCTGTTTGTTCGTCTGTCTGTGGGTGGAAGGCAATACTGAATTTCAACTTCACACCCATAGCCTCCTGGATGCGAGTCCAGAAAATAGAAGTAAAGCCCGTGTCTCTGTCCGACACGATCTCTAAGGAAATTTCATGCAGACGCACGATCTCTTTGATATACAGCCTGGCTAACTCGTCTGCAGAGTTTGTAACTCTGATCGGTAGGAAGTGAGCCGACTTCGTCAGACGGTCGACGATCACCCAAATAGAATCATGTCCCTTCCTCATCTTCGGCAGTCCCGAAATGAAGTCCATAGAGATAAAGTCATACTTTCACTCGGCTATAGGCATAGGCTGAAGGAGACCACGAGGTCGGCGATGCTCTACCTTCACCTGCTGGCAAGTGAGACAACGGGACATGAACTCTGCGATGTGGGTCTTCATATCATCCCACCAATACGTCCTCTTCACGTCATAATACATCTTTGTGCTGCCCGGATGCATTGCAAGTCTGGTACTGTGCGCAGCCTCGAGAATCTCTCGTCTCAAGTCAGGGATATCAAGGACGCATAGGCGGCCACGATAACATAAGCCCCCATCCGTTCCAACTCGCCACTCGGCGTCTGTATCGTCACTGGCCTGCTCTCGAAGCTCAGTCAGACGTGCATCATCCCACTGCGCCGCGATGACTCTGTCATCGATAAGAGATCGCACCTGAACATGTGCGATGAACTCAAATGGCTCCTCCACAGTGAATTTCTGCTCAAAGCCTCGCAAAAACTCAACCATGTCCCACTCGGCAACCATCAGCGGAGCCGTAAACTCTATCGCCTTCTTGCGGCTCAATGCGTCAGGCACAAGGTTCGCCTTGCCAGGATGGTAGGAAACCTCGAACTTAAAGTCTTTTAAGGTCTTCATCCATCGCCTCTGCCTCATATTCAGGTCCCGCTGCGTGAATATGTACTTGAGGCTCTTGTGGTTACAAAAGAGCTCGAACTCCTCTCCGTAGAGGTAATATCTCCAGAGCTTCAATGCAAAAATGACGGCTACTAACTCAAGGTCGTGTGTAGGGTAATTCTCCTCATGCTTCCTTAATTATCTCGAGGCATACGAAATTGCCCTGTCCTTCTGCATAAGGACACAACCCAGGCCAACGCTAGACGCGTCAGTGTATATCATGTATCTAACCCCTTGCTCTGGCAATACTAGCACAGGGGTGGATGTCAACCTGTCCTTCAGATCCTGAAAAGTTGTCTCTGCCTTTTTATTCCAGGCGAACTTCACATCCTTCTGTGTCAACTGAGATAGAGGTCTGACGATCTTCGAGAAATCTCGAACAAAACGTCTATAGTAGCCTGCCAAACTTAAGAAACTCCTCACCTCAGTGACAGAACCAGGCTGCTCCCAGTCCTACACCGCAGCTACCTTAACCAGGTCAACTGCCATCCCATCCTTGAACACCACATGTCCCAGGAACTTAACTTCCTGCTTCCAGAAATCGCAATTCTTATACTGTGCGAACAACTGATGCTGTCTCAGTGTATCCAGGACCAATCGCAAGTGCTCCTCATGCTCCTCTCGACTCCTGGAATATACCAAAATGTCGTCTATGAACACGATGACGAATCGATAGAGGAATGGCCAAAATACTCTGTTCATCAGATCCATGAACATGGCTGGGGCGTTCGTAAGACCGAACGACATCACGAGGAACTCGTAGTGGCCAAAGCTGATCCTGAAAACTGTGTTCTGCACGTCCTCATCCCTGACGCGCAACTGGTGATACCCTGACTGAAGATCAATCTTCGAGAAGTACTATGCCCCTCTCAACTGATCAAACAAGTCATCTATCCTGGGCAAGGGATATCTATTCTTCACCGTAATCTGGTTCAGCCTGCGATAGTCAATACATAATCGCAGTGAACCATCCTTCTTCGTCACAAATAATACCGGTGCTCCCCAAGGAGACACACTCAGCCGAATGAAGCCAAGCTCCAACAGATCATCAATCTGTTTTCTCAACTCTTCCATCTCAAACGGTGTCATACGATACGTCGGCAGTGAGACGGGCGTGGAACTAGGTACCAGATCGATAGTAAAATCGATCTCTTGCTGAGGTGGCAAACCAGGAATCTTCCTGAATAGATTCCCAAAATCACGGACTACTGGCGTGTGCTCAAGTGTCGGGGCATCAACATCCCTCAATAAAGAAGCGTAGCTAAGTACTCGGAAGGGGAGATTTACCCGCACTGAAAATGAAAAGAGCGTGTCCTCCGAGTCACTTTAGAAGGCATTCCCTATATTCAAAATAGGGCGCAACCTCGTCAGTATCAGCAATAGCACAAATACACCGCCACACAATCATTCACATAACAAGCCGAAGAAACTCCATGTATTTCATTTAATCAAAATTGTCACAATACAAGAGATAAATATTTACATGCATCATGACAAGAAGCACATGGAAACTAAGTTAGCCAAAGCTATAACTGCAACATAAACTAACTACTAGGCCTTCTCAGTCTCACACACAGAAAGTAGGAAACAAACTAACTACGGCCATCTGAAAACCCAATCACTACTTCGAGTCTGGCGATGGAGGAGGGGCACCCTTATTCTGTAGATAACACAGGATGGCATTCAAGGTGCGAGTCACCTTGTCAAATTTCTGTTTCATGACGGTCTTGGTATCCTCAAGATCTTATTTCACCTCGGCCCGGAGTTCTTGGACTTCCCGTTGCAAAGCAACCTGACTCTCCTCAAGTCGGGCTATGTGAGCATCCCTAGCAGCCCGTGTTGCAGGAGGAGGACTCTCATCAGTATCCTGAGCCTCCTCTTCTTCTTCTTCTTCCTGGACTTCTTCCTCTATTTCTGTCCCAGCTTCTTCTTCACTAGCATCCTCTTCGCTATCATATTCACCCTCACTGTCATCATCAAGCTGAGCCTCACGCTGTTGAGGCCCTATCTTCATTTGATTCATGGTAGCCTCATCAATGAAATGAATCGGCACAGGCAACTCTGGCCCAAGTCTGTAAGCAAACTCAAGCACAATCCAGCATATGAGCCGGCCAAAGGGAAGTGACTCAGACGTTCTTCTCGACTTCGCTATGAGGACGATCTGTCGCAACACAAAGGTGGCCATGCACACATTCTCTCCCTGGCTCACCTGGTACAGGATATCGACCATGAGACGCGTACATTCACTGCGGTTGGTCGACCTAGGATACACGTTGAACGTGCAAATGTGGTGCAACAAGCAAAAATCATCCGACATGTAGGATGCTAAAAGGCTCTTGTTACGCTACCACGGAACCAAACCACCACATAAGAACCTGGTGCGGCGATCTCGCTGACGAACACTCTTCAGATTCTTAGCACTTGGATGTACCTCGCCAAGAGGCACGTTCAAAAGGTGAGCTATCAACCGAACATCGATCGTGGCTTCCCGATCTCTATCAAAGGGAATCCTGAACTGCAATGGCTCCAACGTAGGGTTCCGGATATGAGCATAGAAGGCACGAACAGTGCTTACGTTGGCACGAGACTGGGTTTCGAAGAGCGGACCCCAGCTGGCAGTTTCGATATGTTCAAACAACAAAAACTCACCAAAGAGCCGCTCATCCACATGTGCCTCAAACAGAACCTTATGATCAATATACGCACCGTGGGCCAAGTCTGCCAATAGTGCTCGCCCTATGTGAGTACGAGGATCCAAATCCCGCTTCGTATGTAACTCTCTCCCAACACTTGAACTAGCGGCGGCACTTGAACTAGCGGCGCCACCTCTCGACTTCCTTGATCGTGAAGGGCGACTAGGCCCAGCTTCATCTGCGGCGGTCTTCCTCTTTCCCATGAGAGAGGATGGTGGAAAGGGAGAAAAAGGCTAAAATAGCCTCTACAAAAGCCATGAAAAATGGAGGAAATAGGAAGAAATGGCTGCCCTAAAGGGATAAAACGAATCTAGGTCCTATAAAGGGGTAAATCAGGCCCTCAAAGGCTAGGATTTCAAAGGGAAAAGAGCAAGATAAGTAGGAATGGAGGCTCACATGAATTTCAGCCTTCAATGGAGGATGTGAGAGTTCCAAACGACGAGAATGGGGAGAGGAGGGAGCTTGTATGGCTGTGAGTGATGGGGTGACATCAGTTGTGACTGAAAATGGGAATGGGAGAGGTTTAGAAACGTGATTTGAGAGAGAGGTAGCAAAAATGTGAAGAAAGGAGAGCTTGGGGGACGTTTTTGTGAAGAAGTGTCACGCCCCAAACCCAGAAATCAGATTCACAAGAATCTCGATCACCGAATTCGGTGCCGACAGCCTCCGTAGTACCCCATTCTCGGCTCCCAGCACAACATACGCCAGATTCCGATCCTGGGATCCTACAAGGAGGATTTTTCGAATGTACACTTGTCTTGTAATAAGCATAACCACAAGTTTACCCAAATTATAAAGGAAACATCATCATCACATATCCACTAATATAATCATTTGAGTACAATGCTGAAAGAGAATACATAAATAAAGAAAAATCAAGCTCCATAAGACCACTGCATGCTCCAAGCTCAACACTGCTGCAACCTAACATCACCTGCACACATCTATCGTGCATAAGCTTATAGAAAGCTTAGAGGGTGGTGTAAGTGTGTGCACAAGGTAAGTATCAAATGTTCAATACAATACCATCATCATACAATACCGAAATTACTGGTAATTCATAAATCGTACATTATCGGAATAACCTGAAATACTGACAAGATCATAAATCATACAATGACAGAGTAAGCGAAAGTATGGACAAGTTCATAAGTCAGTCAATTATCAGAAACGTAATATAAAACAGATATGCACTAAGGAGTCATAAAGAGTCAAATATCAGATGCCGAGGATGTAATGCAATATACAAATCCTGCTAAGTCTGTCTAGGCCATATAAGTACAGAAATATAGCAACCCAAAATGTCATATGCCTGCAGATGTAATGCAATATGCGATGCGAATGAAATGACCATGCTGGAGTGTGAAGTCGGGATGATAGTACGTAGTATCGCAGGCTACGGGGTCCACCACAAGGACTTCTATCCAAACCAGTCTCATACCTAAATTTGGATAGTCAGACTCAATATAGTAGACTCCTGATCTCAGGTTAGTCGCGCGCCCAATTGATATTCTTGCCATAACGAAGGTACACAATAATTAATTGCGCACCACCAGCTCGAGTGGATAGTGAATGAACGAATGAATGAATGAACATGCAATTCATACTCAATAAGTCCACATATTAGTACGGTTTCTCTCTGAGAAATCACCGGGGTCTATTACACTCCATACCAGATTGCCGCCCCATCGCGCGCAACAAGGTGAGTGGAAGAGACCTCACTATCCTCCTGCCAATATCAGGCCCAGCTCGTCAATAGCGGACTCATTCCTCGAGCTGATCAGACTCAGCCTAGCATTGCCCCCTCCTCTCGGGCAGGTAAGGCTACACCCCCTTCCAACCGACCGCGACACAGTGGAGAGCGCAACCATCTGGTAATCGGCACTCGGCGCCCATGTACCCACTCGGTCTAGACGTTAGAGCATCCTCTAGAACTAAGAGGGTTTAGGAACTTTCACCTAGGGATATCTATAGCACCCCATGTAGAACAGATTTTCGGTGTCCCATCTGGCCATCCACGATATGCCTGTGGAGGCTATGACCCTGATGTCGCTAGGGCATACAGTAATCACAGCACACAATGCAAGATGTATGAGTCATACAATCCAATCATGCATCAATCCTACGCAAACCGTGCGCTCATGTGAGACAATCTCTGCCTATCAGGGAGTCTCGTAACAACCAGCACTATGACATATGCAATGGTCAATCATATCTCATAACATACATACAGATGATGCGTATGGGCATGGATCATGATGCTATGCAGTCACATACTCATAATTGGTATCAATATCCGGCATCAACAATCGACCTCGACAATGTGAACATCTAACCAACATTGCCCCAAGAAGTGACCCTCACAGATCCAAATATATAATGGGCCCACAGCCTCACACAAGGGCCTAATATACAACACAATGGGCCTTACTCAAGGGTTACATGTACACAACAGGTGGGCTGCATCAATGAGCCGCACTAATGGGCCTCATACACATTAAGTGAGTCGCATCAACGGGGCGCACTAATGGGCCACAAGTATATCAAAGTGGACCTTATCACCTAAGCCTGACATGTACCATATTAGTCCTCACATAAGGCCATATGTAACATTATAATGGTCCCCATATACAGGCCGCATGTACAGTATAATGGACCATATCCATAGGTCCCGAACACATCGTAATAGGCCACATCCCTTAGGTCTCTCATACATAACATCAGGTCTTGCCATCTGGGCCGAAGATACATCACAATCCACAGGCCCCAATACTTAATGGGTGGGCCCTACACCTGAGCCTAATATACGTCACAGGTGGGCCCTGCACATGGGCCTTATACACAAAGAGTTAGGCCTATCAGTAGGCCCTAGGGAGAGTGACAATGCGGACATTTAACCAACATTAATCTTACAATGTGGACGTCAAGCCATCATTGCTCCCAAGGCTCGGTTCGCCTTAAATATCATTAAATAAATCATGACGGAATCACACATTACAATGTACCTTAGGTACATCCCATTGGGCCTCAAATACATCAAATGGGCCGTATCTCATGGGCCTTATATTCATCAAGTGGGCCACCTCAATGGGCCTCACCAATGGACCTTAGGTACTTTGCAATGGGCCATCACCCATGGGCCTTAAAATGCATTAAAATGAGCCCAATCACATAAGCTTTATGTGCATCAAATGGGCCTAATCACATAGGCCTTATATATACCAAAGTGGGCCTCAATATTAGGCCACAAATACATCAAATGGGCCTACACACATGGGCTCATATATAACAAAGTGGGCCTTAAAATGATCTCAAAATGGTTAGACAGTTTGGATGAAACTCATGCATCATGGTAGACTCCCATGTGGGCCCACTATGACATTTATTTTCCATCCAATCCTGGGCCCACTGAAATGCGTATTTGCCACCCAACCTGTTGTTAAGGTCGTGTGGCAAGGGGCCCATCAAAATGTTTATTTTACATCCCACCTGTTGATAAGGCCATGTAGCAAGGGGCCCACCAAAATGTTTATTTTTCATTCAAACCTGTTGATAAGGTCATATAGACCCAGGGCCCACCGTAATGTATATTTTCTACCCAACCTGGGTCCACTGTACTATTTATTTACATCCAAACTGTTCATAGAATCACATGGCCTAGGGCCCACTGTAATGTTTATTGCCATCTAAACCTGTTCATAACGTCACGTGGCCAGGGGCCCACATGATGGACGGCGTGGACACAATACATACATATGAGTGGGGGCCACCGTCCACTGCCGTGGACGGACGGTGTGAGTGAAACACTTGCATCATAGTGGGTGTCACCACCCACTGTTTTGACGGTGTGGTAAGCCACACATACCACAGTGGGTCCCATGCAGGACCCACCAAAGTGTTTATTTGTAATTCAACCCGTCCATTACGTGTGTCCCACCTGTTTGAGGGTTCACACCAAATTTCAGCCACATTAAAAATTCAGGTAGGCCCCACCAAGTGTTTTTACATGATTTAGGCATGTCTTCACATGATTTGGATGGTATGGCCCACCTGAGTTCAGTTTGTGGATGATTTTTTTTGGAATCAACGCACCATTAAAGGGGACCTATTAAATGAACGGTATAGATGTAAAACCTACATCATGGTGGAGTCTACAAGTGGGCCAATGCGGCCACCCTTTTTAACGTGGACCTCTCTGGACGTCATGGCACAAAGTCATGCCAAAAAATTATATATATCTATATATATATTTTTATCCTAGGTGGGACCCACATTAACCAGATCTACCCCATCCATTGCATGTTTCCCATAAAAATAAGGGTCCAAAACAAGTTTCAGGTAGGTCCAAGCTTCTCGTGGACCCCAGAAATCATTTTTCCAAGTTTTAAAGGAAGATACTAGTATTCTTAATGCCACGGCCCGCCAGATAATTGGATCGATCTCATTTTTCGGCTCAACGCCTAAAACGATCCCGAGAATAAAATGGATGGCTTGGATTAAAAATATACATCAAGGTGGGGCCATGTTGGAGCAGCCCACCATTTCCCTTCCCTTTTCTTTCCTTTTCTCTTTTTTTTTTTAAAATATGGGGCCCACAATAAGATGATCCAAATCGTCTAATATGTGTGTCCCACGTGGTGGACCGTTCAGTCCAAGTTTAAGATGCGTCCAAATTTCAAGTAGGTCCCACCAAGTGCTCTTATATATTTAGGTATGTCTCCATATGTTTTTAGATGGTATGGCCCACTTGAGAGTCAGATTGGTCCCAAAATTTGGCTCAACGCCTAATGTAATCTAAAAAAAAAAAGGATGGACGGCTTGGATCAAGCAAATACCTTAAGGTAGGGACTGCATCAGTGGCCCACCGTAAAAGTATACTTTTCCCCTTCTTTTTTTTTTTTGAAATGTGCAGTGTGTTAACGCTGCCAGTCCAGCGTCTAGAGACGCTGGACGGCGTGCTTTAAACAGATACAACACGGTGGGTCCCACAGGGACATGGTCCACGTTCACCAAGGTGTGTCCCACACGATCGTGGCCCACCTTGCATGTATATATATATATATATATATATATATATATATATATATATATATCATTTATCTAAGATGTAGTGGGCCACACCATTTGATGGATGGAGTAGATTTATCATGCATCGGTGGGGCCCACTTCATTTTAGGGGAAGGATAAGGAGAGAGAAAGAGAGAACAAGAGACGGTGATGGTGGGGCCCCGCCACTATGGACCCCACATAATACAAATTATACATCAAAAATGGGTCCCACCAATTAGTGGTCCCTAAAAAGAATTTAACGGTAGAGCACCCACCTCTAAGCCTCCTCCTTGCTCCCCTAGCCTCCTTAGCTCCTTTGCTTGACTTTTAACAATGGTAGATGATGAATCAACGGTTGAGATGAGAGACGAGAGAGTAGGGAAGGTGGGCCACACTTGGCATTTGGGAGAAGGAGAGAGAGCTTGGACGTGTGAAGCTCTTTTGCTTGGAATTTTTTTTGAGAATGAATGAGAGAGAGAGGGGAGTGATGGATGAAAAAGGGTGATGGAGTGATGTGGTGTGATGGGTGATGGGTGGAGTGGTGTGTTGTAAGAAGGGATGGGTGGAGAGAGGTGAAGTGATGTGAGGGTTGACCTTGGGTTTTCTTGTGTAAGAGAAAGGTATGGGTTATTGTACTTGGGTATGGAGTGACTTGACTTGTACTTGACATGAGTGATTGATTGATTGATGGGACATCTCGTAGAGATTCCCTCGTAATCCGCAACGCACGATGTTTTCTCGAACTGAACGCGGGCCCACATCTCCTGGCCTGGTTATCGCCTCGGCGCGTGAGACGCGGCAACAGCACGGTCGCACTGGTACAAGTCTCATGTCGAACTGACTCAGACCGACAGAATCCGTTTCAGGATTTCGCGCAACGCCGATTACAGATCACGAGTCGCCGAAAATCGATCGGAATGACCGCGAAAGTCTAAGGAACAGTACGAATTAGGATACGGGTTTTACAAGAAGGTAGGGTTTTGGGGGTGATTTAAGGGACGCCCCCTATGCACAGGGGCTACACTAGCCCCCAAATGACGTCGGCCCAAAGTCCAGCCCGATCCAGGCCCATTGTACGGCGAGGCCTCACCGAAGCGGCGAGGTCCTCGCCGGCCAAGTTGGTTTTCGGCGATGGCCTCCCATCTGGATGTGTTTCCCCTGTCCTGTGGGCCCAAAATTGATATGGGTCCCACCCTGAATCATGCTAGATCAGCTTGGGTGGGCCCACGACTCCGTTTCACCCTATTTCGGGTCATTTCAAGTACTAACAGCTGCACATTCGCTTTTAGCGACTTCTAACAGCTGGGATTGGGTCTAGAGAGGACTAGACCCATCCACACACGATCTAAAAGTGGTCCGGGATCGTTTCATGTGACCACGGATGCACACAGACACGATCAAAATGATCGACTTAAGTAGACTTCGCCTATTGGCGAAACTGGGGTCCTACGAGTGGTTCTATGTTTTTCTCGCACCCACCTAAGTCAAAGGGGCGACAACGTACGTCGCGTGTCCATAACCCAGGTTCGGTTTAATCCAAATTATGCTCTGATACCAACTTGTAATACCCTGAAAATCGAGGGTCGTGTAGGAACCCGACTCTCGAGTTCCAGACCATCACTTATGCAGCAAATATGCTTATGCTTCAATGTTAGTTGAGTTAGTGCATTCACATGAGTAAGATTATACCAAAACTGCAATTCATACTCCAGATCTAGTGATAAAACACAAGCGGAAGACTGAAAGATATATATATCACTGTATAAAAATAAAATAATCTCAAACTATCTCCAAAGTATGAATACATTTTTGAGTCACCTATACATAAATCAAACCAAAAACAAAATGTCATATAATTGTCCAAGTAGTAAGTCCCGCCGATCCAGGCCACCTACGCAAAGCCGTCAGCGAACTGCATATACGAGAACTCGTCCTGGTCCTCGTAGAAGTCCGGCTCTACGTCCTAAATCACCTTGTCACCTGCAACTAAGACAGAGTCTGGTAGGTGTTGCAAACACCATCCCGTAACGTGGGAGTGAGTGATCAACTTAGTGGAATCATAGAGTAAAGATTAACATATTATCAAATCAATCACGAAGCATGCAATCAAACATTCCTAGATACTGTTGTTAATGCAAGCATGAAATGACATGATGGATGCCCTCATCGACATACTCCCTCATGCGGCACCATCTTACGCCCACGGCATGCTTGCATTTCTCAATGCTCCACATCTTCCAGGTACATGCAGTGCAATATGGATAATGATTACCGAGTTGTTATTAGTCCATTCATGCAGCAGTATTGGGAAACTAAGGTACCTTCCTTATATCAATCCCAACACAGATCCTGTCTAGGGTCGTCACTCCTAGTAATCTCATACGATGTTATATTTATAGGTCACTGCAAGGGCTGTCAGGGCTGTTGCTCGCACTCGTTGCACCGCTCCCCCATCACCTTATCAATACAAGCCTAATGTACTCTTGTCGTTAGGGAAGGGTCTTCACCTCCCGTAGATTCAGAATACACTCGAGGTCACTACAAAGGGCTCGTCATCAATCAGAGTAGGCCGACAGCTCGAATGTAGTGTCTCATACCACCACAATCGGCTCACGAGTCAAATGTGCTCACTGGTCACTATGGGAAAGTTTGTGGCCCCAGCGTAGGCCGACAGCTCGACCACGGTGTCTCATACCACCATGCCCGGCTCATGAGTCTTTATGGATCAAGATACCATGGTTAACAGGGTTTTCAATGGTAAGTTCAGTACCCTAGGTTCAAGCAGTTATGACTCATACAGGGTGAACATATCATGGTCAATCGGGTTACTTGACGGGCTCGACTAGTACAAGCGCATCTCAAGCTGAACGATATGAAGTGTATAAAACACTTCGTATGGCCTAACCACTGCCGCCAACGCAAAACACGATTCGCGTTCATCGACGCGTCCTTCGTGAAAAATAGAAGCCAACCACGAATTCAATTGGTTACCGACTGCCTGAACTAGGTCATAGCCCCAAGCATTTGTACACAACATCAGTGATCATATGAGAGTGATAGAAATGAATATAAACAATACAAGCATGTTGACACATGTTATAATATACAACGTAAGCAAATCAACCAACACATGCATTCCATATATATAATGAAATCAATTCATGTAGCCAACATGGTGGAAATCATATACATCAGCATATTAATTGAGAATTCAATCTCAAAACTAATTCACAACACCATTTACTCAATACATACTAATACAAACACTTAGTCTACACACTTTAGTCTATATAGCGTATGTCGACCCAAAGTGCGCATTAGGGCGAATCTCTTCGCCAAACAGATCATGCACGCATCTCTAATATCCTAACACGACAAATACCCATGGCAATCATTTCAACAAAATACGGACGTAAACAATATTTCCTACAAATGCCTAAAATACCCTAAATCTCATATTTCTCGTACGCAGTCGAAATGGAAAACGGACAGCATGTTCTACATGTCAAACAACATTCTCGTCGATATTCTACTATTAAACGACATTGAAAGCTTTGAAATCAGTCAATCTAAGCGTTTGAAATCCTCACATTTCGCCTTAGACGCGTATCGATTCGAATAGAACGTCTACGCTTCGTCAACGGCGTTATGGCGACCTAATGCACAAGATACATAAGCTATTTCGGTATTTGAATCGAAATAATCCTTAAAACAGCTATAGGTTAGAGTTTTCTTACCTAGAAGTGAGTTGGAATCACCGGGAAAGTGATTGGAAGGCGGTGCTTTGATACGTACAAAGGCTGGAGCAAACGGCAGGAAATTCTCTCACAAATTCTCTCACTAACTCTCTCTTTCTCTCTCACCACTTTCTAGGGTTTCTTGCAAAATCAGATGGGAGAGATATGAGAGGGTTTAAAGCCCTTATATAGGCTAAAACCTCACCTAAATAGACTTGGGACAAGGGTATACTTGGGTTATAACCAAATCGGATCTTTTTCGATCCAAAAGAGTGTTTCGGGAGGACCCCTGGCCAAACGCGGTCGGACTTAAGCTCATGGACACCGGATGTTGATCACATCAAGTTTTTAGTCCGGTAGAATTCTCAGATCGCACGTGGCGGTCCAGTTTCAGTTCAGCGGTCATCGAACCTATATCAAGTCTACAAGTTTCATGACATGAAAGAGAAATTTTTCCTGATCCGAGGGTAAAATTTGGCTGCATTCTGACGGTCAGAATGCTTAATAATAACGCGCAACGACATGTGCCAGATTTTGAATTAAATTTTTAAATCTTTCCCTTTTCTCACTCTCTTCACTCCAGGCTCAATGAAATAGCCTCAGAATATCGGTTGGGCTTGATTTTCGAAATGATTGTCAAGTCCAGCTAAGCGGTCATAACGGTCTAAGATTGTGGATATCGGACTTTCGACGCGCGGTCTAAATCCAATACAAAGTTTCAAAGGATTCCTGAGAGCAAACGGGTTTAGAGTTTGATCATAGATTTCAGGGTATTATAGCGTCATTGGTTCTACAAGTTTTAAGTCTTGCGGAATGTATTTAAAATGATCAGGGACAATTTCACAGTTAATCTAACGTAGCGCTAGTTAACTTACGCTTATTTTCTAAAGAAATTAATCCTAAGTGATTTCTGATCGAGTTGGTACTCGAGTCTCTGTACGAATTTTTTCGAGGCGTTAGAAGTTGGGATTGGCCACCCACGTGTTTTGTGCATGCCCCACTAAGGGGTTTATATGCCATCCAATCCATTCATCTGATTTGACACATCAAGTAAAATAATTATTCAAAAATTTAGGGCATTCAAAAACCTAAGCAGGACACATCGCCTGAAGTTATCCATTATTGGTATAATTTCATGACGTGGCCGACCTGAATGTTGAATCACCCTAATTTTAACGGACGCAGATTGCGTCCTACCCCCTCGCGGACGGTAATCTGTCCAGGCAGGGCTCTGTGGGGCCCACCGTAATGTGAGTATTTAATCCACACATTTAATCGCTTTTCTCATGTATTTTAAGCTATTATACAAAAAATGAAGTATATACATAGATCTAGTGGAACACATCAAAGGAAGTTGCAGTGATGATGACACCCACCGTTGAAACCTTTCTAAGGGCCACCACGATGTTTTTTTACTACCCAACCTATTAATAAGGTCATTCAGACTTAGATGAAGTGAAAACACAAATTTCAACTTGATCCAACACTTCTCCAGCTCCGAAGAAGTTTTTAATGGTGGACGTTTAATCCCCACTTTGTGGTCTACTTAAGCCCTGAAATTATCTCAAGTTTTGACTTATGTCTTAAAATAATCATATAAAAACTTTAACTGTGTGGATTAAATACTTACATCACGACGGGCCCCATAGAGCCCTGCCCGGACGGTAATCCGTCCGGGCAGGGGCAGGACGCAATCCGCGTCCAATTTTAACTATCAAAGCAAACGAAGAGCGTGTAAACAACGGACACGATTTTATGGAAATAAATTTACTATTATATTTCTGGCATTTATTGGACAGCTAAATGAAAAATATCCAACGGCTACAATCAGACAAATGTACTCGAGAGAGGTTGATCTATTGACACTACTTTCCACTATCTAAGTTGGTTTAGTCCGGTTAATTTATGCCACATGTACAATTTATGAATGCTGTGCACCAAGTGGCATACCCTGCCGCTGTATAAAATAACTCACCCTTCAACAATCTTAGCCATCCAAGTTCGGACGCGAAAGAGAAGGGTTGAAATCCACCTATCCATCAGCCTGCAGCCTTGTTTTTGAACGGTCCATCAATGGTAAGTTGGTCCAGGAGTGGGGAATGGAGGAGTTGAGTTTGTACAAGTGGGGTCAGAGCTCACTTGCCATGACCTCAGTGTTGAAACGAGGTATTTTCACTAGTCTACCACTTGAGCTATGGATCTAGGTGCGGTGTAGATTAAAAGAACCTTGTTAGCCACCCCCAGTAAGGAATCTATGCCAAGACCTCAGTGTTAAAACGATGTATCTTTCACTTAGTCTACCACTTGAGCTATGTATGGGTGTAAATTAAAGAAACCTTGCTATCTTACCTTTGCCCTCAACTAATGACGTATCCCCGTTTGATGGTTTTTTTTTTTTTTAATGCATTAATAATTGGCCACTGATGTTGGAAAAAATGTGCTGTAAATATTTTAAAATAAAAATAAAATATGGTTAATTAATTTTTTATGATCATTCATTATTAATTTGAGTTATTTTTTATCATTGGATTGAAAATTTTGACTATTGGATCATCATTGCCCGTTTTATATTAATAACCTAACTGTTTTCTTCACACCTATGCTTATATCAGATCATTTAAATTACTCCGCAGTATGATGTGTACATGCACCACTATAGTTATACTATTTACGTTCGCGCATCTTAATTTTCAAAATCTCTAGTAAGAATAATACACACACCTTCCATATAAGATCTTTCTATTTTCATTACCTATGTGAGATGAGAGTGCACAGGGCAATTTTTATTTTCCAAAAAGTATTTTCAAGGTGAAACCATCGGATATTTTTAAATATTTTTTATTTTTTCAAAAACCATAAATTTCAACAACAGATCAAAGGATTAGGATTGCCCCATCATGGAGTTATATGCGGCATGCTCGATCTACGGTCTGGATCATTAGATCAACACTGTGGGTCCACTAATAGCCCGAGGACCTCTCTTCGAACCGTGGATGGGACAAATCCTCTCTAGGTATGGTCTGCGAGTACAACATTGCGTTATGATTAGCACGCCCGCAATGTAGATTCCTTGTGATCAAGGTTCGGATTCGCTGTACAATAGATAAAAGAGGCTATTCGCAGTACATGTGCAAACATGACATGATAATGAGAGATCTAGACCATTCATCAAGCGAATACAACGATGATAATTTCATATCCAAACAATCAGTTCAGTATAGTTATGGGCTGATCTACAAATGGACGATGAGATTTTAAAAAAAGATGTCCAATGATCTACATTGACTGGCCCACACATTTATTAAATATTATGGGCCTTTCTCGAATCATACGTTCAGTATCCCCCTCCTTATGAATGGATTGATCATGCATATTCCAAGTTTGCACGTGTGGCGCGAATCGCCTCTTCAATCTATCTTCGCGCGGATGAACTAGACCATGCAGTCTTGCTCCAAGCGCAGTCTTCCGCATTTATGCCCGAGTGCTGCCTGCTGCGAATGTTTTTCCAGAAAAGCCAAGACGATTCGCGCGAGGAGAGGTTGAAAAGGTGATTGCCTGCACACGTGCCATTTTGGAATTCGTGTACAAGATCTGGGACGTAAATCAAGAGGGGGCCACCACGAACATTACCCATCACAAAAATCGCGGTGGTCTACTGGTTATGTGGACCACATATGTATGAGAAAAATGGAAGAGGCGTTGATATCATGCAGCCTTCCCTCTACCTGCGTGAATGGGGCGCAGATTAGCTACTGACAAGTCGGGCGCGTATTGGATACTGACAAGGTCAGTAGCCAACTCGCTAATGAAGTGACGTCACCATGCTTTGTGGACCCCACCATGATGCATGTGCTGTATCCATACTGTCCAACCATTTTAAAAATTGCTTTATATCATTTCAGAGAGAATGAGATAGATCTGAAGTTTAAATGGACCCCACTATGGAAAATAGTGGGGACATTGCATCCACCGTTCAAAAGTTCTAAGGGGCCACGGTAGTTTCCGATGAAGCTGATATTTTTTTTTCCACTTCATCTATTTCTATGTTAACTTATGAATACGAGGGATCTCAAAAATACCTCACTGTGGGTCCTATAAATCTTTCAACGGTGGATGTCATGGCCCCCACTGTTTTCTGTGGTGGGTCCACTTGAAACTTATATCTATCTCATTCTCCTTGTGATGCTATAAAACGATCTTTAAAAATGGTTGGACGGTATTGATATAACACATGCATCATGGTGGGTCCACAGAGCTTGGTGACGTCACCTTGTCAGTATCCAATCCGCCCCAGATAGGTCGTAGAGATAGACTCGTTACCGAAGTGACGTCACCAAGTTCGGTGCACCCCCACCAGGTTTGTATTTGAAACGAGCATTTTAAAGCAATATCCATATAATGAGTTAAATCCAAAACACCAGTGGACCCTAGCACATGAAATAGTGGGACAGTGGGAAACGGATTGGCTACTCCCCTTGACACCAGCCCCATGGCCGGTGGTCCGTGCTCTGTAGGCCCCACCATGATGTATGTGTTTCATCCATTCATTTTATCCATTTTTAAAGATCATTTTATGACTTTATGCTAAAATTGAGAGGTATATAAATCTTAAGTGGATCACACCACATGAAAACAATAGCGATTGGTTATCCACCATTAAAATCCTCCTAAGGCCCACTATACTGTTTATTTGACATCCAATCTATTGATTAGGTCATGCAGGCCTAGATGAAGGGAAAAAACAAAAATCAACTTGATCTAAAACTTTTACGCCCCCAAAATGTTTTTAATGGTTGAGGCTCATTCAACACTTTTTCCTATAATATAGTCCAATTGAGATTGTGATATACCTCATTTTTGATCTTATACCTTAAAGTGATCTATAAAAATAGATTGACAGCATGGATGAAACACATACATCATGGTGGGCCTCACAGAGCACCGACAACCAGTCATTGGGGTATCTGGGAGTAGCCAATCCATTCCGAGGATAGTAACGCTCACCATTAAAAACTTCTAAAGGCCACAAAAGCTTTAGATCGAGCTGATGTTTGTGTTTTCCCTTATTTCATATCTTTTTTAACTTCTGAACATGTTGGATTTAAAATAAACATTATGGTGGGCCTTAGGATAGTTTCAACAGAGGGATCACTCTCCCCACTATTTTATGTGATATTTTATCTACCTCATTCTTTGACTCATGTCCTAAAATGATATCTCAAAAATAGATGGACAGTATAAATATAACACATACGTCATGGCAGGGCCCACATAACTTGGTGACGTCCCCACTGCTTGAGTAGCCGACTCGCTACTCAAACCTGTAAGTATCTAATCCGCGTCCGAGTGAGTGACGCTAGCATCATTCTCATCAAAATAGGCAGGCTCTGTTTTATGAAAATAATAATAATAATAATAATCCACCTATTTAAATAATGGACAACTAGCACTTAAAATATAATAAGAAATAGTGCTGTTTAATTAGCAATGCTGTGAGCAGCAGTGTTCTAGCATGCCAAACACGGCATGTCGCTGCTTATAGCACTATTTCTATGCCAGACTTCATTAATTGCAAAAGGTAAAAGGTCAAATTATCCAATTAATCTGATTCTTAGGTGGCCTACCGTCTATACACGGCTAAATATTTTCGACACCTTAAATATAGCATTTTATTAAAAGTAGAATTTTGTATAGTAATAAAAATAGTAAAATGCACATGCAATGCCTATGAATGACCAAAGGAATGCCTCTGTTATTTAAAAAGATATGATGTCAGCATGATGTGCAGGTGATGCATGTGCATGTTAATAAGGAAATTCATGCAAGATCTATGTTATTAGGGAGCAATGCGTTGAGTTTGGTGTAACACCCCGGATTTTGGCTAACCTGGGATTTGATGTCCTTAGACAGTGGGTCAATTAAAACACCTGAAAAATCGCTTAGAACCCAATTCCATAGCCAAAGAAATCACTTAGGGTTAATTCCTTTAGAAACTAAGCATAAGTTAGCTAGCGCAACGCTGGAGTAGCTGGGAAATAGTCCCTGATCACTTTAAATACGTTCTACCAGACCCAAAGCGAGTGGAACCAATGACCCTATAATGCTCTAAAGCCTCGGATCAAACTCTAAGCCGGTTTGTTCTCGGGACCTCCTTGAAACTTTGTATTGGATCTAGACCGCGCGTCGTAAGTCAGATGCCTACCATCTTAGACCGTTATGACCACTTAGCTGGGCTTGGAAATCGTTTCGAATATCAAGTCCAACTGACGATCACAGGCTATTTCATTGAGCCCGGACCGAAGAGAGTGTGAATAGGGACATAGTTGGAATTTCAAATTCAAATCTGGCACACAAATTTGACGCATCAGTATTAAGCATTCTGACCGTCAGAATACAGCCAAATTACACCCTTGGATCAGGAAAAATTTCTATTACATATCACGAGACTTATAGGCCTGATCTTGGTGCGGTGACCGTTAAACTGAAACTGGGCCACCACGTGCGATCTGGGAACCCTACCGGCCTGAAATCTGGATGCGTGCTAGATCCAGTATGCACGAGCTTAAGTCCGACCGCATTTGGCCAGGGGACCTCCAGAAATGCTCTTTTGGACCGAAACAACCCCGATTTGGATATACTTTAAGTATACCTTGACTTGGAGCCTATTTTGGGCATGTTTAGGCTTATAAAAGGGGTTGAAACCCTCACTCCTCTCTCCCATCCGAATTTGCAAAAATCTCTAGATTGGGAGAGAGAAAAGGTGAGAGTTTGTGAGAGAGATTGGAGGAGAATTCCTTGCCGCTTGTGCTACCTGTTGCAAGTGCCTAAGCAACGCAACTCAATCACGTTGTCGGTGATTTCTCCGCTTTTCTAGGTAAGTAAATACCCTAAATAGTTGTTGATTTGAGTTTCCCTTGTTTCCATAGCGATGTAGCTTATGGATCTCGTAAATCAGGTTCTCTATTCGCCGTAGACGAAGCGTATACGCTCCGTTCGAATTCTCATCCCTAAAAGGGAAAAGGTGCGGATATTAGACGCTTTGATTGACTGTTTCCAAAGCTTTCAATGTCGTTTAATAGTAGATTCTTGACGGCAACGCCGTTTGACATGTACAACATGCTCTCCGTTTCCTGTTTCGTAAATTAACGAAGAATATGAGATTTAGGGCATTTTAGTCATTTGTAGGAAGTACAGTTTACATTCATATTTTTTTGATGTGATTGACATGGTTTGTTGTCGCATTAGGAAGTTAGGAATGCGTGCATAATTAGTTTGGCGAAGAGATTCGCCTAAATGCGCACGTTGGGTCGACATACTATTTGTAGACTTAAGTGTGTAGTGTATGTATTTGTATAAATGCTTGTACTAGTATGTATTGAATTAAATGATGTTATGTAGTAGTTTGAGAATGATTTCTTGATTAATATGCTGACCTAAATGAATTCCTATATGTTGACCATATGCGTGATTCCATTACATGCATGGAATGTAGGTGTTTGAAGATTTGCTTAAGTTGAATGTTATAACATGTGTTAACATGCTCACATGATTGTATTTCAATTCCAATACCTTTGCATATATTGTTGATGTGATTTCATAGATGTGTGGGACTAGACTTAGTCCAGGCAGTCGGTAACCGAGCGAATTCGTGGCTGACTGGTCATAGCCACGAGCGACGCGTCGATGAACGTGATTCGTGTTTAGAGTTGGCGGCAGTGGTTAGGCCACGCGAAGTGTTTTACGCACTTCATGTCGTTCGACTTGAGATGCGATCGCGCTAGTCGAGCCCGTCAAGTAACCCGACTGGCCGATGTATGTTCACCTTGTATGAGTCATAACTGCTTGAACCTAGGGTACTGAACTTACCATTGTAAACCCTGTTAACCACGGTACCTTGATCCACAAAGACTCATGAGCCGGGCATGGTGGTATGGGACACCGTGGTCGAGCTGTCGGCCTACGCTGGGGCCACAAACCTCCCCGTAGTGACCAGTGAGCACCTAGACTCGTGAGCAGATTATGGTGGTATGGGACACTATATTCTAGCTGTCGGCCTACACTGATCAGGCGACGAGCCCTTTGTAGTGACCGCGAGCGTATTCTGAGTCCACGGGAGGCGACGACCCTTCCGTTGCAGTAGAGTACGGTAGGCCTGTATTGATAAGGTGATGGGGGAGCGGTGCAACGAGTGCGAGCAACAGCCCTGGCAGCCCTTGCAGTGACCTACGAAATATACATCGTATGAGAATTACTAGGAGTGACGACCCTAGACAGGATCTGTGTTGGGATTGATACAAAGGAAGTACCTTAGTTTCCCAATCCTGCTGTTTGAATGGACTAATAATAACTTGGAATTCATATCACCATAGCATTGCATGTGCCTGGAAGATGTGGAGCACTCTAGGGAGTGTGGCATGCCGCGGTCGTAAGATGTTGCCGCATGAGGGTGATCGTCGGTGAGGGCATACATCACGTCATGTCATAATTGCATTAACAACAGTATTAGGAATGTTTGAATTACTGCTTTACTATTATCGCATGATTGATTTGATAACATGTTAATCTTTGCTCTATTATTCCACTGAGTTAGCTACTCACTCCCACGTTACGGGACGGTGTTCCTGGACACCCACCAGACCTTTTTGTGATTGCAGATGATGGCGCGGCCTGCGAGGCGGAGCTGGACTTGATGATGATGAGGAGGATCCCTCCTTTATGCGTGTTCTGATTGACGGGGTTACAGGGAGGTTGATTAGATACTTTGACACTTGTCATTTTATATTTTTAGCGCACTCATGTATATTCGTTTTGTCTACTTTTGGAGTATACATGTATGTATATAACCTGGTAACATATCCACACTCTGGAGACATACAATAATTTATATATGTTATACATACTATTACAGACTTCCGTTGGTTAATTTAACTGTCTCTGGAGTATGATATGCGGTTCTAGCTTAATCTCACTCATGTTTAGTACATTATCACAGACAACATTTAATCATACATATCTATGTTGCATAAATAACATTTTGGAACTCGGGAGTTGGGTTTTTGCTCGACCCCCCGATTTTCGGGATGTTACAGATGGTATCAGAGCATGATTTGGATTAAACCGGGCCTGGGTTATGGTCACGCGACGTACGCTGTCGCTTCCTTTGACGTAGGTGGGTGCGAGAAGGATCTCGAAACACTTCTAGGATCGCAGATTCGCCGATAAGCGAAGTCTATTAGGATCGATCGCAAGATCGAGTCTGTAACGTATCTCGGGTCGCGTAAAGCAACTCGAATCACTTCTAAGTTGTAGGAAGTCGGGTGGAGACGTCCTATGAGTGGTTTTAAACCGCAAAAGTGAATCTTTGAGCCGTGGGATGACCACGACTCCTGTAATCAATCGCTAGGGCTTAAAAACCCCGTTTCACCAAAAATCTTCAAAATTCCTCCTCTAAACACTCCAATCTTCATTTATTTCTTATCCATTTTATATTAGGCATCAAACCTAATATGAAAATAACAAAAATTAGTACTTTCACAAAATTTTACAGTGAATAGTAAAATTTCATGAAAAATGGCCATAAGGCCATTCTAACTTCACTTTCTTTAGCAACTAATGGTTTAGATGGATGTACTAGATCCTTCTACCCCAAAATCATATGCTGCATGATAGGGTTTTGTATTCGGGATTGAATATTGGACCCAAAACTCCTCGAATGGATGTTAAAAATGTATTGGCCTCCCTAGGGCAATCTACAATGAACTAGAGTGTGCACCATACCTTTTTGGAATCCCTAGGGCAAGAGGAATCCATCCCATATGGCCTCAGAGGCCAGTTTGCAACTTCACCGGCGATGCCATCGCCGGTTCGACGATGCATCGCCGGTCAAACTTGTCGGATGGGCTTGATCTTTGGGCTGAAGGAGTTTGGGGGCTAGGGTAGTCCCCTGGTATGTGGTCCGTACCTTGAAACTCCCTAAAAGATGTACTTCCTTCACAAAAGTCCCCTTCCCTAGCCCCATTTTCGTTTTCTTGCTGCCCTAACCCAAAACCGTGGTTCCAAACCACCCCTAGATCCATTTCCTGCCAAAAACGACCACCCTCCATCATTCCTTTGAAGTTGGCAGCCCTCCCTCTTGAAGATTTCATCCGTTGGAGCTCCTAAAACCCCCCAATCGCGCTGAATTCGTGAGGTGCTCCATTCCCCTTTTTCGTTTCCATTTCTTTCTAAAAATACATCCTAGGGGAGCTTGAAACATCCCTCTACAACGCCTAGATCTCCCTTTTCTAGTTTGGTTAGCCATTTCCTTGCATTTCCCCCATTTTTCATGGCTATTGTTAAGCCGTTTTAGCCTTTTTCTCTCTTTTCACCATCCTCCCTCTCAATCCTATTTCTCCATTTTCTTTGCTTAAGGGATACTGAAAATATATGGCCGAGAGAGCTCTAGTGAGCAACAGACAGTATTAGACTCGACAGGGATAAAGAAGGTAAGTCGGGACTGTGGTAAAGTCCTTTGGTAGAGTTAGGCATCTATGCCTTTGCCCTGTAGATTGTTTGATTTTTGTTTTAAGGATTTCTGTGTTTTGTTGTTGTTAGGTTTAGTGAAGTTACAAGTAGAAACTGTGTTTGTGTTGTGGTTCGGCCTTATCATAGCCGAATTTTGTTGAATGAAATGCATGCCGATTCATTTTGTTGTGAGGTATTGTCCCTAGATTGGGAGTATTATAACTCCCGGGATTCAGCCTACAAATTAGATTTTTATCCCACCCCACCCTCCAACCAAGCATGCCACTCCCTATCCCGCTATGGGACTAGGAATGCGGTTCCATTTAATACAACTAAGCGCTACCGGCTACATAGGCCCTAGGCGTTTTTGGATCTAGTGTTAGCACTCCTAGATTTGAAGGATCTGACGACATAAGAAATCCAATTCCAGTTAGACAAATCTTGACCCTAAGCAATAGAAGAATTCCATGTAGTAGAACTGGAATAGAAAGTCATTTATCGTATAATCTTAGGCTTTGGATTATAGCTACTGAGTTACAGACTAGCCTACTAGTTACCTAGAGTAGGGTGAAGCCTGTATATGTTAAGGAATGATAGATTAGTTTTGATTGGAATGAGACTCCCTTCCTTGGATAGATCCCCTTATGACTTATAGACTCCTGTTGCTGCCCATAGGAAGGAACCATACACCCTCAGGGAACATTTATAACTCCCTCAGATTGAACTTAGAATGAACTAGCACGCCCCTTAGAATTGCCTTTCCCAAGGACTTATTACATTCGGGAACGCAGAGTAAAGGAACTACATGTAAGCGATGTATTCGCGGTTTGAGTCGATTTCTTACTCCTAGTGGTTACCAATGAATCCAATGCTCTGATCAAGCAGAGGATTGGCATCGACTTGGATTAAGAACTGATACAACACATTTTCTGTCCTGATTAGACAGAAGGTTCAACGTATCCGGCTTAGACCCACTACACAACCTTTCTTCTGTGATGGCCTAACCATCTACAACTAAACAGGATCACATTATCTTTGGAAAATGGCAAGGACTTAAAACCATGTAGAGAAAGGTTAAGGATAGCCCCTAAGTTGCGCCTCGTTCCGATATACGGATCGATGCAACGATTCTTAGACTTTAAGTAGAACCAAGTTTTAAGGGGGGTAGAACGTATTAAGTCCAATCTAGTTAGGATTAGTCAACACTGCCGTTCGATCAGTGTGGCGCAGCGGAAGAGTGGTTGGCCTCTTTCCCACTGGCCCAGGATCGAAACATTTGATTTAGGTTATATGTACGATTAGGTTATTAAATAGGATTTGAACATTCCTTAGAGAAAGTACTCCTTGCCCTTCGCCAATGTCGGGGACGACATTGTGTTTTAAGGGGGGTAGATTGTAACACCCCGGATTTTGGCTAACCTGGGATTTGACGTCCTTAGACAGTGGGTCAATTAAAACACCTGAAAAATCGCTTAGAACCCAATTCCATAGCCAAAGAAATCACTTAGGGTTAATTCCTTTAGAAACTAAGCATAAGTTAGCTAGCGCAACGCTGGAGTAGCTGGGAAATAGTCCCTGATCACTTTAAATACGTTCTACCAGACCCAAAGCGAGTGGAACCAATGACCCTATAATGCTCTAAAGCCTCGGATCAAACTCTAAGCCGGTTTGTTCTCGGGACCTCCTTGAAACTTTGTATTGGATCTAGACCGCGCGTCGTAAGTCAGATGCCTACCATCTTAGACCGTTATGACCACTTAGCTGGGCTTGGAAATCGTTTCGAATATCAAGTCCAACTGACGATCACAGGCTATTTCATTGAGCCCGGACCGAAGAGAGTGTGAATAGGGACATAGTTGGAATTTCAAATTCAAATCTGGCACACAAATTTGACGCATCAGTATTAAGCATTCTGACCGTCAGAATACAGCCAAATTACACCCTTGGATCAGGAAAAATTTCTATTACATATCACGAGACTTATAGGCCTGATCTTGGTGCGGTGACCGTTAAACTGAAACTGGGCCACCACGTGCGATCTGGGAACCCTACCGGCCTGAAATCTGGATGCGTGCTAGATCCAGTATGCACGAGCTTAAGTCCGACCGCATTTGGCCAGGGGACCTCCAGAAATGCTCTTTTGGACCGAAACAACCCCGATTTGGATATACTTTAAGTATACCTTGACTTGGAGCCTATTTTGGGCATGTTTAGGCTTATAAAAGGGGTTGAAACCCTCACTCCTCTCTCCCATCCGAATTTGCAAAAATCTCTAGATTGGGAGAGAGAAAAGGTGAGAGTTTGTGAGAGAGATTGGAGGAGAATTCCTTGCCGCTTGTGCTACCTGTTGCAAGTGCCTAAGCAACGCAACTCAATCACGTTGCCGGTGATTTCTCCGCTTTTCTAGGTAAGTAAATACCCTAAATAGTTGTTGATTTGAGTTTCCCTTGTTTCCATAGCGATGTAGCTTATGGATCTCGTAAATCAGGTTCTCTATTCGCCGTAGACGAAGCGTATACGCTCCGTTCGAATTCTCATCCCTAAAAGGGAAAAGGTGCGGATATTAGACGCTTTGATTGACTGTTTCCAAAGCTTTCAATGTCGTTTAATAGTAGATTCTTGACGGCAACGCCGTTTGACATGTACAACATGCTCTCCGTTTCCTGTTTCGTAAATTAACGAAGAATATGAGATTTAGGGCATTTTAGTCATTTGTAGGAAGTACAGTTTACATTCATATTTTTTTGATGTGATTGACATGGTTTGTTGTCGCATTAGGAAGTTAGGAATGCGTGCATAATTAGTTTGGCGAAGAGATTCGCCTAAATGCGCACGTTGGGTCGACATACTATTTGTAGACTTAAGTGTGTAGTGTATGTATTTGTATAAATGCTTGTACTAGTATGTATTGAATTAAATGATGTTATGTAGTAGTTTGAGAATGATTTCTTGATTAATATGCTGACCTAAATGAATTCCTATATGTTGACCATATGCGTGATTCCATTACATGCATGGAATGTAGGTGTTTGAAGATTTGCTTAAGTTGAATGTTATAACATGTGTTAACATGCTCACATGATTGTATTTCAATTCCAATACCTTTGCATATATTGTTGATGTGATTTCATAGATGTGTGGGACTAGACTTAGTCCAGGCAGTCGGTAACCGAGCGAATTCGTGGCTGACTGGTCATAGCCACGAGCGACGCGTCGATGAACGTGATTCGTGTTTAGAGTTGGCGGCAGTGGTTAGGCCACGCGAAGTGTTTTACGCACTTCATGTCGTTCGACTTGAGATGCGATCGCGCTAGTCGAGCCCGTCAAGTAACCCGACTGGCCGATGTATGTTCACCTTGTATGAGTCATAACTGCTTGAACCTAGGGTACTGAACTTACCATTGTAAACCCTGTTAACCACGGTACCTTGATCCACAAAGACTCATGAGCCGGGCATGGTGGTATGGGACACCGTGGTCGAGCTGTCGGCCTACGCTGGGGCCACAAACCTCCCCGTAGTGACCAGTGAGCACCTAGACTCGTGAGCAGATTATGGTGGTATGGGACACTATATTCTAGCTGTCGGCCTACACTGATCAGGCGACGAGCCCTTTGTAGTGACCGCGAGCGTATTCTGAGTCCACGGGAGGCGACGACCCTTCCGTTGCAGTAGAGTACGGTAGGCCTGTATTGATAAGGTGATGGGGGAGCGGTGCAACGAGTGCGAGCAACAGCCCTGGCAGCCCTTGCAGTGACCTACGAAATATACATCGTATGAGAATTACTAGGAGTGACGACCCTAGACAGGATCTGTGTTGGGATTGATACAAAGGAAGTACCTTAGTTTCCCAATCCTGCTGTTTGAATGGACTAATAATAACTTGGAATTCATATCACCATAGCATTGCATGTGCCTGGAAGATGTGGAGCACTCTAGGGAGTGTGGCATGCCGCGGTCGTAAGATGTTGCCGCATGAGGGTGATCGTCGGTGAGGGCATACATCACGTCATGTCATAATTGCATTAACAACAGTATTAGGAATGTTTGAATTACTGCTTTACTATTATCGCATGATTGATTTGATAACATGTTAATCTTTGCTCTATTATTCCACTGAGTTAGCTACTCACTCCCACGTTACGGGACGGTGTTCCTGGACACCCACCAGACCTTTTTGTGATTGCAGATGATGGCGCGGCCTGCGAGGCGGAGCTGGACTTGATGATGATGAGGAGGATCCCTCCTTTATGCGTGTTCTGATTGACGGGGTTACAGGGAGGTTGATTAGATACTTTGACACTTGTCATTTTATATTTTTAGCGCACTCATGTATATTCGTTTTGTCTACTTTTGGAGTATACATGTATGTATATAACCTGGTAACATATCCACACTCTGGAGACATACAATAATTTATATATGTTATACATACTATTACAGACTTCCGTTGGTTAATTTAACTGTCTCTGGAGTATGATATGCGGTTCTAGCTTAATCTCACTCATGTTTAGTACATTATCACAGACAACATTCAATCATACATATCTATGTTGCATAAATAACATTTTGGAACTCGGGAGTTGGGTTTTTGCTCGACCCCCCGATTTTCGGGATTTTACATTTGGCCACACACAACCAAACTCCATGATGTGTTGATGTCAATAAGTTATGTAAGTCCCACCATGATACATGTTTTATATTCATTCTGTTTATCCCTTTTACAATATTATTTTAGATATGAGCTCAAAAATGGGATAGATTCAAAACTCAAGTGGATCACACCACATAAAGCAGTAGGGATTAAATACCTACCCTTGAAAACTTCTTGGGGCTGAAGTTTTGGATCGAGCTGTCTATGTGACCTTATAATGAGTTAGATGGTAAATAAACATCCTTATAGGCCCTGAGAAGGTTTCAATGGTGGGAGTCTTCATTGCCCCACTGGTTTCATGGTGTGGTCCACTATTAGTCTACATCCGCCTCATTTTAGGGCATCAGCCCAAAAATTATCTTGCAAAATGGATGGACAATGAGGATATACTACATACAGAACTTGATGATGTCAACATAGGATGAAGGCACCGTATGATCAACTTTCATACTAGAAAGCTCAAGCCTAAAATTAACCTACCACATAGGGGTGCACATTGAACCAGTAGAACCGTGGAACCGGACCAGAGCCGACCAAACGGTCCAATTTGGTCCAGTTTTAGAGTGTACTAGTTTCGGTTCCGGTTCCAAAAATCAAAGAACCGGTTACATCGGTTCGGTTCTCGATTTGGGGGGATGTAGAACCGAACCGAACCGTGAACCAATCCATAGAACCAAACCGCAGATCCGATCCGTAGAACCGAACCATGGAACTAAACCTGGAACCGAACCAAGGACCCTTTGATTGTTTCCATATTTGACTCATGATTTATGGTTTATAATACACCATTTAATTATTTTCATAAATGTATTTTTGCATACCTTAAACAATATCTAAACCATTCATCAAATGGACCACAACATGGATGAACATGGGCTAGATAATAAAATTAAACATGCAATTGGGCTGGATTATAAAAAGCCAAAAACCGTGGAACCGATCTGGTTTTAACGATTCGGTTCAGTTCGGTTCTAGGGTGTCAACGGTCCAGTTCCGGTTCTGAATATCCTAGAACCGTTAGGAACGGTTCGGTTCCAATTTCACCCCAGAACCAGACCAAACCGACCCGTGTGCACCCCTACTACCACAGCATACCCAAGTTCAGGCCAAAACATAGGAAACTACTACCCAACCAAAAATCAACCAAATTCCTATTTCAATAGTGAATTATCCTAATCCATCTATGATCAGCTAGGGCGTGCATTTGCAAATTAATAGATATTTTCATAAATGAAACCCCTGATCTACATGCAAGATGTGTGTGTTGCGTAATTCATAATTGGAATCTCAATCATGCATAAAATAGAATGCATGCATGCATAGAGTTGTGTCAGTTAGGCTTAAGCCCAATCCTTGACTTAAAATTGATTAGGCCATGCATGCTAGGACCAACCCCATCTCATGGACCAAGCTAATAAGTTTAGGCCCAATCTAACATTGAGAAAGTTTTTATGTGTGTGTGTGTGTGTGTGTGTTAGTATCAGTAGAATTTCTTCTTTTGAGTAGTCTAACAAAAAGTACACAAAATATCTTATTGTATAGGTATTGTAAACTCGAATTCCATTTACACCTAAGAGTGAAAGAAATTAGAGGCAAAATTGAAGGGTGCTGAGACTTCAATTGAAGTAAAATATTCTTCTTCCATATGAAAATTGAAGGGTGTCTCACTTCACGATCTAACAACACTAAGTAGTCATTTGGATGCATAGCAACTCATTTAAGGATGTAAGTTCCTTTCTACCTAAATGTATATGTCCACATTATTAGCTGTATGCAGAATTGTAAAGGATCGAACTACGCATCGAGTATGGATATCAATGAAGCGTACTTGATTGAGAAGCCATAGACATAGGAGATGGTCAGAATCTTCGTCACCATATACCCTTAGAGAAGCACCGTGATGAGATGAAAATGTTTAGTCATATATAGGCTTAAGAACCTAGCCCTATTTATATAATTTAGATAGTTGAGGAGTTTGAAACCCATCAAAAATCCTCTCCCTTAGGCTCCACATGAATTTGTTAATCCTAGACCAACTAGAACATTGTATATGTAACATAGTTATAGTACATCACCCTGTTGAGATGTGGAACCACATCCTGGCAGTGCCACTCGACCAGTGGAGTGGACTGCATGATCGGTTGAGGGGCCCACTCAACCGGTCGTAGACTGACTCAACTCAAAGTCCAGCGAGCATCGATTTTTTGGTTTCGCGGTACTCGACTGGTCGAGGCCCATGCTCCACCAGTCGAGGGTGCCGCTCGATTGGTCGAGCACATTGCTCGACCAGTCAAGCTTATGCAAATTTAAGTCCGGATTTGATGCAGAATGCGAATTTTTGAGTTAGTTTTTACAAATATGTGAAAGGGGAGTTGCCTAAATTATAAATAGGGGTCCTTGGGGCATTTCTAGGTATAATGAGAGTTATTCAAAGGTATGGGCAAAAGGTTTTCTCTTTACTTCCAAGGGAGAGGTTAGTATATTACCATGTAATCTTCATTTTTCTTCATAGTAGAAGTTGACATCAGTGGTTTTTAACCCTTTTAGGATTTTTCCACGTATATCTTGTCTTATGGTTTGTTTGGAATGCTTTGATTCATTTTCTAGTTTATATTTTTTCTTGTTTATCGTTTATAGGTGAGACTGAAGATTGGATCTCGGTTCACTGCACTGTTGGCGTGCTACGCAACAACTGGTATCAGAGCTATTTGTTTAGTTCTATTATGAGTGATGACGGAATAAGGGAATATTAGAATTGAGAAGTTTGATGGTTCAAATTTTACCTTCTGGAAGATGCAGATGAAGGATTATCTGTATCAGAAGGACATCTATATTCCTTTAGGAGAAAAAGAGAAGAAACCAGAAAAAATGACAGATGATGAATGGTTTTTATTAAATCGAAAGGCTTTAGGAATGATTCGACTTTCTTTATCTAAGAACGTCACCTTCAATATATCCAAGATGAAAATCACAAAAAAAAATTAATGAAAACCCTAGCTATCATATCTGAAAAACTCCCAGCATCCAACAAAGTTCATCTTATGAAATAGTTATTCAACATGAAGATGTCAGATGGTGGGAGCGTGGTTGAACATCTAAACGAGTTCAATACAGTCACGAGCTAGTTGGAATCCGTTGGCATTGTCTTTGAGGATAAGGTCATGGCGTTATTGATCTTGTCCAGTTTGCCAAACAGTTGTGATGGTTTGGTGATTGCTGTGAGCAATTCTTCAGGGTCGACAAAGCTGAAAATTGATAATGTGGTCAGTCTAATTTTTAGCGAAGAATCTATAAGAAAGGCATCAGGAGTTTCAGGGGATTCAGGGAATGCTTTAAACGTTGAAGAAAGAGGAAGATCGCTGAACAAAGGAGGTAATAAACACAGATATTTCAAGTCGAGGAAGAAGTCCAAGGGACCAAAAGATAAAGACGGGTATTGATATTACGGCAAGAAGGAGCACATGAAACGTGATTGCAGGGCGCTCAAAAAATAAGAAGGAAGCTCTTAAGGCAGAAAGGATTCAATGAATCTATCTGAGGAGAGTGACACAGAGACAATGATCTTATCTCTTGATGCGAGGAATGAGTCTTGGGTTATAGACTCGGGTGCTTCGTTTCATGTCACTTCATGTAAGGAAGTTCTGCGTAATTATATATCAGGTGACTTCGGGAGAGTCTACCTGAGTGATGATGAGTTGTGCAGTATTGTTGGAAAAAGGGAGACGTTCATATAAATTAGAAAGACAGAACGACTTTGAAATTAAAAGATTACAGACATATACCGAGTTTGAGACAGAATTTGATTTCGGTTGGGCAGTTGGCCGATACCGGTTATGTGACGACATTCACCAGTGATTCCTGAAAGATTATAAAAGGTGTCTTGGTGATATCTCGAGGTAAGAAGGAATGTACTTTATACGTGACTTGAGGATTGTATAGTTCACTCACAGTCGCATCAACTGGAGTGAATGGGCAGTTATGGCATCAGAGGTTGGGACATATGAGTGAGAATGAGATGAAAAGTGCTATTGTCAAAAGGGAAGCTACCAAGGCTGAAGTCTATTAACTTGGAATTCTGTGATGACTGCGTGTATGGCAAGCAGAAGAGGGTAAGTTTTAAGAAGACAGGACGCGCTATAAAGACACATCTGTTGGAGCTTGTACACACTCATGTGTGGGGACCAGCACAGGTATCGTCTCTTGGTAGTTCACCTTATTTTGTTTCCTTTATTGATGATGCTAATAGAAAACTGTGAATTTATTTCTTAAAGCACAAATCTGATGTATTTGATGTATTTAAGTAGTAAAGAGTTATGGTAGAAAATGAGACAGGTAAAATAATAAAATGTCTCAGATATGATAATAAGGGAGAGTACTGTGATAAGAAATTTGATGAGTATTATGCAGCAAATGGAATCAAACATCAGAAAATGATTCCAGAGACACCAAGATAAAATAGTGTAGCTGAGCGCATTAACAGGACCATCCTTAAGCACGCCTGGAGCATGAAGTTACATGTAGGGTTGCCCAAGACGTTTTGGGCAGATGCCGTGAATACTACCGCATATCTTATCAATAGAAGTCCCTCATCGTCATTGGATGGTGAGCTACTAGAAAAAATGTGGACTAGGAAAGAAGTAAACCTTGCACATCTCAGAGTGTTTGGTTGCACTTCATATGTTCATATTGATGCAGAGCACAAAAACAAGCTGGATGCGAAGTCTAGGAGGTGCACATTTATAGGCTACGGGCAGCATGATTTTGGCTACAAGTTTTGGGATACAGAAAACAGAAAAATCATCAGAAGCAGAGATGTAATCTTCAATAAAAAAGTGATGCATAAGAACAATGTGTAGGAAAATAAGGCCGAGGAGAAATAATTTATAGAGTTGGAAGAGTTACCGGACACGGGTGTTACAGCGCCACAGAATGATTATGCACAGGAGCATTATGGGGCAGAGCCACAGACACCGGTTGTGAGGAGGTCTACTTGGGAGAGGAGACCCATGGTCCGATATTCACCCTCCTTACATTATCTACTACTAACAGATAATGGTAAACCAGAGTGTTTTGAAGAGGTGTTACAGTCAGATACATGGGTTAAGTGGAAGCAGACCATGGATAATGAGATGGACTCTCTTGAATCTAATCATACATAAGAGCTAGTCACTTTACATAAGGGTAAGAAACTTTTTAATAACAAGTGGGTTTACAGACTAAAGGAGGAACACGATGGTTCGAAATGATACAAGGCTAGACAGGTTGTGAAAGGTTCCAATAAAAGGCAGGTATCGATTTCACTGAAATATTTTCACTAGTGGTGAAAATGTCTACGATTTGCATGGTCTTAAGTATAGTGGTTACAGAGGACTTACATCTAGAGTAGCTAGATGTTAAGATAGCCTTTCTTCATAGGGACCTTAAAGAAGAGATATATATGCATTAGCCGACAAGATATGTGGCACCAGAAAAGGAGAACAAAGTGTGTAAACTGAAGAAGAGTTTATATGGCCTGAAGCAGGCCCCAAGGCAGTAGTACAAGAAGTTCGACAGTTTCATGTCAGGAAACGGTTTTAAAAGATGTAATGTAGACCACTGTTGTTACTTGAAGAAGATTGATACATCGTACATCATCCTTCTTCTATATATTGATGATATGCTTGTGACCAGCTCAAGCATGAAAGACATCTCAGATCTCAAAAGACAACTGTCTAGAGAATTTTTCATGAAGGATTTAGGAACTAAAAAATAAATCCTAGGCATGAGGATAAAGCATGATAGGAAAAATAAGAAATTAACTTTGTCACAAGTAAAGTACATAGCCAAGGTACTTGATCGGTTCACTATGAGAGGTGTTAAGCCAGTTAGCACTCCATTAGCCAACCACTTCAAGTTATCTAAGGAGCAAGGTGCAAAGATGCAAGAGGAACGAGACTACATGGCTAAAGTCTCATACACGTCAGCTATTGGGAGTCTCATGTATACTATGATGAGCACGAGGTTAGACATTGCTCAAGCAGTGGGAGTTGTTAGCAGGTTCATGAACAACCCTATGAAGGAACATTGGGAAGCTGTGAAGTGAATTCTTAGATACCTGGAAGGTACTAAGGATGTAGGTCTGTGTTATGGAGGATCAGAAATCAAGCTACAAGGCTACGTGGATTCAGATTTGGTCGGAGATATCAACAGCAGAAGAAGAAATACAGGTTATGTCTTTACTTTCGATAGTACTGCAGTCAGTGGGGTCTCTCAGTTATAGAAGATAGTATCTATCAGTACGATGAAAGCAGAATATGTTGCAGCTAAAGAACATCCAAAGAGATGGTGTAGGTGCAAGGTGTAACACCCCGAATTTTTGTCAACCTGGGGTTAGACATCCTTAGGCAATGGGTCAACCATAGTACTTTGGTAACCTCTCAGAACCCAATTCCAAAGTCAAATAAATCATTCAGAACCTAATTCTTTAGAAATTTAACGAGAATTAGCCAGCGCTATACTAGATTTCCTGTAAAATTAGCACCAACCACTTTAAATACGATCTGTAAGACCCAAAATCTATAGAATCATTAACGCTACGTTACCCTAAAACCTAGGATCCAACTTTAAACCTAGTTGCTCTCAGGAACCCTTTGAAACTTTGTATTGGATCTATACCGCACGTCGAAGGTCCTATATCTACAATCTCAGACCATTATGACCGCTTAGTTGGACTTGACAATCATTTCGAAAATCAAGCCCAACCGATATCCTGAGACCATTTTACTGAGTCCGGAGTGAAGAGAGTGAGAAAAAGAAAATATTTAGAAAATTAATTCAATTTAAATAAATCTGGCACATGTCGCTTGCGCGACATTTTTTAAGCGTTCTGACCATCGAAATCTGACCCAAATGCACCCTCGGATCAGGGAACATTTCTCACTCAGGTCAGTGTACTTGGAATCCCTGATCGAGTCTCCGTGACCGCTGAAGGGAACACTACCGGACTGAAAACTTAATGTGATCAGGATCCAATATCCATGAGCTTAAGTCCGACCGCATTTGGTCAGGGGACCTCTAGAAACACTCTTTTGGACCGGGAAAGACCCGATTTGGCTATAACTCAAGTAGACCTTGACTTGGAGTCTGTTTTAGTTATGTTTGGGCTTATAAAAGGGCCTTAAACCCTTAGCCTTCTAACCCATACAAATTTGAGAAAAACTCTAGGAGAGAGGAGAGAAAAGAGAGAGAAAATGAGGGAGAAGCTGGTGATTCTTCCAGAGATTCCTCCCTGCTGCTCCAGATGCCAAAGCCATCCACCTACTTCGCTATTATGGCGATTCCAACTTCGTTCTAGGTAAATAAACCCTAACCTCAACCTGATTTAGGGATTCTTTCGATACAAGTAGCGACGTAACTGATGTATATTGTGTTATAGGTCGTCATACAGGCGTTGACGAAGCGTAGAAGTTTCTATTGGATTCATTACGCTCCTACGGCGTAAGGTGCAGATTTTAGATGCTTTGGTTACTATTTTTCAAAGCTTTCAATGTCGTTTAATGGTAGATTGCTGATAAGGATGCTGTTTGACATGTAGAACATGCTGTCCGTTTTTCATTTCGAATACGTACGAAGAATATGAGATTTAGAGTATTTTAGGTATTTGTAAGAAATACTGTATACGTGCGTATTTTGCCGATATGGTTGTCATGAGTATTTGTCGTGTACCTATGTTGGTTATGCGTGTATGATCTGTTTGGCGAAGAGATTCGCCCTAATGCACGTATTGACCGACATATGCTATGTAGACTAATGTGTGTAGACTAAGTGTTTGTTGAAAGGCCTAAATCAAGATGATTTATGCCTGCTATATGTTTTGAATGTAAGAACATGATTGTTGTGTATTAGACAACTCCTTGATATAAGGATCTGTCATATCATATGTCGAAATCAACATACGTCAAGTACGTTGGAGTTGAGTAGTCTAAGTGTTTGTATAAATGTACATATTAGTAAGTATTGAGTAAATGGTGCTGTAGATTAGCGTTGAGACTGGATTCTCAACTAATTTGATGAAGTACATGATTCCTCCATGCTTGTTGTATTTCAATTGATTACCTTATGTGTGAAGTACTCGTGTATGGTTAACTGCTTATGATGTATGTTATAATATACTGATAACATGCTGAATTTCTTGTATTTCAATTCTGTCTCCCTCATATGATTATTAATTTAGATTACATGTGCTTGGGGCTATACTCTAGTCCAGGCAGTCGGTAACAGTTTAGAATTCGTGGTTGGATTCTATTCACTCGAAGGATGTGTAGACGAACCCGAGTCGTACTAGAGTCGTCGGCAGTGGTTAGGCCACACGAAGTGCTTGTGCACTTCATGTCGGTCGATTCAACGTACGCTCGTGCTAGTCGGACTCATCAAGTAACCCGACTGACCATTGTATGTTCACCTTGTATTCGTCATAACTGCTTGAACCTAGGGTACTGAACTTACCATTGAAAAGCCCCTCTAACCTTGGTACCTCGATCCCCTAAGACTCATGAGCCGGGCAGAGTGATATGACACACCGTGGTCGAGCTGTCGGCCTACGCTGGGGCCACAAACCTCCCCGTAGTAACCAGTGAGCACCCTACTTTGAGCAGATTATGGTGGTATGGGACACTATATTCTTGCTGTCGACCTACATTGATAAGGTGATGGGGGAGTGGAGCAACGAGTGCGAGCAATAGCATTGGCAGCCCTTTGTAGTGACCTTGAGTTTATCCTGACACCGCATGGGGGCGACGAGTCCTGATGCAGTCTTAAGGATATAAACTAGGCCTGTATTGATAAGGTGATCGGGGAGCGGTGCAACGAGTGCGTGCAACAGCCCTGGCAGCCCTTGCAGCGACCTAGATCCATACTTCGTATGAGATATGCTAGGACTGACGACCCTAGAATGGATCATTGTTTGCGTATTGATATAAGGGAGGTACCCTAGTATCTCAATCCTGCTGTATAAAAAGGACTAATAACAACTCGGTAATCATATTCATATCGCACTGCATGTGCCTGGAAGATGTGGAGCACTGAGGGAAGAAAGCATGTCGCGGACATAAGATGGTGTCGCATGAGGGAGTATGTCAGTGAGGGCATCCATCATGTCATTTCATGCTTGCATTAATCACAGTGTTTAGGAATGTTTGATTGCTTGCTTTACCATTATCGCGTGATGGATTTGATAACATATTAACCTTTGCTCTATGATTCCACTGAGTTGATCACTCACTCCCACGTTACGGGACAGTGTTCCGGACACCCATCAGTCCCTATTTTAGTTTCAGATGATGGCGATGTTTACGAAGTAGAGCCGGACTTAATGATGATGAGGAGGATCCCTCTTATATGCAGGTTCTGATTGACGGGATTACAGGGTTACTGATTAGATGCCAATACACTTGGTATTTTACCTTTTATTTTCACACTCATGTATATTCTTTTTTATCATTTTTGGAGTATACATGTATATGTTTAACCTGGTAACATGTTCATACTCTAGAAACTTACAATCACTTATATATTTTATATATCTATCACATTCTTGCGCTTGCTAATTTAACTGTCTCTGGAGTATGATATGTTGTTTTAGCTTAATCCACTTCATGTTTTATGCACTATTACCGCCGACATCCATCCATCATTGAAAATGTTGCATAAGTGATGTTTTGAAACTCGGGAGTGGAGTTTACGCTTGACCCCCGATTTTCGGGATGTTACATAAGGTTTCATAGAAGAGTTTGGTAAGAAGCAAGTATATTGCAAGCTGTACAGTGACAGTCAGAGTGCAATACACTTGGCCAAGAATTCAGCCTTTCATTCAAGGACCAAGCATATTATTATCAAATATTACTTCATATGTTCGTTACTGGAAGATGGATCGATTATTCTGGAGAAGATTCATACAAGTGAGAATCCTGCAAATATGCTGACCAAGGCGGTCACACGGGAGAAGTTGAAGCTCTGTTCAGCTTTGATTGATCTTCAGGCTTGAAGACGAGGAGGTGGTGCACTCCGGATGAAGAAGATAAATGTTTATGGCGATGTCTCTAAGTGAAAGATTGTTGAGATGTGGAGTCACATCTGGGCAGCGCCACTCGACCAGTCGAGTAGATTGCTTAACCGATCGAGGGGCCCACTCAACCGGTCGTGGACTGTCTCGACTCATTTTCTAACGAGTTGAGGTTTTGAATTTTTGAGGTGCTCGACCAGTCGTGGGATGTGCTCGACCGATCGAGGGTGCCGCTCAACTTGTCGAGGACTCTGCATGACCAATTGAGCTTACGCAGATTTGAGTCCGGATTTGATACGGACTGCGAAAATTTGAGTCGATTTTTGCAGAAGCGCGAAAGAGAAGTTGCCTAAACTATAAATAGGGGTCCCTACAGCTTCTCTATGTATAATAAGAGTTATTTCAAGGTGTGGGCAAAGGGTTTTCTCTATACTTACAAGGGAGAGGTTAGTATATTGCCTTGTAATCTTCGTTTTTCTTCATAGTGGAAGTTTGCATCCGTAGTTTTTTACCCTTGTTAGGGTTTTTGCACGTATATCTTGTCTTGTGATTTGTTTGGAATGCTTTGATTCTTCTCCTAGTTTATATTTCTTCTTGTTTATCGTTTATGGGTGATACCGGAGATTGGATCTTGATTCACTGCGTTGTTGGTGTGCTGTGCAACACACTCCTAACACAATTTTAGATGAATCACAACTGAGTAGGATCCTCTAATACTCTCGATCATACTATCCAACCCTTAGAACAATCTAAATCGTTGATCAATAAGGCTCTCCTTATAGAATTCTTATACATATCTTGCTTAGGTGTGGAAAGAGAGATGTCCATGGATATTAGTGTTTTGCATTTGGATGACACCTCCCGGAAGCCCTTTCATTGAAGAGTGTGCTGTTGTAGTATATAATGAAGAAGTGATCTCACTTCACATGCACGATCATGGCACACGTGTCCAAGATTTGATTTGCACTAGAGATTTGGAGGTGAGAACATTTACTCTGCATAGCTAAATTCCAACATCACTCTTGGATGACATAATATTTAAGATTGTCTTGTCCAAGTGGACAACTATCTAAATCTTGCATCTATCGTGTTTGGAGATAGACATCCGAGTCTTAAGTGAACTATCCTAGCACCTTAATAACTTGAAAATTTTAATAACATTTAAAATTCAACTTAATAAAGATTTGTTTTTTAAATTATAATAGTAATTGGCTGCAAATTGAATAGGTAATGATTATCTATTCTTGAAATTTTATATTGATGTCAGTGTAAATTAACTGTAATAATTATTAAGTTTAGGGTATTTGTTTTTTCATAGTCATCGTAGATAAATAGTTTTATGATATAAAAAAATAATAATTTATAATGATTGCAAATTTTTTACCTCACTTGAATATCATTTCTTATGCTATAATTTCAGTATTAACAAACACCTTCCAAAGATAATAATGGCTCATTTACTTATAATTGCACAGGAAATTGTAAAAACAAATGGGCCTTTAATACATCTCATTAGGGTGGCAATGGGCTAGGTTTGGGCCTGGCCAAGTGAGGCCCACACCCAGGTCCATCCAATACTTAAAACCCAAGCCATAAGCCCAGCTCAAGCCGGCATAGAACAAGCATGGAAAGTCCATCCCCAATCCTTTTTTAATAAAAAAAAAAAAAAAAAAAAAAAAAGGGGTTGAGTCTGGTCCCAATGTAGCCCTAAATTTATAAAATCCATGTTTCTACAAATAAAAATAAAAATCATAATCTATCCATTGATCAAGTAAGCCACGAAGGCAGAAAGAAATAGACATTTCAAAGGAATGAAACAATCATGTATGCCATCCAATCTATTCATCTGACAGTCCCTAACTGGGTTAAGGGATGGCCAGAAAATCAGAACAATGTAACAATCATGTGGAGCACACAAAGTGAATTTAGAGGTCTTAGGTATGATTTTACAATGTTTCTTACATATGGGTCCCACAATTAGTTAATTAACCATCGCTCTTGAAAAGTTATTTTGATAGTATGACTCCGACCATCCAATCAATGGGTTGGGGAATGGAAGCTCCATATTGGTTATGCGAATAATGGTCCAGCCATTTATTAGAAGATGCACCAATCACGAAGCGGATTGCGTCTTGCCTGTCTGGCCCAGACAGGGCTCTGTGGACCCACCGTGAATTATGAGTTTTATTCACGCCGTTCAAGTATGAGACAGAGCCAAGGCTCAAGTGGACCACAAATTGGGGTTTAAACACTCACCGTTAAAAACTTCTTGGTAGCTGCAATAGTTTTGGATCAAGCTGATATTTATTTTTCTACCTTCATCCAAGCCTATATGACCTTGTAAACGGATTAGATTGCAAATAAACGTGACTGTAGGCGCTAAGAAGGTTTCAATTATAAGTGTCATGATCACCGTTGCTTTCAGTGGTGTGGTTGATGAACTTGATGAGGTTGATCAGTGTCTTCCTCAAGGATAACTACCCTGAAACTACGGAGCTTCTCTGGACTCCTCACAGACTTCTCAAATTCACGAGATAAAAAGCAAGAAAAATAAAAAATAAAATTTATAAAATTTGTAATTTGATTGATGAATGAAATAAACGAGTTCACAAACCTTTGAATAGGGATACTAAGAAATGGGAGAGATTACAGAATCAAACTACAGCTAAAACTCTTAGATTTCACAACTTACTACAAATAGTAAACTTACTATTTATAGACGGTTGTGATTTCCACTAGTGCCCAAGGTTTTTGGCCAAAAATAATAAGTATCGCATTTGGCTTCACCAAGCTATTCTCTTAATTATTCTAAGCACTTTTCACGTTGAGCGGAACTCCTAAAGCCCAATGGATGAAGAGTTATAATTAAACTAAAACTTACTATTTAAGTAAAAACAGAATTAAAATAGGAAAACAACCCTTGATCTAGTGGTATTTCACAAATCTAGCTTGCTCAACCTAGCATAGCAGGGTTGGGTGGCTAAAGTAACTCATTTTATCTCAAAATCATATATTTTATGTCCGATAACTCATCCTGGATTGCGAAATATACTCGATTTATGGTCTGACAGTCCACATCACTTATGTTGTCGACCGAGCCTTTTCTGATCCATCTTTGCCATGAAACTGTCCATAACCCGCTCTACATCAAGTCCACTTAGAAATATGGATCTAAAATTATCTGAAAATATGGATGGACAACCTGGATAAATCTCATACATCATGGTGGACCGCACAGAGCCCTGTCTGAATGGATTATGGTCAAAGCGGGACAGAGGAAATCTGCTTCCCACCAATCACACATTTGATTACTCATCCCTTTAAAAAAAAAAAAAAAAACATTAATGTCACATATAATTTTGAATGAAAAATCATTTTTTACATAAGCACACGGAGACACACGAGTCATTTTGATATACTTTTTGTATTTCCATTTCACAAGGCAATCAAACATCACAAAAGAATATGTGGAGATGAAAAATCCTCACTATTCAAATGCCCTGAATCCAGAGTCCCAGACACTTTGCTGTATTTTTTTTGTAGGAACGTCATTTATCTAGAATATCCAGATACCTGGACTGTCATTTTTTGTTTTTTTTGTTAGGACAACCAGTTCGGAAGGCTTTAGTATAATTTTTACTCTGCTCCATCAGACACCATAGGCCATATCTTGGGCTACGTTGCACTATCAGTTGATGGGTATATGCCATTTATCAGACAGCCAGGAATAGGAATAAAAATGGACTGTCACGTGGGCAGGTTAATATAAGACAGTAGCACATGTAGCATTTATAACTATCTTCACGATAACAAATGTCACATGAAAGGTATTTAAAAATTAATGATGGCACATGCAGACAAATAACCATTTGACAAATATGAGTGTACTCTAAACATTGGGTTGTTATACACCAGAATTAACTTTCTTCATCTTTATTTCACATTTCTCAAAAAATATTATCTTATTTAAATTAATTAATTAATTACTTAATATTATTCCACTGCGTAAATAAGTTAGATAAAACATGGACAAATGTCCTTAGCAGATTGTGCTGGAAATCAAACATTCCTTAGTTTCAACAACATTTTCTCCTGGGGCCAGGCATAAGCCTAAAGCTATGGCATTTATGGCAAAGACCATGCCAAACTTTGGGAAATAATTCCGCAATATGAAGACTGCCCCATAAGTCTACAATTTGGCTAGATCATTAAAAACTTGCTTGGATACTACTCAATAAGTAACTTTTTTAAAATTTATATAAGCTAATAAGTTACTTTTTTTAACTTAAAATTAGTTATTTTGGTAAACACCAGTGTCAAAGTAACTGTGATGAAAGTTGCTTGTCCTGGATTGTCCATATTCAAGAGGCCCTACTACATGATGTGCGATCTACATCAAAGGTAGCACCCACATGATGGACAGCCCATATTGAAGGTGGCACTATATTATAGATTAGCCCACATAATGGATTGTCCACATCAAAGGTAGGCCCCTGGTGCTAAACGACCCACATCCAAAGTAAGCCCTGCATGATGGATGGCCAACATTGAAAGTGGGCTCATAGGAAGGGCGGTCCATATCAAAGGCATGCTCCACACGAGGGCCGATGGATATTGAAGGTGGCCCCACATGATGGACAATAACATTAAAAGGTGGGCCCCAAATGATAGATGACCACATCAAGGTGGACCCACAATGGATGCTCGGCATCAAAGGCCAGCCCCTAATGATGAACAGCCCACATCCAAGGCAGCACCTACAAGATGGACATCCCACATCCAATGTAGGACCCACATGATGGATGGACAGTCCGCATCAAAGGTGGGCTCCACGTGTTGGACGTCACTCATCAAGGTGAGGCCCGCATAATGGACAGTCCACATTAAAGGTGCCAAGGATGAACAGCCCACATCATAGATGGGCCCCACATGATGAATTACCCACGTCAAAGGTGACGCTCGCATGATGAACAATCCACATCAAAGGAGCACTGCATTATCAGCGGTGGATATTTAAGGTGGCCCAACATGGACAATACATTGATGGTAGCCCCACATGAGGACAGTTCACATCAAAGATCATTGAAGGTTGGCCCCACTTGACGGACAGCCTACTTCAATTTTGGGCCCTGCATGATGTACGGTCCAAATCGTAGGTGGCCCTGACAAGGTGGACGGTCCCATTGAAGGTTGGCCCCCACAATGGATGGTGCCCAATGAAGATGGGCCCAATATAATGAACGGTCCGAAAGAAGTTGGCCCACATGATGGACGGTGGTCGGTTTTAAGGGTAGAAAATTTCACAAGTACTCGAGTGATATTGGAAATCAAACATACTATTTTAATTTTTGGCTTATAAATATGTTGCTTACCAGAATGTAAAGTAACTTTGGAAATCATAAAAAAACCACCTATTTTGATGCAAATCCAGTGTTCCATCCCAAAAGCTCAAAAAGACGAGGAAGTAGATAGTAATGACACACAAGAATCAAACCCGTTCTAGTGTGGGCCTCATTTACTCTAGATATTAGGTGAAAGGACCAGCAACATTATACATAATATATGTGTATACTCAGCTGTACAAATTTCCTACAACATATTACCATTCGCTTATTAAGAACGGGTGCTCGAAATTTCCTAATACCTGCTATTGATGGGACTTTCCTATCTCCTCTGGAAGTTGAAGCATTTGATTGCAAAAGCGAAAATCACAGCAAATATCACACAGAAACCAGCCACCATAAACCCGGCTATGCCTAAGTAGTCGTGCCGGAATCCAAAGTGTTCCTTGAGAAACTGTCTTATTGGCACAGATCGATTCCCATCCCAGAGCTTCATGGGTTCATCAACATCACCGTATTGGGATGTCAGAAGGCCGTAGAGACTCCAGGCTATGGGGTTTGCCCAGTAATACCATCTCCACCATCCAGGCAACCTCTGTAAAGAACAAGACATTAGCCAACTTCTCAAACGGAAAATTACAATTGCCTCTTCCAGATCTACTGAGTAGAAACCGCAAGCTGATAGAAAAGCAAATTAACAACACTTTATGAGAGCATAACGGACAATGTGTCCTCGACCAAGTTTTCATGTTTCTGTTAAAGGATGAGACTAGTTTATTGTGCAGATGGGAGAAAATAGCTCTAAATACAGTACAACAATGCAACATGGACACGAGGTGTTATGGGGGACAACACTATAAACTGAAAGGTGAAAGTGTCTTTTGAAATATAATATATTGTTACAACCACATTGAAGCCATGATGACTCAGTTTCGGCCCTGTTTTTGGTTGGTTTTGGACATTACATTTCAGTTTCAACAACGCGCTAACTCATACCATGAAACCAATATTTAATTCCTTGACTACATCAGAACAGAACTCCACCCGGCAGTAAGTGCACTGGCCGCTGCCCATCCTGTGTAAGGGTGGATTGATATCAGGTGGGCAACCAATCTCAAACTTCTGCCAAGCTACCATGAAAATTCCCAGGTCTGAATCTTGACCAACCTGTGAATAGCTCCAATTGGATATAGAATGATGAAGATCCAATTGAAATAATTCATACATTTGCTATAAACCGAACACCCAGTAAGGAAGGAAATTTTGATTAAAGCTACATGGCTTGAAAGGAGAATAAGAGGTAGACCTAGGGACTCAGATACAGGTGGTCAAATGGGTGTTGATGACTTGTTCACATATATAGGACCTTGGGATGTTTTGGTGAAATAAAATTGTAAAGCCAACTCCAAATATCAGGGACAAGGCTATGATGATTACAATGTATAGATGTGAAATGATATATACATAGATGTTTGTTTTAATTCATGATGTATATAGAGGTTTGTTAATTGAACATGAGCGAGCTCTGCCCATAAACACCGAGAAACACATATGAATATGGAACATGTGAGATTTGGGCTTTCCATCAGGTGGGTTCCACTTGTTAGATCTTCTGGCATAATAACAGGCCATTTCACACCTCAAGTTGGCCAGTTAATAGAAAATAATTAATGGCCAAAAAAATTTATTTCAACCATCAATGTACTTGGTACATTGTGGCCCACCTGAGTAAAAACAATAATATTGTAGACAGAAGATCTAAGCATTGTTTCCAACTACACGGAAAGAGCTTAGATCCCGTACGTGTCTGTGTGTGAGTGTCATCATAGCTTTATCCCAACTATTTTTGGCTCTCTGTGACGCCCAAGTGGGGTCCAAGCTCTCTCTGACTAGGGATCTCCCCTCTCTAGGATAAGATTTATTTATGAGGGATTAAGGTTCCCGGAGTGTACCACTTATGGTATTCCGGTACCATACAGTTTTCCATAGTCCCCACACATGTCCATGCATGTACATATGATCCAATTCTTCTACTGCTATGCCCATCCAAACAAGACCTTATGCCCATGCCAGTCAAGTAGTGGACCATCAGTCTATCATCAAGTGCAGTCAAAACACTTTTAACGATCAAAAACAAAATCTCAATGGTTGAAAAACTTTGAACAACCTTTTAAAACCTTGTAAGTGCAGGCAAAACACTTTTGATGGTCAAAAATATAATTTCGATGGTTGAAAAACTCTGAACAAACTTGTGAAACCTTGTAATTGTTGGGCCCAGTAGAAAACGCACTTGATGAACCTCTGATCTCTTAGACCCCTTCCATGAATACATTCCTAGGAAACCAATAGATCGCTTGCTGGGCCATGCAAGAATCAACAGACCCTGACAGATGCACCCAACCACACCCACTTTTATTCGTCACACGGTAGCCTCACAAAGAGAGCCAAAAAAACATATAATGAAAACCCTAACCCTTACACATCCTCGAGTTAAAGAATTGATCCAGTTCCAATGAAAAGTCCATCATAGTCTAGGCAAATAGACACCCAAAATAATGAATTGACCTCAATCCACCAATGCCATTGCCAAAAGCTCCAATAAAATCCATGGCACACTCACAATCCCATAGGGGGTAGGGCGAAGGTATACCAACTCTAGGTCATACTTGATGGTGGAGACTTTACATCCCGACCCAAGTCAGCCCTCTCATCATGTAATGACTAAAGCACAGGTTTGTCTTAAAACCTGTGATGATTACGGTATAATAGGGTACTGAGATCAATGGCCTACAACTCTCCCTTGGTCACTAATCATTATGTCCAATCTCAAGTTCCCAAGGACAACCAAAGGAATCACTCCATTTAACCGATATTCATGTATGTTTAAGGTCGCACTGCATATTAACTATGGCATAGCAATCTGTCCCATTAGGACACCTAGTTATCATGATCTATGGCTAAGATCATTACTATCGCATCCATATGGGCTAGTGGATTGGGCTCACACTGGTTTTTTAGGGATCAACTCCAAAAGGCCTTACAAATCTTGGTTCACCAATCATCAGGATTTAAAACAGGAATTGTTATGGTTGCTTGGCAAGAGTTTGACAACCAGCTACCACCTAACATCAATACTTATCACTCATCCGGCTATGGACCAGCTGGCACATCACTACCAGGCGTGTTTCCAATATAATAAAGTAGAATAATATTGAAAATATGTTAGCCAACTGATCCAGCAATACGCATGGAGACTGGGATAGTTTTGGGGTTGTAATGCAATGAAAATGAACTTTAACAAGGGTATTTCAGGAAAATGTCATCTAGGTAGGAATGCATATCTATGTTCTCATGGATCATGGATGGGAGGAGTAAAAATATAAACAGTAGGCATGCCATTACAAGTTTGCAATGTAAGAACAGGTGGAAGGAGTTTTGCGAATGAACTGTATGAATATGTAAATACAATTGCAGATTTGCAATGCAGTGTATGAAGAATAGGGTTAGGATCACAATTTGTAATATAATGGCCAGAGCATGTAAGAAGAAAATTTAACGAAATCAATGAACTTAGCATCCAAGTATTCATTTTATGATAGTAAAGATAAGTGTGAAAAACAACAGGAAAAAGTACTTCAATCTTTGTCCTTGATTGTCGAACTGACAAATGCCCCACATGCAAACACGCATTATGAAACCCAGATGGTTCAAATCATGTTATGATACCCAGATGGTTCAAATCCCTTGTGTAGCCAGGTCAGATATGACATAGCATGGGTAAAGGCATGGGATTGGTGCAGATAGGGGCTGAGCCTTGCACTAATATTTTATATTGAAAATATATTCCAATTATATAAGTGCTTCAGAATGAACATGGTAGTAGTAAAATCATAAAAACTAAATGTATAACCAACACCTAAACTCATACCCAATACTCATACCCAAGGAACACAGGATTCATATCAAACATAATATTTCTTTATAGTGTCCTTATTAGATAGACCTAGACTTGTACTAAACATATTCTTTTAGTAGTGTCCTTACTACACAGCCCAATACCTAAGAAGTGGTTGACCTACTCAGTGCATGACCAAGTTGACCAAGTTAGGCTGGGGTCTAATAAGCTTTGTGTATTTCAAGTTGCTGACAGGGAGGGAGGGAGGTCCAATGATGAATAAACAATGACTACCACACAATCTTGAAACATACATCTAGGACACCAAACAAGAACGACTAGCTGTTGGTGAGGCACCAAGCAAGGAGCAGTAAATTCCCAGTTCATTACCTTGTGTGGGATCATGAATCCACAGAAGAGGTTCCACAGCATGTAAAACGGTGCAGCAATGATGGGCGCCACGCTATGATTGGGTGTGACCGCGGTAGTCATCATGCCAAAAAATGTGAAGTACAGCAATGTACAGTACATAAAGAATATGTACCAGAGGAATTTCTCTACGGCCCATTCAAACGAGGCCATGGAGTAGAACACACTGCCATAAATAAGTGTCTGTACAAACACATAGGGAAACTCAATTGCAACCTGCCCACACAAAGATAGCACAGTTAACTGATGAACGCATTGGGGTTGCATAAAATGAAGTACGAATATGGAAAAGCCAAACCTGGGCAAATGCAAATGGTAGAGCTGAATACATCCCTGCAGCTCTCTCTCGGTATGAAACAAATCTCTCGATGGAGACAACAGGCTGAACGGCTGTTGCATTGGTAATTCCAATGAATAGGACTGCTGCATACAGGGATCCCATGGCGTTCATGACATCCTGCTGGATCTCCCTATAAAAGTGAATGCAAGCTATCAATATCTTGTCCTAGAATATTACTCGATTTTCTAGGAGAATAATATACATTCACAACCATTAGTACAGAAGGATGGAAGGAAAAAGGAGACAGATTTAGGACCAACATGCATGATTGCTTCCACGTGTTTAGATGATTACAAATAGACAATCAGCATGTATCTTTTTCTGTCAATAGAGCCAAGAGCATCAATTGAAGAACCCCAAGATATTCCTCATTCACAGACCAATAAAATATATGAACCGAACACACAATAAATCAATCCAGTGTAAGACCTCCAAGAAAACAATACTGCAGTAACAAAAAGATTGAGAAAAATAGTTTTGAGGGGAAACCTTTTAGAACCAAATCTCCAGCAGATTGATCCAAACATCAACGAAATGATGACTGTATAGAAGAAGCGGACTGCAGTGTATTGTGGGTTCCTCCAGTAAGACAGATTTTGCTTCCAAAGACAAGCAAGAAATTGGACAAGAAATGGTTGGGAATACTTGGTCGGGAAACTTAAATCTTTTGTGTCCCCATTTGGCCTGCTTAGCCTTTCAACCAATTCTCTGTTCTTCCTGAAACAGTGGAGACAAGCATTGTAAGCAGAAGGCTTGCTCATCAAAACACCACCAATATCCCATGAAAAAGCACACTTACTGGAAGAGATTAGATCTCCGGTAAACTTCAGCAAAGTCCACACCAAGGCGACTTTCTTGTGCTGTAGAAGTGACTTCTAGCATCCATGCAGCTGGGTTATATCCAGTCCGAATTTTAGGCACTCCTTCAATTGCCTATACATTCAATTTTCAAACAGAACAAACTTAAGTAATGCATAAGCAGCATACTCATTTTCCCCATCAAAATTATGCATGCAATAACTTACATACATAGAGGATATGATATGTACAGTATACTTGGGCCCTGAAATTCCCACTAATTGTCTCTCCATGACTAAGAGAGATCTTCCAGTGGAAGCCATCTCTCCTAATACAACTGACACAAGTTGTCTACTGAGCCACCGAAAGACCACTTAGATCAACGTACATAATCTTTATAGAGTTCACTGATTTTCTAAGGCATACCCTATCGATGACACTCACTCATGCAAAGTGTCACATGTTAATGGTCCATGCAACAAGTTGCTTGATCTGCTCAGTGCCGTTTAACACCACATAAAGTAGGGCCTACAGTTTGTTGATCAACTCCATTTACCTGATGGAGCCCACTGTGGATGGACCATGTCCTAAAATCTCTCCAGTGGGAAATTCCTAACCTTTTTACTGTGAAGTGCAAATAGACTGTCAAGTGGAAAAACAACAATCCTCCACATTCAACAGAAAAAAAGAGGCAAGGATATGGCCAGCATCTTTCAATCTGTAATATCTTTGGGGCATGGTCCATTGCCAGTGGCGCTCACCAGAACAGTCTCAATCACCAAACCATGGGCCCGCATCTGTCAGTACTCAGGAATACTGTACATATGCTCCAGCCAGGGATCATATAAATCTTCTTTCAGATATAATAAGCAAACACAATCTTACCTCAAAATACTCAACAAGCTTGTGAGAATTGGTACCCAATGGACCAGCATAAATAAGCTGCCCTCCACGCTTCATGAACAGTAGCTGTATATGAAAAAGAAGATTTGCAGAGGAGACTAAGTAGCCACAATTTTAATATATTTTTGAAACTGAGGACTCAATAAAAGGAAAAACTGAGTTCTAAATTTTAACAAATCGCAGAATTGTTTCTCGCAAAAGAAGAGGGAAAGACCTCATCAAAAGATTCAAAAATGTCTATGCTCGGCTGATGGATAGTGCACACAATTGTTCTCCCAGTATCCACAATATTCCTAACAGTTCTCATCACAATGGCTGCAGACCTGGCATCCAATCCTGACGTGGGTTCATCCATAAACACGATAGATGGATTGGCAACAAGCTCCACTGCAATTGTCAACCTTTTGCGTTGCTCTGTGGACAACCCATCAACACCAGGTAGACCAACAAGGGCACCACTTAATGGAGTGAGTTCAACAAGCTCCATCACTTCTTCCACAAAAACCTGCAAATCCGTAAATAAATAATATTCCATGACAAAGTCATATACTCAAAGCTACAGTCTGATAAAAGTTGAGATTTACCCTTTGCGTTCCCAAGTCAACATCAGACGGTAACCGGAGCCACGCGGAGTACAAAAGTGATTCAAGAACAGTCATGCATGGTGAGTGGACATCATTCTGCTCACAATAGCCGGAGATTCTTGCAAAAGTTTCTTGGTTTTTTGGATGCCCGGCAATAGTTATGCTCCCTTCTATGAGTCCACCAGTTTTTCTACCAGCTAAAACATCCATGAGGGTAGTTTTGCCAGCACCACTGACACCAACCAATGCAGTAAGCACTCCAGGTCTAAATGCTCCAGTAACATTAATCAACAACTGCAAGCGGTCTTCTAAGATACCCTGCTGCTTCAGTTCCTGCTAGCAATACTGGATAAGAAAGGAATACTTAAAAGCTTCTCAAAATAAGAAGCATATGAGGGTGCATCCATCAACATACCACAGGCACATCCACGTAATAGTTGATATTGCTAAAGCACATGGAAAGAGGTTGAAAAGGAAGAACCATGCCTCTTTGTTCTTTACCAGTTATTCCTGCACCAGAAGTTAAGCAAAGCAGGAATGAAAGCTCAAGCAACACTCTTACACTCTAGCAAAACAAAATAAAAGTACAGATGGTGAATGCTCAGTTTTACCAACCTTTTAGAGAGCTTGAATGCATATATGATCTGAGCTCAACAGAATGATTTTCTCCTTGTCTTCTTGAATCTCTCTCTCGAAGCTCTTCTTTAGACACCACTGCCTGTGGCTTCCCCAGAGCTGAATGGAATTTGCAAAATACAAACTCATATTTAGCCATCCTTAATATTGAGAAATGCTTTTCGAATATGAATTGCTTTCGAAAGAAAAACATTGCTTACGATTGAGGTAAGTCAAAGAGAAGTTAAGTAGGGCATTGAATATGGCTGTGTAACCGAGCAAAGCACCAACACCAATCCAGTACCAGTAACTCTGTCGAAAGAAACCGCGTGTTTTCAACACTACCTCTCCCAATGGCATATTATTAGCGTAGTGCCAAACTTTCTGCAGCAACAAATGAAGTATCAGTAGATTCCTATTTTTCAGATTTCATATACAAAAAACCACAAATCCATGACTTAAACAAAATTATTAGTTGACCACTTCGTAGATCCAAAATCTGATTCAGAACTACTACAGCAAAACTCACGCATAGAACTCATTAAAGTGATCAAAGACATTGGGAGGCTAAGTTCATGGTATATGCTCCTAGAGAAGGTTAATTCAAGCATTTATTCTTATAAGTAAATGCATTAATGACCAATTTTTCAATTTAATGGTGGGTGCACTTCCACAAGCTCCTTCAATTATTGATGCAAGAGGGGTGGTTCCACATCCACGGTGCAGCCTCCTGCAGCAAGGAATCTGGATCCGATAACACTTGATGCAGGAGGGGAGTGCGCCAAATTCATGTGCGGCCTCCCGTAGCTTCCGGTGAGCAGCTCTAGCACAAACTGACTGAAAAACTTCAAGATTGGGCAATCCACTAGTGTTTCGAGCATCGATTAACAATAGCAAGAGAAGCGGAATTCTTTCCTCTTCTTCTCTTTCTTTTTCTCCATGAGAATCAATTTTCATTTCAAAATTCTGAAAGCTTCTTACAATCTCTTCAAGATAAGTATTTATAGAACAACCCTAAGTAACATCTAATTAGTCTTGGCGATTAGTGTGCTAATCACAACTAACGCTCAATTAATTAAAACAAACTGCAACAACCTCATAACCTTCCAACTAAAAACTAAAAACAAAAATGACCAAAATAACCCCACAAAAGCTCAAAATTACAAAGAACCCTAAATCCCGCAAAAATATAAACAACCATGTGTGGCCCTTCTCTCGATCTTGGTCCTTGAGATGAGGGAGGCCCACCTAGCCTACATCAAACTCCCCCTATTGGGGCAACTCATCCTCGAGTTGCCATCATCATCTCCACTTATAGAGTCACCACTTGCCACTGTATGGGATGAAATGTTTGACGAACTTACTCTTGCCTATGGACATGAATCAAGAACAAGGTTGAGTATGAGTGCCCGAACGTAGGCCCATGGGGCCCATAATAAAGGGTTTTTTCGTCCTCCAGGGTTGAACACGATAATCCTTTATTGATTTTTTGGCAATCCATCGTTAAATAGGTCGTGATGAAGACATCAATAAAGATGAATAATGAGATAATAGTGGTAAAAAAGGACTTGTCCTTGAGTCTTGACCAATGAGGAAATCACCAGACCTAACTTTATCGGTGAGTGGTAGTGTGGCTACGCCCAAAGGTCCATTTCCATTGTCGATCATAATGACTCCCTTGAACACTTCTTTATGGGCGCTCACCAATTTGGCGAGTTCTCTCAGCTTGGATTGCTACGGCATTAGGAAATCTTTGTGAAGCGCCCAAATTTTGTCGTTGTCATCTTACACTACCTCATCATCCGCATCGTTGTCATAACAAAAATAAATCGGATTTCCTGAGAAACTTGGAAAATTGATCTACTCCTCATCAAAGATCAGGTCTTCTATGGAATTTTGAGAATCAACTAAATCTGCTTCCTCATCACAATCATACGCTGGTTCTAAATCTTGAGAATCAAGATCTCCAATTTTAGGGGCTCTATTCACCATCACCTGTTTCACTTTGTCTTGATATATGGATTTCTTGTGAGGAGCGAAAGACCATATGCCCCGAGTCACTGAAGCACTTGAGATTGAGAGTAATGTAGTCAAAATCGTTATCAGATTGCAAATGGTAATAGGGGATGAATTGTATCGTGTTTGAATGAAATGCGGCGCTGAAGTGCCTCTAAAGATACATGACTAGAATCTACCATTTGTTCACCTAAGAGTAATAGCGAAGAGAATCATGCTACCTTATACCAAGAATTCTGAGAGTAAGACTAGTAGTGAATCGAATCATGTTACCTTAGCCCAAGAATGCCCAAGAAACTCATTTACAGAAGCTGCATTTTGAGCATACATCAAAGGAGAAAACCAGTAACCCCAAATCCACCAGCTCGGGATGCTATCTGTTAAAATCGAAAGGAAGAAAATGAACAAACAGGTGCTGTTTTAAAGTGATATTCATTTAGAAAAGCTCAGGCTTGACCTCTGGTAAGGATAAATCCTCCAAGAACCATGACAACCAACATTGAAAATGATCCAAAGGTATTGGCAACTATCATATTCCGACCCAAGGATGCTGTCAGACGAAATAGAGCTATAGACATCTGGTGCAAAAAGAAAAATAACAGGAACTGCCGAAGGAACCTGCAGATCAATACATTGAATGGAATAAGAAAGATATTTCATGTCAACCCCAAAATTTACAAAGAAAATTCCATCATGGCATGAGACAAGTTGCCACCTAGTTATTTGTGGATCAAAGCCAATCACATAGTATGTAACCCCCACCCATATGCCAGACTCTACAAGAGAAGTCGGAATACTTAAGACCCAAGAAGGAAATGCATAAATCCAGCACGGATAGAAGTGCAAGTCCCTATGCTTGTAAATCACTGGAAGCTTGGCTATCAGCATGGAAACTTCTGTGAACCCATTAAATAGAATCATTATAATTGCAAAATACAAAGCCCCAAGATAGATGACTCCATCATCAACTGAGTTGTGGTGCATTCTCGTCCGGAAAAAAACTGTCATTGTGATCAGAGCAACAAACAGTAGCTGCAAAATAACACCAAGTATTACAAAGAATTTATTGATAGTCCAAAATATTAATCCCAAGCATTCTATTCCAGGTTGAGCTCTCAGAAAATACCACATCGCAAAGCCATATAAATTCTAATAACTAGTAAAGAGTAAAAAGGTAATGATTATGCCAGTACAGTTTGGTCCTCTATTCGAGGTGCCTCAGCCAAGTATTTACGTTATGCATTTCTAGAAACCTGCTGCACCAATTGCAATCTAGTCATTGAAGAAATCGGCATGGTGTTCATTGAGTCATTCAAGTACACATTAAGATTCTGAAATTTGAAAAATCTGTTCAAATACTCACTTTCGGAATTCCTAGTCCGTAACCTACTCAAGTATTGCTTATTTGCCAGTCTCTATTGCATTCTGAAAAACATTTTACAAAATACATCCTACTCAAATTCTGCTTTTTGAGTGGTTACATTTCTGATGATCGTTTTGCCCCTGCTTGAAGTTGCTTCTAAGATGAGCTATAATAGCTACAAGGATTTGCTAGCTGCATGCACACCTATCTAAAGAAAAAAAGATTGGTCCAACCATCAAGCAGGCCACATGTATGTGTTGGTAGTGAGCAGCCAGAAATTTTTTTTGAACCATCCCTTCTTACCTATAGCAACTGTGTAGGTCCAACTGATGGGATGGACCAACCTGATTATTTTCGTGTATGGTCGACTTCACAGTGGCAACCAACTCATACACTGGTCAGATGTCCCACACAATATGCTAGGTTGGCATGTGTGCTACAAGAAAAGTTGTGTGTGGTGCTGGCAAGCCCCGTTGTACAATGCTCTAGAGTTTGCATACTAGCTCAAGTTTTTAGTTTGTATAACAGGGTCCATGGTTCAATGATCCAAACCATTCATTACGGCACTACAATGGACGGCCTATGAATCAATAATACCCAAGATGGGAAAACCTAACCCTTCAATTGCTAACCAGCAAATGGATACTTAACAACAAAAAACACCGTAAGTCCACATACAACCAAAAATGGGCCAAAGATCCCACAGTTATGTTCTTACAATCTGGGGGATATTAGGTGCATGCACTATCTATGGTAAGGAAGCCCATCATATGAATAGTTTCGATCATGGAACCATGGGCCCCAGTAAAACTATAACCTCAGAGCCCGTGCACTATAATATCTCATAGGAGAGTTGGTTTGTCACTCTTTTCTTAGAAGAGAAATGATGAGTGAATTGCCTGAGAACAGATGAAGTCAATTGACATGACGATGTAGCAAACATGTGGATATGAATGATATTTGGCAATTAACTAGGTGTACTGACAGTAAATAATAAATATGCCTGGCTCAGAAATCAGGCCAATTCACCCATTATGTGGACTAACGTTGTATGAGGAAAATGGATGGTTAGAAATTCACAAAGGCCTATGTTCCAGGAACACATCTTTTGTATGTGAATCACATGGTGTGGACCAGCCTGGATTTGGTACAGTTCATATTCATTTTAAACCCCATCTAGTACATGGCCAGATCTCACACAAGTGTCACATCTGCACACATGTCATGATTCGCCTCTTCAATCGCTCCTCATGCAAATCCCTTCAGGATTTCTCTCATAGGGATAGCTTGGGAGGCCTAACAGGGCAAATCTTCAAAAGAAATACGAAGAAAAGGAAAGAATGAAAGAAGTTTGAGAGAAGTGTATTTTGTCAAACATTTTCGAAAAGGCAATACAATGGCAAAATTCAATGCTTGAGTTAGTTCCATATTAGGAAATCAAAATTAAAAAATTTTAAAAAAAATGTATTTGAGTAAATTTCCCTTTTCCGAATAGTGCACTACCTGTATGAATTTGAAGACATAGATGAAAGAATTCCGCTTCATCAATAGCAGTTGCCAGGAAAAGCTGGTTTTGAAAAGCTCAGCTCTCCTTACACCATAGCTAGAAGTTGACAGGGCAGCTGGATGATTATGCCGTCGATCAAATGGAATAGCTAGTTCCTCGGACAATCTCTTACCAACATGAAATGAATGGAAAGCTTCGGCAAATTTTACCACAGGTACATATAGGTAAGGTTTGTGAAGAACAGACCAATACTGCTGCTGATCCTTCTTTGATGTAACCTAGAGTATCACAAAAAAAAAAAAAAAAAGGGTAAGATTCCATTCGACAAGACAATGTTTTACAGCCATAAACCTCTGATTACTTACTTCTTGCAAGAAGTCTGCCACATTTTTCCGTTCAGGACACCTGAAACCCATGAATGCAAAGAAGTCAAGAGCAGCAACACGAGGTCCCTGGTACACGATCTGGCCTTCGCATAGAAGAATAATGTCATCGAATAACTCATAAGTTTCAGGAGCTGGTTGCAACAGAGATATGAGTGTGGTCCCATCAAGTGCATGGGTCAAATGCCTAAGATACTTAATGATTTGATGTGTTGTCGAACTGTCAAGCCCATTTGATATCTCATCCATGAACAGGACTCTAGCTGGACCAACTAACAATTCACCTGTCAAACACATAGACCACATCTTTAAGACCTCAAGCAACATTTTTGTAGCCCTAGAAGCACAAATAATAAGTATAATAAAGTACATGCACACCTGTACTAAGGCGCTTTTTTTGTCCCCCAGAGATCCCTTTAAGCATTTCATCTCCCACCAACGTGTCAGCACAGACGTCCAACCCTAAAATCTTTGCTGAGTAAAATTTAGTACTTCAGAAGAATTTCTGATGATACAATAGAGTCTATAACCTCTAAAGAAACGGCAGGTCTTTGTTATAACTGTTTTTTTTTCTGGAATAGCCCACCAGTTCCATTAAAGCCAAAAGATAGCAATGGTGGTAAAGATCGACTGATAGTGAGTGAAACCGCATGTCATCATGACCCCTTCCTCTTAAGGGATGTGGGACTTATGGGCTCAGGCAAGGAAATGGTGAATCTTTTGTGGCACCTCTAAAGATGATGAAAATCATTGTTATAATCTTTTTCTGGAATAACAAGTTCCACTAAAGATAAAATTGGTGGTCAAGATTGATTGATAGTGAGTAAAACTGCATATCAGCATGACCCCTTCTGTAAGGGATGTGGGACTTATATGCTCAGTCAAGGAAATGGAGAATCTTTGGTGGCATTTCCATTAAGGCCAAAAGACAACAACGGTGGTAAAGATTGACTGATAGTGAGTGAAACCGCATGTCAGCATGATCCTTTCTCAAGGAACATGGGATTTATTGGCTCAGGCAACAAAATGGTGAATCTTTTGTGGCAGTCGAAAATGCCATTACAATATAATTCCCATGCATAATGCGCCTATATACAGCCGTACCAATTCCCATGCATAAGACATCTATATGCAGAATAAATGGAATGGATGATTTGTCATATATTAAAAGTTTAGAACAATTCGCAAGTGTTGAATTACATTCTGATTTTACAACTGGACACGATCTAGCCCTCTTTAAGATTTACGATCTGACTTAATTCTGAGTATCTGAAAGTTTTATCTCATCAAAAACTGATTTATTTTTTTTCTTCTTCTTTTGAGAACAGATCTAATAAAAAATATAACAAACACAGATAAGAGCAGAAGTAGTTCAAGATACAATCCAAGCACTTGGATAAAGGAACAGTTTAATAAGAAGAGGATAACCACTGGACGAAGGCATAAAACAGGAGTATGCAGCAATCCATCTAAAAGAGCTCAGTCTAGAAGTACACGCTGCCAAATATGGTATATGTATAACCCAAGCACTGCAACAACAGTAGAACTGTACTAAGATACAAATGGAATGGTGTCAAAGAAGCATACAAAGGACCGAGGTCTGAGCAACTTGGCCAAGTTTTCCAAGTCTTGAATATGAAGACTCAGAAACATTCAATATTTAAAATGTCTAAACAGAGTGGAATATTGGCTAGTCAAGTTTGTCAACTTTCAGTGACTTTTTCTGAGTTTTGTTGAGTCAAGTTAACCAAGTAGATCTTCTTTGGGCGTGGCATGGAGGGCTAGTCATCAAGAAAGGGATCCTTTGGCACATTGTTCTTCTGGCTATTTGGTGGGGAGTACGGAACAAGAGGAATAGGCACTGTTTTGAGAACGTTTCCCAGCCCGGTGAGGCTGTGATCTGGCCTGTGAAGGCCTCCCTTTGTGAGTGGGCCTCTATTCTCAAGAGCCTTGATGGATTGCTGTCTTTTCCCTTGTTTTTAACCCTTTTTTTTTTTTTGGGCATATGCCTTCCATGTATTCTTTCTCGCTGGCGGTTACTAGCGGGTCTTTAATAAAATTCTGTTACTCTTCAAAAAAAAAAAAAGTTGACCAATTTAAATGACTGTTGAATAAGTGTCCTGAGATCGAGTCACAATCAAATCGAGTTTCTTTTTAGTCTTGATGCAATCATATCTAGGCCGAGTCAAGTTGATTTTTTTTCAAATTACTGAACTCTGCAAGTAACTAAAAGCAAATTGGCTTTCCAATAATCGAAACAAAACCAATTTTGAGAGCACAACAAACATAAGTTCCATCATGTTTGACACCAGAGGTTGATCTACTACAATGATGAACCAACAACAGACTCCAATTTTGTAGCTAGCAATGTCAATAGAATTATTAGCTTCATGCACATCATCTAGATAAAACTACCTTCATTATGTACTCCACAACAAGGCTTGTCTTCTCACCCCCCAAAGCTAATGCCTGGAAAAAATAAATTAAATAAATATAGTCCACTAACGTTCAAGCACTAAAATAATAATAAAATGCATCTCACTAGGACCATGTACCTTCATGAATATATCAAGATCTTCATCGGGCTTAATCCCAGCATTCTTCTCTCTTCTTGAAAGTTCCAAAAGCATATCTATATAAAAGTAAGCCTCAGCACTAGGGTCACAAAAAGTCAATCAAATATCAGTTCCTTATACCTACCATACTTGATTCCAACGCCTTGACAACGTCCTGAAAACTCGAGGGTTTCCCTCACCGTCATCTCAGGCACATGCCAGTCCTGCTGACTAACATAAGCCGAAGTCCTTTGAGGAACGAACTCCTTCATCCCATGTCCATTATAGGTAATGCACCCTGATGTCTGTAGACATTTCGATGGCAGTAACAAGTCACAAGGTTTTTTTTTTATAAGAGAAACAGGAAAAAAACAGCACTTTTTGGGAAACATGGGGAAACAACAGGAAAATGGTTGAATTTTCAATGAAATTTCAAGGATTGTTATAAATATATTAAAAAAAATAAAAAATAAAAAAGAACTTAATGCACACTTTTAAATCATAACATCTCAAAAAATAAGTGCACATAGGTTTCCTTTGTACAGGGTCCTAAGCTATGTGTTGTCTAACTAAACTAACGCAACTATATTCAAATTGAATGCATAACATTTAGAGTGTATGTGATGATCATTTCATCAAACAGAATTACATACTTCAAAATTAGTCCCAATTGACAATTGGTTGAAGGGAATTTTGAAAAAAAAATTAATAAAAAATTATTAATTTTTAATTAAAAATGACTTTTCTTTTCTGAAAATTGACAAGGACTTAAGAAATCAGTAGATCAGCCCTCACACATGCTTGATTTCATGTTTGGAGTGCAACATTGCAAGCAATTTGGGAAAACTTCGAATTTTCCCCAAATCGGATCACTTACACTCAAATTTCAAAATTAGAGTGTGTGTCATCGTTTCATCAAATACTCCTAAATAGTTCAAAATTAGTCTCAATTGACAGCTGGTTGAAGGAAAATTTCGAAAACAAAACATGGAGAACCAATGATATCGTAATCAAAGCTCAAACTCCATGATTTTTCATGCAAAACATGAAGAACTAATGGATTTATAACCATTTGACACCAGTTTAACATAATTTCAACAAAAAAGGGGATCGAAAATTGAAAATGCTCACCGGATCAAACATGTGGGATATATTGGCACTACCTATGCATTCCGTATCGCACAAGTGGGATACAAGATATATCGTGGGATATATCGGCCAATATCGTCAATATTTAAAACATTGCTTATGGTCACCTACTTGCAAATACCGAACACAAGTTGCCCACATATGTGAACGAGGCACATCTGTGCAGGATTCAAGCTGTCCACCAAGGGCCCCGCATTAAATATGTCCTAGCTCAAATATTCAAGCCAGTTCACACTTTGACTGAACCATATGTGTATGAAAAAACTGCACTTAAATAGATAACAAAACATCCAATTCAACATACATGCACAGCCCACCAGAAGTGTGGACCTGCTTGATGTTGGCAAGGGAAATTCACCAAGGGCCAAGGGGCCTGCGTGAAGACCAACCCCAATCTTATCTGCAAGTAGCATTGCTCAGAAACAAAACCAAGGTACCTGCAAACCAGAGCCAAGCCGTCCAGCAAGAGCCAAGAGCAAAGTGGTCTTTCCAGAGCTTGGAGGACCCAACAGCAGTGTCATTCTGCAGAGTGCATTATCACATATCATTAGAATCAAGAAGAGCCTGGTAACTGCCTCTACATTTTATTTATTTTTTTGACTTCCTCGAATTTCAAACTTTACCTGGAAGGCCTAAGGATCCCGCTAATGCTATCCAATATTAATAACCGTTTTCTCCTGCCAGGGAAGATCCTGAGTTGCCTCAAGAAGGCCTTGCCAAAATAATAAACTCCAGTCAGACAAACCCAGACCCACGAAAGAACTGGCCTCAGAAGGCACTCGACCCTACCTCAGTCATATTGAAAATGAAGTTGGGAATTGTAGGTAATGCTCTGCTTCCGACATGGACATATGCATCCACTTTCAGCTGCTGAAATCGGACCTCAATCTTTGGGAATTCCAAATCTACTCTGCAATACCCATGACCCAAAGAAAGAAAGAAAGAAAGAAAGAAACTAAATCAACTTTCAAGAAATTCCATCCTGGATCGCTATCACATTCATAAAAAAGAAAAAGAAAAAGAAAATTGACAAAGAATTGTTCCACCACAACTGACAAATATGAAATAATGTGCAAAAAAAAAGAAGCCATTCTAACAACCAGAATTGAAGATCTGAAAACACGGAATTATCATGATATAAAATGCAAATTACTACTCTAAATCATTCAAAAACAACCAAAAAAATCTATTTCACTTCAAAAGAGGAGAATTTGTTGTGGATACTGCAAATTTAAAAAAAAAAACAAAAACAAAATTTAAGGGAAAAAACGGAAACAATTCCCAGAAATATTAAAAGAAAGTCTCTTCGTCAATAAATTAAAACTAAAAAGTAGAAAATGCTTTTTCTTACTCAATTCCAATTCATCTGACATAAGGAACTTATTTTAAAGGGAAAAAAAAAAAAAAAAACGAATTTGCATGCAAAATGAAACATAAATATATTATATAAAGCGAAAATTCACATGAACTAGCGCAACTACAAAACCTACTGTCAATTTCACACCAGAAACTTAAAAGAAAAAGGAAGAAGCAGAAGCAGAATATGATAATGAGATGGAAACTCTCTGAGAAAACGAAGTGATTACGCGTCAAATCGCTTCCGCATCCTGTCAAAGAACAGCTCGGTGTCCTCATCCACAGCATTTACCAGCCGATCCAGCACAAGCTTCCGGTCCTCGATCTCGAGACTCCCGACGTCGATCTCCGAGAAATCTCCGACGACGTTCCGGAAGATCCCCTTCCGGACACGATCGTAGGTCGGCAGCCGCTCCAGTGCGGCCCACCGGAGTGCCTCCTCATCGTCTTCCGTTTCCCTGTAAGAGCTCGACCTTGAGAAAACGCTCTCTGTCGAATTCCACATTTCGAAATAGCGAAGAAGAAGGAGAAGGCAGAAGGAAAAACCCTAACCCTAACCCTAGAACTAGAAGAAGGGAAAGGATGAGGAGGATTTGAAGGTGGTGATGATGGTGATGCATTTTATGGGGTTTGGATCCAACGACTCTGATGGCAGAGAGTAGGGTCGTTGAGATGAGCATTAATGGCGGAGAGAGACAGAGAGAGAGAGAGAGAGAGAGAGGTTTGATAATCTGATTGCCGATTAGAGAAGAGGTTTGTGTTTGAAAAGAGGTTTTACTTGGAGAGGGAAGGAAGAGGAGAGAATATTCGGTAGTCTGGAAGAGTATAAATATCCATAAGCATGCGCACATGTTCCATGCACTATACTTGCATTTACAGAAATCAAAAGATTCGAATTAGTGTAAATAAATTTCTTGTATCATCGTGATCAAATAAATTCGATATTTTAGTATTTAGACCGTTGAAAAATATATTTCATTGAATTCATCTACAGTGGACAGAAATGGGAATTTTTATACATCTTTTCAATCTCTTTCATTCTTTATGTAAATAATTATAATATTTAACAGTTTGGATTGAATTATAATACTTCTACATCTATAGGTTGGGTGCATGTGTATGGATATATGTACTCTGCAAGGTGTATCACATGACTCTTCAGAGCACAAAAAGAGAAAAAGGCGCGCATTCAAAGAAGGAATCAGTTGGCTAAAACGGTTTGTAAGTTTATTTAGAGCGATTTGGTCGAATACATCCGGACGTATTATAATACATACATCAGCACCTTAGCGTATGACACTTTCCAATGATCCAAGCCGTTTATATGACATATCCTTTTATTGGGAAAATTTATATCGTCTAACCTGTTGAAAATCGATGGTTAATAATATTAGTAAATATGGATGAGAGAAGGAAAAGGGGTCGGCTTAGGTAGACCCACCACGTTGTTTGTTTGAAATCCGCCCTAACCATAATGTCCATTAACTCATGATGGTAGACCTGTGATCCAAAAATTAACTTTATTCATGGTTAAGGTGGACCACGAAAAAATGCATAAAATAAAGCTGACCCACGTGAATGACCGGTGAGTTTGATTTATCCGCATGGCATCTATGGCTCATGGGCCGGAGTAGATACAATTATGGGCCTGTTTGATTTTCTATGATACAGGTAAATCCTAGTAAATAAGTAATTATTATTTTTTAAAATTTATTTAAGAATGTAAGAGTAATTTTACTTGGAAAATTAATACAAAAATGTTGACCTAAATTTGTGGATGCCACCATAATGTATGTGATATATACAAAAATGTTGACCTAAATTTGTGAACCTCATTGTAATGTATATGATATATCCGTACTATCCATCTATTTTATTAGAATATTTTGAGTCATGAGCCGAAAAAAGAGGCAGATCCAACACTCAAATGGCCCACGCGAAATGAAATGGTGACCTTAATTCGTCAACGGTTGAAAATCGTTTCTTTCATTGGACCCACATTGAGGTTTTTTCATCATCTAAACCGTTCATAGGGTCACAAAGACGTGGATAAGGGAAAAACATGAATATCAGCTTGATTCTAAACTTTTAAGAGCCTTAAGAAGTTTTTAGTAGTAGGTGTTTAACTCTCGTTGTTTCTTGTGGTGTGGTCCACTTGAGCTTTAAATACGCCTCATTTTTTTCTCATGTCCTAAAATTAGCTGGCATAACAAATGAGCGGTGTGGGTAAGTCACATACATCACGATGGGCTGTTGGGGATTTGTCCTGCGGAATCACATAGATATAGATCTAGGACAACAATCCAATGACACCAAGTAATCACAAGATAACACAAAAGATTTAACATAAAAAATCCTTACGGGAAAAAACCATAGCACAAAGCGACAAAATTTCACTATGAAAATATAAATTACAAAGAGAAAAGACTTACCCTATTCGAACAACCTCGAATCCCACCCCTTACTATACCCTTTAGAAACCTTAAAACCCTTTTATGAACCTTTGGAACCATTTAGAAAGCCTTAGCATTCCCTACAATAGTCATAGGGACCTCTATTTATAGTTTAAAAAACTCTCCTTCCGCACATTTGTGAAACTAGCTCAGATTCACGCAGTCCACGTGTAAGACCCGTATTTTTTACCGTACCGTTTCGTATTCTTCCTCGGTCCTTCCGGTCGAATTCCAACAACCTTCGACCTGTATCTGACATTTACGCTCAAACCTAAGCCGAGTCCCGCATATCAGAGTCGACTCGATCCGAAACTTATACCTTAGCGACCGCGCCGTCACCGCGGTTCTAACGCCCCGACTCGCGCACCGACCCGATACCCAAGGTAGAAGACATGGGCTCACGTTCAATTCGAAGAAACACCGCATGTTGCGGATTACGAGGAAATCTCTACGAGATGTCTCATCAATCAAATACACATCATACATCAAGTCAAGTACAACAACCCATACCCTTCTCTTACACAAGCAAGCCCAAAGTCAACTTTCACATCACTTCATCCATCACCAAACTCATTACCCATCACACCTCACCTATCTCATATCATCCCATCACTTCACTCTCTCTCTCTCATTTCTCAAATCTCCCAAGCAAGAAATTTCACACGTCCAAGCCCTCTCTCCCTCTCCCAAATGCCAAGTGTGGCTCACCTTCCCTACTCTCTCATCTCTTATCTCAATCGTTGATCCATCATCTACCACAGTTTAAAGTCAAGCAAAGGAGCTAAGGAGGCTAGGGGAGCAAGAAGAAGGAAAAGAGGTGAGTGATCCACCGTTAAATTTCTTTTTAGGGACCATTTGTTGGTGGGACCCATTTTTTATGTATAATTTGTATCATGTGGGGCCCATAGTGGCGGGGCCCCACCATCACCGTCTCTCTCTCTCTCTCTCTCTCTCTCTCTCTCTCTCTCCCTCTCCTTATCCTTCCCCTAAAATGAAGTGGGCCCCACCGATTCATGATAAATCTACTCCATCCATCAAATGGTGTGGCCCACCACATCTTACATAAAATGATATTATATATATATATATATATATATATATATATATATATATATATATATATATATATATATATATATATGTGTGGTGGGCCTCGATCATGTGAGACCCACCTTGGTGAACGTGGACCGCGTGCATGTGGGACCCACCATGATGTAGTGTTTATCCAGGCAGCGTGGTGTGCATGAAGTGTGTGTACTGACATGGAGGTGTACTAACGAGCTGATAAAAGAAAGAAAAGGGAAAGTAAATGGTAGGCCACTGATGCAGGGCCCACATTGATGTATGTGCTTGATCCAAACCGTCCATCCTCTTTCTCAGATTATTTTAGGCGTTGGGCCAAATTTTGGGATCAATCCGATTCTCAGGTGGGCCATACCATTTAAAATATGTGGAGACATGCCTAAACATATAAAAGCACTTGGTGGGACCTACCTGAAATTTGGATGCATCCTAAATTTGGACTGGACGGTCCACCACGTGAGACACACACAATAGATGGATTGGATCATCTTATTGTGGGCCCCACATATATATATATATATATATATATATATATATATATATATATATATATATATATATAACAAAGGCAGCACTGCTGCTGCTCTGACACAGACGCAGGCAGCGCCTGCGTTGCGTGGACGGGCGACCAGTCTGGGCTGCCCCACGGGTCCCAGTTGTGGGCCCCACTGTGATGCGTTCTAACATCAACACCGTGCATTTGATGGGTCCCCTTTGTGTATGGGACTATCCCAAAAATCAGCCGCATACGGAACTCAGGTGGGCCATACCATTTAAAATCATGTGAAGACATGCCTGAAACATATAAAAGCACTTGATGGGGCCTACCTGAGATTTGGACATGGCTGAAACTTGGTCTGAACCCACCGTCGGGTGGGACACACATAATGAGTGGGCTGGATTGGAGAACCACTTTGTGGTGGGCCCCCAACCGCGGCCTCATGGATAGATTGGATGGCAATACACATCACCGTGGCCCATGGTCCACGTGACCCGTGGACGGTTTGGGTGGCAAATATACACCGCCGTGGCCCCCCTGGCTCACGTGATTTTATAAGCAGATTGGGTGTAAAATAGACATTACGGTAGGCCCTGGCCCACGTGACGTTATGAACAGGTTTGGATGGCAATAAACATTACAGTGGCCCCATGTTGGGTATAAAATAAACATTTTGGTAAGCCCCTTGCCACATGACCTTATCAACAGGTTTGAATGGAAAATAAACGTTTTGGTGGGCCTCTTGCCACATGGCCTTATCAACAGGTTGGATGTAAAATAAACATTATAGTGGAGCCCTTACTCACGTGGTCTTAGCAATAGGTTGGGTGGCAAATAAGCATTTCAGTGGGCCCAGGATTGGATGGAAAATAAATATTATAGTGGGCCCACATAGGAGTCTACCATGATGCATGAGTTTCATCCAAACCGTCCAACCATTTTGAGATTATTTTAAGGCCATTGTTGAGGCCCATCTTAATGTATTTGTGGCCCGCACACTAAGGCTCACTTTGTTATTTATGGGCCCATGTGTGTAGGCTCATTTGATGTATTTGTGGCCCATGATGCATGAGTTTCATCCAAACCGTCCAACCATTTTGAGATTATTTTAAGGCCATTGTTGAGGCCCATCTTAATGTATTTGTGGCCCACACACTAAGGCTCACTTTGTTATTTATGGGCCCATGTGTGTAGGCTCATTTGATGTATTTGTGGCCCATTCTTGAGGCCCACTTTGGTATGTATAAGGCCTATGTGATTAGGCCCATTTGATGCACATAAAGCTCATGTGATTGGGCTCATTTTTAATGAATTCTAAGGCCCATGGGTTATGACTCATTGCAAAGGACCTAAGGCTTATTGGTGAGGCTCATTGAGGTGATCCATTTGATGAATGTAAAGCCCATATGATACGGTCCAGTTGATGTACTTAAGGCCCAATTGGGGACAACTAGGTCCATTGCAATGCGTGATCCCTCCATGGCATATGATGATGTTTATAGCAAGTAATGCCTTGGGAACAATGATGGTTAGATGCCCACATTGTAAGGGTGACGACGGTTAAATGCCCACATCGTCACTCTCCCTGAGGCCCACTAATAGGCCCATACTTGTAGTAAGTAGGCTGTCTCGGCCCATCTCAGTTATACGCAGAGCACATCTCTATATAAATGTTTAGTATAGATTTATGATTCATTATCATACGCATCATATGTATGACTGATATGAGAAGTGACTGATCATAGCATATGCCTTCGGGCGAACTGTTTATGGACTCCCTGATAGGCGAAGTTTCCCTACATGAGTGCATGATACACGTAGGACTGTTGCATGACTGGCAGTGTGACTCATGCACTTGTATTGTATGATTGTGATTATTATATGCCCTAGCGACATCAGGGCCATAACCTCCACAGATGCATCGTGGGTGGCTGGATTGAATACCGAAAATGTTTGGTTCTAGCATACGGACGCCATAGATGTCCCTAGGTGAAAATTTCTAAACTCGATGGTACCAGAGGATGACTCCAACGTCGAGACCGAGAGGATACACGAGCGCCCGAGGGCCGTATACCAGTAGACCGCATCTCCCACTGTGTCGTGGTCGGTTGGAAAGGAGTGTGACCTTACCCGCCTGAGTGAGGGGGCAACTTCTAGGTTGAGTTTGACCAGCTTGAGGAATCGGTCTGCTATCGACGAGCCAGGCCCGATATTGGCAGGCGGATAGTGAGGTCTCTTCTGCTCTCCCAGTTGTGCGTTTGGATAGGGACGATAAGATGACGTAGAGTGTACTAGACCCCGGTGATTATCTAGATTGAGAATTATACTGATATATGATGAGGATTGACATGTTTGACTCGCATTCTGCATCGCATGGCCTGGATGTGGCCGATCGCATTCATATCTTGCACCGCAAGCCTTAGTACGGCTGATTGCATTCATGTACTTATCAGCATGATTTCTGCATTACTCTAACATTGCATTCTGAGCACGATTATCTTGTGCACACACTTACACCATCCTCTAAGCTTTCTATAAGCTTATGCACGATTGATGCGTGCAGGTGACGCCAGGACGCAGTCTTAGTCTCGCCGTTGTTGGAGCGTGCAGCCGAGCTTCTGGAGTTTTTGTTAATGTCATTATTTTATATTTTTCTTTCCTACGCATTGTACTTAAAGTTTTTGATCATAGTGAATTTTGTGATGGTGTTCTTGTGGTTATTGTTCGTGGGTTATGCTTATGTTATGCTCATTACAAATCAAATAGATATTAGAAATTCTCCATGTAGCATCTCAGGATCGGAACCTTGTATATGGGTGCCGGGAGCAGAGAATGGGGTACTACGGAGGCTGTCGGCACCGAATTCGGCGATCGGGGATTTTGTGAGCCCGGTTTCCGAGTTTGGGGCGTGACACCATGCAATCTGTGTAACCCTCGACTAATCAAGCCAAGTCCTCAACTGGTCGAAGGTCACCCTCAACCGGTCGATCCAGGTCCTCGACTGGTCGAAAGTCACCCTTGACCGGTTGAGCCTGGCCCTCGACTGGTCGAGCGACTCAGACACTTAAAAGAAAAAACACGCTAGACTTCAAGTCGAGTTGTCCTCGACTGGTCAAGCAGCGCGAGGATTTAAGACATCCGATTACAACAATCTCTACCATGTCTTCAATCTTCAACCGTGTAGCTTTTTGACCTCTTCTTTTATTTCTGCATCACATCATAGTTTCTCGTGCACACTCTGTCCTTCTTTTTCGTCATCGTTAAGCCTAGAGAAGTTGCACATGACTTGAACTTCTATATAGGAACAACCTTGTAGATCATGTCTTTCGAATTCACACAGGTATGAATCTCCTCTAGAATTACGCCTCTTTTTTCAAGCACATATTGGATAACATGGACATCCAACTAATTGCTCCACCCACTATGTACCATTGTCTACGCGTTTCAGTCTTCTTGCCTTGCTCGCTCATGTGGCCATGCCCAATATGCCACACATGTGCAGAGGTGGAATCCACTACAACCATTGAAGCTCCACTTTTTGAAGTATTCCCGATCAACCTATATATGTTACCGATCAACCTGTTCATGATTACTCGTACCCCCTTATATACCTTAAGAGCACTATCAATACATGTAAACTTGCAGCCTATTGTCTCAAGTACACCAAATGAAATCATATTCTTCTTCATATCAGGAACAAATTGATGATAAAGCCTTCTTATCAAGAGTATTCCAATTATCATCAGACATAGTAGATTTTTACTCTTAAAGAGCACTATCTTCGCCTTACTTGATTAAGGAACTGATCATCTTGATATTCCATAACTTAAAATTATTTTTCCTTAAGTACTTTTCAATATCATACTTACTGCTTACTATTATTACTGATCCCTCATATTCAGATTTGTGCCCTAACAATTGATTTGATACCACTTATTGAAGATTTGTCTTGTGGAACTACACAGATATAGATTTAAGATTGTAATCCAATGGCCACCGTGGCATGCATGTGAGATCTATTTAGACCTTTAGATGTATAATCACATTATAGGAGTTTCCCAACATACCTTATTGCTACAAAAGTTTTCGATGAATTTGATTTTTGTATTTTGCCTCCGTATAGGTCTCCTTTACCTTATCAACACGTTGGATGGCAGATAAACATTATGCAAATATTCCATTAGGGCTAAGAAGTTTTTAATATCAAGGTTTCAATCAACACTGTTTCTTGTGGTGTGGTTTATCTGTGATTTGGACTTGTTTAATTTCTGTGACTACGTCATAAAATGAGCTGCAAAAATGGATGGACGGTGTGGATATACAGTACATCATCCATGTGACACCTAATGTGCTCCAATGGGTCTGATGGTGCAGATTTCCTGTCACAAAAACCGGGTTGGTTGTATGCGTTATAAACAGGTGAAAATGTAGAAAACTTCAGCCTAGTTTTTCCACGTAGAAATTTGCATCATAGGATATTGCCCACCTGATCAGTTATCAAACTCATTCTAAGGACAGGATTCAAAATAACGGGACCCTCGCGATAGGCGGTGGACTCTCAGGAGTTTCAACTCCCGGTCAAGGCCTCTGAGTACCCATAGGTGGTGAAATTCCGCTAGCGTGAGTGCGTGGGGTTGTGTATGCGTGGAAAATAAAAGGAAAAAATAAAGGGGGACCCTCGCGATGGATGTATTGGATCTTATAACTATTTGGCAAGATGGCAAATAAGATGACGTGTACTGACGCGATTGGGCCTGTAAATTTCTGTTAGTTATATAAAAGTGGTGGGAATTAAGGTTTGAAGTTTACAACCATCCATGATCAGATCCCCACCAATCACTCAGTAGGACATCAATACGGTGTAAATTTTAGTACACGACCTATCTCAATTAGATATCAATACTATGTAATTTTCAGTATACGACATATCTCAAGTGGGGCCCACTACTTGACGGTATTGTTTAGATAATATATATGCTTGGTCGAAGGTACAGGTAAGCACGAGTGGGTTGGCAGTGGATGACAGTGCTGAGATTTATTAGACGGCGTTAATCTGTCTGGAGATGGATGTCCTTTTCAAGTACTAAATGAAAAATGACCAGAGGCACCGCGGCACGGAGACGGATTGGCTGCTCCCCCTGACACCGGCCCCGTGGCTGATGGTCGGTGCTCTGTGGGCCCCACCATGATGTACGTGTTTCATCCATTCCTTTCATCCAATGTTTTACAGATCATTTTAGGGCTTTATACAAAAATTGATAAGGATATAAATCTTAGGTAGGCAACACCACGAGACAAAAATAATGAATGGATATTCATCATTAAAATCCTGCTAAAGCTCACTGTACTGTTTATTTGACATCCAATCTGTTGATTTGGCCATAAATACCGAGATGAAGGGAAAAAATAAATATCAGTTCGATCCAAAACTTTTATGGTCTCAAAAACGTTTTTAATGGTCAAAATTCATTCAACACTGTTTACTGTAATGTGGTCTACTTGAGATTTACATATATTTCATTTTTTTTCTCGTATTATAAAATGATATATAAAAATATATAGACAGCATGGATGACACAAATACATCATTTTGGGCCCCACAGAACACCGACCACTAGCCAATGGCCGGTGTCAGGCATTGGTACGGAACGTAGATTGGATGGTGTGGTGTGCTGACGTGGCAATGTTATGTGGGACCCACACCATAGTGTATGTGTTACATTCACCGTCTATACATTTGGAGAGATTAGTTTTTGCAGAAGGGAGTAGGTGTTACCCTAACCGGACCCTATATATATATATATAGAGAGAGAGAGGATTGCTCACATGCGAATCAGTTCGTACGTACTATGTAAGAACTTTTTTGAGAACCCATTATAGGTGATGTGGATCCTAAATCTGAATCGTTCATGTGAAGAAGCACACTGTGAAACCCCAAGGCCGAAGTTTTTTTTCGAAAATGCTAGTGGGCCATAGCAAAGAGAAATGCAAATCAAGAGAAGAAACTGTTTTCATATTTCATAGCCTATCAAGTTTTGGATCAAATTAAAAGTTAGGCAAGAGGGGTTTCACGGGGTGCTGCTTCACATGAACGGTTCAGATTTAGGATCCACATCACTTATGATGGGTTCTCAAAAAAGTTCATACATACGAACCGGTTCGCAGGTGGGCGCTCCTCTATATCTATATATATATATATATATAAAGTCATGCTCCCCTGTGCACTTACGCATGTGCACACCTTTGCACACGTGCCATGGGTGTTTAATCTGAACGGTTCATGTGATGCGGAATCCCATGAAACCATATATAATAAATTTTTACCTCAATATAAAATTATAGTGGGCCACAGCAAAGAGAAATGCAAATCAAGGGAGGAAACTGTTTTTATTTTTCATGGTTCAACAAGTTTTAGATCAAAGTAAAACTTTGGTTTAGTGGGTTTCACGAGGTGCTGCTTCACATGAACGGTTCAGATTTTCGATCCACATCACGTATGATGGGTTTTCAAAAAAGTCCCTACGTTGTACGTACGAACTGGTTGACCGGTGAGCGTTCCGCCATATATATATATATAGAGAGAGAGAGAGAGAGAGTCTAATTTTATTTTTTTTGTCATTTCAATTTACGGATGTGATCCAAAACCTTAAGAAGATCCAAATATAATGTTGACTATCTCACTAAAAACAATGATGAATTATCATTAAATATTTTTTGATGGCCATGAAAGTTTTGGATTAAGTTAATTTCTGTAATTTTCTCTTTATTCAAATCTTCTTTACATTATTAATAGGTTGGATGGCAAATAAACATTATGAAAACCGTATGATACGTCCTTAGAATATTTTAATGGTGAAGCACTCAATCATCAATGTTTCCTATTGTGTGGTCCACCTGCGATTTGGATTGACTTGTGTTTTGGAGGAGACCGTCCTTAAATTGGCTGGAGAAATGGACGGACGGTGTGGATATACAATACATCATTAAGTTAGGCCCTCACAGTAAGGACAATACCCACTAACATATTACACATGGTCATGAGGTCACGCGGACTTGAATGTAAGGAAAACAAAAATATAATTTTAATCCAAAACATGTCTGCCAGACAGTTTTCAATGGTAGGCATTCAATCCCCCGCCTTTCGGTCGTCCACTTAAAGTATGGATCTAACTCATTTTTGGGATAATGCCTTAAAATGATCTTAAAAGATAAATGGACGGTATGGATATAACATACACACGTTACGGTAGGACCGATGGAACTTTGCCACACCAACACACCACCGATGTCTTTCCCACCACGCAATCCGCTTCCGTACAGTCGGTGCCAAAACTCCCGTACGGCTTCTTATCTCCGCCCAGATATCACATGTGTCATATGTGTGGCACACCCAAACCGTACAAAAGGTGGGCCTCATTGAAGATCAACTCATGTGATAGTGAGACTAGTTGACTCATCACGGGTGCCATGACTTCAAAATGAACGGACGAAAATGATCTAACCAAGATTTCCTTCGTTTTTACACCAGGGCAAGTTCCGATTGGATCGACCAATTTCTGGGAAAGGAAATGAAATTTTTAGTCATTATCAAATGATTAATTTTCATTGAACACTTTGAAAACTGAATTTCCAGTTTAGGCTACTGATTGGATTGCAAGTAGAATTTTGGTAGAAAGGAAATTGAAACTTTGGCATTATCAAATTATCATGTCCATTTATCAGTATTGAAATTTTGGATTCTAATTTTTAAGTACCTGTTTTAGGTGCTGTTTGAATAGCGAGGTGGGCTCGGAATAGCAAGGTGGATAGGACACACATCACTTGAAAAAGTGGAGTGAATAGGACACACATCATGTTTAGGGTACTTAGGACAATCCAACTTGTAGATAAGGTGAAAAGACTTGGATGAAGAGACCACGCAAGTATCATTTTAATCCCAGGCTTTTGAAGCCCAAAATGAGTTTTAAATACAGATGAACAGTGTGAATGTAGTCATATACATTAGGGTGGGCCCCTAAGTAAGGGGTCCCATGAATCTAGTGGATCCCTTGCTCTTAGTTCACTCTCTTGTAGGATTGTAATATAACCATGCAGATCCATGGCCATCATGTTATATAAGCAAAACTAGGGGTGCACACGGTTCGGTTCGGTCCGGTTTTGGGGTGAAATCGGAACTGAACCGTTCCCTACGATTCTAGGTTTTTTGGAACCGGAACCGAACCGTTAACCCCCTAGAACCGAACCGGAACCGGACCGTGAAAACCGGTTCGGTTCCACGATTCTGGGCAAAATTAACCATTGGCTAAAAAAATTCATCTCTTTGATCACTTTTTGACCGTTAATTTTTACATGCAATTGATTGGATGATTTGGATAATCCAATGGTTGTAATTTTGAATCGTGGCCTCTATCCAATGCTTGTTATCTAATAAATAGCCTGGATCTTGTCTACACACCTCATTGGTATGTGTACCATGAATCACTTTGTGTGAAGATTATAGTTTGATTAAGGTTGGCTATCTTCATCGCAGACCCGAGTTGAAATTAGCTTAGATCTGGATTGTTCAACTATCGGTCATTGGCATTGATGGTCCATAGCAGAATGGACGGTCCAACCACACATCTAGTAGGGGCACTTGAATAGTATTTGGTACCATTGTACAACCTCATTAGATGATTGAACCATCTAATTGATGAGCCCCACCACAGGATTGCTGTAGATTGATCTTAAAATGGAAGGCATCAGCACTGTAGCAATACCATAGCCCAATCCAACAATCAGGTGGGCTATAATTCATAAAACGTACAACATGAGCAGTCTTGCCACGTGTATAATATTGGCCATCTTTATAATGAGGCTAATTCGATGAGTGGCTCAGATCTTGCAGAGATATGCCATCTACATGGTGAGGCTAACCCCGCTAGCTAGATGATTAATTCTTCAAAAATTTCAAAACTATGGATCTATGGTTCATGGTGCGGTTCTACGGTTCGGTTCAACGGTTCGGATCGGTTCTCTAAGGCCCTAAACCGGAACCGATTCGTAAATAATGGTTTCAGGGATTTTGGAACCGGAACCGGACCGTTAGCATCCTAGAACCGGACCAAACCGGACCGATCCAACGGTTTCAATTCGGTTCCACGAATCCAACTGTTAAATGTGCACCCCTAAGCAAAACCCACTCTTAGGGCCTGTTTGGCCAGGCAGATCCCACGATATTAGGAGGGATGGGATCGGCAATATCCTTGGATAGGCATGACGAGCCAAACAGGTCTGGTGAACTTGTCCCGGGATATAAGCCATCCCATGGATCTTAAGACAATCCACTTTCATCACCCTCATTACCTTAAAATTGATCCTATCCCTTGGTTGAATGGATTGGAAGGTAAAATCCCGGGATATGGGGGCGTGCCAAACAGACCCAGTGAACTTGTCCCGGGATATAAGCAATCCCATGGATCGTAAGACAATCCACTGACACCACCATCATTACCTTAAAATTGATCCCATCCCTCTTAATACCATGTGATCTGCTTGGCCAAACAGGCCCTTAGGTGTGGTTTCTTACTCTTGCTCCAGTGGTGGACTCTTAGGGCCCGTTAGGCCAGGCGAATTCCTTGGGATTAGGAGGGATGGGATGGATTTTAAGGTAATGATGGTGGTGTCAGTGGATTGGTTTAAGATCCATGGGATTGTTATATCTCGAGACAAGTTTACTAGATCTGTTTGGCACGCTCGACATATCCTGGGATTTTACCTTTCAATCCGTCTAACCTAGGGATGAGATTGATTTTAAGGTAATGATGATGATGTCAGTGGATTGTTGTAAGATCCATGGGATTGCTTACATCTCAGAACAAGTTTACTGGGTTTGTTTGGCTCGTCATGCATATCCCAGGATATCGCGATCCCATCCCTAATACCGTAGGATTGGTCTGGCCAAACAGGCGCTTAGGAGTTTCAACACCCGGTTAAGGGTTCGAGTACCTATAGGTGGTGAAATTCCAATATGGTGTGAGTGTGTGAGGGTGTGTGTGCGTGTATAAAAAAAGAGTTCCATCTGCAGTATTAAGCCCTACAGTCAAAAATCAGCTAGATCCACGGCTAAAATGGACCACATTGCATGGGAGATTAGGATAGGATGATAATGGGTTTTATGCGGGCCAACGTGGTGTGTATTTTTCATCAAACCAGCTAATCGCGTCAAACTCACCAAGATGAAGAAAATATACAAAAATCAGCATTGCACAAAACTTAGGCGGGCCACTCCATGTGAACTTAGAGGTTTTGGAGTGGATTTTACATTTAACACCATGTAGCCTGGTCGTTTCACGCGTAGGGGCCGTATTTTTTGGTGTGAATGACCAAATTGCCCTAGTTTAGTTCATCTTTAATAAAACTATTAAGGTTCTATAATTTAGGGTATTTTTGTCAGGCCAATAAAATTATTGTATAGATTTTTTTATTAAGTGTATAAAAGAAAGTGTCATAACATTTCACGAATATATGGTTTGATTGGTGTTGCTTATAGCTCCCACCCAGTTGATTCACAATAAATGATTCTCTTAAATTATTTTTTAAAAATGGCTTATGTCAAAAAGTCTATGTCATATAAAAAATAAATTTTCTGCCGAGGGAATCAATTGTGACTGTTGAATAGCCATTGTTTCTAACGTGTGGCCCACTTAGGTCTGGATCTACTAAGTTTTGGATTCATACCCTAATATGATACACTAGAAGGGATGGGTGGAATTAAAGTTGCACAATCATTGCCCGTGAACCTCACAATGCTACAAGCGAGTTTACTCATGCTCCAAGTGAGATATGGTTGTTTGATTTTCTAATTAGTGATAATTTAAGGTAAATGAGTAAAAATTATTTAGCTTTGAATTTCTAATTGCATCTTGGAGGTTATGTTGACAAGCACCTTCATTTATACCACTGAACCCAAAAGTGAGGTAGATGTAAAGCTCAAGTAAACCATACCATTTGAAATATGGGAATTGAGCTCTTACCATTGAAAGATTTTTTAAAGCATGGAAAGTTTTGGATCAGGTTGATATTTTTGTTTTCCTTGTGTAACCTTACTTATAGGCTAGATGACAAATAAATATCAATGTGCGCCCTAAGTAAAAAATAGCTTTCTCCGATTGACATCTTTACAATTATTGTTTCTTAAGGTGTGGCCTACTTTACGTTGGGATTCACCTCATGTTGGGATTTATATTCTAAAATGTGCCATTAAAAAAGTTAGAAGGTGTGGCTAATTCACATACAGCAGGATGGGGCCCACAAGTTTAAATCAATAAAAATATCATTTTTTGGACCCATTTTCGAGATGTAATTCCGGATGGAATTCAAACAGGTGAAGTTAGTCATAATTGCTTTATTTTAATAGTAAATTACTGAGAACCTTAAAAATCAAACGCCCCTAAGCTTATTTGTGCGTGCAATACAACTCATGTACATGCTACATGTTTGACATTGTGACACAAGTTTGAGATCCAATCCAGCCCTTAGAAAGACACTATCATATTGACTCAATAGTATAAAAACTAAATTGATCCATGGGTCAAATGGGCCACAATTTGTAAAACAAATTCATGGCTCTAAATCACTTGGCTGAAGTTTCTTTAGGCCATCGACCAGTGTTCTACATTGGAGTCCACCATCTGAGTGGACCAGATTAATTTTAAAAAGAACATGGTAGAGCCCATCGGTGGATGGATTGGACCTCGGATGTACATGCCATGAAGACACGCGTTTGGAAGTGTATGGCTCCACACATGTTAAATTACCAACCTTCTGACCACAGAGAGATCTTGAATTTGAGTACTTTTTTGCAAGCCTGCAAAGCAGAAATAGCTACAGGAAATGAGGACAAGGATCTACGCAAAAAAGCACAAATTAAAAAAATAATAATCGAAAATTAGTTTATAAAGTGACTAATCAAATGCAAATAAAACTAAAAAAGTGACTTTCAAAATTAAAATTGCAAAAGAAAGATAACAAATCCAAACAAAGTCTATTTATAACGATATGATACATACATGGACGACTGTAGTTATAATATATTTACAGGTGTTCCACTGCATCTTTTCCATTTCTCAGATGCGGGCCATCTTTTGAATAAATGGCCGCCGGATAAGACGGTCCCCGACTTTAATTACATCATGTGGCATGTGTACTACGCAGTGATGACGGTACAGTATTATTGTACTCCGCACCCAAGGGCCCATTTGGAAGGTAAGTTACTTAAACTACTCACGCGCCTATAAGTAACTTATCTTGGCTTCTACTAGTTAAGTAGATAAGTATGTATAACATAAAACATACTTATTCGCCAAAAGGTTAAAAAAATTGATATTTAGCTTCCAATATCATAAGTAATTATCTCCCCCATAAGATTGGTCCCCTTATATCATTTGAGTCCAAACTTTGATGTGGACCATTTATTGTGTGAGCTGGACTTTTGATACAGGCCATCTATCATGTGGAGCCACCTTTGATGTTGATCATTCATTGTCAGGGACCAACCTTTTATATATACTATTTATTATGTAGGGCTTATCTTTGATGTTGGTTATCCATCATGTGAGGCCCGCCATCTATGTTATTGGACAACATGTGGGGCCCACCTTCTATATACACCTACCATCCTAAGGAGCCCACCTTTGATGTATACCATCCATCATGTGGGTCTTACCTTTGATGTGCATTGTCTATCATGCAAGCCCATCTTAAATATGGCCACCGATCATTAGTACCGACCTTTAATGTGGACCAATGTTGATGTGGATCATTCATCATGTGAGGCTCACCATTATTAATTGCCCATTATGTGTAGCCCAACTTTGACGTCAACAATCTATTATGCTTGTGTATAGAAAAAAAAATCTCCAATAACATCTAATAATTAGACGCTATGAGATTTTTTTAGTAAATTTAACTTTTCATATGGTGGCCTATTTGTAGTGGGTCCCATTAAACGTAGTACACGACCGTGTGGGCAAACATGGCTCCGCAAGTATAGGCTCAGTGGTTACATGTAAATAGCTTGGCCTAGAATCAGGTGGTTGTCCAAACTCTTCTCTTTTACATACATCAGTGGCGCAACTAAGTAATAAATATTTTTGTTTTTGGGCCAGTTTATCACATGAAGCACATCTAATGCATGGTCAAATGCAACAAGGGCGTAAACATGAACCTTGGCTCGGCCAAACTTCTAATTTTAATAGCACCGGTTAGCATGGAGGGTCCCACACGATGAATGATCACACACGTAGCATGCTGGCCCATGTGCTCTCAACCTTAATGGATCTCCCCCTATCCTTAGCACAACACGACTGCCCATTATGTGGGGCCTGCATTTTATGTGGACCTCACCTTTTATGTGGACCTTCTGCCATGTGAGCCCTACTTCTAGTGTGTGTGTTGTCCATCATATGAGGCCCGCCTTTTATATGGACCCTCCACTGTGAGCCCAACGTCTAGTGTAGACAATTCACCATGTGGGGCCTCCTTTTATAAGGACGGTGAGATTGAGCCCCAATTAGACATGGTGAGTGAGAGAGAAAAGTAGAAAAGTGACGAGTTTAACAGCTAAAAACAATAAACTATTAACACAGGTAGCTTTTAGCTAATAAAATACTTTAGCAAAGTTGCTTACCAAAATACCTTAAGTGAAAAAAAAAAAAACTTATTTGATAGGAGTCTTGATCTTCTGCTTGTCACAAATAAAGATTTTCTAATGGTTAGAATGTGATTGGCCACATCATCATGGGTCGCATGCCATAGTGCTGAAGGACGCGCAGCTTAGCTATTAATAGGTTGGGATGCAAGACTTACCACCCAAGTGATGTCAGCAAGTACAATAAGCCTAGCAAGAAAGATCATTCCAGGGCATTATCCAAAGAATGAGGCAAATTCAAAGCACGAGGAGAACCCAAGGTAGAAACCAATGGGAAGAGTGGTGCTCACTGGTGAAAACTTCCTAAGGTTTACAGTAATGTTGATTGAGATCTAACTTATTTATAAGTTAACACAAATATGAAAAATACAAATATTAGTTTAATTGAAAACTTCAATAACCCTTATAAGTTTTTAATGGTAGGTGTCCAATCTCCACCATTTTCTATAGTGGGATTCACTCGGGCATTGGATTGACTTATTCTTTAGCTCATGCTTTAAAATGATCTTTCCAAATAGTTGAATCAAGTGGATACAACACATATATCAAGGTGGGGCCATAGAACATTAATATCACTTTAGTAGCTAGTCTGGCTACTCAGCTAGTAAGTAGATAATCTGCAGGCAATGTTGACAATGCCGTAATGACTGGACGCAGATTGCTTCGTACTCCCGACTGGACGGAATATGTCTTGGAATGGCTCTGTGAGGACCACTGTGATGTAAGTGTTTTATCCATGCTGTTTATCGTTTTTCTCGTATCATTTTAAGACATGAGACAAAAAAAGAGATAGTTAAAGGTCTTAATTGAACCACAAAGTGGGAATTGAACTTCCACCATTAAAAACTACTTGAGAGCTGGAGAAGTTTCGGATCAAGATGATATTTGTTTTTTCAATTCATCCACGTCTACATGACCTTATGAATAGGTTGGATGGTAAAAAAAACATCACGATGGCCTTTAGAAAGCTTTAAATGGTGGGTGTCATTATCACTGCAGCTTCCTTTGGTGTGGTCCACTGGAGTTGTAGAACTGCTTCATTTTTTAAATTATGCCTTAAAATGATCTGAAAAAAGCAATGAAAAGTGTGGATAAAACACTTACATCACGTGGGCCACACAAAACCCTGCCCGGACGTTAGGCAATCCAAGTCCGTGATGACCGTACCAACCACGGTGCAAGAAAATGAGAAATCCTCTACCTTGTGGCAAGTAGAGGATCCGAATTCATGTAGTAGTGCCCTAAACGAGCCTCGTGAGTGTAAATAAATCAGCTGAAGTGATATTCAAAAGCAGTTGGCCCACCGACAAATAAAAGTATCATTTATTTATTATTATTTTAGGAGATGGTACGGTTGAGAGTGAATAACCGGAATATAGTAGATCTCTCTCTACAGTAGAGGCGGCAAGGTGATGCGCAAATCGGTACATGTATATGTGGGCCGTACCATGGAAAGTTTATGTTTAAAATATAACACTTACTATGTCATCCTATCCATATGATTTTACGGCTGATAAAATGAACGGTGGAAAACAAAAACATCCAATGGTCAAATATGCAGTCTAATAAACTATAGAATAAGTAAATGGATATCATTTTCTGAAAACCCACGCCATCGATAGAGCCGATCGATCACCCTGCCACGTGTACGGTAGAGATGGGTTTTCGGTTCTTCTGGTTCCACCGTATTTTCTCCTTCTTTAGCCAAGGTATAATAATAAACACCCGTGAGTCCATAGGCCCTATTTACGAACGGACAGAGCCTTTGAGGGGCCACCGTGATGTATGGGTTTTATCTATACCGTACATCCATTTTACTATATCATTTTAGTTATAATAATAACAATGAGGCAGTTCAAGACTCAAGTGGACCACACCACAGGTAGCAACGGTGATAATGACACCTACCGGTGATAACATAAACATGCCTAAAGTGAAGGCAGAAATATGAGCTTGATCCAAAACTTCTTTGGCCCAATGGTAAGTGTTTAATTCTCGCTGTGAGGACCAGTTGAGCCTTGGATCTGTCTAATTTTTGGGCCTGTAAAATATGATTATGTGCAAAAATGGTTGGACAGTGTAGATATAACCCATAAATTATAGTGGCCCATCAGTGCCCCTGTTCGTTCCTAACTAGGGAGGGGCACGCTATGGATACAACACATGTGAGGTCCACGAAGCTTGGTGACGTCACTTCAGTATTGAAGTGACGTCACCAAGCTTTGTGGACCCCACATGATGCATGTGTTGTATCCATACTGTCCAATCAATTGTAGAGATGGTTTTATACAATGAGGAAAAAAATGAGATAAACCTAAAGTTCAAGTGAGCCCACCACAAAAAAATCATAGGATCAGTAACACCCACTGTTGAAACATTTAAAAGGCTCTCTATGATGTATTTTTTAGATCCAACATATTTATAAGTTAATATAGAAGTAAATGAAGAGAAACGAAAAATGTATGCTTATCAGAAACTTCCCTGACCCTTGAGGAGTTTTGACAAGTGGATGTATGCCAATGTCCCCACTGTTGGTTACGGTGGCGTCTACTTGTACATTAGAACCATCTCATTATTTTTCTCGTGGCGGTCTCTCCAAATGGCCGGATGGTACGAATACAACACATGCATCATGGTCGGACCACAGATCTTAGTACGTCACTTCAATAGCGATTCGGCTACTAACCTTGTCAGTATCTACAAAATGCTTGCGTCACCATACACGTGCCGTGTATGGAGGCGAGTGCCTCATAAGAAATCTCATCCATAGTGCATGTTGCCTTGGAGTTTAGACTGTCCAGAAATATCGGGAGCAGATTGGATACGGCACATGGGTGACCTTGATGCACATCTTGTATATCCATGGTATGTACGTTGGACCCACTTTGATATATGACTAGTACAGCTGGTAAGTAAACATCAAATCCATGGGTATTTGAACTTGAGTGTTCGGAAGAAAAAAAGTAGAATATTTGATGAAAGAGTAAGAGATCTTTTTGAACCACTGTTATGATAGAAAAGTCTTATATCCCTAAGTTAATTCATCACATAGTAATAAAATTAAATTGCACATTTATGCAATGATGCAAAGCAGTTTGTAGATACTTTTATGTTTAAGATGAATCATAAAAGGCCCAATCGGAGTTAGAAGTCATCAAGACCATCATAATTTTAAAACAGGTATATCTTACAAATTAGAATAAGTTCGTAACGTATCATATATGATTTTGGGTAGAACAAACCACTTTAGCCAACCAACCTGGCCATATCGGGTTGCCTAAGCTGAATTTGTGAGATTCCATCATATCAACGGTCAAATTTCATGTTTATTTTCATTTTTATTATATTTAGTAAGTTCTAATTTGATTATAACTTTTCATCCATTGGCTTTAGGAGTTGTGTCAACATGAAAAGTGTTTAGAAAAATTAGAAAAATAATGTGGTTAAGCTGCATAGGACACTTGTTATAAATAGTAAATTTACTATTTATATTAAGTTGCGAATTTTAAAAAGTTTTGGTTTAATTCCTAAACTTATTTTAAGTCTTGGTATCTTTATTTAAAGAGTTGTAAATTTATTTATTTATTTGAACTATTAATATTCAACAAGCTTCTTTCATATATTTTAAAATCATATTTATTTATTTTTCTCGTGTATTCGAAAAGTTTCTGTGAGGAGTTTAGACAATGATTGACTTCATCACATTCATCCCTGCATCATACAACAACCCCTAGAGGAAGGGCCAAGCAAGGAGCGAGTAAGAGAAATAAAAGTTTGGACCACAGGGATTAAAGTTGCCCAGAAATAAAAAAGATCCAAATTTTAGATAGACTACACTATAAGAAATATTGATAATTGAACACCTATGGTTAAAAAGCTAAATGTTGTGTGTTGGACCCTATAATGTGTATATATAGCATCTAACTTATCTTCTTCTTCTTCTATTTTTTATTTTTGGTTAGCCTGTTAGTACACGCACTGTCAGTTCACACTTAACTGTTAGCCTCCCCCTTTACAGTATCTAACTTATCTAACATGGTGTCTTATTATGAAAGTTGGACACCCTAATAATTCTCATCCAACTATCTTGTGGCCCACCACATGAGTTGAGTTGGAAGTTTTTAAATGCTGTCCATTATTTTCTATTGTGTGGCTCACCAACGGTTGAATAGGCATAGCTTTTGCCCAGTCTCATCACTAATACTAGTACATAGGATGCATGGGTATATACACAAATGAAAGGCAGGTGAGCCACATCATAGAAAGCAACATGCAACTACGTAAAAACCTCCAAGTTTCCGTGGTGGTCCACGGTACCATTAGATTAACCCTGTTTTGTGGCGTCGAAACTTTCACATAGAGCAACCCTGATGAAAAGGTTGATGCCATAAATTCCAGTGTTCCCCATCCCGTGCATATGTAGTACAAGGAAAATCAATGGCAAAATCAGACGGCTATATGGTATGATCAATGTGATTTTGAGGTTATACTCATATGCATTTATTCGGCCAGCCTTGATTGTGGGGCCTACCTTGATGTGCATATTGTACATCCGTGGTGTCCGTACTTTTAAAAAGAACATGGTGGAGCCCCTCGGTGGATGGATTTGATCTCGGATGTACATGCCATGAAGACAACACGTTTGGAAGTGTATGGCTCCACAAATGTTAAATTACCAGCCTTCTAACTAGAGAGAGATCTTGAATTTGAGTACATTTTTGCAAGCCTGTACGGTCAATATCATGGGTGGAATGCCATAGTGTTGAAGGACGCACGGATTAGCTATAGATGGGTTGAGGTGTGAGACTTACCACCAAAGTGATGCCAGCAAATTCTATAAGCCCCACTGTGATATATGTGTTTTATCAGACAAAGAAAAACCATCTCAGAGAGTTAGCCAAAGAATGAGGAAAGTCCAAAGCATAAGGAGAACTCACGGTAAAAACCAGTGGGAAGAGTGGTGCTCACTAGTGAAAACTTTCCAAGGTCCACAATAATGTTTATTGAGATCTAACTTATTCATAAGTTAACACAAATATGAAAAACACAAATATCAATTTAATTGAAAACTTCAATGACCTTTAGAAGTTTTTAATGGTAGGTGTTCAATCTCCACCACTTTCTGTGGTGGATCCACTCGGGCATTGGATTGTTTTATTATTTGGCTCATGCCTTGAAATGATATTTCTAAATGGATGAATCAAGTGGATACAACACATATATCATGATGGGGACATAGAACTTTAATATCACTTTAGTAGCTAGTCTGGCTACTCAACTAGTAAGTAGATAATCTGTGGCCAATGTTGACAGTGTCGTGACTGGACTCGGATTGCTTCATACTCCCGCTCGGATGGAAATCCATCTGAGGATGGTTCCGTGTGGACTACTGTGATGTAAGTATTTTACCCATGTTGTTTATTATTTTTCTCGTATCATTTTAAGATATGAGACGAAAAAAGTAGATAGCTAAAGGTCTTAAGTGAACCACAAAGTGGGAATTGAACTTCCACCGTTAAAAACTACTTGAGAGCTGGAGAAGATTCAGATCAAGCTGATATTTGTTTTTTCACTTCACCCACGTCTACAGAACCCATCCCAGACGGTAGGCAATCCACGTCCGGGATGACTGTACCAGTCGCAATGCAAGAAAATAAGAAATCCTCTACTTTGTGGCAGGTAGATGATCCGAATTCATCTAGTAGTGCCCTAAACGAGCCTCGTCAGCAGAAGCGATATTCAAAAGCATGTGGTCACCTGACAAGAAAAAATATCATTTATTTATTATTATTTTAAGAGATGGTACGCTTGAGAGTGAATAACCAGAATATGGTACATCTATCTCTCTACAGCAGAGGCGGCAAGGTGATGCGCAAATCGGTACATGTACATGTGGGCCCTACCATGGATAGTTTATGTTTAAAAAATAACACTTACTACGTCATCCTATCCATATGATTTTATAGCTGATAAAATGAATGGTGGAAAACAAAAACATCCAATAGTCAAATATACAGTCTTATAAACTATAGGATAAGTAAATGGATATCATTTCCTGAAAACCCACGCCATCGATAGAGCCGATCGATCATCCTGCCACGTGTACGGTATAGATGGGTATCCTTTCTTCTGGCTCCACCGTATTTTCTCCTTCTTTAGCCGAGGCATAATAATAAACACCCGTGAGTTCCTTGTCCCGAGTCCCTAGTTACGAACAGATAGGCCCTTGAGGGGCCACCGAGATGTACGGGTTTTATCTACACCGTACATCCATTTTACTATATCATTTTAGTTATAATCATTGCAGTTCAAGACTCAAGTGGACCACACCACATGTAGCAACGGTGATAATATACCTACCGGTGATAACACGAACATGCATGAAGGGAAGGCAGAAATATGAGCTTGATCCAAAACTTCTTTGGCTCAATGGTAAGTGTTTAATTCTCACTCTTTGGACTGGTTGAACTTTGGATTTGTCTAATTTTTGGACCTGTACAATATAATTATATGCAAAAGTAGTTGGCTAGTGCAGATAAAAACCATAAATTACAGTGGCCCATTAGTGCCCCTGTTCGTTCCTAACTAGGGATGGGCACGGTATGGATACAACACATACATCATGGTGGTCCACAAAGCTTGTGACGTCACTTCAGTAGCTGTGGATTCACCATGATGCGTGTGTTGTATCCATACCATCCATCCATTTGTAGAGATGATTTTATGTCATGATGAAAAGAATGAGATAGATCAAAAGTTCAAGTGGACCCACCACAAAAAATTGTGGGATCAGTCATACCCTCTAATGGAACATTTAAAGGGTCCACCGTGATGTATTTTCTAGATCCAACTTACTCATAAGTTAACATAGAGATAGATAAAGAGAAAACAAAAATATAAGCTTATTAGAAACTTCTGTAGCCCTTAAGAAGCTTTGACCAGTGGATGTATTTCACTATCCACACTGTTTGCTATGGGGCGTCCGCTTGAACTTTAGATCATCTCATTATATTTTTCATGGCATATAATGATGGACGGTACGAATACAACACATGTATCATGTTCCCCAAGGCTTGGTGACGTGCGATTTGGCTACTGAAGTTGTCAGTATCTAATTGGTGCCCCTACGACAGACTTACACGTGTCCATGTTTCCGTACGTGGAGGCGAGTGCCTCAAAAGAAATCTCATCCATCGTGCACGTGGCCTTGCAGTCTAGACTGTCCAAAAATCTCGGGAGCAGATTGGGTACGGCCAATGGGCCACCTTGATGTACATCCTGTACATGCATAGTATGTACGTTGGGCCCACTTTGATGTATGTCTTGGACAGCTGGTAAGTAAACATCAAATCCATGCGTATTTGAACTCGAGTGTCAGGAAGAAAAGCAGCATATTTGATGAAAGGATAAGAGATCCTTTTGAACCACTGTTATGATAGGAAAGTTTTATTTCCCTAAGTTAATTCATCATATGGTAATAAAGTTAATTTGCACCAGTTATGCAATGATGCAAGGAAGGTCGCCGTCACTTTCATGATTCAAGGTGAATTAGAAAAGGCCTGATTGGAGGTAGAAGTCATGGAGACGGTCATAACCTTAAAACAAATATATCTCATCAATCAAAATGAGTTCGAGACATATCATATATGATTTTGAGTTGAACAAGCCACTTTAGTCAACTAACCTGGCTATACCAGGTTGCATATAGTGAATTTGTGAGATTCCATCATATCAATGGTCAAATTTTATGTTTATTTTTATTTTTATTATTTTTAATAAATTTTAGTTTGATTATAACTTTTCATTTGTTGGCTTTAGGAGTTGTGTCAATATGAAAAGTGTTTAGAAAAATTAGAAAAAATAAGACGGTTAAGCTACATGGGACACTTACTATAAATAGTAAATTTTCTATTTATAGTATGTTATGAATTTTAAAAAATTTTAGTTTAATTCCTAAACTTATTTAAGTCTTGATATCTTTATTTAATGGGTTGTAGATACATTTATTTGTTTGAGCTATTAATATTTAACAAGCTTCTTTCATGTATTTTAAAATTGTTTTTATTTATTTTCTTTGTGGAGTTAAGAAGTCTCCGTGAAAAATTCAGAGAATGATTTACATCATCACATTTATTCCTGCATCATAAAACAACCCTTAAAGGAAGAGCCGGGGCGAGTGAGAGAAATGAAAGTTTGGGTTAAAGAGGGATTCAATGTTACCCATAAATAAAATAGATCCAAATTTCAGGTAGACTACACTATAAGAAATATTGATAATTGAACACCTATGGTTAAAAAGCTTAAATGTTGTGTGTTGGACCCCTATAATGTACATATAGCATTTAACTTATCTTTTTTATTTTTTTTGGTTAGCTTGTTAGTACATTCACTGTCAGTTCACACTTCACTGTCAGCCTCTCCCTTTATATCATCTAACTTATCTAACATGGTGTCTTATTATGAAAGTTGGACACCGTAATAATTACACTAATCCAACTATCATGTGGCCCACCACATGAGTAGGAAGTTTTTAAATGCTGCGCATTATTTTCTATTGTGTGGCTCACCAAAGCTTGAATAGGCGTAGTTTTTGCCCCGTCTCATCACTAATACTAGTACATAGGATGCATGGGATATGCATAAATGAAAGCTAGGTGAGTCACATCATAGAAAACATTATACAACTATGTAAAAACCTCCAAGCTCTTGTGGCGGTCTACGGTACCATTAGATTAACCCTATTTTGTGGCGTCCAAACTTTCACATAGAGCAACCCAGATGAAAACGTTGATGCCGTAAATTCAAGTGTTCCCCATCCCGTGCATATGCAGTATAAGGAAAATCGATGGCAATATCAGACGCCTATAATGGTATGATCAATGTGATTTTGAGGCTATACTCATCTGCAGATGTTCGGCCAGCCTTGATTGTGGGCCCTACCTTGATGTGCATGTTGTATATATATCTATGGTGTTCATACTTTTTGCCAGCTTATTTTAATGTATGAGCCTAAAAATGAATTGCAGATCTAAATCTCAGGTGAACCATACCACCTGAAATAGTGGTGGTGCTTGATCATTAAAAATTTCTTGAGGGCCACAAAAGTTTTAGACAAGGTGATCATATTTAAAATTTCCCCTTTATCCAGGTCCCCGTGACCTTATCAACAGGTTGATGGTAAATATACATTACGGCAGGCATTACAATGGGCCGTAAGAAACTATTAATGGTGGACGTTCAATCACCACTATTTCTTATTATGTGGTCCACTTGAGATTTGGATCTGCTTCATTTTTTAGCTCATATGCTAAAATGAGCCGGAAAAACATATGAACAGCATGGATATTTTCCTGTTGTGTGGTCCACTTGAGAATTGGATCTTCTTTATTTTTAGGCTTATACACTGAAATGAGCTGGCAAAACATATGGATATATATACAGTAGGCACATCAAGCTGGGTCCCACACTCAAGGCCACACTGTGTTGGGGGAGGCCTGGGCTGCACCTAATCTGCTGCAAGCCAAAAATCTCAGGCCCGACCGCAGTTGGTTATACCCTCAAAATCACATTGATCATATGATAATAGTTGTCTGATTTTACCATCGATGTTCCATGTGCTACAGGTTGGGTGGGGAACACCTGAATTTATGGCATCAACCTGCTTATTAGGGTCACTCCCTATGAAAATTTGTACTCATCAGGGTCGTTCTCTGGGAAAGTTTGGATGCCACAAAATAAGGCTTGTCTAACCATATCATGGACCACCACATGAATTTAGAGGTTTCTAGATAGTTATATGTTGTTTTCCATATATGGTGGGCCCACTTGCTTTCACTTGTGTAAGTGACATGCATCCTTGTGTATTATGGCATCTCCATCAAGGTGATGAGAGGCGGCAAAAATTAGGCCTTCCACACGATAGAAAACAATGGACAACATTCAAAAACTTTCAACATGGTGGATTGCATAAGACGGTTGGATTGGCTTAATTGTTGGGGTGTATGTCCAACTTTCTTGGTAGGAGACCAAGCTAGACAAGTTGGATGCCATATACACAACCTGGTGGGCCCAACAATGCTTATGAAATAAGCTTATTATATGTTAGAGTACAGGATACGCTTGTGTAATTATATATGTACAACTATATTAGAAATTAGGATTTAGTTAATGGTAATAAATATATCATGAAGAAAATTTATTTCACCTCACTTTGGAAAAGGAGTGGTGGCTCCTGTATCTTTCATTGGTATTCATGGGATCCCACCTGACAATTGGGAGAAAGGTGAGTCACCCAATGTTTGGATCAGGAACAAAAACACAGCCCCCATAATAGAAACAACGTATAGGAGAAATTTTACCTTCTAAATTGTTTCCCTTAGTGTAGCTTGTATGAATTTTTGGATTTATAAATTTGTAATTATGAAATTTTAGAAATTTTTTTTTCAAAAAAAAAATAAAAAATTTAAATAAGGAAGAATTTAGAAAACTCATTTGATTCGAGGCGCGACAAAAGTTACTCGGCTTAAAATTGAATTGTCTTCTTTTGGACGATGTCCATAGTGCAACATAAATACTGGACAATCAATCTCCAAGATATCCTCGAATGTTGTCTCGTCACATTGGCGCACTCGATGTACGAAGACTCGAACCGTCACTGTATGTCTAACCTTAAAACTGAACCAAATTCGTTGTAGAGATTTGAAGTGAGAGAGAGCCAAAATATTGAACTTGATAATGGGTGTGTACGTACCCTTGCCAACAATCATAGCTATTGGGTTTTTTAAAATAAGAAACTTTTTTAATTTTCGGATATGCTTAGAAATACAAAACAATTAGGCCTGCAAGTCTACTTACGCGCGTGTGTAGACACCCCACCTAGGCTACATCTTGAGAAGGTTAAGACTGTCCGAGAACCATGATCATACCTTAAACCTAACCTCTAATCCCAACGTAAACCGAACCCTAACCCAAAGACCCCAAACTCCCAATCCGCAACCCAAAACCACGATATAAACCATTCAATACATATGCAACCTCGCATATACCCTATACCCTAACTAAGATCCCCTTCACCCAAGCCGAAACCCACTTTTCTGAGCCAAAAATCCCGAAAGGAGACTTCTGGATGAACCTGCATGATGTACAAAGCTCGCACGCACGAAACCGGCCTAAACTGAGCCCGGGCGGTACTTCAAGTACTGCCGCTCGTAGCTCGCATGTGAACAGCTATCCCAGCGTCCAAAAGTCAACTTTTCTCTGGATTTACCCCCCTAGTCTTCACTATTTACCGTTTTACCGCCCTCCATAGCAAATGAGAGAGTGCCATGTGACATTCCTCTCTCCACAACCAATCATAACTTGCCACCTCACCTTTTACTCCTCTCAAACTCAGAATTTATAGCAATGCCATTGGAGAAGGCTATAAATAGCCCTCTCCTCTTCACAAAAGGGAGGAACATTTTCTCATCCAAGAGAGAGAAAGTGAGAGGGAGAGAGAGTGAGGAAGAGAGTAAAGGAAAGGGAAGGAGCTCCCAAGCCTTCAAAGATCTGATATTTCCAGCCACCCCCTAGCCTTCCTCTCAACCTTTCCAACCCATAAGCCTAGCCCAGAATTGACTATGGTCCGGTGCATGTCTTAACCAACTCAAGATCAAGCCAAAGATCCATTATACATACAAGCATTCATCATGACATATATTCCCTTCTCAACCCCCCTGCTTCTCTTGATCTCTAGTGAACGTTTGCTCTTTGACTTGCCGTACACCGGATCTTGTCACATCAGAAATTTCTAGTGATCTAGTCCATCTTTTCTTTACCTTTTTACATAAGCATTATCACATCCACTTTCTAGACATACTGTTGGACGTATGCTCTGTGGTTTGCTGAAATCTCAGATCTTGCCACATTAGAAATTCACGTGTGTGCCTATTCTTAATCCGACCATATCATTCATCCCTTGAGATTTTTACCACACTAAGTAGAGACTGTACATTTGTACAGGCAAAGAGAGTGTCTAACACCTTCCCTCTTTGTAACCGAGGTCCCTTACTCGGAATCTCGAATCACAGACCAGGAGTCAATCTAAGGTAGGAGAGTCTTCGAATTTCTCCAACCTTACATATTCCACGGTTCTAGCCGACCGCGGGATTTTGAGATTATTCGGTTAGCGGCGACTCCAACATCCATAATCAGCCTAGCACCCCCTAATCACATCACAAATCGTAAATCAGCGTGAACGCCGATTTTCAGTGTTTACAGAATGGCGACTCCACTGGAGATTATGCTAGAGCACACTAACTGAGACCCGACTCGAAAACGTGTGGTATTCCAATCTCAAGGGACATTCATCACTACATTCACAAAAATAAAAAAACATCTTTGGCTTACACTTGTTTGGGCATCAATTCTAGCCACGACCACTCAATCCCATGCAGCTATGGCTACCCATGAAGAAGAGCCAGTAGCTCTGCCAGCTCTTGAAGCATCAACATCGATACCAGCACCGACGCCGACAACTGCAACAGATTTACCAGCTACTGTATCGATAAATGAGGTGGCACAAAATCTCAAAACATTGCAGGAGCTATTAATTCGTCTGGTACCAGGCGTTATACCAAACATGCAGGCAACACAGCCCAGTGTGCAAAACAACTCAATCCAACAAACTCCTCTTACTTTCTCGCTCATTCCTCCAGTAAATCATGTTCTCCCTCTTCACGTATAATCAGCCCAACATACAAATGGGAGAAACCCTCCCGCACATCTTCCTCCTAATAGGAGATCGAATCAATTCCAAGGGGCAAAACCCCTCTCGACCGATCCCTTCGAAATTGAAGAGCTCCGAGAGCAATTGCAAGATATAAAAAGGAAGTTACGGAAGCAGCAGGGGGTGGATCTCCCATCCACCAAGTTCAGGGATCTTTGTCCCTTCCCTGATGCAATGACACCTCAAAACTTTGAGGTACCAAAATTTAAAAGGTATAATGGTACGGGGTGTCCTATGGACCATTTAAGAACATTCTGTGGGGAGCTTAATACTCTGCTAGGTAATAGCGGAGCATTGATCTGTTTGTTTCAAAAATCCTCGAAAGGCGATGCGTTAGATTGGTACACGTCATTAGACTATCATCGAATCACAACTTGGGAACAACTTTCTCAAGCTTTCATTAGTCGTTTTGTGTACAATCTTAATGTAGGGCCCAAAAGGGCGGATCTTGCTGCCTTAAGACAGTCATTATCAGCTTATGTTGGACGGTGGCGGGCCATAGCTGCCAGAATGAAAACACCCATTGATGACGATGAGCAAATCTATATGATCATCCACTTGGCAAACTCGAGTATCTCCGGATACCTCATATCGTATCCTTATGCCAACTTCACCCAACTCATCTATGCTGGGGAACGAGTCAAAGCCGGAATAAGGGCTGGTTCCTTTAGAAATTAAGCGTAAGTTAACTAGCGCTATGTTAGATTAGCTATGAAATTAGTGCTGATCGCTTTAAATACATTCTGCAAGATCCAAAACTTGTATAAGCAATGACGCTATAATACCCTGAAATTTAGGATCAAACTCTAAACCCGTTTGCTCGTAGGAATCCTTTGAAACTTCGTATTGGATTTAAACCGCGCATCGAGAGTCCGATATCTATAATTTCAGACCATTAGGACCGCTTAGCTGGACTTGACAATCGTTTCGAAAATCAAGCCCAACTGATGTTCTGGGGCTATTTCATTGAGTCTGGAGTAAGGAGTGTGAGAAAGAGTGAAATTTATTAAAAATTAAATGAGATTTAAATGAATCTGGCACGTTTCGTTTGCGGGTTAAGTATAAGCATTCAGACCGTCGGAATCTGACCCAAATACACCCTCGGATCAGGAAACATTTCTCACTCAGGTCAGTGTATTGGAATCCTCGATCGAGTCTTCGTGACCGCTGAACTGAAACTGATCCGCCACGTGCGATCTGGGAACACTACCAGACTGAAAACTTGATGTGAGCTGGATCCAGTATTCATGAGCTTAAGTCCGATCGTGTTCGGTCAGGGGACCTCCCGAAATGCTCTTTTGATCGAAAAAGACCCGATTTGGTTATAACCCAAGTATACCTTGGTTCCAAGTCTAAATGGGTGAGTTTCTAACCTATTTAAGAGCCTTAAACCCTCTCATATTTCTCCCATCCGAATTTGCAATAAACCCTAGAAAGAGAAGAGAGAGAAAGTGAGAGTTAATGAGAGAATTGTGAGAGAACTTCCTGCCGTTTGCTCCAACTTCTACACGTGCTTAATCACCGCATTCAAATCACTTTTCCGGTGATTCCAACTCATTTCTAGGTAAGAAAATCCTAACAACTACCTGTTTTAGGGATTCTTTCGATTCAAATAGCGAAGTAGCTGATATAACTTGTGATATAGGTCGTCATATCACCGTTGACGAAGCGTAGACTTTCTATTCGAATTCATACGCGTCTACGGCAAAAGGTGGAGATTTTAGACGCTTAGATTGACTGATTTCAAAGCTTTCAATGTCGTTTAATAGTAGATTATCGACGAGAGCGCCGTTTGACATGTAGAACATGCTGCCTATTTTCCATTTCGTATACGTACGGAAAATATGAGATTTAGGGTGTTTTAGGTATTTGTAGGAAATACTGTATACGTCCGTATTTTGCTGAAATGATTGCCATGGATATTTGTCGTGTTATGATATTAGAAATGCGTGCATGATCTGTTTGGCGAAGAGATTCGCCCTAATGCGCACTTTGGGTCGACATATGTTATGTAGACTAAAGTGTGTAGACTATGTGTTTGTATAAATGTTTGTATTAGTATGTATTGAGTAAATGTTGTGGTAGATTAGTCTTGAGATTGAATTCTCAATCAATATAATGATATACATGATTTTTTCCATGTTGTTATTGAATTGATTTCCTTATATGTATGGAATACATGTGTTTTGGTTGATTTGCTTACGTTGTATGTTATAACATGTTGCTAATATGCTTGGATTGTTTGTAATTCATTTCTATTACTCTCATATGTTCGCTGATGTAAACTGCAAGTGCTTAGGGCTATAACCTAGTACAGGCAGTCGGTAATGGATTGAATTCATGGTTGACTTCTATTTGCCACACTTCATGTTGCTCAGCTTGAGATGCGCTCGTACTAGTTGAGCTCGTCAAATAACCCGACTGACCGTTGATTGCTCACCTTGTATGAGTCATAACTGCTTGAACCTAGGGTACTGAACTTACCAGTGAAAGCCCTGATAACCATGGTACCTTGATCCATAAAGACTCATGAGCCGGGCATGGTGGTATGGGACACCGTGGTCGAGCTGTCGGCCTACGTGGGGCCACAAACCTTCCCGTAGTGACCAATGAGCACCTTTGACTCGTGAGCCGATTGTGGTGGTATGAGACACTACATTCGAGCTGTCGGCCTACATTGATTGGTGACGAGCCCTTTGTAGTGACCTCGAGCGTATTTTGAGTTTATGTGAGGCGACGACCCTTCCGTAACAATAAGAGTACATTAGGCCTGTATTGATAAGGTGATGGGGTAGTGGTACAACGAGTGCGAGCAACAGTCCTGGCAGCCCTTGGAGTGACCTATAAATATAACATCGTATGAGATTACTAGGAGTGACGACCCTAGACAGGATTTGTATTGGGATTGATATAAGGAAGGTACCTTAGTTTCCCAATACTACTGTATGAAAGGATTAATAACAACTCGGTAATCATATTCACATCGCACTGTATGTGCCTGGAAGATGTGGAGCACTGAGGGAAGAAAGCATGCCGTGGACGTAAGATGGTGTCGCATGGGGGAGTATGTCGGTGAGGGCATCCATCATGTCATTTCATGCTTGCATTAACAACAGTATCTAGGAATATCTGATTGTCTGCTTTACTATTATCGCGTGATTGATTTGATAGCATGCTAATCTTTGCTATATGATTCCACTGAGTTGATCAGTCACTCCCACGTTACGGGACGGTGTTTGCAACACCTACCAGACTCTGTCTTAGATGCAGGTTGTGAGGAGATCTAGGAGTTGGAGCCAGACTTCTACGAGGACTAGGACGAGTTCTCGTATATGCAGTTCTCTGACGGTTTCGCGTAGGTGGCCTGGATCGGTGAGACTTGCTAGTTGGACCATATCACATTTTGATTTTTGGTTTATTATATGTATTTGTGACTCAGAGATGTATTCATACTTTGGAGAAAGTTCGAGATTATTTTGTTTTCCATACAGTGATATATATTTTCTTTAGTCTTCCACTTGCGTTTTATCACTGAATTTGGAGTATGAATTACAGTTTTGGTATAATCTTACTTATGTAAATGCTCTAACTCAGACAACATTGAATCATAATCACATTTGTTGCATAAGTGATGGTCTGAACTCGGGAGTCGGGTTTCTACACGACCCCCGATTTTCAGGGTGTTACACCTCCCCAGTACAACTGATAATGGAAGGAAAGCTTATTGGATACGAGAATGGTAACGGAAGTGTTCCTGACCTCCATCCAACAGAAGACGATAATCTTGTCGCCTCTACCCAAGGTGCTCAATTCGCTCCTCAAGAAGGAAAATGGCAACAACAACAGCAAAAGGAGATTCCTCAGTACCCCAATCATGGTCAGCAGATGAGGATGACCCGAGAACCTAAGCAGTTTATATCGATAGCCCAAACTTACAGTGAGGTACTAGCCATGGTAGTTCAAAGGTAAATACTTCGCTACTGCCAAGATCCCCACCAAACCCTTTGCCGCCAAACTATCATGAAAATGAGTACTGTGCATACCATCAATCCCGAGGCCACACAACGGACTGTTGTTTCACCCTGAAAGATGCGGTCCAAGATCTGATTGACAACCAAACGATTGTGGTTACCTCTCCTGTTGTTGCCACTACCAATTATACCCTCCAGAATCCTCTGCCACCGTATCAAGTATGCCCCAGTTCATCAGGAACCCCTACTAATAATATCAGTCAAGGATAGCCAGCCCCGGTCAATCCAGTCCAATGTATTCATTCAATCACTGCTAGCCCAACAACAATACCCCCAATTCTATAAGGGGCACACTCTGCCAGTCCAATTTCTTCGCTCTCAAATATGTAAGGGGCATCTCCAGTAGGTCCAGTCTCCATGTCCCCAAGTCTACAAGGGGCACACCTTGCCAGTTCAATCTCTTCGCTCTCAAATATGCAAGGGGCACACCCTGCCAGTCCAATCTCTTCGCTCTCAAATATGCAAGGGGCATCTCCAGTAGGTCCAATCTTCATGCCCCCAAGTTTACAAGGGGCACACCTTGCCAATCCAATTTTTTTGCTCTCAAATATGCAAGGAGCATCTCCAGCCGATCCAGTCTTCATGCCCCCAAGTCTACAAGGGGCACACCTTGCCAGTCCAATTTCTTCACTCTTAAATATGCAAGGGGTATCTCCATCTAGTCCAATCTCCATGCCCCCAACTCTACATGAGCCACCACTAATCAATCCGGTCCATACATCCTTTGTCTCACAAGGGGCACCGCCTGCCTATCTGGTCCCTACTCCAACCCTTGTGATCCAAGAAAATGTCCCTTCTCCGATCAACATACCGCATGCCCTAGCAAAATCAGGGTTTAACTTCAATCATGCGGTAACTTTCCAAGGAAGACATTCTGCTACTCAAAGGGATTTGCCTAGCTCTGCTCAGTCTTCGATCCTTCAAGAGAAGAGTCTAGGATTTGTCCCCTCCTCTAGAAAACAAGTCGAGGAAGAGATTAACGTCGAGATCATGATTAGCCCCAAAGCATCAACCATCACTTTTCAGGTCTTTGACATCACTGCTTCATTTCATCTCCTCCTTGATCGGTCTTGGATCCATAGAGTCAAGGCTCTCTCTTCGACTCTTCACTAAAAGATCAAATATATTTTCGGAGACAAGGCGCTGACCGTTCTGGATGATCCCGAACAAATCTTTCCGATTGAAGCAGTCAACTGTCGAGAGCTAGATATCCCGATCACAGACATACAATGCTCCGATGAAGTAATCTTATACCATAGTCTTGAGTTCGAGACTGTGAATTGCATACCTCTTGCATATCCCATCGGATCAAATTATGTCTTCCCTCCAGTCGAGCACCAACATTTTTATTATCAGCTCGAATATCAAGAGAATGCAGGCATGAGAGGATTGGAATATTTACCTCCTATGGGTGAGATACGAAAGCACAAATGGATCAGAGGAGAGCAAGCTCGGCAAGAGGAGGATGATCAATTCATCCATGCATCAATCAAATCCATCCGAGAAGGGATCATCTATCAGGTTGGAAGGCCGAGATCCACTATGGAGGATCAAGTGAGCGGAATGAGTCTAACTGGACTGTTTGGAAATGACTCGAGTAAGGGATAAGAATTTCCTCTGATTAACTGGACCACAGTTTGGGTCCCACCTGAGCAGGAAGAATGTAAAGACTCACAATGCATAGAGGATGAGCTGAGAAATGTGACATCCAACACTAACTCAGAGCTCAATCTCAAAATCATCATGACATTTGAGCACGACAATGAGGGCCCACCTACTGATCTATCTGGCCCTGCCTCCTGAGGGGAGGGAGTACATGACAATAGCTAGTTCGCAATCCCTAAAATGGTACAATAAAAGCAAATAGTGTTTCGCTCCCTGAGCCGAATCAGGCAATCCTTGGTTCACATCGTTGTCTTTCTCAAAAATAAAAAAAATCAAAAAATTCTCAAAAAGCCAAAAACACTAGATATTTTCAAAACACCCAAAAAAAATAAAAATCATATACTTGTCAAAATCTAAACAAAAAAAAAAAAATCAGAAAATTCTCAAAAAACCAAAAACACTAGATATTTTTAAAATGCCAAAAAAAATTCAGATACTTGTCAAAATGCCAAAAAATCATATATCTGTCAAAATCCAAAAACAACAGAAATTTCTCAAAACACAAAAATAATAGAAAATCTTTCAAAACTCATAAGCAATAATGTGTCAAATGCATCTGTTACAAAGTTTAAAGTCAACTCATATGATTTCGATCTAAAGTTAGACTTCAAACTCATGAATTCGAACGAAGTTGAGGATGGGAGAGATGATGATCCGACTTTCAAGCTCAAGGATTCCCATCCAAAGCTCGAAACAAAAGTTAATGTCATCACGGATGATTTTAAAATTGTGAACTTGAGATCCCTTGAGCTCCCTAGAACGGTACACATCAAGAGATCCTTGCCTCTTGAATACACGCAAAGGATGATAGAATTCCTGAGGCCCGGGGCTATCCAACCTTGCGTTCTCTTATGAAACCTTACCCAAATCAAATGAAAAGTTAGTTATACGCTATCTTCTATGAAGCCTGAAGTCAAGCCCATCAAGCAAAGCTGTCAAGATCATGATGGAGTCCTACTGATGAACGATGGAGATAGACTATTGCAGCATGTCAGGAAGTGCTTCAAGTATTCGAAGCTCGCATAATGGATTCATGTGCATGCTTCAAGTCTTTATAACCTGACAACACATTAACCCTTCTTCATTATGGGGTGTGGACATCATTAAAAGAATGAACCCAAAGGCATCCAATGGTCATGAGTGTATTTTCGTGTCAGACAAAAGCAGGTGGCAACAACATCCTACACCATCGGTACGAATGAAGCAAGAAGTCAAGGAAAATGATTGGCGATAAGCTTGATGCAACCAATTACATCTTGCAGACGTAAAGCACATAACTATCGCCAAGACCAACGACAAACAAGTCTGAAAGAAAGGTTAGCAACATGGTAACAATGCACATCTTATCATTGCGCCTACTAGATCCAGGGGGCAACTCCAGGCCATCCTGAGACAGTTCGTTGATCATCCGCGAAGTTCTTCTAGGAGGTGCCCTACGTCTCACCATCATTAGGGGCAGATCTTTCAGAGCCCATCAACGTCGATAACATGGGTAATCTTACCTGACTATGTCAACAATCACAATCGTAAAGCTAAAGTCAAATGGTAAAAGTTTAGTATCCTGAGGTACATTCCATCATCATTCCTTCCCTCCAATAAGTGTTCCAAAAAATAAAGGGTCCAAAAAAGGATAAAAAAAAGAAGAAAAAAAATGGATGAATAAAGCGCGCAGTCCAAAAAAAAGGAAAAAAAGAAAAAAAAAAGAAGAGAACCCAATGAGTGAGAACACAATTCACCAACCCATTTCTCCTCAGGATAGTTTAACCCAATGTCAATAGCTTTACGATCATGATTGAAGACAAAGTCAGGCAGCTTACCAGTCTGTCGGCAATGAATGAAGTCTAGCCTTCCGCCTCTATACAAAAAAAAATCAAAAGAAAAGTCACGTGCTTAAGCAAAATGGGTGAAGTGAAAATCCGAAAGGGCGCCTCGAGTAAAAACAGCGGGCATGTAGCGGATTTGGTGAAAACCTGAAAAGGCACTAAGGGTAAAAAGAGCACAGCTGCCAAGGGGCAGGTAAGAGTAAAAACTCGAGACATAGTAAAAATCTGAAAGGACGCCATGGGCAAAAATGACGAGAAAGTCGGTCGTGGTGAAAACCTGAAAAAGCGCTACGAGCAAAAATGGTTAAAAAAATAAAGAAAATAAAAAGTGCAGAAATATGATAAGCCAAGGCAACAAGCAGAGTAAAGAAGCACAAGGAAAAGATATGTCTCAGATTAGAATTCTGTCAAACTCTACCCAAATTCAAGGGGCATGATCCCAGTCCGTGCTACTCTCAGGGAACCGAGATCCCTAGTAAACAACTCAAAATACTGGATTTGACATGGGCTAAGTTCAATATTTCGATTATACCATCTAAAGCACAAATCCAAACACAAGCAAACACCGACAAATTTGGCACAAATAAAAAATTTCATTCCTTTCAAAAAAGTCTTTTTATATATAGCTTTCCTTTCTTTACAAAAAATAAAAATAAAAAAAAATTTATGCATATACAGGACAAGCAGCCAACAAAGTCGGGGATCCACAAAGTTCAAGACAAAGCCCCAAAAGGCCCACATTTTAAAGCTCACGGGGCCCACAAGTTCAAAGCTCCAAAAGGCCCACATTTTAAAGCTCACAGGGCTCACAAATTCAAAGCCCAAAGGCCCACATTTCAAAGCCCATAAGGTCCACAAGTTCAAAGCCCCAGAGGCCCACATCTCAAAACCCACCAAGCCCATTATTCAAAGGCCTATGTTTTTAAGCCCATTTTCTAGGCCCACATATCTAAAGCAAGGCCCAATTTCAAGGCCCATGGTCCTAAGCCCACATATTCAAATCAAGGTCATGTTCCCCAATTGCCCCATTAATTCATTAGTGGAAGTCATCTGACTATTCAATACAGATCAGTGTACAATAGAAACCTGACGACGACGCCCTCCCGCGAGATCGGACGGACGTTTCAAAAATCTAAAAAATACCTCAAATAAAAATCGTTAGCCCCGCCAGCTCATCAATGGAGGCAACGCGACTGTTTACTTGTACAATAAAAACCTGACAACGATGCCCTCCCGCGAGATCGGACGGATCTTTCAAAAATTCAAAATTATTCCAAACCATTAGCCCCATTAATTTATTAGTGGAGGCCATATGACTTTTTACAAATAAAAATTGAACGACGACGCGTACCCGCAAAATCGAACGGATATTTTTTAAAAAATATAAAAAATATATTTTCAAATAAAATTTCCAAGGAGTCTAACTCCAAAGGGAATAGTTTTCATACAAAGTTTTCAAAAATGCACGTGGCGCGCAGTACACTGAGGAATCTTCCATATTCTCCAGTTGCGGTCAGTGCAAATAGCTAAATAAGATTCGTTCTCTTCCTGTTTCCCCGAAGGATAATCCAATCCGTACATGATACATGTACGATTGGCCCGATCTTCATGTCTGGACAGTCGTACAAATACTAGTAGAATGAGTGGATCCATCTCTGGAAAAGAACCATCAAACTCGAAGTGCCAACAATCCATTGTAACCAAAGTATCAAAATTAGAAGACTGCATGACAAAAGATTACTCGCACATACCTGGTCCGAGATGTTTGAGAAATTTGATTGAGTCAAAGTCGGCGTAGTGAGTTCCCCGTAAGGCCGCACCAACGCACAGGGCAGCTAACCACTTTGACAATCAAACAGACCGAATACTCTTAGGGTGATTATGTAGCAAAGGAACGACAGACCAAACAGTGCGAGAATCCTTGTAAAGCCGCGACAAATGCATAGAGGCCCTTACTTTTTAGACTTACCCTCCAATGCTATCAACAATCAGACGTGAAAGGTTTGTGATTCGTGATCCGTAAAGCCACGAAGAATGTGCAGGAGGTAATCACAACATTTTCCTCAACTCTCGTGATATATGTAAGTCATTTCTTTTCTAGACAGTCAATTGACAACGATACAATGTCAGGCAACAGATTCGAGTCACTACCTTTTTTTTTAACCAGAAGGGTGAGATGTCCACTCGCTTTGACCGTCGGTTGCTCGCAACCTCAGTCAAAGAGGGGCATCTGTAGACACCCCACCTAGGCTACATCTTGAGAAGGTTAAGACTGTCCGAGAACCATGATCATACCTTAAATCTAACCCCTAATCCCAACCTAAACTGAACCCTAACCCAAAGTCCCTAAACTCCTAATCTGTAACCCAAAACCACGATCTAAACCATTCAATATATATGCAACCCCACTTATACCCTATACCCTGACCAAGACCCCCTTCACCCAAGCTGAAACCTGCTTTTCTGAGCTGAAAATCCTGAAAGGAGACTTCTGGGCGAACCCGCACGATGTACAAAGCTCCCATGCACGAAACTGGCCTGAACTGAGCCCGGGCAGAACTTCAAGTGCCGCCGCTCGCGGCTCACATGTGGATAGCTGTCCCAACGTCCAAAAGTCAACTTTTCTCTAGATTTACCCCTAGCTAGCCATGGTTCGGTGCATGTCTTAGGCAACTCAAGATCAAGTCAAAGATCCATTTTACATACAAACATTCATCATGAAATCTATTCCCTTCTTAAGCCCCCTGCTTCTCTGGATCTCTAATGAACGTATGCTCTGTGACTTGCCAAATACCGGATCCTATCACATCAGAAATTTCTAATGATCTAGTCCATCTTTTCTTTACCTTTTTACATAAGCATCATCACATTCACTTTCTAGACATACTGTTGGACGTATACTCAGTGGCTCGCAGAAATCTCGGATCTTGCCACATCAGAAATTCATGTGTGTGCCTAGTCCTAATCCCACTATATCATTCATCCCTTGATATTTTTACCACACTAAGTAGAGACTGTACATTTGTACAGGCAAAGAGGGTGCCTAACACCTTCCTTCTTTGTAACTGAGGTCCCTTACCCGAAATCTCAAATTGCAGACCAGGAGTCAATCTTAGGTAGGAGAGTCTTCAAATTTCTCCAACCTTACATATTCCACAGTTCTAGCCGACCACGGGATTTTGAGATTATTCGGATAGAGGCGACTCCAACATCCACAATCAGCCTAACACCCCCTAATCACATCACAAATCGTAAATCAGCGTGGGTGCTAATTTTCAGTGTCTACAAAATGACGACTCCACTGGGGATTATGCTAGAGCACACTAGTTGAAACCCGACTCGAAAACGTGTGGTATTCCAATCTCAAGGGACATTCATCACTACATTCATAAAAATAAAAAAATATTTTTAGCTTACACTTATTTGAGCATCAATTCTAGCCACGACTACTCAATCCCATGCAGCTATGGCTACCCACAAAGAAGAGCCGGCAGCTCTGCCAGCTCTTGAAGCATCAGCATCGGTACCAGCACCGGCGCCAACAACTTCAACAGATTTATCAGCTACTGTATCGATAAATGAGGTGGCCCTAAATCTCAAAACATTGCAGGAGCTATTACTTCGTCTGGTACCAGGCGCTATACCAAACATGCAGGCAACACAGCCCAGTGTACAAAACAGCTCAATCCAACAAACTCCTCCTACTTTCTCGCTCATTCCTCTAGTAAATCATGTTCTCCCTCTTCACGGCGAATCGGCCCAACATACAAACGGGAGCAACCCTCCCGCACATCTTCCTCCTAATAGGAGATCGAATCAATTCCAAGGGGTAAAACCCCTCTCGACCGGTCCCTCCGAAATTGAAGAGCTCTGAGAACAATTGCAAGATATGCAAAGAAAGTTACGGAAGCAGCTGGGGGTGGATCTCCCATCCACCAAGTTTAGGGATCTTTGTCCCTTCCCTGATGCAATGACACCATAAAACTTTGAGGTACCAAAATTTAAAAGGTATGACGGTACGGGCTGTCCTATGGACCATTTAAGAACATTTTGTGGGGAGCTAATACTCTGACAGGTAATAACGGAGCATTGATCCGTTTGTTTCAAAAATTCTTGAAAGGTGATGCGTTAGATTGGTACACGTCATTAGACTATCATCGAATCACAACTTGGGAACAACTTTCTCAAGCTTTCATTAATCATTTTGTGTACAATCTTAATGTAGCGCTAAAAAGGGCGGATCTTGCTGCCTTAAGACAGAGGAATGATGAGTCATTGTTAGCTTATGTTGGACGGTAGCGGGCCATGGCTGACAGAATGAAAAAACCCATTGATGACGATGATCAAATCTACATAATCATCCACTCAGCAAACCCTAGTATCTTCGGATACCTCGTATCGTATCCATATACCAACTTCACCCAACTCATCCATGCTGGGGAACGAGTCGAAGCCAGAATAAGGACTGGGACGATCGCCCCTTGGTGGTGTCATCAGGCCTCCCCAGTACAACCGATAGTGGAAGGAAGACTTACTGGATACGAGAATGGTAACAGAAGTGTTCCTTATCTCCATCCAACAGAAGAAGACAATCTAGTCGCCTCTACCTAAGGTGCTCAATTCGCTCCTCAAGAAAGACAATGACAACAACAAAAGCAAAAAGATATTTCTCAGTAAACCAACTATGGACAGTAGATGAGGATGACTCAGAAACCTAGACAGTTTACACCGATAGCCCAAACTTACAGTGAGGTACTAGCCATGCTAGTTTAAAGGCAAATACTTACTCCGCTACTGCCAAGGTCCCCACCAAAACCTCTGCCGCAAAACTATAATGAGAATGAGTACTATGCATACCATCAATCCCGAGGCCACACAACAGACCTTTGTTTCACCCTAAAACATGCGGTCCAAGATCTGATTGAGAACCAAATGATTGTGGTTACCTCTCCTGTTGTTGCCACCACTAATAACACCCTTTAGAATCCTCTACCACCGTATCAAGTATGCCCCAGTTCATAACGAACCCCTACTAATAATATCAGTCAAGGAGAGCCACCCCTGGTCAATCCAGTCCAATGCATCCATTCAATCACTGTCAGCCCAACAACAATACCCCCAAGTCTACAAGGGGCACACTCTGTCAGTCCAATCTCTTCGCTCTCAAATATGCAAGGGGCATCTCCAGTAGGTCTAGTCTCCATGCCCCCAAGTCTACAAGGGGCACACCTTGCCAGTCTAGTCTCTTCGTTCTCAAATATGCAAGGGCCACACCCTACTAGTCCAATATCTTCGCTCTCAAATATGTAAGGGGCATCTCCAGTGTAACGCCCTAAAAATCGGGAGTTGAGCATAAACTCCACTCCCGAGTTCCAGAACATCACTTATGCAACATTTTCAATGATGGATGAATGTTATTCATATTAGTACAGTAAACATGAGTGGGATTAGACCAAAACAACATATTATACTCGAGAGACAGTTAAGTTTCTCAAGCACAAGACTATGATAAATATATAAAATGTATAATTGATTGTAAGTCTCCAGAGTGTGAACATGTTACCAGGTTAACTAAATACATGTATACTCAAAAAATGAAAAGAAAAGAATATACATGGATGTTTAAATAAAAGGTAAAATACCAAGTGTATTGGCATTTAATCAGTAACCCTGTAACCCCGTCGATCAGAACCTACATATATGAGAAATTCTCCCCAACATCATAAAGTCCGGCTCTGCTTTGTAAGCATCGTCATCTTCTGACTAAAACAGGGATTATTTGGTGTTGCAAAAACTGTCCCATAACGTGGGAGTGAGTGATCAACTCAGTGGAATCTATACAGCAGAGGTTAATATGTTATCAATTCAATCAAGCAGTAATGATAAAGCAGTACAATCAAACATGTCCTAGATGCTCTTATTAATGCGAGAATGAATGAGATAATGATGCATGCCCTCATCACAAACTCCCTCATACGACATCATCTAACGATCGCGGCATGAATCACTACCACTGTGCTCTCACACCAACGCCAATGGCACACGCAGTGCGATGTCATGAGTATGATTACCAAGTTCTTATTAGTTCTTTTTATACAGCAGGACTGGAAAGTTAAGACACCTCCCTTATATCAATTTCCAAACATTGATCCATTCTAGGGTCGTCAGTCCTTGAAAATCTCATACAATGTTACGATTCTAGGCTGCTGCAAGGGCTGTTACACGGAATCGTTACACCACTCCCCCATCACCAAAACAATACAGGCCTAATTATATCCTCAATATTGTAACAAGACTCGTCGCCCTTATGCAGTGTCAGGATATACTCGAGGTCACTACAGAGGGCTCGTCACCATTCAATGTAGGCCGACAATAAGAATATAGTGTCACATACCACCATAATCTGCTCATGAGAGTAGGGTGCTCACTGGTCACTACGGGGAGGCTCGTCGCCCCAGCGTAGGCCGACAGCTCGGCCACGGTGTCTCATACCATCATGTCTGGCTCATGAGTCTTAAAGGATCACGGTACCAAGGTTAACGGGAGTTTCACTGGTAAGATCAGTGCCTTAGATTCAAATAGTGTCGACCAAACACGGTGAACAAACATCGGTCAATCGGGTTAGTTGATAAGCTCAACTAGGCCAAGCGCACGTTGAGTTGAACGACATGGAATGCATAAGCACTCCGTGTGGCCTAACCACTGTCGAACATCCCAAGCATGACTCACTGTCAAACATCCCAAGTATGACTCAGATTCATTAAACTCATCCTGTGTGGCGACAACGACCTCAACCACTATTTACAGAACGGTTTCCGATTACCTGGACTATAGTACAGCCCCAATCACGTACAAGCTCAAATATAGGCATATGATTTATATCCTACTTTCATATGATCATTCGTGAAATATAACTTGAACTTAAATACAGTACATGGAGGAAATCATACATTCAGTTAACATGAATAAGCTAAGTTACACAATTCATGGAAGAAATCATACACACAGTTAAGGTGATTGAGATTCATATCACAACAACCTAAAAAGTCACACTTTACTAACTACTAACTCATTCAGGCATTTATATAAACACTTAGATTACACTATTCAATATATATCAGGTATGTTGACTCCATTACATATTAGGACAAATCCTTTCGCCAAGGAGTTGCCGCATACATATCAAGCATATGACCGCAAAAAATAATCATGGCAATCATAACGGCATATTCCATACGTATACAGGTATTTTAACATATACATGAAATACGCTATTTATAATATAAAGTATACATATACATAAATCGAAATGGATAGCACATTTGACATGTGTAATGGCAATCACAACATGAATAAATCATTATCTAACGTTAAAAGTCTTGAAAACCATAACCTAAACGTATATAGTCCGCACCTTAAACCAGAAAACGCATAACAGATATGATTTAGACGACAAGTCTTCGTCAATGGCGGATAGGCAACCGAAGGCATGAATATAGATTAGCTACAACAACACTTAACTATTCTAAGCACCAAAATATGTTAGGGTTAGAATTTCTTACCCAAGATTGGAATAAAAAATGCCGTAATAGTGATACGGTAGTGGTATTGAAGCACGTGGAGTGGCAGGATAAAATCCCTGGTTGAATCTCCTACTCTCTCTCTCTCTCTCTTTCTCTCTCTTTCTTAGTTAGGGTTTGAAATTCGTATGAGATTTGTGAGAGAGGATTTAAGGCCTTTTTATAAGTCCAAAAGCGACGAAAATAGCATGGGGCCAAGGTATACTTAGGTTATAACCAAATCGGGTCTGTTCCGATCCAACGAGGCACTTCTGGAGGTCCTGTTATTAAATGCAATCGGACTTAAGCTCTCTAATATTGGATCTAGGTCAAGCTAAGTTTTTTGTTTGGTCAAATTTTCAGATCGACCGTGGCGGACCATTTTCATTTCAGCGGTCAACAAAACTCGATCAGGGTCACAAGCATTTTGACATGTATGGGCCAACTATCCTGATCTGAGGGTGGATTTAGGTTAAAATCTAGCAGTCAGAACACTTAGAAATAACGCGCAAGAGAAATGATCCAGATTACTTAAAATTATATTTAAATTTCTAAAAAATCTTCATTTTCTCACTCTCTTCACTCCGGACTCAAGGAAACAGTCTCAGGATATCGTATGGCCTTGATTTTTGAGGTTATAGTCAAGTCCAACTAGGCGATCATAATGGTCTAAGTTCTTCACTAGCGGTCCAGATCCGATATGAAGTTTCTGAATGCTCCCGAGAGCAACTGGGTTTAAAGATTGATCGTAGGTTTTTAGGTAATATAGAGTTAGCAATACTACTTATTTTAGGTCTTTTAGTTTGTATTTAAAGTGATTCAAGTTAATTCTACTGAGTATTCAGTTTGGTACTTAACCAAATTCTATCATAATTATGACAGAATACGATCCTAGGGCCATTCTATGCTCCATTTTGGATACTTCTAGTTATCATATTATTTTAATTATTTTTTTATCAGTTCATCATCAAGTTTACCCTATCTTCACCAAATTTTATAATATTTCAAGTTGTGAAAAAATTCTAAAAATTCTAAAAGCAGCAGCTGTCCAACAAGTGATTTTTGGATAGTTGTCACAACGTCCTACTTTAAGCTATATTAGATATTTTATTATATTTTTTGCATATTTTTATATAAAACTAGACTCATTTATCTTGAATATTATTTTTGAATCACCTAAATTAGAGTTATAACGAAGGAGATATGATTTTTCAAAGTTGGATGAAAAGCTCAAAAAATAGGCTGCCTGACCGCTATACGGACGAGGCCTCGTCGGTCACTGACCTATTTGGCGAGGGCTCGCCCCAGGGGCGAGGTCCTCCCCTCCCAGGGATGCCGAAAATATGTGGGACCCACCTCGGGTCCCCCCGAATTGAGCCGTTTGGGCCCACGAGTCTGTTGAGACATTTATCGAGTCTCAATTGCAAATCGGAATGAGTTACGCGACGTACAATATATGATTTTGGGGTAGAAGAAGCTAATCCATCCAAATAACCTATCTAGATCATAAGATTATAATAATTTCATAGTTAAAATTCTATTTTATGCATGTATAAACCATTCATAGTAAGTTTTAGTTTAAGTATCGTTCTTCACCATTTAAACTTTAGGTTTTATATCTAATATGAAAGTACTTTGAGAAATTTGAAGAACGAGTTGGTGAAAGGTGAGATTTTCAAGAAAATGGGTTGAAAAATAATTTTTAAACTTTGGAATTGAGCTTTAAGAGTGATATGGTTGACCCATTGCCTAAGGACGTCTAACTCTAGGCTGGTAAAAATCTGGGGTGTTACATCCAGTAGGTCCAATCTCCATACCTCCAAGTCTACAAGGGGCACACCTTGCCAGTCCAATCTCTTCGCTCTCAAATATGCAAGGGGCATCTCCAGCCGATCCAGTCTTCATGTCCCCAAGTCTACAAGGGGCACACTGTGCCAATCCAATCTCTTCACTCTTAAATATGCAAGGGGTATCTCCATCCAATCCAATCTCCATGCCCCCAACTCTACAGGAGCCACCACTAATCAATCCGGTCCATACATCCTTTGTCTCACAAGGGGCATCGCCTGCCTATCCGCTCCCTACTCCAACCCTTGTGATCTAAGAAAATGCCCCTTCTCCGATCAACATACTGCATGCCCTAGCAAAATTAGGGCCCAGCTTCAATCATGCGGTAACTTTTCAAGGAGGATTTTTTGCTACTCAAAGGGATTTGCTTAGTTCTGCTCAGTCTTCGATCCTTCAAGAGAAGAGTCTAGGATAGTTGGTCCCCTCCTCTAGGAAATAAGTCGAGGAAGAGATTAACGTCGAGATCATGATTAGCTTCAAAGCATCAACCATCACTTTTCAGGTCTTTGACATCACAGCTTCATTTCATCTCCTCCCTGATCGGTCTTGGATCTATAGAGTCAAGGCTCTCTCTTCGACTCTTCACCAAAAGGTCAAATATATTTTCGGAGACAAGGCGCTGACCGTTCTGGATGATCCCGAACAAATCTTTCCGATTGAAGCAGTCAACCGTCGAGAGCTAGATATCCCGATCACAGACATACAATGCTCTGATGAAGATATCCCTGAACTTTTCTTCTTGCTTATCTATTGTGACATTAAACCTGCACCACTACAAGACAAAATGCCTTTATTTCTTTTTAAAAAAATTTGGAGGAATTTTTTCAAATCATCTAAAATTATTTATTATTTATTTTGAAATACCAAAATACAACAATCCCCCACATGTTTTAAAATAACAACTTTCGAGTTATATAGAAATAATTGTGTATTATATAGATGTTTATTAGATTTGCATTGATACTTAGAATAAACAAGGTAGGTTCATAGGAGTCAAGTGACAAACAGTCTTGAATCAAATTCCTATTAATGTAAAATGGTTACACATGTCGCTCACACAATTGTTCCGATACAGATGATTATTTGATTTGATGCTTTTGTCCATGCTTCTTTACTTGAATTTCACTAGTGATCTAGAGAATTCGTCTAAGTTCTCATATGAAGCGACATCACCTTCACACTAGTATAGGTGAATTCCATCAAGTGTACGCATCAACTAAATATACTACTAACAAATTTATATCGTATGAATTCATTAAGATTTCAAGACTCCACCTTACTAATTGTTATTTGCATTATTTGTACTATAGAGTGAGTTTTCTTATCACAGTGTTATACGCTTTCTAGTGTTTTATTGTTTACTCATTTGAAACCTATCGCATGAGATCTCCATTTGTATAAGTTGGATTACCAACACCAGTAGGTCAGGATATTGGACTCAACCTCATTCCTTTCATTGTATATAGGAATATTGTTTATTAAGTGCTTTATTTAGAGGATCTACCAAGGTCTTCTCTGATCTCACAAAATCAATAGCTATTACAAATGTCTTACTATATTATACCAGAGTTGAATATGCCTACTTTTACCATTATATATTTTATTATATGCCATTATTATAATAGCTTGACAATCACAATGTAGAGATATAGCTGAAACAGGTTTTGACCAGAGAGGTATATTAGCCAATAAATTTCTAATCCATTCTATTTCTATTTAAACCTTTTTTAAAGTAATGAATTCGGATTTCATATTAGACCGAGTAATACAAGTCTGTTTGGTGGATTAGCTATTAACTCTAAAAAATTTAGACTCACAAACATACTCGATGTACAAATGTTGATTACAGTGTGAGAGGGTTGTGATTTGATGCCCCGCAAAGCTATAAAAAGTGCAGAGACCAATCACAACATTTTTTCGAACCCTCGAAAGACGCTCAAGTTAATCTTCAACCAGACGAACATTTGAACATTGACAGTCCAGTTAAAATAGACTATACAATATTTATGTCTAACTCGAAAGGTGGGGTGTCCACTCATTTCGACATTTAGTTGCCTACAACCTCTACTAAAGGGGGCCGGGCATCCGTAAACACCTCTTCTTAAATGAGATTAAAAGTACTATTCTTCAACTTTACTTAGACTTCAATCAAAAGTATCTATACAACTCGACACTTATCGTATGGCTATGCAAGTTGGATAGGATATGGCCTAGGGTGAGTTTTGAAAGCAACCAACGAGCTAGATTAGCAAATCAAGGGGCCCATCAACCCGTTTCCATAAAAATTTGTCAGGACTTCCAGATTGCTCAAACGTACATGATTTTGATAAAATCAATCTTAGCTATACCCCAAAAGGTCCTAAAAAGTCCAAATGGATAGCTTGAGGAAGCCCTCGACGCAACCTGGAAATGATCAATAGGGCGGATTGGCAAGACCATGGTCTGTTTGGCTTTATCGTAACCACTCACCCAAAGGTATCTATAAGTTACAAATTGATTAAGACATATTTTCCCAATTTTGATGATAATAAGAGTCCAAGAAAGGCTAACCAGCAAGATCCGCGATACCTCATGGAAACAACCATCGATTTGATTGGTTATTACTGGAGCAGATAGGTGGTAGGGCAAGAGAGAGTACCATCGCTTCGAAGCATCAACAAAGCACTACAATGGGTGTTGAATTCCTAAAGCCTTGAAAAGGGCTTTTCCTAAAAGGAAAAGTCATAAGTTGTGGCACCTTTTTGTAGAAGCTATGAGCTATGAGCTCTACAATGCACAAGTAAAAGGTAAAGTACCTAAAAATGACCCTATGAAGGGCCATCATTAGGCCTTTCCAAGCATATTTAAGGGCTTGCTGTAGACGAGCAACATGGGGGCGAAGTGTGAGAGTAGGCAGGGGTGTGGAATGGTTTAATCTTTATTGTAGCTTAGAGTGCGAGAGGAGGCATAGGTTATGTGAAGTTTAAACTTCGCTGTAGAGGTACTTTGGAGCCAATTTTTGAGCTTAGTTGCAATTGTGGCCTGTCTTCGCTTATTTAAAACTAAATGTGCTTTAAACTAGTTCGATCCCCTGTCATCTTTGAAAAGTTCCCTCATGCAAGACCATTTTGACTAATTGAGTTACATATTATTTGAGGGTAAAGAAGATACTGAAGTCAATAAGTATGGTTGAAATTCGTGACCTTCAATTATTATAGTTGAAATTCGTGACCTCCAATTATCCCTTTGGACAAAAAAATGTGTTGGGTCTCCCTTTTTCCTTCTCACATTTCAAATTAACTTACATTTCTGTCCACATACTGCAAACACATTAGCGGAACACACACATTTTATTTTATTTCTACGATCCTCTCTCACATCTACCTCTTTTTTCATTTTGTTTGCCTACCCAGGGTCTTAAACCTTGCGCAATAAGGTAGTTGCTGTTTATCTTTTCTTTTTTCCTATCCCGAGTCTTAAATTCTGTAAAACACGGTTCGATGTATTGATGTTAAAACTCTATTAAATCTTGTAAAAAATTATAAAATCCTGTAAAGTAGAGACCACACATCGTACAGGTGGAAAATAGTGCCTAACACATTCCTTTTTCGTAATCAAGACTTTTACTCAAAATCTACGATTGCAGACCAACCATAGATGTCACTTGAGTTAGAGAATCTTACAATTTCTCGACCCTTAAGCAAATCTCTAGTTTCTAATTGACCGTATATTCCAAGTTTCATTTGGTCAGTGATGACTACAATTATAATACATTTTTATCTCTAAGTCAACCCCATATTTTAATAATATTAAATGCATAGCAAAACGAAGAGAGAAAGCTGAGGAAGTGAGGGCATTCCATGTCTTTGTGTGCGGAGGGTGTTCACACACACATAGTAAAGATAATAACAAGTTGATTAAGATTCATTTTGGTCTCTGAGTTGATCCAGCGCAGTTGTACATTGAGGGCCCATTTAGGAGCTTGGATTTGGAATCCAAATCGCAATAATATTGGAATCAAGTTGATTATGAATCCTCATTTATATTTGGTTGAAATGCACTGGAATCCAAATCTTTCATTTGGAAGTTTTTATTTGGAGGGAAATGAAATTCTATTATAAATTCACATGACTTAGATTTGATTAACTAATTGAACTTTCACATTCCAAATTAGTAAAGGTATGTGATATTTGATAGAATGATTGTAATAAGCCTATTAAAATATATACTTTAATAATAAAAAATAAAAACAATTCAAACCATAGTTGGGGCACAGATACATGAATCACAAATAAGCAACTCACTTTCTAAGTATCCATTTAGATCCTCAATGTTTTGATGGTTCAAATTATTTTATTATTGAGATTTTAGTGCAATAGTCGATAATTGAATTATTTTATGATATCATTAACATGCCATGTGTGATTAATAGCCTAGAGATACCTCTGTTACATGCGGGTCTTTATTGTACTTTAAAAAAGAGGCTAAGAAGATTATTCCTTTTAATTACACAAGAATCTCAACATTTTATCGATATTTTAAAACACATGATAAAAAAGATTTGAAATACCTCCAATTACATTTACCTATAAATTCAAAGTTGTATAAACTAACTTTTAAATTTGAAATACACCCATTTACCACTAAATCCGGTGACAAACGGAGTGTGAGTCGACTTGAGTTTTGGAGTTCTTGAACTATGGCCTCGACAGGCCATGGGAAGTCTAACTGGGACACGGGACAGCATGTCATAGACACAACGTTATGTTACGATACTTTTTACCTGCTTAGCTCACGTGAACAAAGCTTCCATCGAAGAAAGCACGGCAACTGCACACGATATCTGTTTGAAAAGCACCGAAAAGTCCATTTCCACGCATGTTCATGGCCAGTACTCAAGTTGCACACTTGATACACAGTCACTAAAAAATTATACATGTGGCATTTATTACCTCAGGTTAAACCATTAGATACTGTACCATTATCGCCGAGATAGGAATATTGGATATTTATTTGGGGAGATAAGAGCAATGGATATTTATCGATTTTAACCGTCCAATAAATGTCCACCGACCCTATCGTCAGATTGTCAACCGTGTTTATTTATTTATCATGGTGTATCTACTCTTGATGCGTGTTAGAACTTGGAAGTTATCGCTCTACACGTGTGCCCCACCTAATGAAGGGTGCATATGTACCAACTCTGTCACGTGGCCGTATCTTGCCTCTTCAATATTTCCCGAGACAAAGCAACATGATGGTTTACAAATCAAATCCTACCGACCCAAGGGTGCTGCCATTAAATGTAGACCGACGAGAGATGACCCCACCGTGCGATTGTGTCCAACCCAACTCCATCTGATGGTCAAACAAGCATGTGGGACGAAATAAAGACGTGGGGTCCACCGCTATAATGTTCCTTCCTTTTCTAAACTGACGGTCTATGCACACTGACAGTGCATGTCTGCCACGCGGCGATATGCCGTACAAGTTGGAAGCGGATTGGCTGGTGTACCTCACATATAGCTGCTGTAGGTACGTGTCGTGCGAAGACGAGCACTGACGCCCTTCGAGCTTCGAGTTGTACGAACGGTTCGAAGGAGATTAAAGATTTATGGGGCCCTCAGTGATGTATTTATTATATCTACAACGTTCATCTATTTTTAGAGATTATTTTAGGATATTATCCAAAAAAATAAATCATATCCAAAGATAATTTGGACCACATCATAAATAGCAGCGGGGATAATAATTTACACCATTAAAAAATTTGTAGATTCACCATTAAAAAATTTGTAGGGCCCACTATAACGTTTATTTTCCATCCAATCTGTTCATAAGGTCACAAATAGCTGAATGAAGAGGAAAAACAAATTTAATAATGATCCAAAACTTCTGTGACCCTCAAAAAGGGTTTCAATGGTAGAAGTTCACTCTCCCCACTGCTTTTTGCAGCGTGGTCCCCTTTATAATTAGATCTGTCTTATTTTTCGTCTCAACCCTTAAGACGAGCTCACAAAATGAATGGACGGTTTGGATATAGCAGATGCCTTGTGATCAGACCCACATAACTTACTAACGTTAATACACTAGCTATATAGCTGGTGCGAGATACATCAGCCAATCTGCTTCCGTACAAGTTAGACGCGGGTGATCAACTTACCCAGTCAGTACCGAATTGGTTACTGTAGTGGCGACCTTAAGCTCTATGGCCCCACCATCATGCATGTATTGTATCCCAGCTTCCATCCATTTGGTATCATTTTAAGGCACGTTACAAAGAATGAGGTAGATCTAAAGCTAAAGTGGCCCCACCTTAGATAGCAGTGGGGATTAAATGCCAACCATTAAAAACTTCCTAGGAGCTATGGAAGTTATCAAGTTGATATTCCTTTGTCCATGTATGTGTTAACTTGGAACAGGTTTGATCTCAAATAAACATCATGGTGGGCCTAGGAAGATTTCAACGGTGAGCATCTCTGTCTTCGTTGTTTCCTGTGGTGGGTCCACTCGAGCTTTAGATCTACTTTAGTCTTTGCCACATGTCCAAAAATGATATCTAAGGGGTTGTTTGGTCGGACTGATCCACAAGGATGGGCTCACGATATCTAGGGACATGCACAGACCCGGTAAACTTGTTCCGGAATATAAGCAATCCCAGAGACCTTAAAACAATCCACTGACATCATCATCATTACCATAAAATTGATCTCAACCCTTGGTTGGATGGACTGAAGGTAAAATCCTGGGATATACCATGCGTGCCAAACAGACCCAGTGAACTTATCCGGGATATAGCAATCGCATGGATCTTAAACCAATCCAATGACACCACCATCATTACCTGAAAATCCATCTCATCCCTCTTAATCCCATGTGATTTGGCCTGTTTAGCCAGACAAATTGAATGAGATTGGAAGATAGATCCTAGAATTGGCTAGGCATGCCAAACAGGCACGAGATCCTGATCTCAGGATACAACAATCTCATTGATCTTAAGACAATTTACTGACATCACCATTATTAACTTTAAATCCCATCTAATCCACCCTAATCCCTTCAAAATTGCCTAGGACTTATTTGGTTGCGAGGGATTGAAAGGAGTTGGAAGGTTTAATCTTGAGAATGGCCAGGCGTGCCAAACACACCGGATGTAGTAATCCGAGAATCCCATAGATCTTGCACCAATCCGTTGACACAACTATCATTACTTTGAAATCTGTGCAATCTACTCTAATACCATCCAATCCCATTCATCTGCCCCGGCCAAATAGGCCCTAAATGGATGTAGGGTGTGGATACAATATAAACATCATGGTAAGTCCACATAACTTGGTGACGTCACTTCAATAGCTAATTCCGAACTGAATGCGTCAGTAACTAATCTGAGTCCATACAAGTTGGGCCATTTCTCAACGTTTTGTGGAAATCGACAGGGAAAAGACACGAAGGAAAACAACTCATTATTGATTTTCTTTATTGCGTTTTGTCGCCATCCAAACGGACGCAGATTGTACAATGACATTGCCAGCTGGATAAAAAATATATATCATGGTGGGCCCGCAGATCACCGTCCAGTAGCTACTCGCCGCTGGCATGGTAGTTTTGCAATCCACGTCCCATCCCATCCCAACGGTGTGAGAAATATCGCTGAAATTTAAAGTACGTAAGATTTTTAAAATATTGCTAGATTTTCAAAACAATTTAGTCACATAAATAATAAATAATAGGCCTCAATATTAGGAAGGATGGGCTCACGATATCTAGGGATATGCACAGACTCGGTAAACTTGTCCTGGGATATAAGCAATCCCAGAGACCTTAAAACAATCCACTGACATCATCATCATTACCATAAAATTGATCTCAACCCTTGGTTGGATGGACTGAAGGTAAAATCCTGGGATATACCATGCGTGCCAAATAGACCCAGTGAACTTATCCCGGGATATAGCGATCGCATGGATCTTAAACCAATCCAATGACACCACCATCATTACCTGAAAATCCATCTCATCCCTCTTAATCCCATGTGATTTGGCCTGTTTAGCCGGACAAATTGAATGAGATTGGAAGATAGATCCTAGAATTGGCTAGGCATGCCAAACAGGCACGAGATCCTGATCTCGGGATACAACAATCTCATTGATCTTAAGACAATCTACTGACATCACCATTATTAACTTTAAATCCCATATAATCCACCCTAATCCCTTCAAAATTGCCTAGGACTTATTTGGTTGCGAGGGATTGAAAGGAGTTGGAAGGTTTAATCTTGGGAATGGCCAGACGTGCCAAACACACCGGATGTAGCAATCCGGGAATCCCATAGATCTTGCACCAATCCGTTGACACAACTATCATTACTTTGAAATCTGTGCAATCTACTCTAATACCATCCAATCCCATTCATCTGCCCCGGCCAAATAGGGCATAAATGGATGTAGGGTGTGGATACAATATAAACATCATGGTAAGTCCACATAACTTGGTGACGTCACTTCAATAGCTAATTCCGAACTGAATGAGTCAGTAGCTGATCTGAGTCCATACAAGTTGGGTCATTTCTCAACGTTTCGTGGAGATCGACGGGGAAAAGACACGAAGGAAAACAACTCATTATTGATTTTCTTTATTGCGTTTTGTCGCCATCCAAACGGACGCAGATTGTACAATGACACTGCCAGCTGGATAAAAAATATATATCATGGTGGGCCCGCAGATTACCGTCCAGTAGCTACTTGCCGCTGGCATGGTAGTTTTGCAATCCACGTCCCATCCCATCCCAACGGTGTGAGAAATATCGCTGAAATTTAAAGTACGTAAGATTTTTAAAATATTGCTAGATTTTCAAAACAATTTAGTCACATAAATAATAAATAATAGGCCTCAATATTAGGAAGGATGGGCTCACGATATCTAGGGATATGCACAGACCCGGTAAACTTGTCCCGGGATACAAGCAATCCCAGAGACCTTAAAACAATCCACTGACATCATCATCATTACCACAAAATTGATCTCAACCCTTGGTTGGATGGACTGAAGGTAAAATCCTGGGATATACCATGCGTGCCAAACAGACCCAGTGAACTTATCCCGGGATATAGCGATCGCATGGATCTTAAACCAATCCAATGACACCACCATCATTACCTGAAAATCCATCTCATCCCTCTTAATCCCATGTGATTTGGCCTGTTTAGCCGAACAAATTGAATGAGATTGGAAGATAGATCCTAGAATTGGCTAGGCATGCCAAACAGGCACGAGATCCTGATCTCGGGATACAACAATCTCATTGATCTTAAGACAATCTACTGACATCACCATTATTAACTTTAAATCCCATCTAATCCACCCTAATCCCTTCAAAATTGCCTAGGACTTATTTGGTTGCGAGGGATTGAAAGGAGTTGGAAGGTTTAATCTTGGGAATGGCCAGACGTGCCAAACACACCAGATGTAGCAATCCGGGAATCCCATAGATCTTGCACCAATCCGTTGACACAACTATCATTACTTTGAAATCTGTGCAATCTACTCTAATACCATCCAATCCCATTCATCTGCCCTGGCCAAATAGGGCATAAATGGATGTAGGGTGTGGATACAATATAAACATCATGGTAAGTCCACATAACTTGGTGACGTCACTTCAATAGCTAATTCCGAACTGAATGTGTCAGTAGCTGATCTGAGTCCATACAAGTTGGGTCATTTCTCAACGTTTCGTGGAGATCGACGGGGAAAAGACACGAAGGAAAACAACTCATTATTGATTTTCTTTATTGCGTTTTGTCGCCATCCAAACGGACGCAGATTGTACAATGACACTGCCAGCTGGATAAAAAATATATATCATGGTGGGCTCGCAGATCACCGTCCAGTAGCTACTCGCCGCTGGCATGGTAGTTTTGCAATCCACTTCCCGTCCCATCCCATCCCAACGGTGTGAGAAATATCGCCGAAATTTAAAGTACGTAAGATTTTTAAAATATTACTAAATTTTCAAAACAATTTAGTCACATAAATCATAAATAATAGGCCTCAAACACAGCCATTTAGACCATAAGTTGGGGAATCGGAGCCACGTGGGCCACCCTAATTTATATATTTTATCCACTCTATCCACCCATTTTAGCGGATAATTTTGTATCTGAATCCTAAAAATGAGGTGAATCCAAATTTCAAGTGGCCCACACCAAAGTAAAGAGTGTGAATTGAATATCTACTGTTGAAAATTTCTTAAGGGCCATTACAGTTTTGGATCAAGAAGATATATATGTTTTCCCTTTGCCTATGTCTTTTATTTTTTAATCTTATGAACGGGTTCGATGACAATTAAAGATCACCGTGGCTCCAGGAAGGTTTCAACAGTAGAGAATATTATTCCTACTATTTCCTGCAGTAGTGTGGTCCACTTCAGCTTTTTATATGCTTCAATTTTCGTGTGAACCCATAAAATGTTATGAAAAACGGATGGACGGCGTGGATAAACTGCATACCTTAAGGTGGGCCAACAAAATTTGCTCAGTACGATAAAAGCATACTAAATTACTTAGAACGCTGTCGGAATTCGTGAGACATCCAACCCATCCAATCAATGACGCGGGTTGCGGCCTACCCGGCGGTCACTAGCCCCGAAGGGACAGTTCTGCAGGTGACCCTACCGTGTTATATCTGTACATCCAAGCCGGCTATATTTTTTTTCAAATTATTTTAATGCATTAACGCACAAATAGGGCATATCCAACGTTCAAGTGAACCATACCAAATAATAAGCTTAGTTATATTACATGCTCTTAGCATTAAATGATAATTGCATTAAATGCAAAAGCCGCCCGTGGTGTAGTCCAGTTGTGCGTTGGATCTGCTTCATTTTTGTATTAATTCCGCAGGACATGTTTTTCAAAATAAAGCTAAATACATGCAATAATTATTTTCCCGTGCACCGTTCGGTATGGTTGATCTAACACTTGCTTTTTCCAATGCTAAATTCAAAGATGCTATCAAATATATGGAGTTGATGGTGATGTATGTAAATTATCAACACCATTCATTATGCCTAATAAATTTATGGCATGAATAAAAAAATTGAAGTAGATTCAAATTTCAAGTGAACCACCCCATGGTAAAAATGGATTCCAACCCTCATCATTAAAAACTTCTTAGGCTCGGTGTTTATTTCAGTGTGGGCAACTTGAATGTTAGATTTGTCTCAATTTTCAGCTTTAGGGTTAAATTACTTCGATGAAATGGATGGATGACAAGGATAAGTTGTATACATGATAATGGGGCCCACAAACTTATATCAATTATTTTGAACCAATTTTCAAAGTAAAAATTATCATCCTAATTCTAAATAGATGAAATTGTAATAATTAGCTATTTTAAGACATTCACACAACTCGGAAAACCAAATAAGCCCTTGAAATAACTTGAGAAAAAGTATAGATGGCTTAAATGTACAAATACATCATAGTGAGCCCACCCACATAACTACTTGTTTGGGACTAGAGATGGGCAAGGCTAAGAGCCGTGTCACATCCAAGCCATTAATCCCTTTTCTTAGATCATTTTAAGGCACTACACAAAAATGAGGCAGATCCAACACTCAATTAGACCACGCTACACAGACTCTTGCATTTAATGCAACCAAGCAAGCTAATTATTTGGTGTGATACTCGCGTGTTGGTTCTGCATCGTAATTTTTTAAAATGATCTTAGAAAAGGTATGGACAGCTTGGATGTATGGATGGATACATCATGGTGGGCCCGCCCACTGAAGTAGGATGCAATCCGCATCCTCCAATCAATTGTCATTGGGTGAGGGTTGTCTTTTGCAAAATATAATAATAATAGTAAATAATAAAAATTTAATTTTTTAAAAAAAATCAGCCAAATCCATTCACTGGTTGGACGGCACTTGTATTTTGTTATTTATCAATGGCCAGATAGTGGGCTGATTTTTCCACATGATGAGTGGATGGGGATGGTTTTTGCAAAGGATGATCTTAATGGTGGGGTAGATCTATTAGAATGGATGGATGTCAAAAGTACACGACAGGTTGGATGTAGTTATTCGTTGGATGGATTATAAATTACAAGTCAACCTGTTGGACCTGGACACCTCTAATACAAGTACATTTCAAATAATTTATTATGTTATAATAAATGTATTTAAATCTTTTCTATAATTTTTTAAAAATCTCCAACAAAATTTCAAAGTGCGAACATGCATGAAAGTATTGTACAGATTCTTGTCTGATCCAACCAGAAAAGGGATAAGGAATACACACAATAGTGTTGAAATCAACGGTCAGGATCACCTGTGCAAACTAAAATCGGCTTGTGACATTTAGTATCAAGAAAATCATCTTGAATTATTGGGGTATATTCTGTCTTCGCTCATGGTCCATACATGATGATCCACCTATCCAATGGTCACCGTGATTTTTATTGGAGCAATTTCTCGGCTGGGGAGTTTCTCATAGATTTTTAGATTTTGAGTCTTTACTGGGTATATTATTGGAAAAATCTCCATGAATATGTTAAATTAATAAATCATTTTAAAATAAAATATATGTAATAATTATTTAAAATTTTAAATAAAGTTGATAATTATGTTGGGATAATTTCAGAATAAAATGACTAAAATTAAAAATGGATGAGATAGTGATGAACTTGAGAATTTTGGAGCCCAAAGCCATATGTATATGAAATCCAATCCATCCAATAGATGCACTCCACCATGATGATCAGATGGGCAAAAATCTGACACATCCAATCATGAGGTGGGTTGCACCATCACGTTTTAAAAGAAAAAATAAACAAGGGAATTTTACTAATTACCGCTCTGAAAAAGCAGTGCGAATTTGAGACAGCCGTATAAAGACCCATATTTTGGTTGAATTTCAAACAATGGCTTGCTTGCGAACTTTTTTCTAAAATCCGCCTAAAGTTTTTAAATAAGGTCAATATAAATAAATAAATAAATATATATATATATATATATATATATATATATATATATATATATATATATATATATAAACTTTGATTAACAACAATCACGTAATCCCGTATGTCATATTACAAAAAGGCTGTTATTGCCCATTTTAAAAACTTTTATCATTACAAGGGATCACAGAATCCACTTCGACCATAAACTATACCATGGCCTTACAATGATGCGTTTGTTTGATATATGCCATCTATCCTTTGTACATCATGGTTTGAAAGCATGAGTCAAAAAAATAAAAAAAAATTCAAATCTCAAGTGGACCCCACGAGAATTAAGAATGATAATTAAATTCTACTAGTAGAAAATGCTAAACCCACTATAATTCCTTTTTTAATCCAACTTGTTCACTGGATGACCTCGACTATAAATTAAGGGCCCTACTAAAATTCTTTTTGCCCATCAAACTGTTTGGCCCTAAGGAGTTATGAGGGTAGGTGTTTATTCAGTTGCATTGAGTGATTATAGTAAGAAATTCATTTATGCTACCTAAGTTTCTTTTATGTTCATCTACCGCTCGTTACTTGGCCCGGATTTTATTCACTACTAGTAAAATCTTTCCCTTTCAATCACCTTCTTTTATTCTGACGGTTGGATTTATTTAGCATTGATGAAATAGCACTGTCAACGGTCAGATTTGGTTATGATTGAGATGGACCCGGGCCAACTCGATTATTAATGGGATACCTAGACTGTACTTGGATGTTTACTGCTGGACCCCAAATCTGGGTTTCGACCATTGTTGTCAAAATCCAATGAATTTGTGATGTACAATTTACTATTTGAGTCGAGTTGATTATTAGGGACCATTTGGTTGGAAGTAAATGAAGGTGAACAGGGAGTAAATGCAAGTATATGATACTCGAGGCATGTTTGGATGAAAGTACATGCATAAAAATAAAATAAAGTCCGTGTAAATAAACATATAAATGAAATATTCTCTACAGGGGAGGATTTGAAAGTAAATGGAGTAAAATATCTTTTTGAATTTGGATTTAAAAGTAAATGGGGGTGAAATTAGGGGTGTACATTGTGTCGAGCCGAGTCGAGCTGCTCGGCCACTAGCTGACCTCAGCTTGAACTTGGCTCGGCTCAGTCCTCGAGCCTGATTGGCCAACTCGGCTTGGTTCAGTCAATGGCTTGGGCCAGTTCGAGCCTTCTTCAAGCCAAGATCGAGCCGAGTTCGCCATTGCAACATTTCCACAAACACCTGTACTGCACCTTCAAAATCTCACTGTTTGTAAAACGGAAGCAATGGTTTTACAAGTATTTTGTCAAACACATTCTAAGCAACATTAAAACCAAGAAAAAAAAAAGATATTTGTTTCATGTATATACCTTCCTTGTCACCCGCCACACTTTGCTGAGTCATTTCATCAAACACTTCGTGAGCAACATCAATAGCAAAGTAACCAAGTCACTGAACTGGTTCAATTCAAGTTAGATTTGATCCAAGTCGAGTTGAGCTGGGCCAGCTCAAACTCGGCTTGAACTCATTTTTAAACTCATTAATGCCCTGAAAATCGAGGGTCGAGTAGGAGCCCAACTCCCGAGTTCCAATGCATTACTTATGTAATATAGAAAATGATGATTTAATGTTGTCCATATTAGTACATTAAATATGAGTGAGATTAAGTTAAAACAGCGTGTCATACTCCAAAGGCATTTAAATGACGCAAGCGAAAGACTGTGATATGTATATAAATTGTATAAGTGAGTGTAAGTCTTAAGAGTATGAACGTTACCAAGTAATTACAAGTGTGTTTTCAAAATAAACAAAATAATGAAGTGTCATGTCATCTATCCATGCCCCTGTAGCCCTGTCTGCGCAACTCCAGACCTAAATAAACCCGCCTACCAGTTGCATATAGGAGAATGCCTCATCATCCGTGAAGTCTGGTTCCGCCTCAAAAGTCATATCATCTTGTGACTCTACAACAGAGTCTGGTGGGTGTTTAAAACACCATCCCAGAACGTGGGAGTGAATGATCAACTTAGTGGAGCTATAAGGCAAAGGTTAACATATTATCAATTCAATCAAGCAATAATGATAAAGCAGTACAACAATCATACCCTAAATACTCTTATTAATGCAAGAATGATTGCGATAATGAGCATGCCCTTGCCTGCACTCCCTCAGCGTCTTCATCATACAACGCGCATGGCAACTACCCGAAAGTGTTCTTCCTCGCCAAAGCACATTCAATGTGGTGCATGCTCATGTTAGCCAATAATTAATTAGGTTTATTTATACAGCAGTGTTGGGAAGCTAAGGTACCTCCCTTATACTAATTCCTAAATAATGATCCATTCTAAGGTTATTAGTCCTAGCAAATCTCATACGATGTTACGGTTCTAGGTAAATACAAAGGGCTCATTACCTGATCAGAATATGCCTAGTTTACACTTTAGTTGCTATGGAAAGGCTCGTCGCCTTAACGCAGCCTCAGAATATGCTCGAGGTCACTACAAAGGGCTCGTGACCTGATCAGTGTAGGCCGACAGCTCGAATACAGTGTCCCATACCACCGTATTCGGTTCACGAGTCTGGATTGCTCACTGGTCACTACGGGTGGGCTCGTTATCCCGGCGTTGGATGACAGCTCGACCACGGTGTCCTATGCCATAATGTCTGGCTCATGAGTCTTAGCGGATCGAGGTACCAACGTTAACGGGATTTTCAATGGTAAGTTTGGTACCTTAAATTCAAGTACTGGAGTCCATACATGGTAAACATATATTGGGTCAATCGGGTTACTTGATAAGCACGACTAGTATGAGTGCACGTTGGGTTGATCGACATGAAGTACGTAAGCACTCCGCGTCGCCTAACCACTGTCGACAAACAATGTACGACTCGGGTTCATCGAACACATCTTGTGTGGTGAACCAACTTCACCACCAAACCAAGACCTATTACCGATTGCCTGGACTATACTATAGTCCCAAGCACACTCCAAAACAATTCATTTCACATGTGATAGTTGAGTACAGTATGTGACGACCAAACCACAGAGAAATCTCATTTGAGCATTTTGTCAAACACTTAGACTATACATTACGACATACATGTATTAGACTAATTATAACATATATCCTGACAAGCCCTTTTTCAAAGGAGTTGTTACACACACATCAAGTAAATATCCATAGTTAATAATCATGGCAAGCACACATCCAAATTCCACATTCTTTTAGACATTTTGACAAACACATGTAATACACTATATTCAACATAGTTCATATGTATGTGTAAAACGCGGGAATCATCGTATCTAAGCATGTGATAACATTCAAATCAGTCATAAATTATTAACTGACATTGAAAGCCTTGAAAACCACAACCTAAACATTTATAGTCTGCACCTTACGCAGGTAGACTCGTTGTCTACGGCACAACTGCAACCTACAGTATGAAATAGATTAGCTATTTCATCCTATACTCTATTTGAAACCCTAAAATAGGTAAGAGTTAGGATTTCTTACCTAAGAATGTGGTCGGAATTGCCGAAATAGTTATATAGAAGCGTTGACTCGACACATGGAGTGATGGGATCGAATCCCAGGAACAGACTCCAACTCTCCCTCTCACTTTCTCTCTCTTTCCTTCACTCTCCTCTTCTCTCTCCTAGGGTTTTAGAAAATCATATAGGATGAGAGAGAGAGGGTTTAAGGCCCTTATATAGGCTCAGAACTGATGGAAATGGCCCCAGGGCCAAGGTATACTTAGGTTATATCCAAAGGACGTTTGTTTCAGTCCAACGGAGTTGTTCTGGAGGCTCCTTTTCTACATGCGGTCGGACTTAAGCTTCCTGACATTGGATCTAGGTCAGGTTAAGTTTTCAGTCCAATCGGATTCTCAGATCGACCATGGCGGACTAGTTTCAGTTCAACGGTCACCGGAGCTCGATCAGGGTCACAAGTACTCTTACATGTGTTAAAAATTTTTCCTGATCCGAGGGTGTAATAGGGTCAAAATCTAATGGTCTGAATCCTTAGATTCGGCCTGCAAACGAACTGACTCAATTCACTTAAGTTTCAGTTTATTTCTTAAAGACATTCACGTTTCTCACATACTTCGCTCCGGACTCAAGTTGTGCGTTTTCGGATACTATTAGTACTTGGTTTTTGAGGTGGTTGTCAAGTCCAGAAAGGCGGTCATAATCGTATAGTCTTTGGGTAATCGGACTTTCGACGTACGGTACAGGTCCGATACAGAGTTTCACGATGCTCCCAAGAGCAACTGGGTTTAGAGATTGATCTTAGGTTTCTAGGTAACATAGCATTAACAGTTCTACTCATTTTGAGTCTTATAGTTTATATTTAAAGTAGTTCAAGCTAATTCTACTGAGTATTCAATTTAGTACTTAACTAAATTATACTCTAATTAATACAGAATATGGTCCTAGGGCAGTTCTATGCCCCTTTCTGAAAATTTTAATTAGTATATTATTTTCATTATTTTTATAATAGTTCATCATCAAGTATAGTTCATCTCCACTAAATTTCATGAGATTTCGTATTATAGAAAAATTCTAAAAATTCTAGAAGCAGCAGTTGTCTAAACTAACTATTTTCAGACAGTTGTCACCACGACTTATATTTAAATATATTAAATATTTTATTATATTTTTTTACTTATTTTTATATGAAACTAAACTTATCAAGCTTCAATCTAGATTTTGAATCACTTAAATTGGATTTATAACGACGGAGATATGACTTTTTGAAGTTGCACAAAAGTAAAAAAAAAATGGCAGAAAACGGGCCACCCGACCCGTTGCTGCCCGCTGGCCGGCGAGGGCATCGCCGCTCGTTGGACCCTGGGACGATGGCATCCCCCCCTCCCCCCAGGGGTACCGAAAAAGTGTGGGACCTACCTCGGGTCCCCTCGATTTGCGTCGTTTGGGCCCCCGAGTCTGTTTGATGTGGTTTCGCCGATCCTGTATTTGAAACGAGTGCATTTTGTAAATCAGAATGAGTTACTCAACATATAATATATGATTTTGGGGTAGGAGAAGCTGATATATCCAAATTATCTATTTATTTTGTCATATTCCATAATACTAATAGTTAAAAACCTAATTTATTTATATATTCATTATTTATAGTAAATTTTAATTTTTTTATTGTTCTTCATCATTTAAACTTTGGGATTAGTGTCCAATATGAAATTACTTTGAAAATTTGAAGAATAGGGTGGTGAAAGGTGAAATTTTTGAAGAAAATGTGAAATTTTGAAAGAAATGGATTAAAAGGAGATTTGAGATTTTAGAATTAAGTTTTTAAGAGGTTAATAAAGTGTTAGAATCGACCCATTGACTAAGAATGTCTAACTCCACGTTAGAAAAAATCCTGGGTGTTACAGAAAAACAGCTTGATCCAGAGGCCAAGGTATAGACTTCAGTTTGTATGGGTAGGGCTCAGGACGTTTGCATAAAGGGGCTGATCATGCCAACTTACCAAAACACCCAAGCTATGAGATCGGCCCAGCTAATATTTAAGCCCCACCTAGTGCATGGCTCAGATGTCTCACACACTTGCCAGGTTGTCACGTGTGTCACACTCAAAGGTGACTAGAGCAACATTTGAATGCACAACTAAACTAAACTGTGATAATAATTCAATTCAATTGCCACATTGCAAATGATCCAAACATCTGTTTTTAGGCACGTCATGCTGCAATGTAAATAGCGCCTCTATGTATGATTATTTTACCATGATTACAGTTACAATAATAAATGTACAACTATATAGTTTAGATTATCGTACAACTATGATAAATGTACAACAGTAATACATACGCGTCATCCATCACACTCACACTCACACTCTAATGAGTGGACCGTCAAAGTTTCCTTTATTAGAATATTAATCTGGGATAACAACTAATATGAATGTGGCCCATCATGCCTACTATGTGTGACCTCTATCTTAGGCCATGATCCCATAAATTAGAACGATCCAAAATATAGATTTACAACATAGGGAACAATGTTAAGGCTGACCTTAGTTTTAGAATGGCCTTATTTTTGGGGCATCCCTTCATCCTGTTAGGGCACATCAGGTGAATGGATTGGATGGCATGTAAACACCATGATGGGCATCATGAACAGCTATGGATGGGTGTTTCCATCCCAAGTGCTCTGGTGTGGCCCACCTAAATTTTGGATCAACCTGATGTTTGGGTTCCACGGTGAACATGAGGTTGTGCAACTGATGGACGAGGTGGATCTCATGAAGATCTCCTGCTACAACGTGGCTATGCAAGTCAAGGTAGTGGGTCAGCTCCCCAACCCATTCACATTATGGTAGTAGGCCTAGATAATAATTCAGACCGTCTGGATTACAATTAAGGTGGAGCACAGTAACGTAGATGTCCTGTTGCTAGGACATTGTACCATGCAAATGGTAGACCCGCACGAAGATTCCTTGGCACAAAAAATAACCAGGTCTGCTTATCAGGTGGGGCTGCACCTATGTGTTTAGACAGGCCATTGGTTGCGCATTGATTTCTAAGGTGTGGTCCACTTTAACTCTAATAAGAACATTTGTCAATGTTATAAGGAGTTTCTTGTAGGAAGCCTTGCAACTAGAGCTGGGCAGAATTCGACTTGATCTGAATTGAACAGAACCGAAGGCCTGGATCGATGCGGTTTGAGTAGGACCACTCAGATTCGATCGTACATCGGATCGAGTTCAGATCATAGTCAATCCAGACCAATCCGATTCAAAATCCAATCCGAGTGGATCCGATCCGATTTGATCGGGTACTATATAAGTAATATTTTTTATTTTCATTTTTTTACTATCCGCTTCGTCCGAACGAAGCCTTAATCCATCCATTCTCTTTCTCTACCCGAATGTCACCGTGCCCACCCATCTCTCCTTTCTCTCCTTATTTCTCTCCTTTTTTCTCATCTCTCCTTCTTTCTCTCCTCCTTTCTCTCCCTTTCTCTTCTAATCTTGATTCAACCCAGTCTGAATCGCCTAGACAGACTCAACTCGATCTGACTCGGATCGATTTCCCTTATCGAATCGGACTCGGTTCCGGTCAGGCCAGCAAGGATTCAGATCGGATCGAGTCAGTCCTTCTAGACTCGGTCTGGATCGAATCGAGTTCGGGTCAAGTTATTGGAAAAATCGGATTGAGTCGAGTTGGACCAACTCGATGCCCACCTCTCCTTGCAACAAAAAGCTATGTGGAGCACATCATGTGTGAGATTGACCAGGCTCATTAGTTGCATTAAGTGTATTATGAAATAAGCCGAAAAATTAGGTGGAATTGAAAGTCATGTCAGACTTAGCTTTGGAGGCTGCAAGTAATTCCTGCAATCATAAACTATGTTATGATGTATGTGTGTGATTTTATGATTAAAACGGTCTCCTAAGCAGCCCATATGCATCACCTTAAAGTGGGATTTTTCTGATACACGTTCAATACATATGGATTTTTCAAAATGATCGGGCGAGTCCCATTTGAAACTCGTCTTCCATTCACAAAGAGAGTTATGTTGATGTGATGGGGACATCATGTGCACATGCGCACGCACACCACTCCCTACGCACGTACGCAAGCAAAAGGAGGGCCCCACCATCGATCTGACTCGATGGCGACGTCTAGGGAGGGCCTGCTAACTAGAAGACGAAGTTTTGGTTTAAAAGGGTGGGCCCGATAGTCAAGAAAAGTCCATCATGGGATCTCATGTTCGTGGCCCACTTGTCGGATTGATGTCATATTTTAGGTTTTACTTATTATTATTATTTGGAATATCGTGAACGCTTTGAATTTCTTTATTTGATTTTAATTTTAGTTTACTTCACCGCCAAGTAATAGGTTACGCACATGGTGCGAGTTTTGAGTATAAGATTTTTTCTATAAATAGGCACCCCTTGTAGTTCTTTTCATGAATTGAAGATTAATAAAAATTCTGCGTTTTCCTACTCTCTGAGTTGTGAAGCCTAATTGGGTGCGAAGCCCTCCCTTCATTGAAGGGTTAACTACCGTGGTGCGAAGCCACATCGACCCCGATTCACTCCCATCCTCCATCATCTTCTTTTTCATCTTCCACCATCATCCATACTTCAAATTCGTTCCTTTTGTTGCATCAGATTTCTTCATTACAGCAGGTTTCCAGATTTTAGCCCGTAGGCGAGCTGAAACTTCGGCGGAGCACCACGCACAAACCGTACATCGGATCGAGCTGATATTTGGGAGTTTTGGAGTCCATCCCTGGTCGACCAGGGCTAAGGTGGCCTTTTTCTAAATAGTGGGCCCCACACATGTGTGGCCGTGATCACACGCACGAGCATTTGGGCCATTGTTGCTGTCCGCGCATGGGAAGTGTCGTTCGGTTCAGGTTTTCTTCTTATTTTACCCTTTCATACCAGTTTTTCATAAACCCTAACCCTAGATCGCATTATCCTTAATTTATTTGCCTATTTTCTCACCCTAGGGTTCTCCGAATTGAAATTTCTGAATCCCTTTGATTAAGGGCTGATTACTATGCATGTGTGGGTGATTATTTCTTATCTTTGAGTGTCGTTTGGTTTATAATTTTTATTGATCCAGCCCTATCATGTGTAGGCCTGGACCCGCATAGATTCCCCTTAATTGAATGTTTGGACTTTCGTGTGGGATATGGAATTTGTGTAATTGTTTATGAACTAACGTGATCTTAAGCTTGAAATCTCGCATACCATATTTAATTTTCATGTCCTGCATCATGATGTGGATGGTTGCTTCTGTTTTTACTACATCCGAGTAGGTTTTCTAATGTCTCCATCAATATTTCTAAAATAAACAATATAGACGACAATCTAGCTATCCACTCATCCCATCCATTTCACTAGCTTACTTAAGGACATGAAAAAGAAGAAGAAGAAAATGGGGTGGATCTATAGCTCACATAGTCCACACCACTTGAAATAGGGAAGCTTGATTGCCCACGGTTGAAAACTTGCCTAAGGGCCACAAAAGTTTTCGATCAAGTTAACATTTCTGTTTCTCTTCGTTTAAGTTTCTGCCATGTTGTAAACAATATAGATGGCATATAAACATTATGGTAGGTAGTAGGAAAGTTTAAGTGGTTGGTGACTTTATCTACGTTGCTTCTCGTGGTGTGGCCTGCTTAGGCTTTGGATCAGCTTAAGCTCATGTCTTAAAATGAGTTGGCAAAATAAAGATGTGGATATTACAAATACCTTCACAAAGCTTAGGAATATTGTCCGTCAACTGGGCCACTCTACAAGGAATGATTTGGATGGAGGTACCCACCATTAGAATATTTTTGGATCCAGACAAAGGGTTTTTTTTTTTATAGCTAATCTTTGTATTTTTCCTTCACCTTACTGAGACTTACTGTATAAATGGGTTAAATGGCGTGTAAACCTTCCAAAGATTTCAACGGTAAAGGTGTTCATTCTTACTTTTTATGGTATTGTTCACTTAAATTTTTATTTACTCAAGATTTTAGCTAATGTATTAAGCTGTCACAACTGTTGTATGAGTTGGATGTCACACCGGCATCACGCCCACACCACACCTAGTATTTATTTTTTATGTTTTTCGCAAGGGCTGTTGGCATGCAAACATTTCACCATATATGGGCCTTATTCATATGGGGTCATCTTTTAGGACATAAGAGGTGCAGTAAATTAAGTGGTTCACCCATCATTGTATGGATCAACTAAAAAGAAGCAAGAGAAGGAATACTGGAATTTAAGAGTTGGGATTTTTCCACATTTTCTGCGGTGGTGATGGCATCAGCATTGAATAGGGATGGCTGCCAACGCCTTTTTAGCGCTAGTATTAATTGCATTGCCGCCGAATTTGCTTTCGGCGTGCGATGTCGTAAACCTAACTCGCCCTCTCTCTCTCTTTCGGCGGGCGATGTCGTAAACCTAACTCGCCCACTTCGCCCACCAACTTCCTCCATCAGGAAGTAAAAATATCAAGACGTGTTGAGCCATCCATGGCGATGCGGATTGATCGGTAGCCACTGATCGGTGCTCTGTGGACCCCCTGTGATGTATGTGTTTTATCTACTTCATTCATCTATTTTTTTTCCAGATAATATTAGGGCATGAACTCGAAAATGAGGTGTATCCAAATCTCAAGTGGACCACAGCATAAGAAAACAGTGGGGATTGAACACCCACCATTAAAAACTTCCTAAGGTCTATTGTAATTTTTATTTGTCATCTAATCTGTTGATTAGGTTTCACGGACCCGGATGAAGGGAAACATAAATATCAGCTTGATCTAATAATTCTTTAGCCCGGCAATTTTTAACTGTAGGCCTTCAATTCCAACTATTTCTTATGGTGTGTCCATATCGGTCATTTTTTAGCTCATGCTCTAAAATGATCCGAAAAAAACAGAGGATAGATGGAGTGGGTAAAATGCATACATTATGGTGGGGCTATAGAGCACCGACCAGCGGCGACGGTGACACCTGCAGGCAGCGCAAGTGCGGCAATCCCGTCCATTGACAATCGGGGTTCACCTGTAGGTGGCGAGGTGGCTAATGATGGGTGATATGTGGCTCCACCACGATGTACATGTTTTATCCATGCCATTTATAAGTTTTTCCATATCATTCAAGTGCATGAGCCAAAAACGGAGGTAGATCTAAATCTCAGGCAAATGGGGACCATTAAAGACTTCATGAGGGCCCACTATATCCAAACCTGTTGATAAGGCCACACACTTGGGTGAAGGGAAAACACAAATATCAGCTTGATCCAAAACTTGTGTGGACCTTAGGAATTTTTTAATTGTGGGCATTCAATCATTAATGTTTTCCCATGGTATAGTCTGCCTGGGGATTTGAATCTGCCTTATTTCTGTGCTCATGCCTGAAAATGGATTGATGGTGGTGATAAAACACCTGCATCATGGTAGGGCTATAGAGCACAGACCAATAGCTAATGATGGGTGTCAATAGGGGTATTTGGATCTTAAGTTGCATAAGATAAGTTACTTATGCCACGAGTAATTTATCTTAGTTTTTATTTATTAAAAAGATAAATATATTTAGTAAACAACATATTCATCAGGTTCTCTCTTTCATATCTGCTCACGTATCTCTTCAACAACCTATGAAAAGTAGAAAGCTAAAATAATTAATTACTGATTGAGTACTTTTAAGTTAAAAAGTTACTTATAGTTAACCATAAACCAAATTTACTAATCTGAAATAAGTTACTTATTAATGCCGTACATAGAAAAGTAACTTATTTCGCGGTATCTAAACGGCCGTAGGCAACCCGTGGCCTTCAAACCCGGTCCGCTACTGGGCTGGGCTTTGGCTGAAAAGCTGCTTCTTGGGTTTAAACTTCAACAACATTTAATATATGGTACAGTACCCTAGCTCGTGCTAGGTGGTACCTATTTGGGTTACCATCTTAATTCGTTATCTACCCTATCTATCAGATATGCTATCTCATTTTAACTGTCATAATAATCTAAAACTCGAGTCCACCACAATGCAGGAAACAGTTGGGATAGAATTCTCACCATCGTTTCTGTGTAGGGCCACAATAGTGCTTGTATGCCATCCAATCCATTCAGCTAATGTGCTCAACCGGAATAATGAATTACCCAAAAATCACGGTATTTCAAAGCATGTTTGGTGCATGATGTTAGGTGGGATTAGTATGGAATTGCATTTGCTCCCATTCAAATTCCCTCCCTTGTTTGAAAACGAAGGGAAGGGTTGAATTAATACAGGTATCATATCATTCGGAGCCAATAGTAAATACCACAAGAATTTTGGCGGATTTCGAAATGGATTATACTTGTAGGCCCTACGATTGATGCTCATGCTTTATCTATGTTATCCATCCATATGTGCCCTTTTACACATTACGTTCAAGTTGCATGTGCATGGGTGACCTGTGCCCGTTGTGAATTGTCGCCTGTTAATTACAATTCTATGGCCTACTAAACACAAGTTTCATTTAATAAAATACATTTCCCAACAGAAAATTTTGATCCCAAACAAAGGACTGGACATCAAAATGCCATGATATTTCTTGACATAATCATTATGAATTAATTCCATCTAATATAATTCCATATCATTTAATCTCACAGTCCAAACAGGCCCAAATTCAGGTAGGCGATGCCACGTGAATTGAGGTTTTAGGTACAATTCTTTGGGGTTGTTCACCTGATTGTTGAATCATCTTGATGTTTGGTGTCAAGACCAAATAAGGGATGATGTGGCTGGTGGACGGTGTGGATTTAATGCACTTTAAATAGTTTCCCCACATTAGAAGAAATAACCACAGTAGGTACCCAGTGCAATGTATGCAAGCCTTTTCCTAATATTTAGGTTGAGGTTAGGGTGAGGCTGATTAAGCTCTTCCCTGTACAGTTTTCCACGTCATTTTACTAATATGTCATGTACATTTTTTTGAGGTTGGTTCTGCACAACTATCACAAAATAAGCTTATTCTATATCTTTTTTTTAAAAAAAAAATAAGGGAGCGGAAGTTTCATTTCATTAAAAAGAAGATGTACAACCTTCTCCTTAGGGGGCATTATTCAGGTCCCCAGCTACAAAAAAATTCGAGGGGACCTATCGTAAGGTAAACACCAATATACAAGGAGACTAGAAGCAACAAAAAGGAGCCTGCACCTGGAGGAAACTAAGAAACGTATCTGAGCGTCCCTAATCCAACTTTGTCTAGAAAGATGTGACCTTGGACCTGAGGTGGGAGCGAAGGTAAGCGGAGGAACAACGAAACTGACTGATTTTGGCTCCCTTCCCTAGCCAACCCATCCGTGGGACCGTTGCCTTCTCTAAGTGTGTGTGAGAAGGAAAAATTGCTTAGCTGTCTTAAGCAATTAATTCTAGTTATCCACGGTTTCCATCTCCACGGAACCTTTGTATGGCCCACCAAAATGCCGATCACCAATTTGAAGTCCGATTCTACCATGACCTTGATCAGCCCCTTCTGAATACAAATCATCATCCCATCGTGAATCGCTCGAAGTTTTGCGAGGTTGTTGGAACCTTTGCCATAGCCAAAGGAGAAGCCGAAAATAAAGGACCCGATGTCACTTCTACAAATTCCACCTCCACCCAAGAGGTCGGGATTCCTAATGGCCGATCCATCTATATTCAATTTGACCCAACTAGAGATCAAAAATCTCCACTTGACTAGGACTGTGTTGGGATGCCTGTGACTTGATGTTGGTTGCTTGGGAATGCCTCTGCGATCCGCAAGGTAGAGATCACCAACATAGTCTGAACCTATAACTAGCTTGGCCCACCATCTAATTCGGGCAATAGCTCTCCTGATGTTCACTAGTTTGTCTTCATAAGTAACCTCATTTCTTGAGTGCCAAATTTCCCAGAGAATGAGTATAGGCAAAAGATATCTGACTGGAGGGGAGGCGCTGCCTTGGGCTGCTACCTGTCTCCAATGTAGCAATCTACATTCTACAGATAAATGAGGTAGATTGGGAACTCCACAGAACGTGCCGAAGAAGGACCATGAGGACGCTGCAAGATGACCAGAAAGGAATAAATGTGCAATCAATTCCATGTTCGAGCTTCCATGATTGTTACCAGTACAGCAACGACATTTTGACGCCAGCGCCACACCTTTTGCCTGGATCCTTCCATCTACTAGGGTTGACTCCTGCAGTAACCTCTACATGAAGACCTAGATTTTTAGAGGGAGAGAGTTGTGCCACATCCAACTGGCCCACCGAACTTCAGGGGAATAGCCTTTGATGAACTTCCAAGTAGATTTTGGGGAGAATGTTCCTGACGGATCATGGGGCCAAAAACAAATAGCATCCTCATCCGAAGTAGCATAGCCTCCATGGAAGAGGTCATTGATGATCTCTTAGGGGAGAAAGGTGTACACCCCTGAAGGGGGTAGTATCACGCCCCAAACTCGGAAACCGGGCTTACAAAATTTTCGATCGCCGAATCCGGCGCCGACAGCCTTCGTAGAACCCCATTCTCGGCTCCTAGCTCCCATTCGCCAGGTTCCGATCCTGGGATGCTATGAGGAGAATTTTCAACATCAGTTTGATTCGTAATAAGCATAACCAAAGGCATAACCCACAAACAACAACCAAGAACTCCATTACATTTCCACTATGATAAAAAACTTTACAAGTACAATGAGCATAAAGGGAAATACAATGGCAAAGTACAAAAACTCCAAAATGCTCAGCAACGTGCTCCTGCCTCAGCGCTGCTGCGATCCAACGTCACCTGCACGCAACGGTCGTGCATAAGCTTACAGAAAGCTTAGAGGGTGGTGGAAGTGTGTGCGCAAGGTAGTAATATGTACATGCAGTGTCAGAGTGATGCGAAATATGCAAATGGAACCATGATATCATGAGTCGTACCAAGGCTATACAATGCCAGACATGAATGTATCGGCCATCCCAAGGCCATGCGATGTACAATGCAACTCAAGCATACAGGTCCTCATCTATGTCCACACATCAATACAGCTCAAAATATGGGATATCACCGGGGTCTAGTACACTCTAAACCAGATTGCCGCCACATCGCGCGCAATAAGGTAAGTGGAAGAGATCTCACTATCCGTCTGCCAATATCGGGCGCGACTCATTGATAGCGGATCCATTCCTCGAGCTGGTCAAACTCAGCCTAGCAATTGCCCCCTACACTTTGGCGGGTAAGGCCGCACCCCCTTCCAACCGACCACGACACAGTGGAGAGCACAACCAACTGGTATTCGGCACTCAGCGCTCATCTACCCACTCGGTCTAGACGTTGGAGCAACCTCTTGGTACCATAAGGGTTTAGGGACTTTCACCCAGGGATATCTATAGTACCCCATGTAGAACAAGATTTTTGGTATCCAATCCTGCCAACCATGATGCGTCTGTGGAGGCTACGGCCCTGATGTCGCTAGGGCGTACAATAACCATGTCACACAAATGTGAAATGCATGATTCACGCTATCCAGTCATGCAACAAATCCTGCGCATATCGTGCGCTCATGTAGGGCAACACCGCCTAACCGGGAGCCCATAAACAACCTGCCCGAAGGCAAATGCTATGATCAGACAATTCTCACGTCAAGCATACATATGATGCGTATGATCATGAGTCATGAAACTGTACTAAACATGATGTAATAAAATGAACTATCTCACAATGTAGATGGACCTGGACGGCATATACATAATAAGTACGGCCCAGTAATGGACCCTAAGGAGAGTCGTAATGTGGACATCCAACCAACATTACACTCGCAATGTGGACGTCAAACCGACACTGCATCCTAGGTACGATCTTCTTAAACACCGCTACATAATCGGTATTGGGTTTACACATTGCAATGGACCTTAGGTTCCGCCCATTGGGCTTTACATATATATCAAATGGGCCATAGCTTATGGGCCTTTTATTCATCAGATGAGCCGCATAAATGGGCCACACCAATGGGTCTTATGTGCATTGCAATGGGTCAAAACCCGTGGGCCTTGGATTGCATCAATTGGACCTAGTCACATGAGTCTAATATGTATCAAATGGGCCACACCAATTGGGCCCCCAAATGTATATCAAATGGGCCTCAACCCAGAGGCCTTATATGAGTCGAATGGGCCTAAATCCCTAGGCCTTAAACAATTCTAATGGGCCTAATCCATGAGCTTGCATGCATATCAAAGTGGGCCTAATCCCATGGACCCTTTCTTAATCAAATGGGTGTAGTCCCATGGGTCTTACAATATAACAAATGGGTCCACTTCCATGGGCCTAGAAGTACATCAAATGGCCTAGTCACATGGCCTTAGATCATATCCATTGGGCCTAAAACCATAGGCCTTAAATATCAAGTTAAGCCCATAGGCTTTACATATCAAGTGGGCCCAAGTTCTTGGGCCTTAAATGAATCAAATGGGCCTAGCCCATAAGCATTTCATAATTTAAATGAGACTAGCCCATAGGCCTTTTGTAATACAAATGGACCTAGGCCATAGGCCTATTGCAAACCAAATGGGCCTAACCCATATGATATAAAATGTAATATTATATTATATATTAATATAACAAGATATACTATGTTAATATAATTAAATTTAAAGAAAAATGAAACGTCCAGGCCCTGGACGGCCTGGACATGCGCCTGCATCAAGGGAGGGCCCGCCGTCCGCTGGACGGTGGAGAAAATTTACATCAAGGTGGGCGCCACCGTCCACTGGACGGTGGCCTAAAAAAATATATAAAAAATATCATGGTGGCTCCCATGTGGGGCCCACCAGAATTGTTCATTCGAAATCCGACCATTCACAAGGTCCCTTGGACCTGGATGAAGGAAAAACATAAATTTCAGCTTAATCCAATACTTCTGTGGGCCCCAAGACAATTTTCAATGGCAAACCTTCAATTCTACTGTTTTCTGTGGTGTGGGCCACAAGAGCCTTGGATGGGCCTGAATTTTAGCACGGGCCCACTTTAGGAGGTGGCCCACCACATGAATAGATTGGATCTCAAATAAACATCACAGTGGGGCCCACGAGAAGGGCCGTGGGTGGCCAGCGGCCGCCCGCCCGCCGCTGCACGGCTGCACGCAGCAGCATGTAGCGCTGCCGTCCGCTGACGCCAATGCAGAGGCTCTGCCTCTTATCAAATTTTGGAAAAAGATGTTTTCTCGAGATTTTTCATATGTGGGGCCTGCAAAAGTGAAATCCGCCCCGACCATTGCGATCAGCGACCCGAAACAGACGAAATGAGTCCAGAGTTCGAATTTTTTTGATGAAAAGAAATGAAATAAATTAAGAAAATGATGTTTGAATGGTGAGGGTGCGATCTTTGACGCTATGGCCCACCAGGTTCTCCGTTCAATCTCATCTTCTGGCTCAACGCCTAAAATGGGATGGTGAAAGGAATGGACGGCTTGGATCAGAGCAATACAACAGGGTGGGGCCTATGCAAGTGGGCCACCCAAAACCCCATTTTTTTCTTCTTTCCTTTTTCTTCTTCCTTTGGAACGTCCAGCGTCCAGACGCTGGACGGTTTTCTCTAAAAAAAAAAATTACTTTAAAGGTGGGCCCTGATGAAGTGGGCCACCACGGATATTTGTCATGGGTACACATATAAGGTGGGTCCCACTTGAATAAAAATTTGAACCAAATGAATTTCAAAGCGGGATCCATTCAAGTGGACCACACCATCCTATTGCAATAAAATAAAATAAAATAAAATAAATAGAAGAGAGAGAGAGAGATGGAGAGTGGGACACGGCTTGTGATGGAGGGACCCCGTCATTATGGGCCCTCCCTTACATGAAATCATACATCAAATGGGTCATTTTGCATATGTGACCATCAAACTAAAGATCAACGGTGGGGATCCTTTCCCCACCAATATGGATGGTCTAGATGACCTTTCCAAATAAAAATAAACATCATGATGGGGTCCATGGAGAATGGCCCCATCATGGAATGATCATGATGATCCAAGTGGTCCATCGGCCACGTATTAGGGTCCCAAGTGAGATCTACACCATTGATCGATGGGCCTCACTTGGTCCACCATAAAAACAAATAAATCTACCCTATAGAGGCACCCACCGTCCGATCTTCTCGCTCCTAAGGGTTCCTTGGCACCTTGGCTTCAACTTAAATAGTTAAGATGAAGAATGGAGGGTTGAGATGGGAGATGATGGGGTAGGAAGGTGGGCCACTTGGAGCTTAAGAGCTCTTGCAAATTCCATATGTATGGACTCTTTGGCTTTGGGATTTTTTTGAAATGGGAAAGAGAGAAAGAGAGAGAGTGATGTAAAGGGAGAGAGAGAGAGAGTGATGGATGGATGGGTGAGTGATGGTTGTGTAAGAAAAGCTTGACTTTTGAGGCTTTTGTGTAAGAGAGGTATGGGTGGTGAAGACTTTTATGACTTTTTGTGTAAGAGAGGTATGGGAGATGAAGACTTTTGTGGTTGCTTGGGAAAAGAGATGGAAGTGATGTGTACTTGACATGTGATGGATTGATGGGTGATTGATTGATGGGATTGATGTGATTGATGTGACACATCGTAGAGATTCCCTTGGTTTTCGCAACGCGCGGCGTTTTCTCGCACCGAACGTTGACCCATAACTCTTGACCAGGGTATCGCCTCGGCGCGCGAGTCGCGGTATCGGAACCGCGGCGACGGTGCGATCGCTATAGTATTGGTCTCGGGTTGAGTCGACTCGAGTTGTCGACACATGAATCAGGGTCGCGCGTCGATACTGGTTAAGGGTCGAAAGTTGTCGGAATTCAACCGGTAAGACCGCGGAAGTGTACGGAAAGGTACGGACCAAGATACGGGTCTTACAGGTAGTGGGCCAGAATTGCCAAGAAGTTCCCCGACTTTTAGATCTTGTAGTTCCACCGGGATTGGGCTGTCTACAAGGTGTTGGATGGGCCCCTGCCTAACCAATTGACCTTCTAGAGGTTTAACTTGCCTCGACCAACATGCCATTAAACATTTTCATTCAGAATTAGGATGAGTTCCTTGATCCTCTTCCAAAAGGGGGAGGAGTTACGCGAAGCCTGCAAAGGGACGTCAGGGCTGAGGTCCCTGGAATGCCTTCTATGCATGAGTTTGACCCATGGCCCCGTGGCTTCACCGAATTTTGTTGCCCACGCATGAGCTTATTCTATATCTATGTTAGTGGGTATAAGACCCGTATCTTAGTCCTTACCGTTCCGTAGACCTCCGCGGTCTTACCAATCGAATTTTGGCAAACCGATATTTATGCGCGACCCTGATTCATACGCCGTCAACCCGAGTTGACTCAACCCAAGACCTTTACTATAACGACCGCGCCATCGCTGCGGTTTCGATGCCGCGACTTGCGCGCCGAGGCGATACCCTAGTCAAGAGATGTGGGCCAATGTTCGGTGCGAGAAAAACGCCGCGCATTGAGAAACCCAAGAGAATCTCTACGAGATGTCACATCAATCTCATCAATCAATCCATCATATATCAAGTACACATCACTTTTTCACCCTTTCCAAGCAATCACAAAAGTCCAAAAGTTCTTCCATGCCCATACTTTTCTTACACAAAATGCCTTAAAAGTCAAGAAATCCTTACACCTCCCATGCCTTTCTTACACAAAAGGCCACAAAAGTCAAGGTTTTCTTACACACCCATCACTCACCACATCCATCACCCATCTCTCTCTCCCTTTACAACTCTCTTTCTGTTTCTCATTATCAAACTCAAAAATCCAAAGGAGAGAAACTCCATACGTATGAACTCTCCAAGCCTCTCCCTCTCTTTCAAAACTTCAAGTGTGGCCCACCTCTCCATCCAAAGATCTCCCATCCTAACCATCCATTTCTCATCTTCTCTATTGGAATCAAAACTAAAGTGCTAAGGAACCCATAAGAGCAAGAAGATCAAACGGTGGGTGCTAGATAATAGTAGTTTTTCATGTTTTTAAGATGGGCCAAGTGAGGCCAACCGATCCATGGTTTGGATCTCACTTGGGATCCTAAGTTGTGGCCGGTGGCCCACTTTGATCATCATGATCATCCATGGTGGGGCCATTCTCTATGGACCCCATCATGATGTTTATTTCATTGCATTACAAAGGTCATCTAGACCGTCCATATTGGTGGGAAAAGGATCCCCACCGTTGATTTTTTATTTAGGTGGTCTCATGTGTAAAGGGACCCATTTGATTGCATGATTTCTTCAAGGGAGGGCTCATAGTGGCGGAGCCCTCCATCACAAGCGTGTCCCACTCTCTTCCTCTCTCTCTCCCTCTCTTTTCATTTTATTTCATGATGATATTGATATGATTGTGTGGCCCACTTAGATGGACCCCACCCTGAAGCATGTATGTTATCCAAGCTATCTCCAAGTGGGGCCCACCTTATATGCATTATATCCACACCACCCATTATTTTGTGGCCCACGTGTGCAACCCACTTGAAATGGGAACTGTCCAGCGTCCAGGGACGCTGGACGAATGAATGGAAAACACAAATATGGGCTTGTTTCAAGCCTTGGGGGTGGGCCATTGGTGTAGGCCCCACCTTGATGTATGTATTCAACCCATGCCGTCCACCTCATCCTCGGGAACATTTGAACCGTTGAGCCGAAGAATGAGGCTGACTTGATCATCTGGTGGGCCATAGTATAGCAATTTAGGGTGGTTACCGTTGAAAAGTCGTTTGATGTTTTCTATCCACCCAAAAATTGCAAACTCTGGACTCATTGGGCTTGTCTTGAGCCAGGGAAGCCAATGGACGGGGTGAATCTACTGGATGCTAGCCCCATATGCGAAAAATCCCAAAAAAATGAGTTTTCCCAAAATTTTAAAAAAAAGGTACAGAGGCTCTGCCTCTGCCTCTGACGAGCTGCAGCAGCAGCACGCTGCTGCGTGCAACGGACGAGCGACCAACCACCCACGGCTGCTGCTGTGGGCCCCACCATGATGTATATGTAACATCCACGCCGTTCATTTGGTGGGCCGCTCCCTGAAGCGGGTCCCCTCCAAAAATGAGGCCGATCCATGACTCGAGTGGCCCACACTGTAGGAAACAGTGTGATTGAACATCTGCCCTTGAAACCCTTCTCTTGGGCCACAGGAGTTTTGGATCAAAATGAAATTTATTTTTCCTCCTCATCCCGGTCTGTGTGACCTTGTTAACCGGTTGGATGGAAAATATATGCTATGGTGGGCCCCACATGGGACCCACAGTGATGTAAGTGTCTTATATCCACCATCCAGGCGGACGGTGGAAGCCCACCATGATATTTGTGCTTTACCCTCACCGTCTAGCAGACGGTAGAGCTGGAGTCCACCTAATGCGTGTGTTTGATTCACGCCACCCCCCCTGGTCCACATGCTGGTTGGATGACAAATAAATATGATAGTGGGCCCCCTGGCCCACACGCTGGATGGCAAATAAACATTGCAGTGGGCCCTTTGCCATTTTGGATAGAAAATAAACATTGCAGTGGGCCCCTTGCCAGCCAGTTTGAATGGTATATAAACATTTCAGTGGGCCTCTAGGCCCATGGGATTGGACCCATTTGATGTGTTCCAAGGCCCATGGGATTAGACTCATTTAATGTAATTTAAGGCCCATGGGAGTGGACCCATTTGATGTATTCCAAGGTCCATGGGATTGGACCCATTTGATGTGTTCCAAGGCCCATGGGATTATGCCCATTTAATGTAATTTAAGGCCCATGGGAGTGGACCCATTTGATGTATTCCAAGGTCCATGGGATTGGACCCATTTGATGTATTATAAAGCCCATGGGAGTAGGCCCATTTGATACGTATAAGGCCCTTGGGTCGAGAACCATTGTGATGCAATCTAGGCCAATGGATTATGACCCATTGCAATGCACATAAGGCCCATTGGTGCTGCCCATTTATGTGGCCCATTTGATGAATAAAAGGCCCATATGATATGGCTCATTTGATGCATTTAAGGCCCAATGGGACATACCTAAAGTCCATTGTAATGTGTGATCTCAATACGGATTATGTACGATATTTACGATGATCATGCCTTGGGAGCAATGTTGGTTTGACGTCCACATTGCGAGTGTAATACTGGTTGGATGTCCACATTACGACTCTCCTTAGAGCCCATTGATAGGCTCATACTTGTTGTGTTTAGGCCGTCTAGGCCCATCTCCGTTGTAAGAATGGTTCATCACTTATTTACATGTTTAGTATAGTTTCATGACTCATAATCATACGCATCATATGTATGCTTGATATGAGAATTGACTGATCATAGCATATGCCTTCAGGCAGATTGTTTATGGGACTCCGATTAGGCGGTGTTGCCCTACATGAGCACACGATACGCGAAGGATTTGCTGCATGATTGGACAATGTGATTCATGCATTTCGCATTGTGTGATATGGTTACTGTAAACCCTAGCGACATCGGGGCCATAGCCTCCACAGACGTATCGTGGTTGGCAGGATTGGATACCGAAAATTTTATTCTACATGGGGTGCTATAAATATCCCCGGGTGAAAGTCTCTAAACCCTTATGGTACCAAGAGGTTGCTCCAACGTCTAGACCGAGTGGGTAGATGAGCGTTGAGTGCCGATTACCAGATGGCTGCGCTCTCCATTGTGTCGTGGTTGGTTGAAAGGGGGTGCGGACTTACCCGCCCGAGAGTAGGGGGCAATGCTAGGCTGAGTTTGACCATCTCGAGGAATGGGTTTGCTATCGACGAGTCGAGCCCGATATTGGCAGACGGATAGTGAGGTCTCTTCCACTTACCTTATTGCGCGCGATGAGGTGGCAATCTGGTTTAGAGTGTACTAGATCCCGATGATATCCTAGATTTGAGTTGTATTGATGTGTGGACATAGATGATGATTTGTATGCTTGAGTTATATTTCACATCGCATGGCCTTGGGATGGCCGATAGCATTCATGTCTTGCATCGCATAGCTTTGATATGGCTAAAGATTTTTCATGGATCCATCTGCACATTCCGCATTTCTCTGATATTGCATGATCATATTACTATCTTGCGCACACACTTTCACCACCCTTTAAGCTTTCTATAAGCTTATGCACGACCGTTGCGTGCAGGTGACGTTGGGGCGCAGTAACGCTAAGGCGGGAGTGCTTTGCAGATTATCTTGAAGTTTTATTCATCATCATTGTATTTTCCTTTATGCTCATTGTACTTGTAAAGTTTTTTATCATAGTGGAAATGTAATGGAATTTTTGGTTGTTGTTTGTGGGTTATGCCTTTAGTTATACTTATTACGAATCAAATTGACTTTAAAAATCCTCCTCGTAGCATCCCAGGATCGGAACCTGGCGAATAGGCGCTAGGAGCCGATAATAGGGTTCTACGGAGGCTATTGGCGCCAGATTTGACGATCGAGAATTTTGTGAGCCCGGTTTCTGAGTTTGGGGCATGACAGTGGGACTATCATGACGTGTTGAGATGTGGAGTCACATCTCAACTGATCGACCCACTCGACCAGTCGAAGGCTGGCTTGACTAATAGTCCAGCTAGCATCAGTTTTTTGGGTCCGAGGTACTCGACTGGTCGAGGTCCCCACTCGACCAGTTGAGGGTCCGCTCGACCAGTCGAGGTTACGCAGATTGGTTTTGCGGATTTGATACGGACTGTGGTAATTTGAGTCTGTTTCGCAGATGTACGAAAGGAAAGTTGTCTAAACTATAAATAGGGGTCCTAGGGTTTATTCTAGGGTATGCAAAAGGTATTCTAAGATGTGAGCAAAGGGTTTTCTCTATACATATAGAGGGAAAAGGTTAATGTATTATTTGTAATCTCGTTTTCTTCATAGTGGAAGTTTGCACCCGTGATTTTTTACGCTTGTTTGGGATTTTTCCACGTATATCTTATCTTGTGGTTTACTTGGTATACTTTGATTCTACTTTTAGATTATATTTCTTTCTATTTATCGTTTGTGGGTGAGATCGAAGATTGGATCTCGGTTCACTGCGTTGTTGGCGTGTTGCGTAACAACTGGTATCAGAGCTATTAGTTTAGTTCTATTGGGAGTGATGACGGAAGAAGGAAAGATTAGAAATGAGAATTTTGATGGTTCAAAATTTGCCTTTTGGAAGATGCAGATGAAGGATTATCTGTATTAGAAGGACCTCTATATTCCTCTAAGAGGAAAAGAGAAGAAACCAGAAAAGATGACAGATGATAAATGGTCTTTATTAGATCGGAAGGCTTTAGGAACGATCCGACTCTCTTTGTCTAAGAGTGTCGCCTTCAATATATCTAAGGTAAAGACCACAAAAGAATTAATGGAAGCCCTATCTACGATGTATGAAAAACTCCCAGCATCCAATAAGGTTCATTTTATGAAACAACTATTTAACATGAAGATATCAGATAGTAAGAACGTGGTTGAATATCTAAATGAATTCAATATAGTCACGAGCCAGCTGGAATCCGTTGACATTATTTTTGAGGACGAGGTCAGGGCATTATTGATCTTGTCCAGTTTGCCAGACAGTTCAGATGGTTTGGTGATTACTATGAGCAATTCTTCAGGATCGACAAAGCTAAAATTTGATGATGTAGCCGATCTAATTCTCAGCGAATAATTTAGGAAAAAAAGGCATCAGGAGTCTTAGGGGATTCAAGGAATGCTCTAAACATTGAAGGAAGAGGAAGATCGCTGAACAGGAGAGGCAATAAACATGGAGGTTCTAAGTCGAGGAAGAAGTTCAAGGGACTAAAAAACAAAGATGGGCGTTGACATTGCTGGAAGAGGGAGCACATGAAATGTGATTGCAAGGCGTTTAAGAAACAAGAAGGAAAATCTTAAGGCAGGAAGGATTCAATGAATCTATTTGAGAAGAGTGACACAGAAGCGTTAATCTTATCTTTTGATGCGAAGAATGAATCTTGGGTCATAAACTTGGGTGTTTCGTTTCATGTTATTTTGTGTAAAGAAGTTCTGTGTGATTATGTGTCAGGTGACTTCGGAAGAGTCTACCTGGGTGATGATGAGCCATGCAGTATTATTTTAAAGGGAGACGTTCATATAAATCACAAATACAGAACGACGTTGAAATTAAAGGATGTCAGAAATGTATCGAGTTTAAAATGAAACTGGATCTCAGTGGGGCAGCTGACCGATATTGGATATGTGACGATCTTCACTAGTAATTCCTGGAAGATCACAAAAGGTGTCTTGGTGATATCTCGAGGCAAGAAGGAAGGTACTTTATACGTGACTTTAGGATCGTATAGTTCACTCGCAGTCACATCAACTGAAATGAATAGGTAGTTATGACATTAGAGGTTGGGACATATGAGTGACAAATGGATGAAAGTGCTATTGTCAAAAGGAAAGCTACCATGACTAAAGTCTATTGATTTGAAATTCTGCGAGGAATGCGTGTATGAAAAGTAGAGGGTAAGTTTCAAGAAGACATAACGCGCTCCAAAGTCACATCTATTGGAGCTTGTAGACACTGATGTGTGGGGATTGGCACATGTATTATCTCTTGGTGGCTCACGTTATTTTGTTTCTTTTATTGATGATGCTAGTAGAAAACTGTGGGTCTATTTCTTAAAGTATAAATCTAATGTATTTGATGTATTTAAAAAGTAGAAAGTAATGATAAAAAAATAAGACAGGTAAAATAGTAAAATGTCTCAGATCAGATAATGGAGGAGAATACTGTGATAAGAGGTTTGAGGAGTATTGTGCAGCAAATATAATCAAATATTAGAAAATGATTCCAGGGACACCGCAGCAAAACGGTGTGGTTGAGCTCATTAACAAGACTATCCTTGAGCGTGTTAGGAGCATGAGGTTATATACAGGGTTGCCCAAGACCTTTTGAGCAGATGCTATGAACAGTGCCGCATATCTCATCAATAGAAGTCCCTCAGCACCATTGGATGATGAGCTACTAGAAGAAACGTGGACTAGGAAAGAGGTGAACCTTATACATCTCAAAGTGTTTGGTTGCACTTCATATGTTCACATTAATGCAGAGCACAGAAACAAGCTGGATGTGAAGTCCAAGAGGTGCACGTTTATAGGCTACGGGTGACATGATTTTGGCTATAGGTTTTGGGATACAGAAAATAGAAAAATCATCAAAAGAAAAGGTATAGTCTTCAATGAAAAAGTGATGCATAAGAATAATATGCAGCAAAACAAGGATGAAGAGAAATAATTCGTAGAGTTGGAAGAGTTATCGAACACGAGTGTTACAATGGTAAAAGATGATCATGCACAGGAGTATTATAAGACAAAGCCACAAACACATGTTATGAGGAGGTCTACTCAGGAGAGGAGACCCACGATCCGATACTCACTCTCCATACATTATCTATTGCTGATAGATAATGGTGAACCAGAGTATTTTGAAGAGACATTACAGTTAAATACACGGGTTAAGTGGGAGTATGCCATGAATGATGAGATGGACTCTCTTGAGTTTAATCGTACATGGGAGCTAGTCACTCTACCTAAGGGTAAGAAAGCTCTTCATATCAAGTGGGTTTACAGACTGAAGGAGGAGCACGATGATTCAAAACGGTACAAGGCTAGTTTGGTTGTGAAAGGGTTCTAACAAAAGGCAGGTATCAACTTCACCGAAATATTTTCACCAGTGGTAAAAATGTCTACGATTTGCATGGTCTTGAGTATAGTGGCTGCAAAGGACTTACATCTAGAGCAGGTAGATGTTAAGACAACCTTTCTTCATGAGGACCTTGAAGAAGAGATATATGCATCAGCCGATAGGGTACGTGACACCATGAAAGGAGAACAAGGTGTGTAGACTGAAGAAGACTCTATATGGTCTGAAGGAGGCCCCGAGGCAGTGGTACAAGAAGTTTGACAGTTTTATGTCAGGAAACAGTTTTAGGAGATCATGCAGACCACTGTTGTTATTTAAAGAAGTTTGATACGTCCTACATCATATTTCTTCTGTACGTTGATGATATGCTTGTGTCCGGTTCAAGCATGAAGGACATCTCATATCTCAAAAGACAACTGTCTAGAGAATTTTTCATGAAGGATTTAGTAGGTACAAAATAAATCCTATGCCTAAGGATAAAGCGTAACAGGAAAAATAAGAAACTGATTTTGATTCAATATGCGAGGTGCTAAGTTAGTTAGCAATCCATTAGACAACTACTTCAAGCTCTCTAAGGAGCAAAGTGCGTAGACGCAGGAGAAATAGGACCACATGGCTAAAGTCTCATACGCATCAGCTATTGAGAGTCTCATGTATGCTATGGTGAGCACGAGACTAGACATTGCTTAAGCAGTGGGAGTTGTTAGCAGGTTCATAAACAACACCAAGAATGAACAATGAGAAGCTGTGAAGTAGATTCTTAGATACTTGGGAGGTACTGTGAATATAGGGTTGTGCTATGGTGGATCAAAAATCAAGCTACAAGGCTATGTAGATTCAGAATTTACAGGAGATATCGAGAGCAGAAGAAGCACTACAGGTTATGTCTTTACTCTGGGTAGTGTTGCAATCAGTTGAGTCTCTCAGTTACAGAAGATAGTATCTATTAGTACAACAGAAGTATAATATGTTGCAGCTACAGAAGCGTGTAAGGAGATGGTGTGGATGCAAGGTTTCATGGAAGAGTTCGGTAAGAAGTAAGCAGATTGCAAGCTGTACAGTGACAGTCAGAGTGTAATACACTTGGTTAAGAATTCATACTTTCATTCAAGGACCAAGCATATTGACATCAGATATCACTTCATATGTTCGTTACTAGAAGATGGATCGATTGTTCTAGAGAAGATTCATATAAGTGAGAATTCTGCCGATATACTGACTAAGGTGGTCACACGGGAGAAGTTGAATCTCTGTTCAGCTTTGATTGGTCTTCAGGCTTGAAGACGGGGAGGTGGTGTACTCCGGATGTAGAAGACGAAGCTTTATGGTGATGTGTTCCTAAGTGAGAGATTGTTGAGATGTTGAGTCACATCTGACAGGGCTACTTGACCAGTCGAGTGCCTTGCTTGACTGGTCAAGTGGGCCACTCGACCAGTCAAGGGCTAGCTTGACTCAAAGTCCAACAAGCTTCAGTTTTTTGGGTCCGAGGTGTTCGATCGGTCGAGGCCCCTACTCGACCGGTTGAGGCCTCTGCTCGACCAGCTGAGTAGCCTGTTCGACCAATCGAGGTTATGCAGATTCGTTTTGCGAATTTGATACGAACTGTAGAAATTTGAGTCAGTTTCGCAGAGGTACGAAAAGGAAGTTGCCTAAATTATAAATAGAGGTTCTAAGGTTTATTTTAGGGTATACAAAAGGTATTTTAAGGTGTGGACAAAGGTTTTTCTCTATACATCTAAAGGGAAAAAGTTAGTATATTGCTTGTAATCTCATTTTCTTCATAGTGAAAGTTTGTACCCATGATTTTTTACCATTGTTTGGAGTTTTTCCACGTATATCTTGTCTTGTGGTTTGCTTGGTATGTTTTGATTCTACTTGTAGATTATATTTCTTTCTGTTTATCGTTTGTGGGTGAGACCGGAGATTAGATCTCGGTTCACTACATTGTTGGCATGCTGCGCAACATGGAGGGCCTACGTCCATTCCATTTATAAAGCTCCATGTGAAGCTGACTCAAGACACAAGTGGGCCACACAAGGAACAGTTGGGACAACCACACCCACCATTGAAACTTTTAAATTGTGTTCAAACTATCAGTCCAATTCAAGACACGGGTGGATCACACAATGAACAGTTGGGATTGTGACATCAACAATTAAAACTTTTATACTGTATGTAGTGCATGCCCACTATACTTTCAATTTATTTATACATGCCCCATCTGGATGAATAGAAACCTAAAATATTAGACCACCACAAGACTTAGACAAGCCACACCATGTGGTTTCAAGCATGAGTTTACCAATGTGGCCCACCTAAGCATTCATAGGCAAGATTTTTGGCCTCCAAGGGTATTAGAAGGGGCACACCGGATTGATGGAATGGATGTCAAGAAAGAATCATAGTGGGTTCCACTTTGTATTCCACAAACATTAATTGTCGAGGAACCACCATATATATATATATATATATATATATATATATATATATATATATATATATATATATATATATATATATATATATATATATATATAATTCAGCTGCTGCTAACTGAAATCGCCTGGTCCTGGGCTGCAACAACATGCAAGGTGAGGTGTACCTAATTCAATGGACAGTTGGGATCTTGCACAGAAATGGATGCATGGACTGGGCATAATCATTGATAGTATTCCTAAAAAAATAGTTTACAATCATGTCAAAAGGGTATGAGAATCCATGGAGAAAATAAAGTTTTCTTTTAATTTGATGTTTCGTGTTTGGATTACATAGAAAATTATAAATTTCATACAGTAATAGTTGTCCCTATCTTGCATGACATTTCTACAGCATAAAATATGACGTAATCATTGTTTACTGAATCCAGGATTGATACTTGCTACACAAAAACACCTTTTTTTTAAAGGGAATTTTAGGGCCTACCAATAAATTACTTTTTCTGCCTATAGCAGTAGATAAGTAACTTATTTGAGATAAGTAAGGTTATGATCAATTATAAGTAGCTTTTTTAGTTAAAGTTGTTTAATCACTTCAATTTAATGAGTGGAAATTAAGATAAGCTACTTAAAGCAAAACTAACTTATGATCCAAACACTCCCTTATCATGAAATTCTTAAGCAACCTTTGTCTTGGAAATGATGCTAGGATGATTGGAAAGTATATTTGGGTGCTTTTTAATGAATGAAATTACAAAAATACCTTTTTTTTAATCTTTTCTTTAAAAAGTTGTGAAAGTCAAGGATTATCAGGCCTACACGTGGTAAATGTATAACATCCAACCCATCCACTATATAAACTCCACCATGGTGATAACACAAATAAAACATCGGGCTAGTTAGATGATCAGATGGGTAACACTTGAATTATGTTATTTTTCAACCGTGTACATTATTTTTTTATGATTTGGCCCATCTTATGATTGGATTTAGTATATTTTAGGTTCAGCTAGTAATAATGTTATTATGCATCTGTTGGACAGGTTGGATGGGAGACGCATACAACCGTGGACAGTCCGCTCAGGATCGACAAGATGGTTAGAGGATTGCATGACCCCTAAAACCTAACTGAAGCCCAAGCCCATTAGCTTTAGGACTACGATAAGGCAGAAGGAAGGGTACCAGCACTACAACAAGTGGGAGTTTCTCGAAAGCGCCGCTAAATAAAATAGCGGCGCTACCCAAGGGCCGATTAATGCGTATGAAGGAAAAGTATTGGCGGCGCTAGGTGAGTTTCAGCGGCGCTTGTATGAGCGCCACTAATTGCAGTTTTTCGCGACGCAAATAAGCGCCGCTAAAAGTTGCTCCGAGCGCTGGTAGAAGTAGTTTGTGAACACTTTTTCTCAAGAAAAAGCGCCGAAAGTTCTACACAAGCGCCGCGAAAAGCGTTTGTATAGATTTGATAGGCCCTAGCATGCCAGTAATTTTTTTTATTATATATAATTCAATCGAAACCTGTATTTTAAAAATATTTGAAACATAAAAATGATGCCATACAAATAAAACTGAATATTAAACAAAATTTATATTACTAGACAATAAAAAAATATATAATATTTATTACAATACACATCTTCAATTTGATGAGTTGGCTAAAAAATATTAATGTTAATTGATAACTAAGACAGCAGATTTCCTTCACTTGAGGGTTATCTGGGGGGCTTATGCCATACAAGTATATCCTGCAATTTGAGTCCGAAGATCTTCTATGCAAATAAACTTCTTCAAAATGTTCTTGGGCATGATGTATGTATAGCCTGTCTCCTGTAATCAGGAATTACTCACATAAGTTCAACCTTGAAAGTTAAAAAATGCATACAATGGAAAATAGCCATAATTATTTACCTTAATGTCCTCAGTGTTTACATAAATATGATTGACTCTAAGATATAGATTCGTCGCTGAAATTGCTCACACACACCAATCAGTTTTAGAACCAAATGCTGCTTGCTCATAGGGGCTCGTTGTGGTGACAATGAGTTCATCGCCGTGCACATTTGTTGTGCTTGTTGTGACTTCTATAAGTTGGCTTGCTTCTTTCGCCTGCACATGAAGATTTGCTAAAGATTATTAGCCAAGTGAAACCGGCAAAGAAGCTTCTCAGCTTGATAGACTTTTATTAAACACATCACCTGCTTCTCAATCTCCGTAATCTGTTGCCTCTGTTGTGAAGGTGGAGTTATCTCAGCCCCCAGTATTATATCATGAATTTCAGACTGTCAGTGCCGAGGTGTTTATATTATTCTTCTTGGCATAATCTGAGAGTATAAGATCTCTCAGAACAACCTCAACCTGCATTGAAGGAGATATTAGCAACTCTCATATATGAAAATTAAGGTAGCAATCACCAGTTCTACTTCAAAATGCATAGGGGTATATGATTTCACACCCTGTAACAGCTATTGGGTCTATCAACACATGATAGACAATTGTAGACTGCCTCGTTGGGGTTAATTCCAATAGGGAGCTACACGATTTGAAATGAGTAAATTTTCCTAAGTATGCATGTACACATTAGGGTATATGAGCATTCATGAATGTATGCATCTAACAGTCTGCGTGCATTCAATAGCATCTTTTTTTAATGTTCAAACCCTGTAAGGGGTGTGATCAATTTAATAGATAAGAAATACCTAGATGCGGGCCATTCCTGGTAATTTTCAAACAACAACAACAACAACAACAATAATAATAATAATACCGGCCCAATTCCTTTTATCTGTGAGATACTACCCTGCATGTACTTGGATATGGAACAAATGGTACCCAAAACTTACATCTCTAGATTTTAGGTCGAAAGCTGTGATGACTACTTATGTGGATGGATGATGATCATCTCCTGTTAAAAGCGAAAGATTTCTTGCTTTAATGTTTTACCAAGAGTTTCAACACGAGGTCATGGGTTCGAGTACCCATTGTCGTGAAATCCCACCATGGTGTGAGTGCGTGAGTGTGTGAGGGGTGTGAGTGCGTGTGTTAAAAATAAAAATTTAAAAAAAAAAAAAATTTTAAAAAAAAAAAAAAAGAAGAAGAAGAAGATCCATGTCGGACCAGTGGATGGTCTCTTTGGGCTGACCTACATAAGACACTGACATCAAAGAAAAGAAATAGTCATAGTGAACCTATCTCAAGAAACTACAAGTAATTAGGGCAACTACATTTAAGATTTAGCTGTTTGGTTCCACAGTATAACACTAGATCAACCCCTTGTGGCTAGTCTTCTTGGTCCTTTGATTTCTAGCATACAGGATTCCCTTCTTGGGGGGCCCATGGTATTCTATGATTCAAACCCTTCATCTGCCAGCCTTGAGAGTAGCTAAGTGATGCACAGGAAATATACCAAATAAGACAATCCTATGCCTTTGATGTTTGGACTTGTCATTATGAAATATGGAATGTTGACGTACTCTTGTCTACATTTTTAGACCACCAAGGTAAGCGTTTGGAACATCTAATCTGGGATATTCCAAGGCATTCCTCTTCCACAGTGAGGAACATTGGATCAGCAGTTTGGATCCCTGAACCACGGGCCAAGCATGCAGTGAATCATCAGATGAGTAGGACTTCGTAATTCCTCTACAAATCTAAGTCACCATTTATTTATTTTGGTTAGTTACAAACATGACTAGTCAAAGAATTCAAGGAAAAAGCAAATAGGAAAAGAGTGTCAGAATACCTGATCGAGTGAGTTGTAGTTATCGGCAATCCTTGAATACCTTCTATTTGATCTGCTCGTCACTTCAGGTTTAGTATAGCTGCTAGCATAGGTACCCAAAACTGCAGTTTCTGTTTGCTTTATCATGTTTTCTAAAAATGTGACAGTGACAAATGAACAATATAATGATAAGGTGGTGACTCTGATAATTTTAAGAGTATTGGATTTCTACTCAAACAACAAGACTTACATCGAAGGCATAGTAAAGAATATGTGAAGTGGTACTTTCAGTGCCTCAGCCACATGCGTATGTCCTCAACAAGCATATATGAATGGGTCAGCAGATGAATTCCAGACTTAAATTGCGCATAAAAGAGAAATATTGACAATCTCCTGGTCCAAGAAAAAAATTATATAAGATATAAATCCACATTGAAAATAGATTTAAAGAAGCGATTTCCTCACATTTGAAGCACTTGAATTGAGAAACAAAACATTAGAATTAACAATTTGCTTGGTAGCAGGAGACAACAATATCTGTACTATTACAATGATTGCAGCCACAATTTGTTTCCAAGCAAATGGGATTAGTTTCCACTTTTCTTTTTTCTTTTTTTTCTTTTTTCAAGTTCTTTTTTAGCAAGCCATACTAACTGCAAATTAAGCTTACTAAAGTCCATACAAAAAAGGAAGACTTAATTAACTAAATTTCTAAAAGTTTTAGAGGAAATGGATGGAGGTCATTAGTAGTAAAACAGTGGAAATCAGTAACAATTCCTTGATTTTTGGGAAATATAGCCATCAATCCAACCAAAAGAAAGCAAAGAAGTAAACATTTTTTGAGATTTCAGAAAATGAACAATCATGTTGGATATGGATATACTGTAATCAGAATGCTCTCCAACCAAAAAAGTAAGAGCCACTAATAGCTTAACAACCAAAAAGTAAGAACACGATTAAAAGAAACTAAAAATCAATCAAAAGAAAGCAAAAAAGTAAACATTTTTTGAGATTTCACACCTTTGCTGCATGGGAAAATCCAGATTGATGAGCTGAATTTCTTGCTATCTCACAGAGATCACAAGCAGTGAGCTTCCATACCTCAAAAAGTATCACTCTTTAAGTGACCTGACCTTGGATGTTTGGACAAAATAGCAGGAATTGAAATCAAATAAACCTGTGCGGCAAAACTATATTCCAGAAACAAGGAGTTGTTGCTCAATGGAGACATCGCCAATCCAATCTGAGAAATAAATGTAATAGATAAGCATTAATCACTTTCACAGAAAATGGGAATGGTGATTCAAATAACAGAACTATAAAACAAAGCTTATTAACATTTGTAGGATAATCACCTGTGCAAGCATATAACAAAATTATAAGGTACTTGATAACAAAAATAAATAAATAAATATATATATATATATATATATATATATATAAGGACGCACTGTCAGCAATTATGTGTCAGGGGATCTTTTCAAAAGTTCTACTTATCAAGACAGTGCAAACAGAGAATGACAAAAACACAATGTCTAATCAATGCTTCTATTACTTACACTTCCTTTCCCTCCAAAGCCTTTTCTGATTTTGACTTTTGAAAGGCTTCTAGCCGTTCTAAATTCTCAAATTACAAGATTATCAGGAAAAACAGTCAAGGTAAATTACCAAAGAAAAAGAAAATAAAAAAGGAAAAAAGAAAAGATGAGAAAAGTTGTACAAATGGAGGTAAACATGGATTCTGTGTTAGAACGAAAAATAGAGAGAAGTTGTACAAATGGAAAGCAACTGACATGCAATGATTCTCTTCTTGCAATTGAACTACCCACCCCTTTTGCTATCATCGAACATGTGCGTGAATGTGGTAACATGTAAACAGGGGCCTGCAATAAAGAAACAACATCCATCATTACATGGCCATACTGCACTTGGGTTGTAATTCTTACAAGGTCATAAAACTGGGAACTATCAATGCCTGAATTGCTGAGAGGGATAACCAATTTATATCTTATTAACCAGAACCATAGTAAAGTCACAAACCCAACCAAAACTGCCTGAATAGCTGAGAGCGATAGCCAATTTATATCTTATTAATCAAAAATAAAGTTACAAGTCACAAACTCAACCAAGACTTTGAAATATTCACAATTATTCTTGCATATAAATAATTTCGAATGCGAAACAGTTCGAACCCTTGTCCTTCCATTTCAATCTACTATGGAAGCTTCTGATGGTGAAAGACAGTAATTTGATGAAGTTATAGAGTCCATCTCCAAGGATAAGAGCTATGGAGATAAAGACATGCAAACCCAATCAGCAATTCATGGTAGAATGAGAAAAAGAGAATGGTTGATGACTTAAATGATTCGGAGATAAAGACATGCAACTATCCTCCACGTACAAACATGGAAGGACCTATTACCATCCACCATTTTCCTAACAAGGCTATATACAGAAGGCCTATAGATTTCTAGTAGCTATAAAATATATCAATGACTCAACAATGTTCTTTTATACACAATTGTAAATGAGAGCGCACCTATAAGCAGTACTGCACATCAACTATCAACTCTATTATCTCAAACCCCTTGTCCAAATGTAAGTTGGGAGCAGATCCCTGACTTCCTCAACATTGCAAGTGTGGCTACAATAACAAATGTACAGAGCTCAAACAAGGACTTTGGGCAGCCTTCATCATCCCATGAATTTTCAATTGTTTAATGGTTGTACAGAGTTGGATGGATCCATCAGCGCATTGTGCACTATGCTAAGTTAATATACATAGATACAAACATGCATACATGCATATATACATATAAATAGCTGCAAAGAGAAAGAAACCTAACCACTTCCATGGCTTACATGAAGTTATATTTCAGGCTTCTAAACAAGAAATCAGTTGTTGTGCACGCCTCTTTGTCAATGAACTAGAATTTGAAGACAAATCAGTAAATCTTGAAAAAGATCCAAGTATTACCTTTGGCAGTTCACAATTACGTCTGATTGATGATGTTCTCCACCCAACAATATCTTAATTGAAACTTAGTCATGAAAAACAAATATAGTAAAAGCAGGGAGCTTAGGAAAAGTTAAATAATCAACAGCAGTACAGACAGCAGCAACAAGAAAACCCGTGAAGGGGATACGATCATAACCAACATTAGAATATACCACTCGGCGTCTGAATGCACACAGAGCAGACCTACATGAGAAAAATCAGTAACAAATAAAAGTAAATCAATAACCCCAATCAAACTTATTTCCTGTAGTAGTAGCAGATGAAACTGATGAAAAGCCTCCAAACAACAAGACCATGAATATGAGCAGCAGAAGAGCATAGCATTTCTTTCCCATTTTCTGAAAAACATGAATGAAGTTTGATTCCACGGAGAAGCATCAAGATTCTTGTCATACTGAAAAACACATTCCACGGAGAAATTTGATTTGCAATCTAAACATGAATGAAGTTTGAAAACCACCCACTAAAAGCCTAATATAGCATTAGTACTTTGCAAACCGTCACAATTCATCTTCTAAAAAACTTTTCAGCATTCACTGTTACCACAACCCAAGCATTAGTTTCAAGGAGACAATTCAATTCCTTGTCTTCTACAGAAGTTTCATAGTTTATAAAGGATGGGTTGCACCACCTTCAATGTGATAATGTAGGTCACAATTGTGCTTATCTAAGGCACATGTTAGGTGAGATCCCATGCAAATTAACTCTATAGTCACATTCTTTGAGCATGTCCAAGTCATTGTCATTAAGACTAGCTAGCTCTGTTCATAGATGTCCCATGGTGATGCAGTAGAGTAAGTCCCTGTTCACTATCAGTTTCTCAAGTCTTTCTAACATTACGCTAAGGAATCAAGTCTTTTTAATGTGAGGTGCATCATCATCATATCAAACTTAAATTAATTGAAGGGAAAATGCCAGTCATACACTTATATTTGCAGTATAGTTACAGTTATCATGAGACATAATTTTCATGACTTTTTCTTCTTTAAAAAAATAATAAATAATAAATAAATAAATAAAAACCTTACCCCAAATAACTTTTTAGAGGAATGAACTAGCTCCAGTGCTGCTAGTCCTCATGGTGACAGGGTGTTTTGTCTGATGAAGAAATAACTTTTCCATCTCCAAATGCAACAGATCAGCCTAAGTTCCACCTACAACAATAGCTTCGATGAGGATCTAGGTCCCTTGCAGCTTCACCTTCTGTAGTACCTACATCAGCAACTTCATCCCATGCATACTTGAGGTGGCAGTGGGTAGTGAACTGGTCATATCGTTGCTTGGGTGGGGTGGCTGGATGTCCTCTGTTTTGATTATGCTATCTGGAGTAGCGGGGATGCGGGTTGTAGGTGGAGTTGTTGATTTTGTTTGGTAGGTAATGGTGTTGGTGGGCCTACTTGGTATGATGGTTGGTTAGGTGTGATAGTAGTGTTAATGGAAGTAGTTGGTCTTTCGTTTGTCTTTTGTTTGTTGAATGTGGTTTGTTCGTGCATTTCTTACAGTTGATCAATTGAAAGGATATTCTGGGATTAGTCTGTTCATGATGGGAGCTGTCACACCAATGTTTAGCATATATAAACCATGACTCCAAATATACAAATTAAGTTCCAAATGGGGAAGTTCCCTAATTTGAAAGAATAAGGAATTCAAACCTCAATATTTACAATTTCATATATTCGTGAACTCAGCTTCAAGAAAAACTTGACAATCTGGCAGAGTGGTGGACGATGCACAGACAGAAATTAGTAACAACTTACAAGTTGCATACGTAGCATACAATTAATTCAAATTAAGCTAGCCAAATTATGGGTTCCTGTTTCGATGTATCATGAACCAAAAATCAAGATTATTTGCTATCTATGAATATTAGATTGGTGGATACTAATTGGCTGGTTAAAAATAAAAACAAAAATGTTCAATGGTCCTGTTTCAACAAACAAGGGTCCAAAAACCAGAGGTTAGGATTGTTCAAGAAATATGATTTATGGACTGAACTAACGATGGTTTGACAGTTTAGTAGATTTAGTTTGAATTAAATGCATGCTATGTATGGGTGCCTGTGTATCAAATCATCCTGATAAATAAATAAATAAGTGTAGTTATTTGACTTTGCAACAAGTGTACCCGAAGTTGCTGTTTATACTGGCATTGCTAACAAAACTTCTTGGAATTGAACTGCAAAGGATGGAATCTGATCAAGGCGAAAAACCAGCCTCATAGCATTGCTCTTAATCTCATCGACTTCCTGAAATTGAACAGTTAATGAGATAAATATAATTTAATGAGTTCGTGAAAATAAACTGCATTTGGAAAAAAAATTGCAATTAGAGAGAAATCCTTTGTAACCATTGTTTTGTTACAAACAACCACTTAAACTTGGTGTCCCACATTAGCACCCAAATTGATAGACACATCAAAGGCCCAACCCAATAAAAAATTAAAAGAATAATACATCAACATAGGACAGTTGTAAGAACTTTCATTACCTGTGAATGAACTTCAGTTTAATATAGACACAGCAATGACTATTACTTCTAATGGTAGATTCATAACATCTTTCTGACATTCACTTGCTCTTGACAGTGTGTGCAGGAGAACTACAGGTCTCAAGCATTCACCAGCAATAACAATTGATTCCCTGGTCATGGCTTTCCAAATTCAAGAGGATAAGATGAAATGTAGTCTCCTTGGTACGTAGTTTGCATCCCTTCCTACTCGCTACTATCTAGATGATGATAGTCACATATTAGAATCATTGATATGACCTGCATATTGGAGTCCATATGAAATACAGGAGGTATACACAAGGGGCTTTTTAGTTTTTATGAATGGGGCCATTATAGTGACCTAAAATGATGATATTATGGTCCAAGCACCAAAAATCTGAAAGAGGGCTAAAAAATCCCTCTGCTTAGTTACATCCACACAAAACATTGCTTGTTGTGCCATTTCATCAAACAATTAGCATGCATGCAATACAAGAGGTATTACACAGGGGGCCTTTTAGTTTTCACAACCGTGGCCATTTTTAAGTGACCTAAAATGATGATCTTATGGTCCACGCACCAAAAATCTGAAAGGCAAAACAAAATCTGAGAGAGAGAGAGAGCTTAGAGAGAAAACCCTAATGTAAGCAAAGAACAGAGAAAGAGCAACATAGAGAGGAAGAGATCGAACCTGTAGATAGGAGCCTCAATTCCATCGATTTCAAAAGATCAAACCTGTGCGAATGACAGATCTTTGTTGATTCAAGTTCGAAAATTGTCAAAAATTACAAAAGAAATTTGTAAAAGGAAATCATATCGTCAAGCTCGTTCTCTGATTTTTGGAGGAAGGAAGGCTCTTTAACTCCTCGATCGCTCTTGCTCCTGCTAAAAGGCTTGAGCTTTGGAATGTAGGTGTTGCTTCTCTGAGCATTGCAGAGCATAGAAGCAACTCTCGATCGAGAGATTTCAGAAGTATCTAGAAGAAATGATGATAAAGATGAAGGAAAAGGAAAAGATGTTATCATCTTTAGAGAGAGCTGCAAGTAGAAGGAGACATAAAGAGAAATTTTAGGGTTTTTTTTTTTAGACGAGAGAAATGAGATAAAAGCTAACGAATTTGTGTTTTCCTTGGACTTTAACCAGCGGACATTTCCCTCATTAGGGCCAACCTCACGAAGTCATCGGTGATTGATACCTAATGGGGCAGTTTTATGTCAGCCGCAAGTAGAAAAGCGCCGCTAACTCTCACTTATCTTGTAGTGCAGAGGTATACCGGCACTCCATCAAGGCCCTCGGCAAAAAAAATGGCACCCATCCACATGGCATCGCCTGCCACAATGAATCTCGATAAATTTTATTGCGGGTCAGGTGGTGAGGGAAAAAGCATCAATGCCTTGGGAACCCCCCTTAGGATGAAATGACCCCTCTACTCTTAGATTTGCCTAAAATTACGTATCCTGCTATAGCACGCCATGTGGTACACCCATACTATATAGCCAATCACAATCCTTAAAATCCTTTGTAGCCCTTAAACTTTTCATCAATCACCAAAATGCTATCCAAAACAATTATAAATACTCCTCTATAATCATTTTCAAACCATTTTTTATCTTTCTAATCTTCCATTACTCAGCATTACTAAGAGAGCTTTAAGAAGGAAGAGTGAGAGTGGGGTCTAAGCCACCCATCTACCAAGGAGAGAAGAAGAGTGAAAGAGAGAGCCAACCAGCCTTAGGTTAGCCTCGCCAAGTCATAATACTAACCACTTGAGCCGTCAAAAGGCCGATCAAATCCTTACGACAACCCGTTCACCCACTTGTTAAACTTTGATCAACTTTATTTATGCTTGCATCTGCATCATGCATCATTATCTCAACTCTCAACTCTCCATTCATCTAGTTGATTCAAGTTTATCCTCTGCAGCTTGTCAGAATTTCAGATCTTTCTCGTAAAAAACTTGGGTTAACTAAAACTCGATCGCTGTATCAAGTGGGTGAGTCCAGGTAGAAAAGTATTTTCTAGTTCATTGCTTGAAATAGGCATCGTATTTCCACATTGAATTTCGCACACTACCTTATATTGTTTATACGCAAAAACTAGTCCAATTCATTAAATTTCACTATGTCCTAAGAAGTAAAGATGGTACATTCATACGAGTAGAGATAGTGCCTAACACCTTTCCTCTTTATCGTCGTAGTCCCTTACCCAAAATCCCATATCGCAAATCAAGAGTCATTTTCTGAACTCCACCTTTTGTTGACGAGTGGTTGCAACCACCACAAAAACAGAAAACTTTAAAACTAAAAGAAGAAGAGCATTGAACTGCTGTATTGGAATGCTAAGAAACGATTACACTGGCGTCATTTATAAGTTTTTCTCCTTACGTGAAAAGACAAAAAAATTCCCATCTAGATGCTTCCTAAGGGCAGCTAAAGAAAGAAAAAATTCAAAAAGAAATATACTATTTATCTTAACATAGCTAGCAATCTAAACTTAGAAAAGAAATCTAATCTTATAGCTAGCTCACACGGTTTACACAGCTAGCTCATATAATTCTCACACGGTTTTGGATTTGCACAAATCCTCCACCGTATCCAACAATTTTAAGGTAGGAAATCCATTGATTCTCCAACTTAAGTCTTCTAAAAGGTCTAGCTAACTGTGGAAATCGGTATAACTAGCTAGAGGTGATTCTAAGTCAAACATATTACATTACAAACTACAAATATGCAAGAAAGCCTTAAAAAGGTCCGCATGAGCATGACTTGCCTGATCTAGCAACCACAACCACGTGACCCACGTAATCTCAATTCTCTACTTTGTTGTAAGGAAAAATAAAGGGTAGAAATGTAATTTCTCTATCAGCGTATAAATTCTTTGAAGCATTATTTAGTAACATCCAAATCCTTGAGAGACTTTGGGGGGTAAATATTCCTTTTTTAATCCACCAATTCACCTGCTATAGTGTTAGAAAAGTAATCATTATGTTTACCCATTTTCACACCATGAACTCGTGGTGTGTAAACAAACTCTCATGAGTGATTCTAACTGCTTTACAATTACCTTTTAGACAAGAATAACAATTTATTCAGGCAATGCTAGTCCATGGTGATTCATCGTTCATCTGGTGGGCTAAATTATGAGATGAGTCCCACCTATGAAAATAATGAACTACCATAAAAAAAAACCTTAAAATTCATGTGGTGGCCATCCGATGGTTTGCTTGCCCTAAATTAATTATATAACCGTCCATCATCATAAATCAATCATCCTAAGAATAAAATAAAAATTAAGGCCATATGTCTAGGAATAAAAGTATATGACCATGCATAAGGCAATGGTTTCTTCAAAACTTGTCTAAGCCCATCCAAGAAAATTGGCAATAAATAAGAGTATAGCTAGCAATAGATGATCATTTGATATATTCTTCTCCACACTGGATCCTGCACGTTTGGAACAAAAATAAAAAGAGTGTTAAGTTCAAGTTCCAAGCTTTAATATATAACTGAATTTTAATTAAAACTAAGAAGTTTTGTTAGAGAGGAAATGTTTATGGAATTAAGACAAATTCGTGTATTCTAATTCAATTAGAACATTGTGCATGTGACACAATTGTAGTATACCACTCCTTACAAGATTTTAGATGAATCACAACTGAGTGGGGTCCACTGTTACTGCCAATCATACTATCCAATCCTTAAGATAATTAATCTAGATTGTTGATAAAAAAGGCTCACCCTATAAAATTCTCACACATCCGCATCATATACGGCCAGCGATGTTTTCATAAAAGCACAAAAATCAAACCATTTTCAAGTGAATAGAAAATTTTGGCGAGATTTACATCTCCAAACTTTGTATAATGGGAGTACCCACTTTTGGTTTTATATAGAAAACACCTTATAATTGTTAGTCAAATACAAATACATATTTTAAAAAAATAATAATAAATAAATTAAAAAAAATTCTATTTATCTGTAAACACTTCAGCACTTAAAGTCGAACCCAACATAATGTAAGTAGTTTATATATGAAACTCTTTATAAATGTAAAGTGTAATCACTTTAAGTGTTTGCCTGGCTAGGCTCAGCATTTGGTCTTTGCTGGACTAGAGCCAATGATGTGTTGTTGTGTTAAAGTCTCTTGATATACATTGATTTCTCTAATGACTCAAACTTTCGAAGAAAGTGGCTGTTTGATATAGTAGGTCACTGTTATGAAAAGAAAGACGATTTAAGGACACTTGTGAATAGCCCCATTCAATCTATTACGGAGTCTGGAAGCAATTTTAGATTCCGATCATGTTTCTAGGATAACCCAAAAAAAACTATTTATATAACAGAATTTATCGTTGATAAAGTGGTCAGTGCATAAAATTCCTAATGGGTCAGCTCTGGCCCAGCTGCCCTGTAAGGCTAGGGGCCAGGGCTGAGCGAGGACCATAGACCCAGCCCATTGCCACCCCTACGTGCTACATATAATGCAGAAGGTTATCAGTTCATGATACATATACGGATGAATTTGTGTATGTGCGTATACAATATATAATCAAGACTTATCCGATACACCACCAGACCACTGCAGCCATATTCATGCACTCAATCGTACACGTGGTACACTAACTCCATTTGAACGGTCCAAATCACTGATTCTCTATAGATAGGTCATGACCCAAAAATCATATTGTTGACTGTTCTAACCACTGAGTGTTGGCAGATTGACAAATTTGAAATGCTGCGTGTATATTTTTTAACTGTTGATTAGATGACCACTCGTCAGCCAGTCAAAATATCAACCTGGTGTAATTTCGGGTTCGTGAGGGTCCCATGATTTGGACGGTTAATTTGAATAACATGTACATCAAACTCTACCACAATATCAGTGTTTTGATTTAATTTTCTCATAATAAGGTTTATAAATACTCCAAAATAAGGACTTACGTGCTACTAGTTGGACCACTAATTCCACCATCCAACCATCTTCGGATAACCAATGTTCACGCCTGTATGAAATATTCTAAACCGTCCAAAAAGTTCGACCCAAAATGAAGATCACCTAGTTCAAAACCCAGGCCGATTAGCCATCAGGTATACTTTGTATCAGATCGGTAGTTGCACATTGTTTTTCTATGGTCCGGATCAATTGATGAATAGCGCAGCCCAATTTTATTATCAGGAGATCATCACGGTGGATTCAACATTTTGAACGGGTTGGATTTCGTGAACGATTGGCATATTGACACTTCTGGACTAATTAGTACCTTATCGTCCAATTAGTTCTACGTGGGATCTCTAAAATTTATCATAATATCTTACCATTTTTTCCGGAAGGCGATGCAAGGTTAGAACAGTCCCTTCCAAGAGAGCCTGATAAATGATTAAAAAAAAAAAAAACGTCAAAGTAGCATATAAAGAGGTATGGGTAGTCCCACAAGCACTTTTGCATGCAGCACACGTGCCAACCTGTCATGTTAGCTGTGTATAAGGCAGTCCCCATCGTGAAGATGACTATATCTAATCATGACCGTCTACTTATCAGGTGGGCCTACACCGTAAATTGCATCTAGACCACCATTTTTTTCTACACGGTCCATGAGTGGCCTACGTACGTATTAGGCAACGGTCAGATGTACCCCATGCATGCCTTTGCATGTGTTCCGCATGTAAAGATACATGTGGGGTTAATTAATAATTACTGATTCAACTAATATAAATAGCGCAGCTCCCAGTTCTCTATTAATGATTAATGGTGAACTTTTCTTTTGTGCATGGAATTTGTACAATCCCATGGTTTGGTAATCTAGACCATTGAGCTTGTGGCTCCCATCACGGATGGACCGTGCCTAAAGAATCCCGTAAATTGGACGACTCAAAACTTTTCAATTGTTGGCATACATAAACACCACACCAACAATCTACATTTTCTGGGGGAAAAAACAAAGGTAATTGGGTGGTTATGATCATCCAATTTTAGAGATTTCTGGAGCAATGAGGGCCACCACACCAATGGCTTGGGTAACCCATCCCCATCCATGGCCCCCATTACGAACTTGGTGCACAATAGGGAGTTCCCGATTACTGACTAATACAGTAATCAACCTCTAATTACCATTAATCTCAGGAATTGCAATTTAACATGAATGAAATGAAATAGGATTAGCTTTTTTACATTGCTTAAGACACGCAGAGGCATTACTATTCCCAAAATTAGTTGATCCCGGGCTGCAATCGCATCTGTACCCGTATCCGTCAGAGGTTTCTACGCAGGATCCATCACCACAGAAAACGTAACTACAAGCTGCAAAACGAGCATTGTTTTATGCATCTAGCTATCTATGAATTATATATATATATATATATATATATATATATATATATATATATATATATATATATCATGATTGAAATAGATATGGTCCAGTGCTCTCATAGCACTATAAGTTATAGTGCTTGGGACACTTCGATGGACCAATCCATTAATCTAGACTGTACATTTGGTTGATCAGCTCACAGTTCATGAGCTACCATTTACAGCATTATGCCGATGTGATAAATAAGAACCATTTGATTAGTCGTCTTTGAGGGACCATTTGGATGAGAGTAAAAGGAGGTGAATGGAGGTAAATGACATTTGAGATATATCTAGATGGGAGTAAATGCATGGTAAAGAAATTAAATGAAAAATAAATGGGCATGTAAAAGATATCAACTCCATGAGAGAGGATTGGTAAGTAAATGGGATGAAATATCCTTTAGAGCTTCCTTAAAGAGTAGTGGGAGGAAACAAAGGTTTTGCTACATACATACCTGTGGCATGATGATGATACTTCAAAACAATTTAATTATTGACTACATCAATAAAATCATACTAATAGAATGATCCAAACCGTTCAAAAGTAGGCTATCTAAATGGATGGTTATAAAATATAGGTAAATTACCTGTTTGTGATCCTTACATTTGTAGCTCACTTGATGCTATTAATTTCCTCATTTTTAGGTAAGGTATGTATTTCAATGAATGTATTACAATCATTCTATTAAATATTTTTTAAAAAAAATTACACAATAAATTGAAACATTAAAACTGATTTGGGATATCACATAAGTTCCTTGAAATTTTTCAATGCCATTTCAATTCCTCTCATTTACTCTCATTTAAACATAATATTTGGATTTCAAATGTATTTCATTTTCTCCAATCCAAACACAACTGAGTTAATTATTTACTCCTAATTCATTTACCTCCAATTTCATTTACCATTTACCTCCATTTATAAGCTCCCAAATGAGCCCATATGAATAGTTAAAATAATTTACACAAATATTGGTCTAATTAATCAACAATTTAATTCATCTACTTGTTGGAGACCATTATATGGATTGCTTATGATTCTAAAGAATCACTGTTGTTAGGTAACTGCAGTAGCCATCACATCCATGGCTTGGAACAAGGAAATCCAGTCAGTGTGATTTTTGCATCATTGCCTGAGAAATGTGTTCTAAACTTAGTGGACAGTTCATATAATGGATCCATTTCCAAGTATCTAAGTGCATCTAAATGGAACTAAGGGCGCCGGAGAACAAGGGTCGCGATATGCGGTTTGATTATGAATTGCTGACAGCAACGCTTTTCTTCTTGTTTAGGTAATGTTTCGATTTTCATATTTCTTGAACCAGAGATCCATTGGATTTTTAGAACCCATGAATTCCCTACCATTTTGGAAATTTTTCTTTTTTCATTAAGGAATATTCCTCTTTTTTACCACTTCCAACAACTTCGATAAGTTACTAAATGAGAGGATTTTCATGCATTACACAATGAGGCCCCACAGCCATGTGTTCTAACCGGCACTATTACATATAGTGCTTTGAGAGCATTTAGAGCATTTCTCATGTTTAATTATCTTAAGCTAGAAAAGTTAGATTAGGAAGCATTTAGGGTATTTCTCATGTTTAATTATATTAAGATAGAAAAGTTAGATTAGGAAAATACCCATGAGTTTGATAGAATCGAATATAACATTTTATACAGTGCTAAACACAAATATACCACAAGTGCCAACGTGTCATCTGAATATTTATAGGTGGTTTCCCGAGTCCCAACACCAAGCAATTGATTCAAAGCTCAAAACCCATTTACTAAGAAGGCCAGTAATCCAAATCCGAGCCCAAGCCGTCCACTAACAAATTAATTACCATGTATTTAGCTAGGGAGCTTATTTTCAGGCTCACCACTGGAACTATAAAATAGGTTTAAGCTTGTTATGAGCCCATCGGGTCAGTTAATGGGGCCAGCCAAAGCTCAAACTATTTACTTAGCGGGGAAGTGTTTTATGGCTTCAACCTATCTAACAAGTGTCCTTGTCTTGGTGGTAGACTTTTAGGAGTTTCAACGCGAGGTCTTGGGTTCGAGTTTCCATAGGTGGTGAAATTCCACTACGGTGCCCTTACTTTCTGACAGGTCTATGTTCGGTGGAGTCCATGGTGATCCTGAAGGAGCAGCGCTGACACCGCAGTCATAGTTAATTGTACCTGCAAATCCACCAAATTCAAGATCACCAAACTGTTTCCATTTTACTTTCTTCTTCTTCTTTTTTTTTTTTTGCAAGAGAGTTCCTTGCATGTGGCGTGAGTGGGAGAAAGGAGATTATTTTCTCCTTGATCTCTCTTATTTTGTTTTTGCCCTATAATCGTGGGTAATATTGCCAAACCACGTAGGAGAGAGTACTTATATTCTCCTTGATCTCTCTTATTCTGTTGCTGCCCTATAATCGTAGGTTATATTGTCAAACCACGAAGAAAGAGTGAGAGAAAGAGAGAGAGAGACTGACAGTCGGGGATGGTGCATGGGGGATATGTCCAGGACTCGACCTTGAGCGGGTACTGCTTCCATCCAGGCTTGCACTCGCAGTCAAAAGAGAAGGGGCTATCCTCCGTCGCCTTACACTTTCCGTGTCCGCAACTTACAAATGAACACACTAAACCTACAAACAGGGCCACCACGGCCGTCAACAACAACGAGTAGAAACACGACAACAGGAGTTTTTCTAAGTAACTTCACCTTCGTCAGCTCTCAGGCTACCAGTGAGCGAGACGAGGAGAAGAAAATAGAGAGGCAGGAGATTGGGGTTCAAGTTCCTCATGGCTCTGAGATAGAGAGGAATGGATGGTTTAGAACTTTATAAGGCTTTTGCAGTGTTGAAGGAAAAAAACGACAGACTTGGGTGGCGGAAGCTACGAGAGACGGAGAGAGAGAGAGAGAGAGGGGAGTGACTCCGCGTACGGATTTTTATTTTTATTTTTAATCCAGCCGGCCCATGCAACGCAGCAACTAACAAGGGCGGACAATGGGTCAACTTTGCGTATGGATTTTATTTATTTATTTTTATTTTTATTATTTTATTTATCCAGCCGGCCCAGGCAACGCAGCAATGGCGGAAAATGGTTCCCATGAACTAAGAAGCTGAGTCAAGGGCCAGTGAAACCCTTTAGTTAACGAACCATGCTCACTTGCGCGCGAGGCCCGCTATCCAAATCATCAGCTCGGATCATACTTCCCGGCAGTCGGCTAGGTGCAACAAGCACGGGCTCATGACCATTTCTAATCAACCCCAAAAGCCAGGCCGTGATCCTGTTGATCGAGTGCCTTTAATCCGGTGAAATAGCAAAGCTTTTGATTCGATCGATGGGTTTGTCGGCTCGATTAATAGGCTTGCCAATTTCGGTCAAAATAATCCCCAAAATTTTATATCGCTCGCTAGAGATTTTTCAACCTTTTTGATTCGATTGATAGATTTATTGATTCGATAGGTGGTGCATGCATCGAATCTTGTCAATTCGATCGACTGTGTTTGCGCAAGTTTTGCATATGTACAGGTTTTGTTTTAAATCAGGTATGTGAGTATAAATAAGGTCCCCTAATTGAGATTAGGGGATGTAATACCTAGAGCTGGAGAGCCAAAGGGGTTGTGAAAGGGGATCATAGGGTTTTTCATTTGTAAATTATTCCTTCTCTTCTAGCTTTCTTGTTATAGTAGATTGTTTGTTGCTTTATACTATGGTTTTTACCTGCAAGGATTTTTTACATAATTTTTTTTTGTGTTTTTTATGTGTGCTTAGATTTTTCTTTCTTTATGGCTTGTTTGATTTATTTCTAATATTGCTTCTACACCCAACAAGCGTTATCGAAGAGTGTCACAATGCTACATGTGGTATCAGAGCATAGGGTTTGAGTTATAAGATTGAATCTAAAAACATGGCATCGAGGGGATCGAATATGAAATTCGAGACAAAGAAGTTCACATGTAAAAATAATTTTGAATTATGAAAGTTGAAGATGAAAGCTCTCCTAATTCACCAAAAGGTACCGCACATACTCTTTAGAAAAGTAAAATATCCGAAATCGATGAAAGAAGAGGATTGGGATGAACTTGGTCAGATGGCGATTGACACAATTCAATTATACTTGGTGATGAAGTCCTTTGTAATGTTATTGATGAGACGATTATGGGCAAGTTGGAGAGCATCTACATTGATGAAATCAGTCAGCAATCTACTATATCTAAAGAGACATTTTTATACTCCGAAGATGGCAAAAGGGTCAAATCTCTCTGAGCATATTAACACATCCAACAAATTGATTTACAAAATGACAAACGTAGAGGTGAAGATCAATGAAGAAGATAAAGCCCTAATTTTATTCACATTTCTTATGGAATCCTACGAAAATTTGGTCAATACTTTGTGTTATGGTAAGAATACTGTAACACCTAACCCAATCAGAACAGTGTCCTAAGGTGTCCACGTGGGACTTGCTGCAGGACTGCTCGATTAAACCACTCGTGTGAGGGGTACCACTAAAAAATTAACCTAGTTTACCCTATTAAGGCAGACAAGTCTGGTTGTGTTCCGGCCAAATACGGGCCATCAAGCCAAACAACCTTTTTGTGCTTGGCAACAGCCTGTGCGGACTGTGCAACGATCGAGGAAGGTCAGAAAAATCTAAAAATTAAAAAAACTGCAGATCTCACTGGGCTTGTGGTCCATCGCGGACCACAGACTCAGCAGATGCCTAGAAATTAAATTATCCACGCCGTCCTAACCGCACCTGCCAAGCGTGACTCACCCCAACCTTGACTGAAAGGCTAGAAATTAAATCTTTGACCCTTTTAATGAAACTGAGATATTAGGCCTTACAGCCGTCGGATGTCTTCTACATTCACGTTGAAGGCTGAAAACATTTTTCCACGCCCATCCACAAAATTTGAAACCCGATTGTGGAACGGTGGCTGTTGATCGCAAATTGAACCTTTGCTATAAAACCCTGCATCTATTTGCCTTCAAACTTTGCACAACTCTTCATCGTGCTATGGAGCACCTATCTTATAAATTTGGTGGCCAGGGAGCATCAAAACCGCCTTAATAGCCAAAATGGACTCCACGGGGTCATTTAAAGATCGAAACCGTATGATAAAATCCCGCATCCATTTGTCTTCAAATTTTGCACAGCCCATCATCAGACCATGGGCCACCGCGCTATAAATTTGGTGGCCAGGGGCGTATCAAAGCAGCCCTAGAACCAAAGAGGGGTCCTAGAGGGCTGTTGAAGGGAATTGTTAGAACTTAAGATCATTTGGCCCAAATCTAGGAAATAAAAATCCTAAAGCTCTCTCTCACACCCTCCCACTACCACTCCAACAACAAAAGACAGAGAAGTGAGAAAAGAGAGAGGAAGAAGAGAAGAAAGGAGAGTGTGGTAGGAAGTGGGGCCGAAGAGAGCTTGGAACCTTAGAGAATCACCTTCCTCTTCCCCGTATTCACAACTACAAGCAACTTCCAACCGATTGGGGAGGTAATCACTTATCTTTTTAGATACCCCTTGTGTTGAACTAGGTTTTGCATGAAATCCTAACATGCAAATGCATTGACTCAGGATTCCAGCCAATTGACCCGCAAATTTGACATTTTTAGGTCGTTCCCTCAAGCACTGAAAGATTCATAGGTGCGGACTATTATTCTTAGGTAGCCTTGTATCAATTCTAGGGTGAAATTAATAATTACAAATGTTAGAGTGATATGCTTGAGTAATCTAGAGAGAACCTAGCCAAGACCCTACATGATAAGTCCTCCTAAATTCTATGAAATGATTGAGTGTTGTTTATTTGTTCTTCAAGATGATTGGGCTCGATTTTGGTATATCATGTTCATCTCATATACAATCCTAGTATAACCTTTCTTGTGGCATGCACGATTGCATTAATCCTTTTTGTATGTTTGTTATATGAATAATGTATAGTTCTTATTCTCTTCGTTAACTCCACACAACACACATACACATTAATTTCATATGATTGTTAGTTGTTGTAGCTGTAGAAAAATCTAAATTTTTATGTTGATATATGAGTGTATGACATTACTTGTGTTAGAAGACGAACCCTAAATTGTTGGGGTATTATTGAATACCATCAAATCCCTAAGTTAGTCAGGAAACTAAAGTGGGAGAAGGTGGTCCCGTTGGAATGATCATCCTGTAACTAGACCAGCGGATTTGAGCGGATGCGAATGGGCTACAGCAGTCGGACTACATGGGTTGCTTGTACCCGATATCATTCGTTACATACTCGCCCAAACTCGCACAGTCTAATTCACTTACTGACCAAGCATATTTGTTAACCATGTCTGTTCACGCCTGTATAGAACCTGAAACACCCTTCGCCCACTAGAGCCCATTAATAACCATTTGAAATCGATCCACAGTCTCGAGGGCCAGGTATGGTGGAATAGGACACTATGTCTGAGCTGTCAGCCTATGCTAGTGTGACGAGCCTTCTCGTAGTGACCGCGAGCAATCCCTCTTCTCAGCACTCCCCATGTGCTTAAAATTGAGGATAGAGAACCTGATGGGATCAAGGATTGAGGGGTCCTGGCTTTGGGCATTGAAGGGCCTTGGCCTCGCCACCAGTTGAGGGCATTGATACCGTGGGGTGTACTAATTTCTCCAATCTTCTAGTTGAACGGAATTAATTAAAAACTCGGCTAAGATGATCACGATTGCATCGCACTAGATAGGTTGGCGACTCGCCAATTGAGGTTGCAATAAGGGAGTGTTGTTTATACGCGATCATTAGACAAAGTCGCTCGAGGGAGTGTTATTACGAGGCCTGTATCATATCATATATCATGCTTATGCATTAACAAGATTAGCTACGAATTTATGAATATTTGTCTTTCATTAAATTTATCATAGAATTGATTCCTGTTGTAACTTAAGGCTAATAGCACCCATTGAGTTGATCACTCACTCTCACTCTGAGATGGTGTTTTAAAACACCAACCAGACTCTTCACTAGCTGCAGGTAACACTGAGTTCGATGAGTCGTGCGGTGCGATCATTGAAGAGGAGGATGTGTTGTCCTACTTCCAGCTGATGGGCAGCTCACCATAGATTGAGTGGGCAGATTTTGGGTCGCTAAGTAGTAGACTCAATGCATTATTCTTTTGGACACATTATTTTTTTTATATTTTTCCGGGCAACGCCTTGTGCAACCTGTTAATATATTTTGTAGACTTTGACACATTTAGCCACTTCCATTTCAGTAGACTAGATGTGATTGTGATTCATGTTCCAAGTAATTCCATACTGCTCATTAAAATGGATTAAACACAAAACAGTAAAATTGATTATAAGTGATACCCAGGAACTTTGGAGTCGAGTTTATGCATGACCTCCAATTTTCAAGGCGTTACAAATACTTTGGATGTCGAGACCGTTATCTCAATCCTTCAGTTAAAGCAATTGAGAAGGAATAGCGAAAGCGGATGTACTTCTACAAGTGCACTATTTGCTCAAGGAAAACTATCTAAGCAAGAGAGTGGAAAGTCACGATTGAGATCCAAGTTGAAGGGCAAAAGCAAGTTGAAGTGTTGGAATTATGGAAAGATGAAATATATGAAGAAGGATTGTACATATCTAAAATTCAGAAGGAGGAAAAATTAGATGATTCGCCGAAAGAAGTCAATTCACTGGAATTGGGTGAAGGAATGAGTGGTTGTGACATATTGTGAGTGTCCAAAGTCAGCCACTTTTATCATAAGTGAATTTTGGATAGGGGCATCATACCATATGTGTCATCATCGGAGTTGGTTCACCACATCTAGTAAGTATGATGGTGTCTTGGTTCTTATAGGCAATGATCATGCCTGCAAGATGGTAGGAATTAGTTCGGCTCACATCAAAATATTTGATGGGGTGGAGTGTACTTTGACCGATGTGAGGTATGTTCCGAATCTGAAGAAGAACTTAATCTCTCTGGGAGCTCTAAATGCACTCAAGTGCAAGTTCATCGATTATGAAGGTGTCCTGAAGGTTTCAAAAGGGGCACTTACAATTATGAAAACATAAAGGAGCGAAAATCTTTACAATTTGATTGAAAATACCATATCGGATGGAGCTACAACGTTTGTATGTGGCATGCACACCTAGCTAGGCCACATGAGCAAACGCAGTATAAAGGTACTTTTTAATCATAATTTAATTCCTAACTTTAAAAGTTTTGATTTAGATATATATGAGAATTGCATATATGATAAATAATCAATATTGAGCTTTAAATTTGAAAAACATGTTAGTAAAGGTCAGTTAGATTATGTGCATTCGGATGTGTGGGATCGTCACCTGTTGTTCCTGGAGGAGGGTCGTCATTCTTTGTTACATTCATTGTCGATTTCTCTAGAAAGGTTTGAGTTTACTTTATGAGGTATAAATCTGATGTTTTTGTCACTTTTAAGGCGTGGAATGTAATGGTTGAAAAATAAATAAAATAAAATGTGAAAATTCTGAGGACAAATAACTGTAGAAAATTTATTTTTGGGAAATTTAATCAATACTGCAATAATAAAGAGATAGTGAAACACAACACAGTGAAGTATATACCAGAGCAGAATGGTGTGACTAAATGTATGAACATGACTCTTTTGGAAATGGTCTGGAGTATGTTAAGTAATACTAGGTTAGGCAGGGAGCTATGGGCTGAGACCGTTGTTTCAACCAGAAACAAGTATAAGAGATTGGAATATTCACATTCAATAATAAAAAAGAAAAAAATCAATGAACAATCATCATCATTTTATTTCATTAATATGAATTCTTATTATATCTCCTGCATTTTCTTTGATTCTAAAATAAAGTACATTTATTTGATGTAATTGAGAATAGTTTAATAATAATTTCAATAGCATCTTAGCTTGTACGTGTCCATTACAATGACAGAAGAGTTGTGTGGGTTTGAAACCCTTGTTTTACACTAGTATGCATAGAATATGTCCATAAGGGATCGAATCCCGGATTAATCTACAAACATGCATGATTATAGAACATATTGGGATTCCTGTTGCACAGTTGCGCAAACACTCCTTATTACATGGCCGTGCAATAGGCCGGTCTTCTGCTCCTTGCATCTTCTTCCTTCTCTCCTCCTGTGCCGTACCACGGATACTTGAATATTGTAACTCTTGGTTCTAAAGACTCTTGAAGATTCCTCTTTTCTCTCTAGAGCTCCTTACTTATTAATGCCTTAAATGAGAGAGGGGGTGAGTATTTATAAGCCTCTACACGTGTGAACTACCACATCTACACAACTGAATGTTGTTACGCAGGCACACAATAGGCCTTTTGTCTATACTGGGCAGGCTGCCTAATGCTCCTTCTCTAACGCTCCCTTTTAGTCATTGCACAACCATTCAACTCATATTTGTTGTGCAGTCACATAATAGGGTTATCATAGGCAAAATGTCAATATTTTATACTCAAACAAATGCCCCCTCGATCCTCCTTTAATAGTTACTGTGAATCAAGTGGGAGATCGACCATTTTTCGAGTAAAAAATTCTTTCTTTCCCCATTATACGACTGTACATACTGTGTTGCGCGATCCGGTCCATGCAACGGGCTATTGGGTCCTACCAGCTATATAAGGTAACCCTTCTTTCATTTGATTCACTTTGCTTTTGAACACACCCTAGACTCTGCCTCTTCATTGCGCAACTGTGCAACAGACTTCTCCTGCACGACCGCGCAAGTACTCCGCTTTGCCCGACCACGCAACACCCCTTTGCTTCGACAAAAATTTTTCTAAGTGCTCGGACTCTGCCAAAATTTTAACCCATTCTTCCCTCACATTTCAATCTTATGGCAAGGGGTAAAAGACCGTCTGACGCTTCCTAAGAGCACATAACCCCTCCTCAGAGGTCTCTGAACCTGAGAACCCTCAATCCTCCGAAGCCGAGGATCGTCCTAGTAAGAGGGTGAAGACCACAGCCAAATAATATCCCTCCCTCTTTAAAAAGTTCAGCCTTACAATCATATACTTCTCCGATTGTATAGCCCTCCTGGCCAATCCTATTCATCATTTCATAATCATGGTTGACATAAAAAGACCTCCTCGAGAGGTTCAAGAGATAGACTGGGAAAATTGGCTAAAGGCCATCTCCAATATACGGATGGACAGTTCTAGGTCGTCCGACAAAGAACCAATTCCACCCGCATCTTTCATAAGAAAAAGAAATAGTTGAAGAGTAGAGAACAACAACTCCAGGAGAAGATTAAAGATTTCACCAAGAAGCATCTTTAGAACTCCTGCGATAGCATAAAAATTCATTTGGAGATGATCAAGTTTAATAGTCCTTATAAGGATGAGATGGTCATCATCCCAATGAATTTGCCTCATCATCAATCAATCCTGTATAATGAGGCTATAGATCAGATGACTCATAATAGGATTCTTTACACCGCTAACTAGGCTATGAAGGAGCCATAGCTTCCAAAAGGTTTCTTGCTGGACAGTGGCTCAAAACAGAGGACTGATATAATCTCTCCAATAAGATTTTTGTTGCCATGTTACAACCCTCATACCCTCTTCTGCATGCATTTTTTCAAGACAATGCAGCAACTCTTTCGCACTCAGGATTCTCCGTGGGCACTGAAGAATTCTGAATTTGCGGCTTCCTATCTACTCGCAATTACTACAACACTGGGCCAAGGTGATAATCAAGAAGCATTCAAACATTCTAATCAAGATCCATCTTCTTAACGCAATCAAGGTTACATAAGATCATTTCTGTAAAGATGTGACTGTGTTCAAGGACTTCCTCAATTACTGGTGCCTGACGACCAATTCCTTCCACCTTCCTCTAGGCGAAGTCAGCATCACTCTGTAGGACCTTTACTGGATAGAGGGCCTTTTCATAACAGGTCACTTTTTTTATGAGTACATGCCCACAAACGAGGAGTTTGCACACCTCTCGCCCACCAACCGCCAGCCAAAAGTTTTCGAAACTGCCATCGAGCTCTTCAGGGAAATGGCAAAGTTCCCAAATATTTGCAAAGTCCCACACCTCACCTGACTTGCTCATTTCACCAGGGATTTGCATAATGCATTCTATCTCCTTTTGCCCTGCTTAAATATTTTTCATACCACCCTTTTTAATAACCCTATCACTCCTTTTGGTTTTGCAAGTTTACGAGAAATCACTCATAGGAACTCGATGGCCTTAGGCGGAAGATCAAGAGCCCTATTGAGTATGGTGAATCTGATGAGTTGGCTTCCTTCTTGGCTTATTGGCTTAGCCTTATAGTACTTCCCAGCTTGAAATGGGCCTATGCTATTAGACTAACCCTATTTGTGGTTACGAGAGCAATGGAGAAAGTTAGGAAGTACTTTTTGGCTCCTCCCATTCTCTGTTTATTGTACCACACTTTTGGTGACGTGGCTATACACTACAAGAGCCCGGCAATTGGAGCATCTTCGGCCTATGCACCCTGGCATTACTTTGCAGGATGGCTAGGTATATACTTTTCCTGAATGTACAATGAATCTAAGAAGGCATACATGTATCCGGACCATCTCCCTCTCTGGCATTATCAACAATGAAAGATGATCAAGAAAACCTACGATTGGATAGTGGACAAAATTGAGAAGATCGAGTCCATTGACTTGTTCCAATTTTTACTTTCCAACATTTTTGAGGACATGGATGCCATGGATGATAACTCGTTAACTTCGATCAAGCGTATATTCTTCATCTACATCAGGTCTAGCAACCACGCTAGTTCAACAATGACCAGACGGTTCATAAGAATTGCGGAGTTGTAACCTATGTGATGAGGAGCTATGACGTCGAGCCTTATAAATGAGCACTCATCTGGAAACAACTTCTAATCGTACTCATGAGCTCCCACTTCGTCTTGCCAGGCTACAATCACTTGGTCCAAGATTCTTATTGTTGGATGCGATGGTGGATTCACCAATTCTATCTTATTCATCATCATCATTCAGTAAATTATCCAGTTTAGGTGCTCATCCGACATTGAAAAACTATAGGCCTGAGCAAGGGATTGACTACATGGTGGAGAGAGACCATGCTCCTGCCCCCGGCCAAATCTGGCTGAAAATCTCCCCAGAAGAACCCATTCGGCAAGTAAAGTCTGCCAACACTTTGGAATGCTGGACTACTTATGGGACTCCCTTGGATGAATTGAGGAGGTCAGGGGAGCAATCTGTTGTAGTTACTACACCGAGTCCACTGGAAAGGGGTAATGAACCAACTCCACCAGCACCGGTGACCACCCTCTACATGCCCACTAGGGAGATTGCGAGGGACACTAAGACCAGGATTGATTCTTTAGTCGCATCGCCTTTGCTAAGATCAGCACGGCAAAGCTTCTCATCCAAAAACACATTTTTTAAGGGATTTTAGGGCCCGTTTGGATGCCACCAATAAATTACTTTTTCTACTTACAATAGTAGATAAGTAACTTATTTAGGACAAGTAAATTTGCTTTATGATCAATTATAAGTAGCTTTTTTAGTTAAAGGTGCTTAATAACTTCAGTTTAATAAGTATAAATCAAGATAAGCTACTTAAAGTATAAGTAACTTATCGTAAGTAACTTATGATTCAAATGCCCCCTTATCAAAAAATTCTCGAGCAATCTTATCTTGCAAAATAATGCCAAGATGATCGGAAAGTATATGTGAGTGCTTTTTGAGGAAGGAAATAACAAAATTACCTTATTTAAATCTTTTCTTTAAAAAATAGTGAAAGTCAAGGATTGCCAGGTCCATATGGTAAATGTATAAAATCCAACCTGCCCATTATATGAACTCCACCATGGTGATAATTAACCAGAATAAAACATCTGGCTAGTTACGTGATCATATGAGCTACACTTGAATTATGATATTTTGAACGGTGTAGATTAATTTTTTATGAATTGACCCACTTGAGGATTGGATTTGCTATATTTTAGGTTTGTCTAATGATAATGTTAGTATGCGTTGTTGGATTGGTTGGATGGGAGACGCGTATAATTGTAAACACTCCACTGAGGGTTGACAAGCTGGTCAGAGGATTGCGGGACCCCTAAAACCTAACTAAAGCCCAAGCCCATTAGCTTTAAGATAGAAAGGACAGGACCAAAGGTATATTGGCACTCCATTGAGGCCCTCGGTAAAAAAAGAATTTAGGACGAATCCACGTGGTGTGATAAGTCACCTTCCATGTAGAATCTCGCGATATTTTATGATCATGGGTTAGGTGGGTAGGGGAAAAAGCTAACAGGTGCCTTGTGAAGCCTGCTTAGGGTGAAATGACCCATCTACCTTAATTTTAAGAATGACCCATCTACCTTAGTTTTTCTTAAAATTACCCCTCTTGCCGTCCGATCCAACAAACCATAGCGCGCCATATAGCACAGCCATGCAATTAGCCAATCACAACCCTTAGAACCCTATAGAGCCCCTAAACTTTCCAGAAATCACCAAAATGCTACCCAAAACATCTATAAATATTCCCCTCTCATCATTTTCAAATCCTTTCTCATCTCTCCTATCTTCCATTACTCACCATTACTGAGAAAGCTCTAAGAAAGAGAAGAGTGAGAGAATGAGAGTGGGGCCTAAGCCACCCATCTACCAAAGAGAGAAGAAGAGTGAAAGAGAGAAAGCCACCAGCCTTAGGTTAGCCTATCTAAGTCATAATACTAACCACTTGAGCCGCCAAAAGGCTGATTAAATCCACTCAAATCAATCCTTGCGACAACCCATTCACCCATTTGCCAAACTCTGATCCGTTTCATTCGTACTTACATCTGCATTATGCATCATTATTTCAACTCTCAACTCTCCATTCATCTAGTCGATTCAAGTGTATGCTATGCAACTTGTCAAAATTTCAGATCTTGCTCATAGAAAAAAACAGGTTAACTAGATCTCGATTGCTTCTTCACGTGGGTGAGTTTGGGTAGAAAAGTCTTTCTTGATTCATCGCATTGCCACGCTACATTTCGCATACTCTAGCTTAATGTTCCTAAAGGTCTAGTTGACTATGGAAATCGGTATAACTAGCTAGTGGAGACTCAAGCCAAACATATATATTACACACCCCAAACCACAAATATACAAGAAAGGTTAAAAAAGGCACCCATGAACGTGATTTGCTCGGGATCCAGCGGCCATAACCACATGAGCCTCGTAACCTCGATTGTCTACTTTGTTGTAAGGAAAAATAGAAGGCAATAATGTAATTTCTCCCTCAAAAAAGCATTACCCCGGGATATAAATTCCTTGAGGCATTATTTAGTAAAATCTAAATCTTTGAGAAACTTTGGGGTAAAATTTCCTTTTTTAATCCACCTAATCACCTGCTAGTATTAGAAAAGTAATCATTAAATTTATCCATTTTCATACTATGAATTCCTCGTGTGTGAACAAGCTCTCATGAGTGATTCAAACTGCTTTACAATTACCTTTTAGACAAGAATAACAATTTATTCTGGCAAAGCAAGTTGGTGATTTAGATCGTTCATTTGATGGGATAAATTATGAGATGAGTCCCACCTATAAAAATAATGAAAACCATCCAAAAACCTTAAAATTCATGTGGTGACCATCCAATGGTTTGCTTGCCCTAAATTAATAAATTTTAATAATATAACCGTCCACCATTGTAAATCAATCATTCTCAAAAGAAATTTTAAAGCCATTTGGCTATGAATAAAAGTACATCTCCATACATAAGTCAATGGTTCTCCAAAACTTGTCTAAGCCCATCCAAGAAATATGGAAATAAATAAGAGTATAGCTAGCAATAGAGGATCACTTGAAATATTCCTCTCCACACTGGACCCTGCACATTTGTAACAAAAGCAAAAGAGCGCGTAGTTCAAGTTCCAAGCTTAATAACTGAATTTTAATTAAAACTAAGAAGTTTAGTTAGAGGAAATTTTTATTAAAATAAGTTATTTGAGATTATTAAAGCATGAAATATCACAAGATGAGATGGTTTTTAAATAAAGAAACGCCTTTAGATCATCAGGTGATCCTCTATAGTAGATGACATCCAAAGAAGAGGTGTGCTTTAATATATCCCTATGTGTTGGGGCAATACCCCTTGGAGCAAGCGTCAGTTTTTTGTGATCAAAACTATTGATATGATGAGAGATATGACCGATAGCTGATTTACATTAAAAGTTTTCAATATCGAAATATCCTAAACTTTCAATAGATTACCCACAAAATATCACTTATATACCTGTACTGATATTATACACAGCACAGCACAATGGTTGATACACATGCACTGTTTGTGAGGCCTACTGTGATGTGAATAGTACATCGAGTCCATTAATCATGTATGCCCATAAATCATGTGCATCCATTGATGTTCTCCTACGACCCCATAAAATAGGTCAATTGATTCATTAGCTTGGAAACCGTTAGGATGAGATATCCACTATAAAAATCTTCTTAATCGTTTGTGGGGTACACTATGTTGGTGCGGGACATTATATCCATCCATCATGTGTGGTCGGTGATGCTTTCATAGAGCATAAAAATCAAATCATTTTTATGTGATTAGAAAATTTTGGTAAGATTCACAGCTCCAAACTTTGTATGGTGGGAGTACCCACTTTCTACATGGTTTTATATAGAAATCACCTTATAATTAAGTTGGTCAAAAAAAAAAAAAAAAACTATTTATCTGTAAACACTTCAGCACTTAAAGTCGAATATAACAGTGTACGTAGTTTATATATGAAACAGGGCCCTTGCTCCTGCTCGGATGGTAATCTCTCGGGAGTTTCAACTCCTGGTCAAGGGTTTGAGTACCCATAGGTGGTGAAATTTCACCAGCGTGAGTGTGTGGGATGCATGTGCGTGTGTAAAAAAAATTTCAATTTTTAAATTTTTTTTTTTTAAAAAGTTTTTTATGAAACTCCTTAATAAAGGTAAAGTGTAATTACTTAAACTGTTTGCTCGTCAAGGCCCAGCATTTGGTCTTTGCTGAACTAGGGCCAATGATGCATTGAAGTGTTAAAGTCTTTTATACACACACACACACACAACATCCTTAGACGATTCAAGCTTTTAGATAAAGTGGTTGTTTGACATGATGAATGGCTCAGCTCATTGGACCCAGCCAATAACCAAGTTATTATAAATTGTTATAAAAAGATTGAAAGATTCAAGGACACTTGTAAATAATCCCATTCAATCTATTAAGTGGTCAAGAAGTAATTTTGGATTCCGATCATGTTTCTAGGATAACCAAAAAAACAACAATTTATATAATGGAATTTATCATTGAAAAAGTGGACAGTGCATAAAATTCCTAATGGCTCAGCTCTGGCCCAGCTACCCTGTAAGGCTAGGGCCAGGGCTGAGCTAGGGCTATAGACCTGGCCCATTACCACCTATACGTACTACATATAATGCAGAAGGTCATCAGTTAATGGTATATGTACGCATGAATTTGTGTATGTGCGTATACAATATATAATCAAGACTTATCTGAAACACCAGCAGACCACTGCAGCCATATTCATTCCCTCAGCAATCGTACATGGATACCCTAACTCCATTTGAACGGTCCAAGTAACTGATCCTCTAGGTCATGACCCAAAGATTAGATTGTTGATTGAGTGATATACACACACGGAAACGCTCACCTGCGAACCAATTCGTACGTGCTACGTACCAACTTTTTTGAGAACCCATCATACGTGATGTGGATCCAAAATCTGAACCGTTTATGTGAAGCAGCGCCTCGTGGAACCCCTTGGGCCCAAGTTTTAGTTTGATCTAAAACTTTGATGGGCCATGAAAAATGAAAACATTTTCCTCCCTTGATTTGCATTTCTCTTTGCTATGGCCCACCAGAATTTTAGATCGGGGTGAAAATTTTTCATATAAGGTTTCATAGGATTCCGCATCACATGGACCGTTCAGATTAGACACTCATGGCACATGTGCAAAAGTGCACACATGCATAGGTGCTCAGGGGAGCATGACTCATACTCTATATATATATATATATATATATATATATATATATATATATATATATATATATATATATATATATATATATATATATATATGGGGGAAATGGTTATATGCCGTCGAGCTGTGTGGGCCCCACTGTGATGCGTGTCGAACATCTACCCCATCAGTCAGATGCACCATCCCATGGTGGGCCACGAGCTTAAAAATCAATTCAATCCATTACTTGGGTTGGCCACACCACATACAAAAGTTAAGAGGGATTACCCTCCCATTAAAACATTCATAATCATTTTTTGGGTCCACCGAGATGTGGTTCACAAATCCAGCCCATCCATTATGTGTGTCCCACTTGAATGAGGGGTTAGACCAAGTTTTAGATGCATACAAATTTTAGGTGGGCCCCACCAAGTGATTTTATATGTTTTAGGCATGATTTTAGATGGTATGGCCCACCTGAGTTCCGTATATGGCTGCTTTTTGGCATATCCCATAATTTAAAGGGGACCCATCAAATACAGTGTTGATGTTCGACACGCATCACGGTGGGGCCCACACAGCTGGACCTCAGAGAGAGGAATGCTCACCTAGGCACCTACTTATGTGAGCACTCATGGTTACCTTTGTACACGTGTCATAGGCATAGAATCTGAACGGTCCATGTGATGAGGCACGCTTTGAAACTTTATGAGCTCAATTTTGAACCTAATTCAAAACTCTAGTGGACCATAGAAAATAGAAATGCAAATCAAGGGAGGAAATTGTTTCCTTTTGCCATGGCCCACCAGAGTTTTCATTTCGGGCTGAAAGGTGGGTTAGTGAAGTTTCAATAGGTGCCGCATCACATGGATGGTTTAAATTTTGTGCCCATAACACATGCAAAGGTACTAGAGAGAGAGAAAGGAATGTTCACCTATATATATATGCATTTGATGACCACTCATCAATCAGTCAAAATATCAACACAGTGTAATTAGAGTTGTACACGAGTCAAACCGAGTCAAGCTTGGCACCGCTCGAATCGGCTTAGCCACTAGATGACCATAGCTTGAACTTGACTCAGCTCGAGCCAGTTCAAGTCGAGTTTGAGCCTATGCAGCATTTTTTCAAACACATGAAGTCCATCTTCAATTTCTCGCAATTTGCAAAACAGCAGCAATAATTTACAGGTATTTCATCAAACACTCAATGGTCAACATTAAAATCAAGATCTAACGATAGTTTTATCACGTAGTATTTATTTTTTTGTTAGTGATTTGTTTCATATCCATACCTTCCTTGCTACGGGCCGATCCCAGGGAGAACGTATCCACCCAAAACAATACTTGGTTGAGTTATTTTATCAGGCACTTGGTGAGCAATATCAATATCAAAATAATCCAGTCACCGATCTAGTTCCATTTGAGTTGAGGTTCGAACCAAGCCGATTTGAGCTCGGCCAAGCTCAAACTTAGTGCAAAAATTTTCTGAGCTCCAAAAATCAGCTCGACTTCGCTCGAACTTCGCTCGAACTCAGTTTCGAACGAGTCAAATCCAGTGAGTTAACCGAACTAACACAGATCGTGTACAGCTCTAGGTGTAATTTCTGGTTGGTGAGGGTCCCATGATTTGGACGGTTCATTAGAATGACATGAACATCAAACTCTACCACAATATCAATGTTTTGATTTTTCTCATGATAAGCTTTATAAATACTCGAAAATAAAGACTCAAGTGCTACTTCTTTTTTATTATTATTATTATTTTATATATATATATAACACACGCACACGCACCCCCCACACACTCACACTAGTGGAATTTCACCACCTATGGGCACTTGAACCCTTGACCGGGAGTTGAAACTCCTGGGAGTCTACCACCCGGGCAAGAGTATGGACCCCAGACTCAAGTGCTACTAGTTGGACCACTAATTCCACGATCCAACAAGCTTCGGATAACCAATGTTCACGCCTGTATGACGTCTAAACCGTCCAAAAAGTTTGACCCAAAATGAAGATCACCCAGTTCAAAAGTCAGGGCGATCAGCCATCAGGTATACTTTGCATCAGATCGCTAGTTGCACATTGTTTTTCTATGGTCTGGATCAATTGATGAATAGAGCGGCCCCATTTTACTATTAAGAGATCATCATGGTGGAGTCAACATTGGACGGGTTGGATTTCGTTCAAGTAGTTGCTTGTGGGACCTCCTAAATTTATAATAATATCTTACCATTTTTTTTTAGGTGATCAGGAGCAGACGGAGGTGATGGAACATCAAGCGCAAGGTTAGAGCAGTCCCCTCCAAGAGAGCCTGATAAATGATTGAAAGAAGAAAAAAAAAAAACAATCACGTGTAAGAATAGCATATAAAGAGGTATGAGTAGTCCCACGAGCACTTTCGCATGCAGCACACGTGTCAACCTGTCATGTTAGCTGTGAATAAGGTGGTCCCCACTGTGAAGATGACTATATCCAATCATGATCGTCTACTTATCAGATGGGCTACACGGCACGTTGCATCTAGACCAACATTTGTTTTACAACGTCCATCATTTCTGGTAGGAGTGGCCCACGAATGTTTCGTGTGGGTCCGCATTAGGCAATGGTCAGATGTATCCCGATTCCCGTGCATGCCTTGGCGGGAACGGATTACGTGCGGCCCCAGCCTCACCCAACACAGTGCGGCCCTGACATTGGGGCCCACCTTGATGTGTATTTTCTATCTCCACACCGTCCATCTGTTTTTCCCTCTGAATTTAGGGCATTATTGTGAAAATGAAGCAGACCCAAATCTCAGGTGGAACACACCATAGGAAGCAGTGATGATTGAACACCCACGGTTAAAAACCCCTAGGGCCCACCAAAATGCCCTTCTTATTATTTTCCATTCAAGTCATTGTTAAGGTCACAGACATGGATGAAGGGTAAAAACAAATGAAGGGTAAAAACAAATATCAGCTTGATCCAAGGCCTTTGGAGTCCACAAGAAGTTTTTAATGGTAAATCACCACTGTTCCCTTTGGTTTGGTCCACTTCTGTTTTGGATTTCTTTATTTTTTAGGATCTTACCCTAAAATGAGCTGGCAAAGTGGGGATGGCGTTTATGCAATCCCATGGTTTGGTGATCTAAACCGTTGAGCCAGTGGCTCCCATCATAGATGGACCATGCCCAAAAAATCTTGTAAATTGGACAGCTCAAAACTTTTCAATTTTTGGCATACAAATACACCACACCAACAATCCACATTCTGTTAAAAAAAAAATTAAAATTAAAAAATTAAAAATTAAAAATTTTTAAAAAAAAAGTTGGGTGGTTAAGATCTTTGATCAATTTGAGAGATTTATGGGGTATGGTCTATCCATGATGAGGGCCACCGGATCAATGGCTTGGGTAACCCATCTCCATCCATGGCCACAATTACTTACTAATAGAGTAATCAGCTTCTTAGTTAGAATTAATCTCAGTAATTGCAATTGAACATGAGTGAAATAAAATGGGATTAGCATTTTTACATGGATCAAGACAAGCAGCGGTTGTAATATTCCGAAAATTATTGTATCCCGGCCTGCAATCACATCTGTACCCAAATCCATCCTCGGATTGATTGGTTATCACGCAGGATCCCTCGCCACAGATAACGTCAAGACAAGCTGCAAAATGAGCATTGTTTGATCCATTAATCTAGACTGTTCATTGGATTTTGGAAATGATCATCATTAATAAAGAGAGATGGGCCAGTGTTCTTAGTTGCATTGGGACACTTAGACACTCCAATCCATTAATCTAGACTGTTCATTAGTTCGGCACACAGTCAAAAAAAGAAAAAAAAAGAGCTACCATGTATAGCAGCATGCAGATCTAACAAATATGAACCATTTGATCATTTGTCTTTAATATGGACGGTCAAGATAATTTACAGAAATATAGGTCAAATCAACAATTTGATCCATCTGAAGACCATCTGGATTGCTTATGATTCTAAAGAATTCCTTTAATTAGACAATAGTAGCCGTCACATCCATGGCTTGAAAAAAGGATGGCTATAAAAATAAGGCCTAATCCAGACGGTTTTGATATCCAATCAGTGTGATTTTTGCATCGTTGTGTGAGAAATGTCTTCTAAACTTAGGTAACAGTTCAGATCAATGGATCCATGTCCAAGTGTGCAAATATCATTAAATGGAACTAAGAGCACTACAACCTATAGTGCTTTGGGAGCACCAGAGCATTTTTCATGTTTAATCTAGAAAAGTTAGATTACTAAGATATCCATGAGTTTGATAAAATCAAATATAGCATTTTAGACAGTGCTGAACACAAATATACCACACGTGCTAATGTGATACACGTGTGTCAATCTGAATATTCATAGATGGTCTCCTAAGTCTCGACCATTTACTAAATAGACCAAGCAATCAATTCCAAGCCCAAAGACATCCACTAAAAAGGCCTAGAATCCAAATCCGAGCCTGACGTGTCTACTAAACAAGTCTAGAAGTTAAGCACATAGCCCAACTTAATACAAATCAATTACCATATATCTAGCTAGGGTCCTCATTTCAGGCCCACTAGAACTACTATATAATAGGTTAGGATTAAAGCTCTTCATTGCTATTTATAACTTTCTATGAGCCCATCAGGTCAGTTGATTGGGTCAGCCCAAGCCTAAACCATTATTTAGTGGGTCATGTTTTAAGGCCCAAACCCATTTACTAAGAAAGCCAAGAATCCAAATCTCAGCCCGACCCATCTACTAAATAAGTATAGAAGTGAATCACATGGCCCAGCTCAATACAAATCAATTACCATGTATGTGGATAGGGCCCTCATTTTCAGTCCCACTAGAACTGTATAATAGGTTTTAAGGGGGCGTTTGGCGCATGCTATTAGATGGGATTAGGTGGGATAGAATTGCATTTGGTCCGTGCAATTCTATCTAGAATTTGGAGAGGATACATGTGGGCCCCACATTAATGCATGCGTTTATCCATGCCGTCCATCCATATACAATGTTTGCACGTGACATTCTGGTTATATATGTGTACAAGTGAATGACATCAGCTGTGAATTTGGTCCATTGATTACTTTTTCATGGTCTACCAAACATGATTTTGCTTAATACAATGTTCTCCCATAACAAAAATTTTATCCCAAACCTGGGATTAGATGGCTACAATACCATAGTATTTCTATACATGCAATCATTGAAGCTCTTCATTGCTATTTATAAGTTTCTATGAGCCCATCAAGTCGGTTAAGTGTATCAGTCCAAGTAGGGGTGGCTCAAAGGGGTAGGAAGGTGAGGCAATCACCTAAGGCTCCCTAATTATGAAGGCCCTATGTTATAGCAAAATTAAATTTTCTTAATTATGAAGGTCCTATATTATAGCAAAATTAAAATTAAGAAGAAGAAAAAAAACTTAAAATTTTTGAAATAAAACTTGTTGAAAGGCCTATAAAATAGGAACATCTAAAAATTAGTTTACAAATTTGAAATTGAAAATAAAAAATTTATAAAAAAAAAAAATCCTAGAAACTAGCATTATCAATAATAATAGTCTAACTCTACTATTTTTTTTTCAAAATAATAGCATCATTTTCAATAAATTCTTCTCCTAAAACCTAGGACCACAACTACCTACTTTATTACTAATTAAGTTATTAAAAAATTAAATTCTAATGTAATTTTTGTAAATTAAATTCTAACTTCATTTTTCTAACGGTTTGAATTTATTTTTAGAATTAAAAGTTTTAAAAGAAGTTGTAAAAATAAAAATTAATACTCCAATTGAAATACTTAATCTAATATAAGAACTAGATTGTTTTCCAAATTATTTTATTACATATAAAATATTACTTACCATATCTATTATAGATGTATGTACATAAAGAAGTTTTTAAAAATAATGATTATAAAAAATTATTTACGAACAATTATATCTCAAGATAGATTAAATGGTTTAGCAATTTTATTTATTGAAACTAATTTATTGAGTAAACTTGAATATAAAAGTTTAATTAGTGATTTTACACCTAAAAAGACAAAAAGCAAATTTATGATTTAATTTTAAATTTATTATTTTTTTATTTTTTTAAACTAAAAAGTCTCATTTTTATGACTTGCCTTATGACTTGCCTAAGGCATGTTGAGCCACCCCTGAGTCCAAGCCGAGACCATTTACTTTGCATGGGTGATGCAAGTGATGTAAAAGCTAGGAATAAGATCACAGCCTCCAACATAATAATGATAAGGGTATTATCGATTGTGGGGTTGGACTATAAAAATTAATTAAACAGAGGAACATGTTAAAATTTATTATTCTATTTTATTTTATTTTATTTAAAAAGGGAGAAGAAGAAGGAAACAAACGCGTATACGTACAGATGTACACACATGCATGATTGTGCATGCATGCATGTATGACGTGAAGTTTTAAAATATCGGAAAGTAGAAAATTTTATTAGCGGGAGCGGGACTTACACGTTAGCCCTATATATTCCCGCGGCTTCCATGATGATTCCGAAGAAGGCGCGACGCCCACATCCTTCCATGGTGATTCCCAAGAGGGCACACCGCAGTCGTAGTCAATTGTACCTGCAAATCCATCAAATTCAAGATCACCAAACCCTTTTTTTTATCTTGGTTTTTTTTTTTTTTAGGATGCGGGGCCCGGTTCTCAAAGTCTGATGGCATGCATGTCATGGATCCAGGCCATTCATCAAGTACCACGTCATAAACAAAATAACAATATGGGTCTGCTGATTTGGTAAAACCAGACCCTTGAAAATAAAATCTTAACATTCCAAATTCAACTTACAGTGGATTGGTTCCAAATTCAACTTGCGGTGGATTGGTTCCAAATTCAACAAACATGTCAGAATTGCTACGTAATTTTACTGCCACCAGTTTTGGTACATGGAATGTTAGAAGTAAGCATTACCTAATAAAGGGCCTAATTAACAGTCAGGACAGCCCATGGCTCTTGATAGTTGTGATGTGTGGCAATTTTATAAAAGAAAAAACGCCTGGTGTATTATGGTATGTGTGTGAAGTGTGTGGTTTATAAAAGAGAAAGCACATGTAGAGAAAGATAATCCTCTCATGAGAGAGTTATTTGCATATAGGGTGTGAGAAAAAGAGTTCTTATATTCTTGCTAATCTCTTTTATTTTATTGTCATGACATATAGGGAAAAGGTGTAAAATGAATAGAGAAATAATGTTGTCTCCTTTATATGCAATGAATCTTAAATTCATTAGGTGTAATGACTCTTGAATTCACAAAAAAATAAAAGTTCTAAATATTTTATTGACGTTCTCATTAAAATAAAATTACAATGTTTTAAATAATAATATGTAAATCCTAATTAAGAGTCCTAATTCTTTTTTACTAGAATTTATCCACAATAGTAAATTTACTAAAAATTAAAAAATAAATAAATTTAATCATGTGGGATGATTCTTAGCATGATTAGAAGTAATTCATAAGAATACACCATATGCTAGAACTCTAAAAGGAATGAGGTTAGCCTAATTTAAAACTTATTAAAAATAGAAAATATTTGTAGAACTGCAATTTTGATTTGGAATGTAGCGTTTTCTGGCAAAACATAGTGACATGACCCACTTACAAGGGTTTCTTCATCTGAGATGGTCGTCCCACAATCATACCCGAATGAAAAGTTAGGTTATGACTGATTTCAAACGAAAATTTCTCCGTGTTGGGATTGAATTTCTTCAACCCAAACGCACTTAAGGCCCAATTACATCATGCCTCATGTAGGATTGGACTTAGATCTTACGGAATAAGTCAACTTCCATTGGGGCTTCTTTCAGTCCATTTGTACCAAGATTAATAGGTCTGCGGCCCACTCTACATCATGTTGCCCTGTAATGGTAGGTAACATTGCCAAACCCGGGAGAGAGAGAGAGAGAGAGAGAGAGAGAGACTGACAGTTGGGGACGACGCATGGGGGGAATGGCGAGGACACTATCCAGCTTGGGTACTGCTTCCATCCATGCTTGCACTCGCAGTCATATCCGAATACACTATCCGAGTTTAGCTTACATGTTCCGTGTCCGCAACTTATAATATTACAAATTATATCTACAAACATGACCACCACCACTGCCATCAACAACAACAACAACAACTAATAGTACTACAACAACAATGAGAAACTCAACCACAACGGGTGTTTTTTCAGTACCTTCACCCAAGTCAGCTCTCAGGCTACCGGTGAGCGAGATGAAGAGAAGAAAATAAAGAGGCAGGAGATTAGGCTTGAAGTTCCTCATGGTAGAGAGAGAGAGAGAGAGAGAGAGAGAGAGAGAGAGAGAGAGAGAGAGAGAGAGAATGGATGGTTTATAACTTTATAAGGCTTTTGCGTTGTTGAAGGAAGAAAAAAACGACAGCCTTGGGTGATGAAAGTTATGAGAGAGAGAGAGAGAGCGGGCGGTAACTTCACGCATGCATTTTTATTTTTTTTTCCCTGCCAGCCCATGCAATGCAACAAAGGCGGAAACTGGGTCCCATGAGCTAAGAAGCTGAATCAAGGCCCTAAAATCAGCCCCAGAGTCGAGCCATGGACCTCAAAGCTCAGGCCCAATGCATCTGGGCTCGACATTCAAGCTCATTTGCCACCCTGGCAACGAGCATAAGCAACACTTTTTTTTTTCACCACAAACACAATCTTATCATAAATGAAATGAAATTACATCCTGCATACGGGCCCCACAAATTGGGCCTAGTCCGACATCTATCCAAGCAAAGCATATATATGTAGAACGAAACAGCAAAACCACTTCAAACAACTGCACAAAACAAGAGAAAGCCGGCCTAGCACAAGGAACAAACAAGCGCGGGCTGACCTGCAACCAACACTCCTTCGAAGCAAACACGCCACAAAAACGGAGAACTGCACCTTGAACAATGAGGCAGCACCCAAGAGCTCAATCAGAGCATAAGCAACTTAAAAAATGAGGCTGCTTCTTGCACAAGTACCTTATCGAATAAGCTTTTTCCACAAGAAGGCTCGAGTGCGGGACCCATCATGGTCTGGCCGGCATCTAACATGTCCAGCAGGTAGCCCCATCATGATTTTTTAAAGGGTCCATGGACCCTTTAAAAAATCAGGCAGATCCAACTATCATCTGGACCAACACATGAATTTAAGGTTTTTGATTGTTTTGGGTGGTGTGGTCACTTGATGCACGGGTCAGATGTCACACACATAAGACGGTGGGCACCACATGGGCAATAAAATACCCCTTTTCTGAGGAACTGAGAATATCATGGCCCATACGCATATACTCAGAGCAAGAGCAAGAGCGAGGACCCAGATATCTAGCAATCGGACGGCTAGAGATTCGATTTAGTGTAATTTTCATTTTATGACCCATCTAATTGGTGGCCCACTTTTTGGATGGTTTAGCTTGAGTTACATATATTCCACGTGTACGACTGCTGAGCGCATGTGTAGAAACCATAGTACAAGCTTTCTCATGTGGGAGAATCTCGAACAATGACATGGTCATTGCATAGTATGACTTTGACATTAACTAGAAGAGTCGGGATTCAACGAGGGGAACGCGCGTTAGACATCCGAGCTCACCGCACACGTGTTAGAGATCCAGGCCATTCATCATGTGAGCTGAACTTGTACCGTAGTAAATTTTTAACTGCTCATTTTATTTTTTTTTAATCCGAAAACGCTTGCGTGACCACGGAGTTACATTGGGCGGCTGGAGGACTTCAAGTGAATGAGTTCCAACCTATCCATCAGGTGCCACCGATATTTGAACCCGGGCCACAAAAATAAGGCTGATTCAAGACTCAGGTGCTTGAGATGGGAAGTGCCACCAATAAAATCGTCCAAACAGCTTGTGGGGGTCCACTGGTGTGTGCATGTCTCTGATCCAATCTAACGTAGTACGCACCATGCGAAAATGTGTGAATTCCTCCGATTGGCTAGTAAAGTACAAATTTTAATACTTAGACCGCAATTTTATAAATAAACAGTCCAAAATCAGCTCATGTTGGGTCCAGTGAGGTGTGGGCCTACATTATTATTGGGCCCTACGGTTAGCTTGTTAGTACACACCCATGTCAGTACACACACTCCATGTTAGCCACCCCCACTAGGGATCGATGCCAAGACCTCAGGTGTTGAAACGAGGTATCTCCACTCAGTCGACCATAGTCTACCAGTTGAGCTATGGATCTGGGCGTATCACTCTCCACTTTAAAAGAACTGGACTCCGGCAACTTCATCTATTGAATAAGCTAGGTTTCGTGGGCTGCATGCCTACGTGATTTGTTCACCATCTCTTTTAGTGTATTTTCCTAACAATTTTGTTTGAATATCAATATTTGAAAAGATTGAATATATATATATATATATATATATATAAAATAAAAATAAAAACAAAAACATGGGATGAAAATGATCTCCCTAGCATCACCATTATCATCAGCCAAGCTTTATCATTAACATCAATATAATCATCATCACCATCAGCATTCAGATATCATTGTCATCATGTGGGCATCACCATCACCATCCCAACATTATCAACATCCAGGCATAATCATCATCAACCATCAACAAGCACCAGCATCATCCAGACATAATCATCATCATTATCATTATCATCATCACATTCTGGGCATTATCCTGACCATTTAGGCAGCATCATCAGGGCATCATAAATCACCATCCTCATTTGCCTATCATCATCATCATCACTATTTGAGCATCATCATTCGGGCATAATAACCACCACCACCATCTAAGTATTATCGTTGTTGTCGTCATCATTGTCATCTAGGAATCACTATCATCTGGGCATCAATCATCATAATCAACCGTAAGAAGGGAGGGAGAGTTTAGGGGGTATAAAATCTCTTCTTCCTTTTTTAATCAAGTAAGAACAACTTTCTCACTATTAATTTACAACCATAAGAAGGCCCTCTTTTTTGTTTAAAAAACAATGCCTTAGTTTCAAAAGTGGCACCCAAAATCATAAATAACACAAAAATAGGCAGAAATCATATGTAACTGTTTGTGTGGCAACCAAGCAGGCACTAGAGTATTTCAGCGTAATGAATTACACTACATTAGAATGGATTGTCAAACTGTCAACAAATAAGAAACACTTACGGAATTGGGATATTCTCTTCAACACATCTGCAGGGATTAAAAAACTGCCAAAAAATAAAAAGACATTCAAAATCATCATCACCATCTAAGCCTCATTCCCCAACAAATTGGGGTCGGCCACAAAACCATTCAAATATCAATAAATGTGAACCAGAAGGACCAACAGGAACGCTGAGTGACTTCGGCATTCCCCTGAGATTTCATGCCGATCCAAACTCTGAAAACCACTTCTCATGGCGTTCTATGTCGGCTGCTGAAACACTGCGCTGGACCTTGGTCAGAGCTTCTTCGAAGTCACACATGGCAACTGGGTCCTTTGAAATCTCATCCTTGGACATGTTCTTGATCTCATCCCGTGTTTTGCCTGCAATCTTACGCCTCATGCCATTCAAGGAAGCATCTCGACAAACATTTGTAAGATCGTCTCCACTATAACCTTCTGTACGGCGGGCCACCCCATCAATATTTACATCAGGAGCAACCTGTTCATGGCAATTGAAGATGGATATTAGAAGTGCATCAAATGAAAATAAGATCAACTTCAAGGCAACTTCCATCTTTTTTTCTCAAACTAAAGCCTAAATAGCATATATATAATGCAACTGAGGATTTAAATTAGACTTTTTGAGTAATGCTATGGTCAGAAGTGGCTTAGTCAGCACACAACTCGGGCCTAAATAATGTGCGCTTCATGGACTCGTCTCCTTCCATGGCAGTTTCATAATTTTATGTGCATGAGGAAGAGAGAGAAAGGAATGTACACCATAGGAGTAAGGGAAAGTTAGGATTGTGCTCTTGTGCTTGGAGCCCTGGACCAGACCAGATCAACTGGCATCAGAGCAGCCACATTTACAGTTTACGCTGGACCCAGTAGTTAAACATTGGTCCAAACCAGATCACTCTCCTTTTTTTCTTATCCTTTTTCTTCTGTTGATCCACAATAATTTTTTTTAAAAGAAAGAAAGAAAATGTATCTAAGGCAGAAAAAATGAAGCTATCCAATCCAAGTCCTTAAGACTGGTTACCAAGAGACAGCTAAGCAGATCACTACAACACATTAAAGAAGCTAGATAATGTGGTGGAATGAGTTCTACCGATTATCAGTCAACTGAAGGCAAAAACCACTTCCACTCATGGGACTAGATTTGACAGTCAAAACCATGCCTAGCAGAAAAATGCCAGTATTGCTTCCAGTGACCTCTGCTAACCATTGATTGCTGCCTTAAACAGCAACAGGACACAGGTATCACTTCATTTCACCATATGACAACTGCTTATTATCCATGTCTTTAGATGTTCAGTCTTTGATGATTCGGTAAACTGCAATTTTCTCTTTACATATTTTCCCCTTCTAAGAAAATTCTTTTACAATTGATAAAAGAAGAAAGAAAGGAGATCAAGGTCTCTTCGGCACCTCTGGCCACGTGTCAATTCTGATTTTACATTCAAACTCACACGTAAATTGTTTTTCTTCTCGCAGACAATTCTGCTCTTGCTATTTCCATAGCTGCCATTCTTTCCTGTTTGAAACATTCTTTCTTCAGATTGCATTATGTGCACCAATGAATTGTATTTTTTGGAAGGTTTGTGGCTGCAAATAAAAAGTGCAATGTGATTAGCTGACCTCTTGACATGCCTCTGTGGTCTGCAGAATCTGGCAGATTATCAGTTCTACTATACGTAGAGCCATTAGCATTGGAATTTTTGCCCCCTCCCTCCCTCCCTCCCTCCCTCCCTACCAATCTCTATCTTTGAGTATGTGAATCTCTGTTTTTCTCATCTAACTCAATAGATTTCTCTTGCTTTCTCTTTGGCGAACAATAAGGAGAAGAAGAAAGAGGAAGAACATTGGTGTTTCTTATTATTTATTGGTATTTTTCTTCAGTGTCTCCCTCTTCTTTATACACAGGAAATGCATAGCACTGCACAATCTCTGACATTATAAGTTAATCAGAAAGCGTAATTTTCCAACACACTAGATATCTGAAGATTGAGATTTGTCAACAAACTTGAATGATGACAGGATAAAATTTCTTGCTGCACACAAATACAAGTACAAGCATTTTACCTCAACAGTTTTAAGGTTAATTCGGATAAGCTCCTTACGACTCTCAAAGTTTGGAAGAGGTATATATATTCGCTTTTCCAACCTTCTTCTGCATTATATCAGACAAAAGCCCATATTAAGCCAAGCATATTATAGTGAAGATGACCCAGTTCAAAGAGATAAAATTAACTGTTTTCCTGTAAAAATAAAAACAAAAACAAACGGAGAAAAAATATTCTAATACTTGGATGAGAAACATTAATACAATCCATATCACTCTGGTGAGAGTTCAGACGGCTTCCAACCTGAGTGCCTCATCTATGTCCCATGGAAAATTAGTAGCTGCCAACACCATCACTATTTTCCTTGCACCATCTTCACCAGTAGAGCTGTTGTTAACACCATCTACCTGAACTAGAAGTTCAGACTTCACCCTTCTGGATGATTCATGCTCTCCTGAAGCCCTGTACAATCCTCCTTGTTTAGAATCAAGACTACACTTATAATCACTATTACCAAACCAAATTAGCAAAGGTATGAACCCAGTAGGTCCCATTTTACTAGTATAATGTCAACATAACTATTACTTGATGGGTGTTCATTTCTATGCTGAAAAAAGAAAAAAAGAAAAAAAGAAGGAAGTACCTCTATGCTAGGAGTGCACTATGCTCTAGCAAAACTCCATATTTTTCAAAAAAAAAAAAAAAACTCATTTTATTGGGCAAACCAAGAAAAAAAAAAACACAAACTTTTTTCCAAAAAAAGAAGGCTTTACCCACAAGAACTTTCAGAGGTAATTTATAAATAGAAATTGGCGGTCGCCATCATTAATACAATTGAGCAAACGGAGGAAGATTTCAGAGATAGATCAATTTATATGGGGAATAGTTGGAAAGGAAGGATTTATGAGAGGCAAAGAATAGCATTAACCCACTATTCAATTACCTATTTATACATTTAGAAATTTTAATCAGTTTAACAGATTTTTTACTTTAACCTTAATTAAATATAATACAAACACACGCATGACACACAACACATGCATACATAGCCCTTCCTTTTCATTTTGTTTTATTGAATGGGAACCCAATAAAACCAAACTTTTTATTCTCCATATTTTTGGTGTCTGCCTTTTTTTTGACTGGATTTTTTACCATTTTTAACAATCAAGACCAAATTAACTGGAACACTTCCCATAACTTTTTTTTTTTTTTGGCAATGCAGCATTTTGCTAAATGGAGAGCCAAAGTGGTTTGCAAGATATGGGAAAGGGATGAAGTGGTTTTAAAAGGGAGTCATTCAATACTTTGGCAATGTGATGGTTGATTCTCAAGCTCTTTGAAATTGTACACATGGCATACACTAATTTAATCAAACCATCCAAGTAGTATGACCCATATTGTTTAAGTTAGTTTCCAAAGTTCAGATTGATCTACTGTTTTCTAATCTCTGATTAGTAAGTATTTGTTTGTTGAATTTGGACTCTTGACTTTCTTCATTTTGTCATTCATTAAATATGCACCAATCAACCAGATGGGATATCAAATCAATATAATTTTTGTTTACGATCTCTCTAACTGAGATCTCACAATTTGTATGGTTTATCTTGAGTTCATGATATTCAAACTGCACAATTTATTAGTCCTGTGCATCAACCATCTTATTCTTGTTCTAAAAGTTGGGAGAGCATCATTCACCAGATGGTCAGCCGCAACTACACCTAATTAAATTACCTAAATACCGATTCTTTGGACCAAAAATCCATCCCATGTCCTAAAGAAAGGCAAAATTTTAGCTCTTTCAAAAACTAATTGTGTGGGAAATTTTATCCCTGGCTACACATGTTATATATAATAGAGATTAACCACCGTAGGCACACACATATGTGCATGAAATGCTATTATCCAAGATTGCTAAAGAGAATAGAAGACTTGCATGCATGGACATGCATGAACGCACGTATATAGTATGAATGTGTTACACAGTGGGGAAAAAAAACACTTTTAGGTGCCTACCCCCGAGCATTGCAAAGAGAGTCAATCTCATCGATAAAAATTGTACTTGGAGCATAAGCTCTTGCAAGGTCAAACAAGCATCGAACCATGCGCTCACTCTCCCCACGCCATTTTGAAGCTAGGGTAGCAGAGGAAACATTGAAAAATGTTGTTCCACATTCTGTAGCAACTGCTTTAGCTAGAAGTGTCTTTCCAGTACCAGGAGGGCCAAACATAAGAACTCCTTTCCATGGTCGGCGAATACCCTGTCAAAATGTTGGAGCAGAAGATGTTAGCCTGCCTATTAGATGTTTGCATGATGAAAAAAGACTCTGGATACTCAAAACTAACCTTGGTTGAATTACTCTATCACCAAGATCTCAACTATAAAGTCTAACAATTTTCATGATCAAGAACATTTTGGAAGCTTTCATTATCTTCCTTACTATTCTAGGAATTTAGGTATCATAATGATCTCACCGAATTCTCGGAATTTGATTCTGAGAAAAGGGGGAAAATAGTCTGCAACTCCCCGGGGCAAAAGTTGAAAACTTTAGGACCTAAGACCATGAAGAATGAAACTGAACTTTTTAAAACTCTTGTAGCTCATAAAACTAAATGGAAGAAAAAAAAAAGAACATATTATGTAAATTTGACTTGTGGATGAATCTTATGTATATCAGAACGCAGCAACTTGTGGCTCAAAGCAATCATTCTGCAATAGTATACAATATTTCAACAATGCATTAATATGAATATGAACCATCCCTTTCTTCAAGGTGTCAGAGTATGCTAAAAAGAAAAGGTGGATATCTTCATCAGCATGCCCCCTCAATTATGACTGAAATCCTATAACCCTTATAAAAAAATCAAGTGCTCCTATAACCGACCCCAAATAGTTGGGACAAGGCCACAATGATGATGGTAGCAGTGGTGGTGATGAAGATGATGATCAACTGCTCCTGCATTTCATCACATTAAACTGGGCAGGATAAAAGCTGATTACTGTTTGCTTTGGGGGAAAAAATGGTATCAGAAATCCACTGCCACCTTGTACAATATTCATGCTCAATTGATGATATGATCATCTTGTGTTTCACTCAACAATAAGAAATAAATAGAACTCCCTCAGTAAATGATTGGCAGATGATGATGGTAGCAGTGGTGGTGGTGAAGATGATGATCAACGGCTCCTGCATTTCATCACATTACACTGGGCAGGATAAAAGCAGATTACTGTTTGCTATGGAAAAAATAGTGCCAGAAATCCGCTGCCACCTTCCACAAGATTCATGCTCAACTAATGATAAGATTATCTTGTGTTTCCCTCAACAATAAGAAATAAATAGAACTCCTTGAGTATATGATTGGCAGGTGAAATTGAATGTATCATTAATGGTTTGTATTCAGGAGTAATGGAACTGTGACTACCTGAAAATACTCAGGCATCCACAAAGGAAGGACCACAGCTTCCTCCAAAAGTCTTTTAGCTTCCGAAAGTCCTGCAACGTCATCCCATCTTACGCCAGGGCTGGTCTCCAAGACATCCCTTTCAAGCATTGCAGCCAAGTCTGGATCAGGTCCTTCATACTGTCCTTTCCTTGACTTTCCTTCATCCGCATCACCATTCTGCCAACATCACATGTAAAACACAACCATGATATGTAAAGGTCAAATATTACCGAACATCTAGCAGACATGAAAACCGTATAAATAACCATAATGTGGAAATATAGGTTAATCAGGAATATGGCATAGCTAATGTGGATGGAGCACATATAACAAAAACAGAAATAAATTTTATTACATTCAATAGAAAAAATTGTGATCTGCAAAACGCTCCTTGATAGAAAGGATTCTAACTTTTGCTCTATTAAGATAGCCACACTGTAGCTAATGTCAAACACATCTTAAGCCAAAGAGACCAGCTATATTCCTCATCCTTAGAACATTGGCTAAGATGCCCTCAAAACAATGCGTATGTTTCCACAAATATAAAAGCATAATGATTCTACCATCAGATTAATGGTTGCAACCACAATATCCAACATATCAATGAAGCTATTGTAAGAGCAAGACTTGCCACTAGGAAAAGTGATCACAAGAGAAGAATGTGTAAATCACACTTAAATGTGTTCCTCATATACAAAATTTAATTATTTTATTGCAAATGAGTTCCAGCAACTAGCATCAACCAGTGGCTCGAACAAAAACTGTCAAGGTTAATCATGGGCAAGAAAATGAAAAACAACTAAAGAGATGCATCATGCAATATAATGCCCTACTGTTTGGTTGTTAGGGAATTCATTCCATGGTTTATGTTTCTGGAGAATGTTAGAGTACGTATAGTATTTCTCCGGGAATGACTTTTTTTTTAGTTGATACACAGCCTTTTCTGAGGAAACTGGCAAAAGTCAAGAGTTTTGTTTCAATTCCCTAGGTTTTTTACATTCGGGGAAAAAGGTAGGGCAAGTTTTTATTTTATGAATGAATGGAATTCTTAGGGAATGTAAAAACCAACCAAACAGTGTGAACCAAACTTAATTTTTATAAAAATCAGGAAATTATTCAGCCAAGAAATTACAAACAAGCAACCAAGCACCCCCAGCATCCAACTGTTTCACAGATATGATAGACAAAACCTGCAATTTGTTAACATAGTTTCAAATCAACAGAACTCACCAAAGAATCTGTTTTACTCGCATTGGATCTGCCAGAGGCAGTGCCTTTTTTAGCAGGCAGTCCTGAAGCAGTTGATGAGCGAACTCCAGTGCTAGTTCTGCTTGAGGCATTAGACTTTGCTCCACGACCAACAGTTCCTGGCCTAGTTGAACCACGAGCCCATGTTGCATCTTGTGTAGATTTTCTCATGCCCGCTTGGCCAGCCCTTGTTGTTCTTCTACTTCCATGAGTGTCCCTGCTGGGCGGTCTCCAAACATCAGGGTCATCCATGGGGGCACCCGAGGAAGTTGGGTACTCATCCAGAGGTTGGAACACAAAGCCTCCTGATTTAACACGAATTGGGGGTGAAGAAGATCGCCCGATCCCTGGAATTTCCTTGAACGACCTTCTTTCTGCATCCAACTGTTTCACAATGTCTATTTCCTCAGAAAGACCTTTCTTGCAATTCATCCATTTCGTACGAAGTGAAGGATCATCAAGAGTGCTTAGGTGCCTGAAAACAAAGAAAAATAAGGACGAAAAAGTGAGACAATGATACAGTACCAGCAGATGTGGATATAAGTTATAAATAAATCTTAACATGCATTTTGAATTTTAACCAATGGCTAAAAAATTCAATTCAAAATTTACTAAATAATATCATTATAAATTATTTAGGGAGTGTTTGGTTGCACAAATTTTCATAAAAAATCATGAAACTTTGCACTAAATTAGACTTAAGTAATGTGGGGGCGTTTTCATGCCGGGCTCGAGTGGGGTGGCCTATGTAGGGGCACACTCGGGGTGGGCAGCCCATGTGAGGCGGAACCCATGTGATGGGAGGCCCACGAGGGGGGTTCATCTGAGGACCTAACCCAAGGGATGTGGGGCCTGGGCTAGAAGATAAATGGATTGATTCACCACACTCTATCAGTTCGAGCTTTTAGAATAAGTGGTTAGTTGTCCTGCACCAAAGTGATATAATCATGAAATTTGACACAACCAAACACGCCTTTAGTGATTTCATAAAAGTAATTGAAAACCTGCAATGCAACCAACTTTTGAGCAAAAAAATTTTAATCATATGGCAAATAACTCGTGTGAATTGTGTATTTTTGAGTTATAATCAATACCAAAGATCAATGAAATTTGGAAACAATGCGTGTTGTAAATTAGACATGGACACGTGTTTTGTTGTCAGACCTAGACGTGAGGTGTTCAACACAAGGAGCCTAGAAAACCCGACACATAACATGTCCATATAGTCATCTATATAAATATCAGTTCATAAAAGCAAATATGTGGAAGTTTTTATCCATACGATTGGAAATAGAAGAAGATAGTGCAAATATTAAATAATTTTTTTCAAAAAAATGATAATTTTGTACAGTTTTCTTTTTTGAAATTGGTAATGGGCTGTCTCAGAATGTACCCAACATGCATCTCCAACAAGACATTCTTGTGCATTTGTAGTGCCCTTGTTATGCGCCATGTGAAGCATATAATAACAATGTGTGATATCAAGAAAAGATAGAACGATTACAAATCCATAATTGAAACTACATACCAACCTTTCTAAAGTGTTTTGGTACATTTTAGGTGCAATGACATCCCTAAAGCAGGTGAGGAACTTATACAAACAACAAACGAAAGGGTAATTGTTTTCACCCACTCTGGCGGATTAACACACCCAACATTTCCACTTTTAGTCATGCATCAGTGCAACCTGCACCATTGCATAACCAAAAGTGGGAAGGATGGGTGTATTTATCAGTTATATGTGCCGATTTTATCAGGAAAAAAATCATGATTTTTTAGATGGACTTCAGAAATGAATTAACATACGGATAAGGTTTGCTAGCAACTTCTCCATTTCTTCTGCACCCATAACACAAGTCCATGGTGATCAGGACCGTTAATCTAGTGGGCACAATATAGATACGTTATGGCCTAAATACCACAGCAACCAGATTATCTTAGTCATTGCATCAGCAGTCGAGAGAAGAAAAAAAAACAAAGAGGCAAATTTCAATGGGCAAAACCTGCACTAATTGGACAGCTAGAATCGTCTGATCATAGTCTTCTCAGTTATGGTCTATCAATATGGCTGTCCATCCAATCAACGATTCAATTTCACAGAAAAACAAACAAGGCTAGAAATCTACGGGCTCAAATTGAATTATGCAAAAACTAAGAGGCTTTGCAAAAGACGAATCCGATTACAAAACTGCTAATCGATGTGGAGAGAGAGAGAGAGAGAGAGAGAGATTACTTGTTGATCTGAGCGATGGCGCCATCAAAGAAGATGATGGCGGTATCATACAGACCTTCTAGGGCATACTCTCGCGCCAGCTTGAGATGATCTTGCAAGCCTGCGAGCGGGCCCACCATTCTCCAATTATAGGGTTTATTTGTGGAATCTGAAGAGCTGGCTAGGGTTTTGATAGGAGAGCTAGCTATGGTTTTGGAAATGCCGAATTCCTTTAGTCGATTTTCTTCTTGTCCTGCTTCGTTTCTGACGAATGGGGGTTTATGAGTACGGTAGAAGCAGTTTGTGTGGACGAGAGGGGGAACTTCTCCGTCTGCTGCGACAGGTGAGGAAGGAGACGTTTAAACATCCTTGACAGAGTGGCTGATTATTTTTACGAAATTGCCCTCGTGGATCGAGTTCCTACAGGAGTCATTTGATGCTCTGACAGAGTGTAATGGCTCATACTCACGCGCCATACATGTAACTTAAATTAGACGTTCAAATCGTGAGGAATACTGTAGATATGCTGTAAATCAAAATATCAGCTTGATTGAAGGAAGCTGACCTCCGATCAATGACATTTCATTGTTGAATTCTGGCACATCCAATCTGCGGCCCACCATCGGGACGAGTCGGTTTGAGCTTCACGCGTGCTACTTCATAATTTCTGAGCGGGAACCTTTGTGACTCGCATCATTCAAAAGTGTACGTGGGTTTTAAATTCTGAAAAGTGAAGCACCTGGTTCAGTAATCCAGACCGTTGGTCTTATGTCTCGTTGTGGATGGACTGCATCTTAAATTCTCCTCAACAGGGAATATCGACCATTCGTTTTGTAACCTACTGATAAACGGTTGAGAAGAGAAGTATAACAACAGTCCACAATCAACTGAGAAGGGTTATAATATTGGTTGGTGGGATCTTCCAATTGGGAAGATTTTTGGCTCTTTTTCCTTCCATCACTAAATCCTGACCAATGAAAGCTTTTTCCTTAACTGCCGTCGCTTTAGAGGCAATTTCTCAGATAAAACTTGTGAGTTATCCAAGCCACTCATCAGGTGGGGCACTTGTCAACGACCTCAGGGGTGCCTCACCTGTATGTTGAGTATAGACGTTAATTTTCAAAACAACCGTTTTGCTCGTGCATGAGTGGCCCACTTGACGAGTGGACCGGATTGATCTGGTCGATGACATGCTCACTCACCCAACCTAATGAATGTATAGGATATCTAACACGTGAGCTAGTTGGACGAATGAGGCGTCTCGAGCCGTTTCGTCAATCTCTACCCGCGCGAATGGCGAAGTAATCCTGTGTCGGAAAATGATTCGGTAGAATCGTATCTACCTAGAAACGGTAACTCGAGCGGGTACACTTGTTGCACTCGCATCTCATCCGTGGCAACGTGCCAAGCACAAGAAAAATCCAATCTGCAGAGAAAATGGACGGTCAAAAGAAATCGACCAACGGCTCATATTCAACCTATATGCATGGTCTATCTATTCAGTTGATCTCCTGATTCGTTGTACAGAGGCATGAGGCTTTGGCTTTTGAGAGCATGGTACTTCTTGTTTTTTTACTATTCGTGGGAGAGCCTATCGAGAACGAAGACACGTGGTTGAACAAAAAGCACACAACACATGAGATTAAAGATATTTGGAGCTCTTTTTTGGCAATAGTAGAAATAGGCAATCGGTAGGTGATACACGCCATCTAAGGACAAAATGCTGCTGAGAAATTACGAACAGAACAGGCCGAGCAAGGGATTTAGGATGGATGTCAAAAAGAGAACGAAGAATTTGAAAGGTTACAGTAGTGCCAAAGTTATTGTTGTAAATGTTGGACGTGGAACAAAGCGTTCAAGTAATTATTCTAGGGGAGTTTATAAATAGTAGAAGTGTCTTGTGTCAACTCAACTAAACAGATTAAATTCATTAGCAATCTTTTATATTTCTTAGTATAATTTATTTTTTACATTTTTTAGTGTAACTAGTAGTGTAATCCAACATTAGGAGCAACTATAATTTAGTAGTTATTGGTGATGCAAGTCTGCACTTATACATTGGACGATTTTCATTATAGTACAAGTAGTTCTTCTTTTAGAAAAGTGTTTTACAGTTACTTTCTGCAATAGCCTGTGAGTGTTTCAATTTTTTTTTAACTTTCGTTTTTGAAAATCTTTTCATATGAAAGGCAAGGTGTAATTAATTTTTAAGATGATGAACCATATTTTCTAATAATCGCCTAATCATCTTAAACAACTTATGAATGGTTGAGTAGGTGGTTGATTTCCTCATACGTCAGTCATATACAGTCAAGTTTAACATATCTATTTATTTTGCCGCTTGGAGTCAAAGTTTTTCAGTTGGAATCAAGCCACGTAGTAAATTCTAGCATGCTCACAAATATCACGTGTGACCGAATTTAAAACTGAGAGGTAACTATCTTTGGCACGCGTACTGGTACATCTAATGTGGTAAACAAACCGATATGATTTTATTCTGATTAATTGATCCAACTTTGGTAATATGAGTCGAAAGGTTACCTAAAACTCTTTTAGGGCTAATGAGCCCACAACACCTTTAACACCACCTCCACTTGAGGAAATGCAAGTGCAGCCAGTATATGAACTCCTGAGTTCGCCATCGAACCCAATGCCCAATCTTCTAAGCCATGAGGGGGCATCCTCATCTTGGAGCGATCCTCTTGAGGTGATATCAATTGGGTTGCACGACATGCAGATGAGAATCCAGCATATTGCGGAGCAGGGGAGGGCTCAAGCAGAGTAAGAGCAAGTGCAAGCTCACGCAGAGCAATCACAGATTCAGACAGACACATTTAATATGTGTATGGTCGGCTAGATCAAGAATTTGAACCAGATAGTAGCTATCCTTGTCAAGAGGGTGCATAATGCACCTCAACAAAATGTTGAGGCCAATTTATCGGAAACCTAATGCCAGTACCGCTAGTACATCCTCCATAATAACATATGCATTTTGCTCTAACACATGGTATGTGGAATGTGCCTCTGCATGCCAAATTCAGGCAACCTGAGCAGGGTGCCAAAAACTTCATTTCTGAAGTTAGAAATAAAGGAATGCTTGAGGGCACCCTTTCATTAGGAATCTACCTTACAGTAGGGGCGATACTTGGTAGGTGCAAATCCTCTATCGGTAGTTGACCATAACATCTGGATTGAGATCAAGTTATGCAACTAGTCTAAGAAGTGTCATGCCAAATCCTTAGTCGCCCAACAACTCTGATATACCACAAAGCTTATCCTGAAAGGATCAACCGAGAGTATCCGTTGCCTAAAAATTATCAATTAGACTTTGCGCTCTTCACGGGTGACACGGGTTAATTGACCATAAAGCACATAGGTCGATTTACCATGCAATGTGGTGAATTGGCTAACAATGATTATCATAAGTTATAATTGTTCAGTCGTTCCTTAACTGTAGTGGCCTTTACTTGATATTTTAGTTTGTTGCCAAACTCCATCAAGACCTGAAAAGAGATGCAACTCACATATCTTCTATAAGGACAAGGAGATTTTCATGGCTAACATTGCGCGTTTCTGACAATTTCCTGGTGAATCAGTCGAAAACTATATTATCTGGTTCAAAAGAGCAAAAATCCAATGCAATATAGTCACAACTGAGGTCGAGTTCGCACAACTTGCTCAAGATGGTTTGGAATACAAACCCGCAAAAAGTTAATTAGGACAAGGTTTGTGGATTTATACAACTTGACAAGAAAAGTATCATGATATGAAGCCCTTCTTTAGGGAAGGAGTAATGCAAATGAACTCGTTAACTGGAATTATACTACTGTGATCCTAACTACGAGGTGGTTGCAACCGAGGTAGTGGCCAATAAGTTAATTTGTGTGTTTGGCATTGGTTAGAACGGAAGCAATTGCGCCAACCATACAAAAAACTTATAAGGCATATACGTTTGATATTATTCGGGCTGACAAAATCTTTAATATCATGGTAGCTGGGAAGTTCATTAAAATTTTTATTAACCATAAAATACCCACGATCGAAAAGTGAAAAAAGACCGAGTGTTGTAAAGCAACATGGAACTCATTCTCACTCCACTAACAATTGCATGGTTTTGAGGAATATCATTTAGGACAACATCGATCGAGAATTACTGAAATTCCCTAAGAAAGAAAATGAAGCAATATTGATTGATATTGATTTGTTTCCACCTAACCTAGAGATCAACATGGCTATAGTAAATTTTTAGAAGCTGGCTCAACCACGACAGAAGGTTGACCTCGGGCTTTATAGTCACCAGGTTATAGCACAACAACTCGACAAGAGTTGTTATATGTCTTAGCAGGTAGCCACAAGTGCAGAAGCATGGCCAAGAGTAGCACCACACCTCAACCATAAACCACACCTATGCAGTTGATGCATAAGAGCGATCTGACTATGTTGTTACTTGGTTCAGCTAGTCAAACCAAACCTTAGTTTTCACTGAGGATCGAAGGAGCAAGCTCCAATTAACAACAAAGAATATATCAACCTCACAATGACCACTCTCGAATAGGTTCATTGGTGAGACGTGGAATAGTCAAGCCTCGTCCTACGTGGGAGGAGGTCTAAAGTTGGGTGAGTCATTCCAATTCCCCATTGTACCTGAAAGGATGACTCGCACTCAAAAGTGGTGTTAGCAAAGACGACAGGTTGGTAAGTGAAGAGAATTGACCTAAGTAAAGAATGAGCCTCATCTAGTGACCACGCCAGATGCTGAGGATTCCCCAACCAAGAGATGAGCAGTTGGCTGCGAATACGAAAGTTAGTCATGAAACATGTCTCAGATGATCTAACTGTGGAAAGTCAGCAAATTAGTATAGAAAATAGGAAAGATACTGAAACTTTTGAAGACTTGATCGAGTATCTCAACAATGAGTGCTTCTCAAATGAAGAACTATTAATCGAAGAACTTCTTACTATGACAAAATTATTAGAAGAAACCCCACCCAATCTTGAAGATGTAGGGGTGGCTTTAATGGTGAATTGCCCAAGTATTGTACCTATTGTCGAGAATGTTGAAGAACAACAGAATTTGAAAATATCTGGGGGTAATGTCCAAATTTTGAAATAGTGTTTGGATCACTACCATCGCTCGTCGTGGACTACAACATGGTGCTCACACTCCCATCAAGTTTTTAGGCCAAGTATCTCAGCCTAATGAGATCGTGGGAGACATAGAGGAGTTTGGTCCTCAAATGATAATACAACATGGTTCCTACTACCTAGAAGAGTGGACCAAAAATGTATCAACCATCAATGTTAAGATAAATACGCCCCTTTGAGAAAATGGTCATAGAAAGACCCGCCATTAATATGACCCAATACCTAAAGTTGTTGTATACATCTATCCATTTATAGGGATGTCCAGTTACCCAAGTCATGGTCGACAATGGGGCAGCTTTGAATATCCTTCTCACCATAATGATGAAAAATTAGAGAAATTCGAGGCTGATCTAATCATAACTGAAGTTATAGTTAGCAATTCTGTTGGGAGAATAATAAAAAGCACGTGGCGTCCTGCCTATCGAGTTGATGGAAGGGAAAGTGTTGATCACTTTCTTCGTGGTCAACACTTCATTCAATTACAATGCCTTGTTAGAGATTAGATACACTATCTCTCTTACATCTTGTCATCTTTGCACTAATTCATAATCTTCTGGAGTCAATACAAGGTTGAATTGGTATTCGCCAACAATAAGACATTCTTGAATACATCTAATGTAGTCGAGGCTTGTTTATATGAGGATGAACTTGGGCTAATACATTTCACTATGATAAATAAATACGAATGCCCAACTGAAATATCAAGTGCAATCAATCCAAATAGCATAGTGCAAGGCATTTTATCGTGATGCGCCTAGCCAGCTAATCGTCAAAAGCTAAAGTACTATGTCAAGCATTTCTCCTCTGTACTATAGAAGAGATCTCATGACAAGTGCACCACCAATCTACAAATTCTATCCTTTGAATAATTCTATTTCAAATAGGGGGAGTAGTTGAATAGTCGCCAATATCATCCCGTGTGGGTCATATACACCATGCATGCTTACCTCGGCACCTAGGGTCACGGTTGTTCCATTTGAATTGAGTACTAGGTTTCAATTCTGACAAACCGGCAACACATTTGGTTTTTTTAATAACTGATACATCTAAACGAGGACCCATGGTTTGTACAGTTTAAATTAAACTAATTGCATGCCACGTGTTCAATTTCCATGTTATTGGGGATTTTGACCTGCGGAATCACACAGATCTAGATCTAGGATAGCAATTCAATGGCACCAAGCACATAAGAGAATACAGAGAACACCTAAATTTAACGTGGAAAATCCTTTCGGAAAAAAATCACAGCACAAAGCAACAAATCTCCACTATGAAAACAGAAATTACAAAGAGAAATTACTTACCCGATTCAAACGACCTCGAATCTCACCCTTGCTACCCTTTAATTTCCCTGGAACCCCTTTAGAAAGCTTTCTCATATCCTAAAAAAGTCCTAAGAACATCTATTTATAGTTTAGGCAACTTCCCTTTTGCATCCCGGTTGCAAAAGGACTCAAATCCGTAGTTTTGCGCAAAATTGCGGAACAAACTGCGAAACCTACGATTAGTCCTGGAAATTCTAGGACTGGTCTTAGACTCCTTCGACTGGTCGAAGCTCACCTACGACTGGTCGAAGGCCGCGAAGAAAAACAGCAAAAACTAGCTGGACTTTGAGTCATGTCAGAGCTTGAACCTACGACCGGTTAAGCGCCTCGTACGACCAATCGAAGTTGTCCCACGACTGGTTGAACGACCTCAAAAACTTCAGATTTAAGACTTTTCTCAACGATCTCCACCGAGTCTTCGATCTTCAACCGTGTAGCTCCTTGGTCTCTTCTCTTATCTCTGCATCACATCATAGCTTCTCGCGCACACTCCGTCTTCCTTTTACGCCATCGTCAAGCCCAAAGAAGTTACACAGAACTTGAACTTCTCTGCAGGAACGACCTAGGTAAGCATGTCTGCCGAATTAAAATCCACGTGCTCAACCACCTTTGCTCCTGTCTTCTCAAAAAGAAAAATATAGTCTTCTTACCATCTCACCGCTACCCAAGATTGCTTGCTGGGGTACTTGCTCACAACACTGATAGCCTGTGAAATAACCAGTCTAAACCAGACCATCGCATACACTACCCAGTGCATTCGAATAAGGCTCATGAGATATCCTGGTTTTCCTCATCTGTTTTTGGACAAATCCAGAGGAAAACTTGAGGAGAGAAACGTAAGGAACGCTCTCCAGCTTTACCTGGCCCATCACATCCTGGATCAATACCTACACATAAGGTATTCCTCCTGTGATTACCAAAGTCTACTCCTCATTCAGTCTCAACGCCGAGAACCATCTTTGCAACCCCCCGATCCTTCATTTTCAATGTTCCAATTGACCGAGTCTTCAGTACATTGATTTCAGACATGTCACAATTGGTGATCCACACGTCATCAACATACAATACCTGACCCACCATGAAGGAATCAAACCACTACTTAGGAGACAGGCCGAACAACGACCTCCTACTAAGTCTTTTCTCAGCCCCTTTCACTTCGAACCGCTCTGGTTGTTTCATGTAGATCTGCTCTTCACTTTCCCTTGCAGAATTGCAGACTCCACATCCTTCCTTCCAGCTCAGGATCACATTGGCCAACCAGCGCCAATCACTGTTCTAATAGACACCTGTTATACTGTCGGCGCGAATATCTCTGAGAAGCCAATCCCTTCTCCCTGAGCATAACTCATCGCCACCAACCTCGCTCTGTATCTATGCTGCATCCTCCTGAAGATCCACCTGCATCCAATCACTTTTCGGCCCACTGGAAGCTCCACCTGCTCCCATATGTCGATCTGGTACAACGAATCCATTACATCGCCCAAAGTCACCTTTCACTTCTCAGTACCAGGCTCACCTAGAGCCATCTAAATAAAAGATGAATCCTCCTACGATATTTGAGTCGTCCATGTACCTCGTCGATTTCCTGCGATCATACCGTGTGTTTCTTTTCATAAGTGGCTGCTCCACCTGCTCTGTATCCCTGTTCGCACGTCTCAGCCTTCCTACCATATTCGCTCATGTGGCCATGCCCAACATGCCACACACATATAGAGGTAGAATCCACTACATCCACCGTAACTCCACCTTTTGAAGTGCTTCCGATCAACTTGTACAAGTTACCGAGTCGTTGCACTTTCATGATTACTCGTGCTCCCTTGGATACATTAAGAGCACCATCAATACCTGTGTACTTACATCCTTTTGCCTCAAGCACACTAAGAGAAATCAGATTCCGCTTCAAATCAGGAACGTGCCTCACATCTGTCGAGGTACGCTCCACCCCATCAAACATCCTGATGCGCACAGAACCAACAGCCACAACATTACAGGCAATGTCATTGCCCATAAATACCTGTCCACCATCGCACTCCCTGTAGCTGGTGAACCAACTCCGATGAGGAGTCATGTGAAAAGATACCCCTGTGTCTAGCATCCACTCATCCTTACGATCATCGTATGACCGTCTAAGCGAAAACACATATAAAACATCGTCATCACATCCACTCGATTCATCTGACGTAGCAACATTGGCCTCCCTGCATGAAGCCTCAGAATCTTTCCTCTTCGATTTAGGAGTTTCACAATCCCTCTTCACATGTCCTTCCTTCCCACAATTCCAGCACTTTATCTTTCCTTTGCCCTTGCCCTTGGATTTGGATCTAGAACTAGAAGAACCTGTACCTTGTCGAGAATTCCTACCCACCGTAAACAGTGCATTAGAAGACGTCCCCATGTCACTGTTTAGTTGTCTCATAGCCTTCCCTTGAAGGACTGAGATAACTGTGTCGACACTTAGGATTTTATTCATGCTACACATAGTGTCCTTGAATGCCTCATATGACGCTGGGAGAGAATTCAGCAACATACATGCTTGTTCTTCATCTTTCATCACTTCCTCCATATCTAGCAATTTGCAAACCAATTTATTAAAGTTACTGATTTGAGCCTCCAGATCTCCACCCTCTGCCATCTTGAAGTTATACCACTGTCACTTCAAGTGTAGGCGATTTTTCGAGGATTTCTTCGCATAGACATTCTCTAACTTCGCCCACAACTTAGCCGCAGTTTTCTCCCTCATAATGTTGTAGAGAACCTCATCCGTGAGACATAAACGGATCGATGATAAAGCTTTCTTATCAAGAGTATTCCAATCAGCATCAGTCATAGTAGCCTTTCGCAACTCAAGATCACCATCCTCGCCTTGCTTAGTTAACAGGCTAATCATCTTAACCTTCCATGAATCAAATTTATTTTTCCCTGAGTACTTCTCAAACTCATAACTAGCACTCGCCATTATTACTAATCCCTCATATTCAGATCTGTGCCCCAACAATAGCTCTGATACCACTTGTTAGGGATTTTGACTTGCGAAATCACACAGATCTAGATATAGGATAGCAATCCAATGGCACCAAGCATACAAGAGAATACAGAGAACACCCAAATTTAACGTGGAAAATCCTTTCGGAAAAAAATCACGGCACAGAGCGACAGATCTCCACTATGAAAACAGAAATTACAAAGAGAAAGGACTTACTCGATTCGAACAACCTCGAATCTCACCCTTGCTACACCCTTTAATTTCCCTAGAACCCCTTTAAAAAGCTTTCTCATACTTTAGAAAAGCCCTAGGAACACCTATTTATAGTTTTGACAACTTTACTTTCACATACCGATTGCGAAAAGAGTCAAATCCGTAATTTTGTGTAAAATCACGGAACAAACTGCGTAACCTATGACCAGTTCTGAAAATTCTAGGACTGGTCTTAGCCTCCTTTGACTGATCGAAGCCCACCTACGACTGATTGTAGCTCACCTATGACTGGTCGAAGGCCGTGGAAAAAAACAGTAAAACTTCGTTGGACTTTAAATCGTGTCAGGGCTCGAACCTACGACCGGTCGAGTGCATCCCACGACCAATCGAATCTGTCACACGAACGGTCGAACGAACTCAAAAACTTTAGATTTAAGACTTTTCTTAACACATGTAATTTATGAACGACCACACTCGGTATCAAAGTTTCTCCTGCCCAAAACGAGCCACACAAACGCCCCTGTATGATTACCAAATTACTTTTAGACTTAAATACCGTTCTTCCTTCCGCCCGATTGCGGGGGAAAAAAAAAAATACAACAATAAAACGGACATCCAGGATGGCTTCCGTACACCCCTCTTTAGCATCCCTTCCACAGCCCGCAACGATACCGTCTTCCGCCTTTGCCCGAAATCCCAGAAAACCTATCTCATTCCCTTCTATTTCCAGAAAGCATCGCACCATCTCCATCTCCCGTGCCGTAGCCGATTCCTCTAATTCCTTGCCGTCTGGCACCGAAGCACCACCGCCCCAGAAGCCCGAAATCGAGCTCGAATTCCTCGGGGCACGTGACATCTTCTCGTCCTCGCATTTCGCCTGACCCGTTCATTTATTCCTGTATTTATCTTTTCTATCCGAATTAGTTATTTATTTTATTTTATTTTATGTTATTTTGTGGGAATGTAAATATAGCCAAAAGCAGGGGTAGATGGGTCTTTTCCAGTTGAGAGAGCTTCGGCTGTGAGCGGCGAGAAGCTTATGAGGAACATCATGCTCGACAACAAGATGGAACTCTACGCCACCTATGTAAGTTAGAAATTTACTGTTAACTTGCGCCGATAGCTTATGCTAGATAAGCGTAGGTGGATGTTCTAGACTACGCCTTATGGGACCCGATGGAAGCGGGCGGGCCCACCTTGTGAAGGAATGAAACGACTAGAAGCCTGCACGTGGCTAGTTTCTCCAGCGTGAAGTTGGCAAATTGCACCGACAATGCGCAGTGCACCTCGCACGTGGAAATGGGTGGCGGGTGTGTGAGATCAGAGGCTCTTGATGGCGGATTCGTACAATAGATATCAGCTGGTCAGTGGGAATCGCCTATGAGCGGCTCCGCTCTTTCACACGTGTTCCGTGAACACGCTTGAGAGTCCTCAAAACGGGTTATTTGGTACTCTGGATGCAAATGACGCTTGATGTGCATGTACTAAATCAAGTTAAGCCGACTGAATTGTGGAGAATTCTCTCTTTTAAATTACAGTTCAAAAGTTAAATTGCTTTTTAAAAATAGGGATTTTTACTAGAAGATTCCTCCCGAGTTTGAGTTTTACCAAATAATGCCCGGGAGAATGTGCTTTTCGGTAGATGAAATTTTCGGATTGCCTTTTATTTCTTTTTGTTCTGTTTTTTGAAATATCAAACTGATTCTTTTGTTTTTTGTTGTTTGAAAAATAAAAGTGATGAAGTTAAGAATCATGCGGCCACATTGTATGTGTATGACATCTAATTCGTCTAACAGATGAATCCCATCACAAAGACCAGAAGAACAAAAAATCTGGAGGATCCAATCATAAGATGGTCCCACCATAAGAAAAAAAACAATATACACCACCCAAAAACATCAAAATTCACGTGTAGACCGTCTGATGATTCAACTGGCCAGATGTTTTGTTCAAGTGAGCATCAAGGTGGGTCATCTTTTGGATGGGTTGGATGTCATACACATACGACGTGAGCCCCACAATTCTCAACTTTATCACTTTCAAACAAAAATAAAATAAACGGTGGTAATTTGGTAATTTCAACCATCAAGAAACACCACCCTGGAAATTCACTTCCTAGAGGCATTATTTAGTAAAGTCCGAATTAACAAGGAATTATGTGGTAAAAATCCCAAAACACTAATGTTTGATTTGTGAAAACTTATTTGTTGAAATAAGACCATTGAATATTTTTCATTATTAACCATCCAATGAATGTACACCAATTTGTTAGTAAGATAGATAAATAAGCGTAAATTTATGGTCATGGTACATCAAAACAACTGCACATAATTTTGACAGTTTAATTTGGATTACTCATGTGACACATATGATTTTTAAGTTTTAATGTGCTTGTGCATCATCTATCGCAATCAGCCAAAGTTTTTTCCCTTCCTCAAACGGGGTAAGAGAGGACCAGGGTCGGGGTGTCAATAAGCTGGGTTCAGGCTAGATGGGTACTCATAACCATACCTACCAATGGTTACTGCACTCATACCCATGTCAGGCCTCAAATCAACACTCATACTGACGTAGGGATGGATGTGATGAGGTCGATCACCGTCTTCCTCAAGGGGATGACTACTCCGAATACACAGAGCTTCTTTGGATTCTTCACGATGATACCTTGAATCCACGAGGAAAAATAAGAAAATAGAAATAAATTTTAAAAATTTGAAAATTGATTGATGGATGATAAAAACGAATTTACAACCCTTTAAATAGTGATACCAAACCTTGGAGAAGTTTCAGAATCAAACTCCAACTCGAACTCCCTAAAATTTGTGACTTAAATAGTAAACTTACCATTTATAACGGTCATGATTCCTACTATACTTCATGGTTTTTGGCCAAAAATAATAAGTGTCCTATTTGGCTTAACCATGTTATTCTCCTAATTTTTCTAAGCACTTTTCATATTGGATACAACTCCTAAAGCTCAACGGATGAAGAGTTAAAATCAAACTAAACTTACTATAAATAGTAAAAACGAAATTAAAAAGGATTTTTGACCGTCTATTTGATGGAATCTCTCAAATTTGGCGTGGGCAACCCGACGGGTTGGGTGGCTAAAGTAGCTTCTCCTACCCCAAAATCATACATGGTATGTCAAATAACTCATTCTGGTTTGCGAGATACGCCTATTTTAAGGTTCTGACGGTCCGGATCACTTCTGCCTCCGATTGAGCCTTCTCTAGTCCATCTTGGACATGAAAGTGTCCGCGACCCGCTCTACATCGCATACCCATTAAGTTGTTGTTGTACTCATTAGGGTAGCAGGGACTCATTTATGATTTGAAATTTCTTTTTTTAAAAAAAAGACACCGTTAATTGAAAAAATTAAAATTTATAGTAGAAATTAACAAAAAAAGTGATTTTTTTTTTTCTCTTTCGTTCAGAAAATCAAAAAAATATAACATGATAGCATGTCATTATAGATTTAAAAAACTAAAAGGAAAAAACCCTTCTTTTGATTGTTTTTAATCCATCAAATGATGAAAAGCTAAAAACTATAACAATCTTTTGTGTATTTTACCATTTCAATTGAGAAAAACTTTGATACTTTGGTAAAGTGTGGTGGATGATATACTGGCTGTTGGAAATTGCATACTTGGAGTACAAGTAACTAAAACATAAACCATCCAAATTATGAACCTAGATTTGATGCAGAATGAAAGAAAAGTTAAGCTTGTTTGATTATCTATTTATTGGATTGGTAAACGTGAATCAGAGGTTAGGATTATTCAACCAATCTGATTTCTGGGGGACCTTTACTTGGGGACATTTATTTCCACTATTCGCTTGGTTTAATTTGAGATATTGTTTTCCACGTCTACAATTTCTAAGTGCCTACATATCAAGCTTCATACACATCCAAAGTATCAAATAACTTATTTTTAGGACTCGTTTGGTATGTAAATACTACGCAAAGATTAGTACCCAAAAAAATAAAATAAAATTACATGAAGATTTTGATTTGGTATATTAATTCTACACGGATCTTACACATTGGCACTTGTACCATAGGCCATTTTACACCTCAGGTGGGTCACATGCCTATGTCAAAATAGATGGTAGGTTTGATCTACATGGTCCATGGAATATTTATACATTATTAATATTTATTTATATATAATTGATTTCAAGTGGGGTTTGGGTATGGATTGGGGTATACCCACACCTGGCCCATTTATTAATCAAGCTCTGAAAAATCCCACACCCATTTAACTACATCTATATCTGGTCCATGGTGGGCCGGCTCTAGTACCCATTGGGTGCATTGGGCCCATTGACACTCCTAACTGGGAGCGTTTGCGCTCCCATGCATGTGAAATGCCGGCTCGCGCATATTAGCGCAATGCTGCTGCATAAGATTCGTGTGCTCACCTGTGATGTGTTTCTCAATGTATGCTTGTGTTTTTGGGTTGCATCATGATCGGGCACATCTTCAAGTGTGTCCCATATATCATATGAAGTGGAACCCTCTCATCACCACCATCTCATGGTTCATCATCATGAGACTTGTGAATGGTGTATACACAGAATTTACTGTATATGTGTGTCGCATGCTGTACATGTATATCTGGTGTCTTTTAAAGAGCTCTAAGAGAAACTTTGCTTTTGATAGGGAAAAGTGATGAATTGCGGTGGTGGTGGAAGCTGTGGCACCTGCATTGTGGAGGTATTGTCACTTTTGTTAAGATTCTCATTTAAATGAGTTAAAATCTATGGTAAATAGGGTGTTGAAAGGCAGGCCGCACCACGTCTTTCTAGCTCCACTCTAGCTCTAGAAAGCAATGATTTTGTACCCATTACAGGAAATACCATATACGCGTAAAAAACCCATCCATCAACTACCATTAAGAAAATTATTATAATTTACACTTCACTATTACTTATGTAGCTTTTGTTTTTGTCTTTTCACTGTTCGCTTATATATGTTTTATCTTTTCCCTATTTACATGAAATTAATCTGTTCCTACAAAAATACCACTTTAACATTATGATGTAATTGTATGGTAGTGCTAGCATGTCGTGTTTTCAGGGGTCATTGTGTGTGGAAGCAATGCGCGCATCTGGATCAGAGTTATGATGCTTTATATGGATTTTCCGTTTGTTAATTTAGTGTAACTATAAAAGAAATGATGTGATCAATAGATTATACGCCAAACATTCAATTCATAAGATATTCACTGTCATTTGATTATCACCAAATTGCAGTGATGAGTAAGACCCACCAACAGCTTGTGATATGACATGCATGTGTGGGTTCCCTCATCAATATAAACTGAATGCATGCGCCCTATGATGGACATCTGGTAAGATTCACTATCACTTTCTTTAACAAACTATAATGGACATACATAGTTCACAACTTAGGATGAACGTATGATAATTAAATAACTCGAGGACAACATCACCATCTCTAGTGTAATCGTCGATGTCGTCATAGCTAACTCTTTGGGGTCAGCTTCAAGAATCCTGTTTTGCCAATCGTGTTCGAAACAGGAATTCTCATGATTGCTTAACAGAAATTCTACATCCCGCTCTGCACCTGACGATAACCTTCTCCAACTGGGCTTGGGGCCACCAGTGGCATTGCCGCCAAATGTTGTTTCCATATTAGCGACCACCTCTTACTCAGCAAGAGCAAGAAAACACGGCTAGCGCTAGGTCCCTTGGAACTATGCAAGTGAGGGTTGTTCATATCCCTTCTAAAAGGAAGCCTCTACCATGGATGATTCCAAGAGTTTGGGTGAAAAAGGAAGGTTGATGTCTGGTAGGCAGCCAATTATAGAACTTTGTCAATAAGATGATGATGATGATGGAGGTTTTATTATTTCCATGGGACTTTGACACTCACAGCTTCAAGTTGTTATTATATCATTTTCAAAGGATGTAAGTGTGTATTCCACGTACCAAGTATGGAAAAGAATTTATTATCCGTGTCTCAAGTAACATCATCTGGTAATTATGTTATATTTGGCCCGATGATGTCAAAGTCTATAGAAGTGTGAAGCCGTCTGATGAGCTAATCGTGACGGGACGCAGATTGAACTCTCTCTACATCATGTCAGCCGAATCACCTTATGTACACAAGACTCTTCAAATTGAGACATTCAATTCATGGTAAGCTTGACTAGGGCATGTTTATAGGGACATCATGCACACACGCACGCCCCCCTACGCATGTACACAAGGAGGAGGGCCCCACCATTGATTTGGATCAATGACGACATCCAGGGAGGGTCCCCTAGCTAGAGGACTGCGTTTTGGTCCCTTGGAGTGGACCCGATCGTCATGTGAATCCCACTATGGGTTCTCATGATCGTGGCCCACCATTCTAAACGATCTAGTACTTTGAGTTTTGGTTATTTTTGTTATTAGGAATATCATGGATGGTTTAGATTATTTTGATTAGTTGTTATTTGTGGTTACTTCATCTCTAAGTAATAGGTTGCGCACATGACGCGAGTTTTGGCGTATAGGATATTATAAATAGACACCCCTTGTAGTTTTTGTTTTTTTATGAAAGATTGAATAAAATTTCTGTGTTTTTCTGCTCTTTTCTGAGTTGTGAAAGCCTAATTGGGTGCGAAACTCTTCCTTCTTCGAATGACTAACTATCGTGATGCGAAGCCATACCCAATCCATCGTTATTTTGCGATCATTCCTTCTCTATAGCAGATTTCAGGAATCTGGCCCTGCAGGAGGGCTGAAACTTCGGCGGAGCACCACGCACGGAACGTACGTCAGATCGGGTTAAAACTTGGGGGGTTTGTAACCCAGCCTTGGCTGACCAGCCCCAAGGAGGGGGTTTTTGGGTTCGTGGGCCCTACGCACATGCGAACGACCCTCAACACGCGTGCGTTAGGCCTTGCTTGCTGTCCACACGCGCGGGCATGCTTCAGGTTCACTCTCTCCCCTCTTTCACTCCTCCCTTATCTGATTTCCCTAACCATAACTCTAGATTGCCCTAAATTCTCAATTTTTATACCCTTTTCTTCAACCTTAGGGTTTCCCAAATTGAAACTTGTGAATCCGTTGGATTGAGGAAGTTATTCCTATGCATGTATGACTGAATTTACTCTCATTTAAGTATTGTTTGGTCTATAAATTTAATTGATCCATCCCTAGCATGTTTAGGCCTGGACCCGCATAGATTCCCCTTGATTGAGTGCTTGACTTTATGTGGGATGCGGAATTTTGTATGATTGTTTTGGACTAGTATGATCTAAAGCCTGGAATCTCGCATATCATGTTTAAAATTTCATGTCCTGCATAAAATTTGGTATCAGAGCTTAGGGTTTTCATAGGGGAATGCATTGCATGTTTAGGATTTAGTTTGTTTATGTCTAATTTGCACCAAGTCTCATCCTATAGGGTTGGTTAGGACCTATAATCCAATAGGGGCTGGTGAATTTTCTGTTGTCAGAAAAGTCCCAAATTTCTTGGCTGAATTTTCTATTAACAGGCTATTTTGGCAGCTAGGTTGCTGGAATTTTAGTGGCATTGTGTAGTTTCCCTCATATAGAGTCCTATAGGATCATTTAGTCTCATTTAGTCACATATAGTTGTGTTAGGGGGTCTTTAAGTTGAGGGGTAATTGTATGCCCACATGTACTGCGTGTTACCCAATTAAAGACCTCCGTCTAGGCAAACCCTACCATTGGGGAAGATGCCCAATCCCAGACAGGTGGTCAGGAGGATAGACCAAGGAATGGAGGTGACCAAGGAATCGGTTATGGGCGTGCACCCGTGCACTCATCCCATGAGAGACATCAAGACCATTATGACCTCGATGCGCAACTCCTCAAGGGAGTTAAGAGTAGATGTCCCCACATTTGATGGCTAGTTGGACCCTAAAACTTTTCTAGATTGGTTGGCGTATATGGACCATTATTTTGAGTGGTATGACATGTTGGATGCTCGTCGAGTCCGATTCGCCAAGATGAAGCTTGTGGACTAAGCAAAGAGGTTTTGGCTACTGTAGAGCGAAAAAAAGAAAGGGCGAGAGGGTTTCTAATAATCCATTGGGGAGAAATAAAAGAAATACTTAAGGAAAAATACCTCCCTTTTTCTTACCGTTTAAGGTTGGTTGAGGAATGACAGTCTCTTTGACAAGGTTCTATGAGTGTTGCTGAATACATTGAGAGTTTGAAGAGTACTTGACCCGTTGTGAAGTTGATGAGGACCCCGTACTCACCTTTGCCCGATTTAAGACGGGCCTCCGTTCTGACATTAGGAGAGAGTTACTCGCTAAGGACACTCTTGAACAGATGTATCAAGTAGTGTTGGAGGTCGAGCAATACCTTAAAACACTTGTGGAAAGGCGGGTTGAGCCTCGCGATTCTGGCGCTAAGGTCAACCCTTATAGGGCTAAGCCTAGCACTGTATATCAATAGAAGCCTTCCAGTAGTGTTCAGTCTAGGCCCAAAGATGATAAGGGTAAAGAAGTTGTCGGGTCTAGCTCATGCAAAAGTGATGCGACTAGGTATTTTAGATTCAGGGGTTTGGTCACTTTGCCCACCAGCATGGCACGAGAGAGGGCACCAAGGTGTTCCTTGTTGATGGGCAAGTAGAAGTAGTGCACCTACAAAGTAATGGTGAGGAGGAAGAGTATGAACCAGTAGAAGCCCCAAATGATGAGGAAGAGAGTGCAAGAGTCTGGGACCCTTGTAGTTGTGCGTCGCGCCTTTACACAAGCAAATAATACCGATGATTGGCGTCGTTGTTTTGTTCCTATTCAGTTTGGGTCATATAAAGCCACACTTTGATGTGATGTTGTTTCTAGGAAGCCTATTGATTTTGTCCCTATGTCACTATCCCATAGGCCATCAGAGTCCGCAGGGTCCTTTGCACATCACATTCATTCATTGTATCAAGAAATCAGACAAAAAATCACGATTAGTAATGAAGATTACACACTTTCTGTAGACCAACATAAACGTTTCAAGGAATTCAATGAAAGAGACTCTTTGATAGTCCGCATCAGGCCAGAACAGTACCCTCAGGGAGTCATTCATAAATTACATGCGAGTAATGCTGGACCATTCAAAATTATAAAATGAAACGGTCTCAATGTGTATGAGGTAGATCTTCCACCCTCCGTCGGAATTAGTTCCACATTCAATGTAGAGGATCTAGTTGCATTTCAGGGGGTCACTGATGCATTGTATAGCCTTCGTCTAACCACCTTGATTCCACAGACTTTTTCCTTGATCAATGGCCCTTTCCTGACCCATATTCCCAACCTCTATCTCTTATACCTACCCTTCCCGACCCATTTTTTCAGCCTCTACCTCTTATACCTACTTATCCCGACTCATTTTCTTAACTTCTACACCTCATGCCTACCATTCTTGACCCATTTTTTCAGCCTCTACCTCCCATACCTACCCGTCCCGACCTATCTTCCCAGGTTCTACCTCCCATAACTACCCTTCCCGACCCATTTTTTCAGCCTCTACCTCTCATACCTACCCGTCTCGACCCATCTTCCCAGCTTCTACCTCTCATAGCTACCTTTCTCACACCCGGAGAGGAGATAGAAGATATCCTGGACCATCATATAGTATTGACGTCGGATGGTGGATTTCAAAAGTTCCTGGTTAAGTGGAAGTCACGCCCAGCTTCAGACAGTACTTGGCTCATTGAGGAGGAGCTTCAGAGACTTGATTCTGACATCCTGGAGTGATTCAGGAGTTTTGTTTCGCCAGTGGCAAAATCTTTGCAGCCGGAGAGAGTTGATGGGGACATCACGCACACATGCACACCCCCCTATGCACATACACAAGGAGGAGGAGGGCCCCACTATCGATCTGGATCGATGATGACATCCAGGGAGAGCTCCCTAGCTAGAGGACTGCATTTTTATCCCTTGGAGTGGACCCGATCATCATGTGAATCCCACCATGGGTTCTCATGATCGTGGCCCACTATTCTAAATGATCTAGTACTTTGATTTTTGGTTATTTTTGTTATTTGGAACATCATGGACGGTTTAGATTGCTTTGATTAGTTGTTATTTGTGATTACTTCATCTTTAAGTAATAAGTTGCGCACATGGCACGAGTTTTGGGGTATAGGATTTTATTATAAATAGACACCCCTTGTAGTCTTTTTCTTATGGAAGATTGAATAAAATTTCTGCGTTTTCCTGCTCCTTTCCTAATTGTGAAAGCTTAATTGGGTGTGAAACCCTCCCTTTTTTGAAGAGCTAACTACCGTAGTGCAAAGCCATGCCCATACCGATTCGCCCCTACATTCTACCATCTATATTCCTCTTCTCCTACAATCATTTCACCTGCAAATCCATCGTTATTTTACAGTCATTCCTTGTGTATGGCAGATTTCTGGAATATGGCCTTGCAGGAGGTCTGAAACTTCGGCAAAGCACCACACACGGACCGTACTTCAGATCAGGCCAAATCTTGGGGGTTTGTAGCTCAGCCATGGCCGACCAGCCACAAGGAGGGGGTTTTTGGGTTCGTGGGCCCCACGCACATGTGGACGGCCCTCAGCGCACATGCGTCAGGCTTGGCCTACTGTCCACACGCACAGACGTGCTTCAGTTTCACTCTCTCCTCTCTTTCACTCCTCCCTTATCTGATTTTCATAATCCTAACTCTAGATTGTCCTAAATTTTCAATTTTAATATCATTTTCTTCAACCTTAGGGTTTTCCGAATTGAAACTTGTGAATCCCTTGGATTGGGGAAGTTATTCCTGTACATGTGTGGCTGAATCTACTCTCCTTTAAGTATTGTTTGGTCTATAATTTTAATTGATCCAGTCCTAGCATGTGTAGGCCTGGACCCACATAGATTCTCCTTGATTGAGTGCTTGACTTTATGTGGGATGTAAAATTTTGTATGATTGTTTTGAATTAGTATAATCTAAAGCCTAGAATCTTGCATATCATGTTTAAAATTTCATGTCCTGCATCACATGTGGGTTGCAATAGGCTGAAAGTTATGATTGATAAATCTTTGGTGAAAGGGCTTCCTTGGTTAGAAGTCTAGAAAGATACTGTGTGTGTTCAAGTTGTGAAAACTCATCGATAACCATATACGAAAGTCAAGTATCAAGCAAAGAACAGATACTACGCAGAGCGCATTCATGATCGTTCTAAAAAATGGAGTCTTTGTTACACAATACCATTCATGATCTTTCTTTTATTTCTCGGAGTTCACAATCTCTAGTTGAATAGACCTTGCAGAGTGTTTTCAACGTAATGATTTTCCGTGTGCAGATTCTCGATGGCAAAGATCTATTAAATGAAAGAACAAACACAGAACTGCGGTATCTGAAAAAGGCATGCCAAGTTTAAACACATGTGCTTCAAGTTGTTTTGCTCTATTCAAACGGTATTTGAAATGGCAATATGAGTAATGAAAAAATTATATCGTCATCATAGTCTTGACCCAGCTATTTGGGATCCACTTTCTGAATCCATTTTACCAGTCATTCCTATCTAAGGCCGTATCCTGGTTAACTGGAAAGGCCACCATATCCCTTCTCACCACCTTGAGGCAAGTCATTCTAGGTCATCCCCCCACCCTCCTCGGCCTTTCAACCCTCATCAAAGCTCCCCTCCATATCAAGGCTATCTCCAGCTTCCATAGGACCATAGCACATGATGAACCATCTCAATTGGCTTTCTATCATTTCTCCTGTTAGGGCAACTCTTAAGGCCTGTTTGATAAGCGGGAAAAGAGAGGAATGGGAAGGAAAAGAAAATGATTTCCTTTGACAAGACTTCTCCCTATTTGATTTGCAAAGGAAACGATGGGTTCCATCATGTAATCATTACACCTCTACTTATGCAATCTCAAGCACAAGATTGGAGAATTGTGAGATGAATTGGAGACTTCCACTTGCAAATCAAACATGCCACTAAAAACCGAATCTACCGGCGGAATCCATTTCTCAATGCTACCTCAGAAAATAATCATTAAATAATGATTACGAACTCCTTTTTTTTCCCTTGCTCCTGCTTACCAAACAGGCCCATAGTTTTCTTCAAATGCACATCCATCTCTTTCATCTGCAATGCTCATCCTTTGCTCAGGTTGCTCTCTAAGTTCCCAACATTGCTTCATACAGCATAGCCAGTCGAATATGTCTAATAATATTTTCCCTCAAGTTTCCGGAATAAATGGTGAATTTAATACTTTGCCCATTCCTTCCTCTTGTGGAGTTCCTTTTATCTGATCCCTTGTCATTGATTTAAAATTCAGAAACCTGATTCTTGGAGGCTTGCATGTCAAACTATTGTTGGGAACAAGGAAAATTCCGGCAAGGTATGCTTAAAAAAATCTCTATTTCTAATGACAAACGTATTGTGATGGTTGTTTTACTTTCGCAATGAAATTCCCACTTGCATTTCTTATGATCCGTATTATGATATACTCTTTTATTTTTTTGGATCCACTGTTGTAAATAGTCGTACTGACTCATACATATCTTCATTGCCACTTAGTATCAAGCGTCGATAGTATATCTCTAGACTGCCTTTTACTGCATCTGCACAGAACAAAATACCACATCAATACCCACAAAACCATTTTCTACTCTGCTTTCAAAATTAAACAGAAAACACAGGCTGTGTTTGAATGCACTATTGAATTGAATTGTAATAACTAGTTAAATGAAGTGGACATATGACCAGATTGTATTTGCTTTACATTCATAATTGCAGCTGCGTTATTTTTAAAAGTCCAACTTGGAAGTAATGTTATTGCAACATGGAGCTTAGTCCCTCAATTTGAATATAGAGAAATGTAAATGCAATTGGGTCAAATCTACTTGATGCAACCAATTACTGCATTTCAATTCAACGGTGGTGCGTCCAAACACAGCCTAATGCAACTACTTACTGCATTTCAATTCAATGGATATCATCTGAAAGATCCTTGCTATAAAGTAGTGTTGGCTCATTCCAACACCTGCAATAATGAATCACATATATTGTCAATCAAGTGTCTTTTCACTAGATTTATAAGCCACAAAGAAGTTACCCCAGAGCTGTTAAGAGAATCCCTATGTATAATCAAGGGATGGTAAATGGAGTTCTCTGCACAAGGGGAATAAAGGCAGGAATTCAGTGTTATGCTCTTGCTGTTTGGGTATCGAAATTCTTTTCATGGGATTTTGAGAAATAACATGGCTCAAACAATATTCTCAAGTCCCACTGGTTGGACCATGATTACGATCCGCCCAACGGCTAACTTCCATCCTTGTATATATGTGTGACATCTAACCTGTTCAAGAAGCCGGCTTCATCACAAGGATCACTTTGTGCAAAAATCAGCCACATCCAGTCATCGTGTAGGCCACACTTGAATTTTGTTATTTATCAATGGCTAGACATTGTTTTATATTGTGTGGCCCACCTGATGAGTAGATGAGGCTGATTTTTGCATCAGGCGATCCTGAAGGGTTGGATGTCACATGCCCTTGAATAAGTTGGAAGTTATCTGATGGGTGGACTGTAACTTGTGATCCAACTGGTTGGACTAGAGACCTCTTTCTTGATTATCTACACAGAGAAAGCTGCATGCCCCATGGTATAGTGTTATGTGAAAGCTTTACACATGGCATCAAAATCTTGTATATCAGAGTCTAGCATCATTGCATCAAATAAAATAAAAGAGATCTTGGCTGAAGAATCTCATATCATGTATCATGAAATGCTCATGTTAGTATAATGACCAAAGGGCTGTCTCGTGATACATGCCCAGTATCTCTTGAACTTTGCTAATGGAAATACCCTTCTTGTGGGACTATTATGAATATTAAACTGCATTTTTTCGTTGTCTTCGATTGAGGTTTGCTATTATTTTCAGCCAATAAGGGTACATTGCCTCTATTATCCAATCCCTAATGATGACAAAGGGTACATTTATCTTTATGTTGTTTAGAATACAATAATGTCTGTTGTTGTGTTACTCTTAGTTACTGTAATTAGGGGTGGCAATGGGTGAGGTTTGGATTGGGTCAGGGTCAGCCCAAGCCTGAACCCTGACCTGATATAAGATGACTAGGTCCAAACCCGTGAGCAGATTCCTCAGCATAGGTTTGGCCCAACCCAACCCACTTAAAGAAGATTGTATTACAGAAGGCCACAAACACGACCTTTTGCCTAGTTCCAGCCATCTCTACCACTGTAGCACACTGATTTGTTGAACACTACATATTTATATAAGATTAAGTATGTGTGGGTTGGTTGAATCAGGCCAATGTAAACCCAAGCCCCATTTACTAAAACGGGCCGTGTTTTCTAACCTGAACCAGACCAAAGCCGAGCTTTTAAGCAGTTTGGGTTGGTTGGCCAACAGGCTGACCCAACCCATTACCAAACCCCCACCTACAACAAAAATTGCAACCTCAGAATCAAGGCATCAGCTTTGCTGCCTTGCTTTCTTTCCGGCTAGCTGACTACCATAATTAATTTTGTTGTACGATCTAGATCAATGGCCTGGATCACCCAATAACCATGGGCCCACTTGTACAAACTGTGATCCCTAGGATGCCATGCATATCCTCGGGTTAAGCTCTAGTAACTCCTCTAGCTTGATCATAAATCAATTCTCCATTTCCTTCCAATTTCCAACACCAACATATTCTCTCATCTTCGTTGGCTCAGGTTGTTGTTCAGCGGTTGCCCCAATGGAAGAAGTGATCGTTGAGATCGCTGAGACACTGATTGTGAAGCTGAGGTTCAATGGTCAAAGCTGAAGTTCAATGGTCAATGAAGACAGATTTGTGTAATCTCCTGTAAAAAAAACAACATCGGATTTCTTTATCATAAATTGCTCCATTATGAAAGCGCTGCAATTTCTAGAATTTATGTATTTTTTCTTGACAGTGACTTTTTTCTGTTTATACACACACACACACACACACACACACACACACACACACTAGGGGTGCACATTTAACTGGTAGAACCGTGGAACCGGACCGGAACCGTTTGATCGGTCCGGTTTGGTACGGTTCTAGACTGCACCGGTTCTGGTTCCGGTTCCAAAATTGCAAGAACCGTTGGATATGGTTAGGTTCCGGTTTAGGGGCATGTAGAACTGAACAGAACCGTTAACCAAACCGTGGAACCGATCCATTGAACCATGGCCTAGAACCGATCCGTTGAACTATGGCCTAGATCCGTTGATAGCTTGTGAAAAGGAGATCAGGAAGAATTTTCTAAAAATATTTAAATCAATATAATAGTAGAGTTTCTGTTTTAAGATGTAATTTGATGATTTGAAGAGTTTTTGGCTGTTGGATTTATTTTTTTCACCTTTTTTTTCTTTTGTTGAATTTTCTAAAAACCCAGAACCGTGGAACCGAACCGGTTTTCACAGTCCGGTTCTGGTTCAGTTCTAGTGTGTTAATGGTTCGATTCCGGTTTCGAAAATCTCAGAACCGTTAGGAATGGTTCGGTTCCAGTTTTACCCCAGAACCGAACCGAACCGACCCGTGTGCACCCCTAACACACGGAAACGCTCACCTGCAAACCAGTTCGTAGTACTCTTACGTACTACGTACAAACTTTTTTGAGAACCCATCATACTAGCTATGGATCCAAAATCTGAACCGTTCATGTGAAGAAGCACCTCGTGAAACCCCCAAAGCCCAAGTTTTACTTTTATCTAAAACTTTGATGGGCCATGAAAAATGAAACAGTTTCCTCGCTTGATTTGCATTTCTCTTTTCTATGGCCCACCAGAATCTTAGATCAGGGTGAAAATTCACCTTTTAGGGTTTCATGGGATTCCGCATCTTATGCACCGTTCGGATTCGACTCCCATGACATGTGTGCAAAGGTGCCCACGTGTGTAGGTGCGTAGGGGAGCATGCCTCTCTCTCTCTCTCTCTCTCTCTCTCTCTCTCTCTCTCTCTCTCTCTCTCTCTATATATATATATATATATATATATATATATATATATATATATATATATATATATTAGTGTTATTTGGATGTTAATATTTGAAAAATCATTTTATGAAAATTAAAGAGTATTATGCAGTTATCAACATCATCTAAGCCCTATAATTAATGCAGTGTCTTAAGATCTCATTGGTATGACTAAACCTCTATTGGAGGCTAGAACCTTTTAATTCCAAAGAAATTTCGGTCATGCAATGGGGGGTATGCTCCATGCAGAATGTGATAAGAACCTGAGAACTCCGATATTAAACAAAGTATTATACAATGATGGGTCCCAATTCAAGCTTTTAGTTTGTATAAGTAGGGCCCATTTTTCAGCAATCCGCCATGTTGAGGTTTTGGGCCCCATTAAGAATGGTTCGTGCACCTCGCAGGTGGGGAAATCCTAAATATTTCACTAGGCGGCCAACAAAGAAACAGTTAGCAAAGAAAATACTGCACTGGTTCCCAATCAAACGGATGTAACTATTCTGTCAGTAGGATCTTCCAATTTGGAGGATTTTGTTTTTTTTCCTGCTTGGGCCATGCATGGTGAGTGACCCTCACATCAACATTTTGGACAGGACCCACCTGCCCCACTACAAGAAATTGTCAATTGCATCCTTCCGTTGGTGAACTGATCACCACTTTTTTACCGCACAGACTACTGAAAGTTATTTGCAGCAGTTAATCCTAGCCTCAGCTTAAGTTACTGTAAAGAATATGGCTCTGTACATCTGGGCCCATGCCTCAGTGATCCTGATGTGTTCCACCACAGGCAGATGCCAGCAATCTTCCAAACTAGAAGATTTTATTCATCTAATTATCAGCCCCAAATGGATGATTGAAACAAAAACATAGGCTGACGGTGCGTATCATAGTTTTAAGACTCAGATCGGTCTGACACAACCTGTCCTAGTCAACTTGGATTCAGTACTAGCCAATCCAGTTTGATGCCACAAGTCACCCCTAACTCACCCGCCCCGCCCCAACTTGGACGAGTTGCAAACTCAACTAAAGACCAAACAAGTGGATCCAAGTCTAAAAATCATTGCCAACATGCAACTCTATGAAATCCACCACTCACCCGGAGGGCTCGTGTACTGCTCAGGGCATGAGATCTTGGGTTGATGGCCCATCCATGGCAGGGTCACCAAATGAATCTGTAGGATCAATTGACAATGGGACCCACCTGTACCTTATTCTGGATGGAACAATTAAAAATATGTATATTTGGACCAAACATGGTATAATACCTGACTATGAATTGGCTCCAATCTTTGGATGTGGGGATGCTTTCAAACACTACGCTTGTTGGAATACATCTTTTACAGTTTTCCAATGAAATAATCTTTAAATATCCATATTGGCATTTCGCCCAAACTCTGCTGATATTTTCCCCACTTTTTTTTTTTTTTTTTTCTGGGAAAGGGTATTTCTGGATTTGTGTATTTGTCCTATTTATTAAGGAAGAAATCAGCAGCAGGAACTGAAAATTCCAAGTTAAACGACCAATCATAGCTGAGGATTATCACACCATCCCATCTCTCACCAGCTCCTCTAATCCCCTTTTCAGCCTCCCTGCGGCAACCTCACAATCAGCCTCTTTCAATCCCCCGAACGAGATCCGAATATACCCGGGCCCGCCGCTCGCACACCCAGGGATCACGACCACTCCATGCCTGCGCACCAGCCAGCGGACAACCTCGAAATCATCAGGGTATTTCTCGGGGAGCTTTGCCCAGAGGTAAATAGCACCCTCGCCACCTTTCACCGCATCCTCTCCAAGGGGCGAAAGTGCCTCCCGCAGAAGGTCTCTGCTCTTGATGAGGTTCTTCACTCGGTCTTTGATCCAATCGAGTCCCTCTTCTAGTGAGTAGAGTGCCAAATGCTGCCCGATTATGGAGGCACAGATGGGAATGTTATCTTGGACTTTGAGGAGCTGAGCTGCAAGACATTCTGCCTCTGACGGGAATGCTATCTGCATGAATGCAGTACACTAGATCATGCATGAGTTTAAGCACTGTATATCTGCGTTTCAATTTCTAGCACAAACTGTAAGCAATCCATTAGATGATATGTTTGAAAGTCCCAAGAAAGGAAGAACATGGATGTTGATTTGAGCCAAAAGGCAAGTTAAAATAATGTCCAGCATAATTTAGTTTCCACAAACAGGTAAACAGAATCCATTCAGATTGTGAAGTGGGTTACATCCAAACTCACCCTTAGAAGAACATGGTGAATCATGATGGAGCAAGATGTGGACTCACACAAGAGGAATGATCTGAGGATGATGTATACACCACAAATGTGTGTATGCTCTTTAACACCATCTGATCCTCATCTGATCCATGGATAATGTGTACACCAAAAATGTGCCATACACTATTTACCACCATCTGATCCTCATAGGGGATTGTAAAGTGCAGGGACCATCACCTGCTCAAAGGGCAGACCTGCCTATGTGGCCCACACGCCTTCCTAGAAGGCGATGGACCCCACTCATGACAATTGACTGCGATTCAGGTTGGTGAATGGCTTGTACCCTGATGTGCAGCACACAGACTATACAGCAGATCATTACCCATTACATATGACAATATAGAAAAGACAATAAATATGGGCAGGGGAGTCCAGTGCTCAAAAAATAAGCAGTGCTTGTTTATGGCTGTCAATAGACCATGCCTTAATTGCTTTATTCCCAGATTTTGAATTGGTTGGGTTAGGCCTGTTGGGCTGGCCCTATTAAAAATTATAATTTTTCCCAGCCCAGGCCATTGACAGCCATGCGCCATTACATGAGTGAGTACTCGTAAAGAGCGGACCAAACATGCTGTCCCTATATAAAGGAGCCAAACAGAACATTCCTTCACAAGGTTTAAATATTAATAAAGTACTTAATATCCCGGTCAAGATATTCTCGTGTAGCATTATATTTTTGAAACTCATGGAAAGTAGATTGGGTGATCACTGTAAACAAGGTTCAAGTACTCGAAGAACTAGGTTGAAAATTGAAGTACCTGCGTAATTTTAGGTAAAACTCAATACTCAAGAAATCAAATGACTCAATATTGTAATCAAGATACTCACCAATTTTTTTACTCAACTAGTTCTTCTCGACTCAAATGAGTCTTTAAGTTTGTTAATCTGACTAACAAGGAACCTTGGCTTCAATATAAGGAACTGAAGCTAGAGTGCCAAACATATTACTTTTTCTTTTCTCGGAGAAGGGCCAAAGATAAAATTGATTTGGAAGTTTTAAAATCTTGATTGGGAGCCACAAGAATAATCAGTTCAAATTCAAGTCTAGTTTTAGGTGCAACTCAGTATCTGATACCCAAGAAAATCTTTATTGGGAAACTTGATAAGCTTTTCCTGACTCGGAAAGAATTTTTTAACTTCTCTACCTGATTGAGAAAGGGCACTGGTTCGTCTATTTGGCCACGCTCATGTGGCTCAAAAACTCAATCAGGAATTCGAAAGGCTCACGCAAGAATCCAGGCAAATTATAGGTGGAAAAACCCAGTTACGTACCCAAAAGAGAGGTCGATTTGTTGGTGACCCAGCCAGTTGCTCTTTTTCTTTTCTTTTCCTTTTTCCTTTTTTTTTAAAAAAAAAATTTTTGAAAAAAAATAAAATGTCCTGGTTCCTAGAAATGAAAGAATTCTTAACTCATCACAAGCATGCTAAAGGTGCTTTGCTTTTAAAAGAAGCATCAGTCTACTCATTACAATTTACAAATAAAGAGTGCGGAGATATACTTACGTATCCTACTCGCCATCCCATCATCCCATAGGCTTTGGAGAAGGAGAAGATATTGACTATGTGATTGCCCTCCACACACGAATGCTTCAATCCATCAAACATAAAGTATCTGCAAATGCAAAAGAAATAAAACAGTTTACATTTTGTCAAATAAAAAGGATTAATGGCATGAAAGACCCTACACTGCAAGAAATCAGCATTCACACAGACTACCATGCAATAATTATAAGAACCGCCAGAGAGGGGAAAAGTTTTTTTAAAAAAAATAAAATAAAATTATTCAAAAAAAAAAAAAAAAACAGCTCAAGGTAAAAGGGATGACCAATATAATGACAACCTATAACTCGTAACATCTGGAAAATGAGAAGAGTCTCTCCACTTAGGTGCTATCCATGTCCCAAACACTTCCAATTAGCAATGACCTTCTCATTGTTCACATGAGGCCAGATCTGATACAAAACTTTTTTATGTCAAGCTTAATGTACAAAATGCGATTGTGTCTAAGTGCATCTAACTTCATCTAAGTTCACGTTGAGTGCCTCTAAGTGCATAGCCTCTCGCTATGTTTTCTCCTTTTTTTTGTATTCTGCTTTTTCTGTTTTTGATGGTGGGAGTGGCTTCGGCCATTTGGAGTCTGTTTTTCTTTTCTTTTGTTTTTGTTGTTGTTGTTTTTTTGTTTTTGTGTTTTTAATAATAATCCCCTTTTGATTGTTCATCAAAAACCTATAAAAAAAAAAGTGCATCAGACTTGGATAAACATAGGCACACTGACTTGCACTGAAGTTAGATGCACTTTGTAGTTTAAGCTTAACATATAAAGCTTTGAATTGTATCTGGCCTCTTTATGTTCTTGAAATTACAGTGATAGGGGCAGCATACACTCACTCGTACGTATTATCTACAATGAGCCAAGAGCCAGCCCTTTTGCACAGATCTGAAATTCTCTAGAAAAAAGGAAAAAAGAAAAAGCATAACAAGTCAGAACACATAACAGGTTTGAGAATCAACATACCACATTTCTTTCCAGACTTGTGCACTAGGCTTAGTACAAATTGAGAGGAGTGTGATTTCCTAGCAACAGCCAACAGGTAGATTGTGTTTGTGTGTGTGTTTGAGTGTGTGAGAGAGACCTTGAGAAGAGGCTCTGGAATGTAGGTCCCTGATGGGTTGCCTGGATTTACAACACTAACAACCCTTGGGACTGACTTTTCCTCATTCTCTGACAGAGTCTTTTCTAACCAATCTGCAAAATAGGAAAAAGAAATCCATAAAAGATGGGTGTTTTGGATCGAAAATGGATGAAACTAGGGTTTATCCACCCAAATCCGCCTTTTTCCAGCTCACTGAATTCAATGTTTTGTGAAAAGAAAGCAGAAAAACTAGAATTAGGGAATGAAAAACGTAAAAGAGTTAACAAGCAATAAATAAGCAAACCACCGTGTCCAAGGAAACAGAGAGTTTCAATTCATTGTTTCAGTTTCAGCAGCATTCACATCAAGTGGGACATGCATGTATCCACAGCACTGCATGTCCAAGGAAACAGAGATAACAGCAGTTGCATTCTGCAGAAGGAAGATCATGCCAAGTGCTAATAGTTGAACCATTTCAAGCATCCATGTGTTGACAGACGAGTGAAAAAGGACAATAGTTGCTTAGACCAAGAAACATAACAACTTTCATAAGAAGTACGTGTACTGGCCAAAAATTCATGGAATCTATACAAAAATAATCGACAGCTGCAAGAAGGAAGAAAGCTCTAAAACAATAGATAATCTCAAAGTAAGGACTCAGGAAGACTTATGGCTAACTTTAGCCATGGACACTGTTCAGCATGACCATTAAAGAAGTCAGGAAAATATAGACACTGGTCAGCGTAGTTCAGATATCTTAGTACCTCAAACCATACTTACCAGACTGAGAAATGGATGTGGGGAAGAATGTGAGAAACAGATGCTTGAGATGTCTCATTTCACAATTGTTTTTATTGATAGTTAGCTAGAAATGTGAAACATGTGCATGAAATGGGAAGCGAGAAACATAAATATTTGACAGGGGAAACAGATTGTTAACTATGCCTCAAACACAAATTAAACGGTAGCATAAGAAGCTTCTCACCAGCATCCGGCTGAAGTGTCTTGGGATTGGCAGGACCCACCAATATGTTAGTGATGCCTGTCATCTGGAAGGACATGTATGAATTGAAGTAGTATGGTGCAAACATAACAACCGAATCACCAGGGTCACATAGTGTAAGAACAAGATTCACAAATGCCTGTAAGTCAGATCAAAGAGCCTGTTTAAATTCCAGAAATATCAAACAAGTATTGGCGTATTAAATTCCAGAAATATCAAACATTAAAGTACTTGCCATTACACTAACCAATGACCCATGAAATAGCATTGGTTCTTAGTTTTCTTTTCTGTTGGAACTTTTATGTTCAATAGTTAAAAGTTATTGAGATATGCTCCAGTGCTCTCAGAGCACTATAAGTTACCGTGCTCCTGGTTGCAAAGGAACCCTAAACCCAATCGATCAATTTGATCTGTCGATTACGTACAGACCACATTTCACAGGCTACCACGCAAAAATCACTCTGCTCGGATGATCCAACCGTCCTTGATTTTGCCTTATTTTCTACAGCCATCCTTTTTTCCAAGCCATGGATGGGGATGGTTACATATACCTAACAAAAGTGATTTTTTAGAATCATAAGCAATCCATGATAGGCACTAACAAATAGATGGATCAAATTGTTGATTGGACATATCTTTGTGTAAATGATCTTGACCATCCATATTAAAGAACATTGATCAAATGGTTAATAGTTGTCAAATTGGTGTGTTGTTTTCATGGTAGTCCATGAAATGTGCACTGGACCTAACCTGTAGTGTAGATCAAATTGTTGATTGGACATATCTTTGTGTAAATGATCTTGACAGTCCACATTAAAGAACATTGATCAAATGGTTAACAGTTGTCAAATTGGTGTGTTGTTTTCATGGTAGCCCATGAAATGTGCACTGGACCTAACCTGTAGTCTAGATCAATGGATTGGACTGTCCAAGTGTCCCAATGCAACTACGGGCACTATAGCATATAGTGCTCTGAGAGCACTGGACAATTTCTCAAAGTTATTAACTCAATTACCTGTAACACTGCACATAAGCACAGGCATTCCAAATCATCTAATCCAATCAGGCTAAGCTGTGAGGGTTTTAACTTGAAAATTGAAACTCTTACTTGCAGGGATTAATTTCAAATCAAAGCACCGCTTGCATAACATCGAATCATAGTCTAAACCCTCACCCAACACCCAAATTTCGAGCCCGAAACTCCCCTAGGATCCGTACTAGCCTACACAATAAAAACATGAAAGGTGTAGGACCCAGCTGCCACAGATGGGCATACACCCCTTTTCAGTTTTGCAACCTCAGGAGCACGAAAATTGAATTTATGCACCACAGGGTGCTCTTTGGGGTTTCCCTTACAACACAGAAATCCAATTTCCACGCCAGTTCACAACTTATACACACACACATACACATATGTATATATAGTATATATACATACATACACACATACACATACATATGTATGTATGTACACACACACACACACACACACACACACACACACACAAGGTCTCAAGTCCAACCAGCTGGACAATAGGTTACGGTTCACCCAGCGGATAACTTCTAACCCGACAAGTGCATGGGACATCCAATCCGTTCAATAGACTGGCCCTACCATGAGGAACACTTCATGCAAAAATCAGCCCCATCCACTGACCAAGTGGACCAAACTTGTATTTTGCTATTCATCAATGGCTATACACTGTTTTCTATGGTGTGGCTCACTTGATGATTGGATAAGGCTGATTTTTGCACTAGATGATCTACATGGTGGGGCCAACCTATTAGGAGGATTGGACGTCACAAACACTTGACATGTCCCTTAGCTCAAAAGCTCCCAATATTTTTGTTTCTTTTGTTTCTTTGCACATTGCTGAAAATCCAATTTCAAGGATAAATAGAGACTGCTTGTAGATGTAGGCAAAGAACGTACCCTAATCCATTCCTTCTCCCTCACCGAGACCCTTATCCAGATCTTGGGGAAGAGCATTTTTGGGGGGTTAAAATTATTCAATCTTCAACCATTTCCACTTGAAAAATAACTTAATGGTTTCTCTAGCCATCTATGAGTTTTTAAATCTCAAAATCCGGCTAGTGGCAACCCTATCATTTGTTATGCCTATGATTATCCAGTAGGTTGGCCAATCTACTTCACACTACCAATATGATGAAGAGAAATCTTACTACCTAAAGGAAAATAATTTCAAGCTTTTCACTTCAATATTACCTATGCAAATACCTATCAAAAAACTAAAATCACAGACACAATTGAAGGAGATAGGTCAAGAAAAAAAAATGCAGATTAAGTAGTAACTGAGTGAATGAGATTAATAGTTTAATTCTCAATATTTTTTACAAATTCCCAAATTTTTATTGTCATAATTTACACCACTTCTATCTGTCAGCAGACCTTCAACTATTGAATTTAAAAGTTTACCCCTCAAAACCTTGAAGCTATGCCTCATTTCCAACCTTACTGGATGATGAAGCTATCATGTTCTAAACCAGAGCTCACACATTGATTTGACTTTTTTAATAGATGTTTTGGGCATTCTGCGTGAAAGTGAATGCTGCAGGAGGAACCTTTCTCATAGTAACTGTATCCAGAACTTTGGACAAGAATATTATGCATTTGTCGCATCAATGGATAACAATGGAAAAACAAGAAGGAAGCCATCTTTAAAATTAGCACGTCAATGAAAGGTGCATTTTCAATCAATTCTTAATCTTTCCAGAGTGTATGTGAAGAGTTCATAATGCAAGTTTTTATAACAGCACAGGGTCAGTCACCTGATTTGCACCAGCAGTGACCATGACTGAAGATTTCTGCAGATTATTCTCCCGACGTAACTGCAAAATCAAACGGATTAATTAGAAATAAAAGGAGAAATATCTCATATAATCTAAAATGCTGATTTTCAGAAAGTTCTTAATTTTCACTTTGCTAATGCATCTTCCAGAAATTCTGATGCAACGATTCCTCCAAAAGGATATAAACATGACTAATATCTCAATTCCATAATATTCCTCTGACTAATATTATGCTATAGTCAATTTTGCAAATCCCAAAACGAATGGATGGAGTCATGCAAAAAGCTTGTTCAGATGTCTGTTTGTTTCTTTGTTGTGTGTGTATCTGGGATGAGGAGACCTCTTCATTTTCCTTCCACTATTCTCTTAGGAATTGAGCAGATCGATGGGCTGAACAATAGAAGCAAGTTTTGTCAAAGGTTTTAGCATGGAAAGTAAAGGAACGACTTTCACAACAATTCAACAATGGTCTGTTTTTAGTTATGTTCTCTTAGGTAATAAATCTGAGATGGGCAGGGGCTGGTGGAAATCCCCTTTAAGTCAAAGATTCTCATATTCATTTTCTAGCAATAACTGGACCCACAGGTAAATGGTTAATTTATAAGGCAAGGAAGCAGACGCATTATGCCTTAGTCTTTGTTGGTTGATTTGATAGGCAAATGGTAGGAAAACTACATTTCAATCATATAGACCAGAACTGTTCCAAGATTCAGTCAGTGGCCTGCTTATCAGCCTTATCAGAGGACCTTACAAAATCCTAGCTAAAATCTTAGCGTCCAGATTTCTTTTAGTTCTAAGCAAAGTAATTTCTAATGTTCAAGGTGAGATTGTTTCCGGAAGACATCATGGATAGTGCATTAATAGCCCATGAATGCATCAATTCACATCACAAGCAAGCTTGACATTTGAAAAAGCATACGACCATGTTGATTGGGATTTTCTCAATCATATACTGGACCATTTGGGATACAGGCGGAGATGGAGGAAGTGGATTCTAGAATGTATTCGGTCAATCAAATTTTCAGTATTGGTTAATGGGTCTCCAAAAGGTTTCTTCAAGGCCACGAGCGGTCTCCAGCTAAGGGACCTGATTTGGCCCTTCTTATTTGTGGTCATAGCAGAAGAAGCGCTCAGCAAGTTCTTGGATAAAGGTCTTTCTGTTGGTCTTTTTAGCAGGTTCATGGTGGAGAATGCAAAGTTCCAGATCTCTCACCTCAAGTTCGCCAATGATACCATCCTTTCTGTTATGCAGTAGAAGAGAAGGTGAATAATTTGAGGAAAACCATGATATATTTTGAAATGGCTTTGGGATAGAAGGTTAGTATCCTAAACAGTGAGATGTCGGCGGTTGGCATGTCCAAGGAGGATGCGGCAAGGTTATTGGATGTAGAGTTGTACACGAACCGAGTTAGCTCGGTTAGCTGGCTCAACTTGACTTGAAAAAGCTTGATTTGCCTCGGTTCGAAACTGAGTTCGAGCCGAGAAAAGCTGATTTTTTGAGCAACTGAGTTCGAGTCGAGTCGAGCTTATTTTTTGAGCTTGAAAAAATTTTGAGTTGAGTTCGAGCTTGCCCGAGCTCGACCTGACTCGGATCAAACCCCAACTCAAATCGAACTCGGATCAAACTAGTTTGGTGACTCGGTTATTTTGATATTGATGTTGCTCAGCAAGTGTTTGATGAAATGACTCAACAAAGTGTCCGCTGGTGGCGAGGAAGGTATGAATATGAAACGAATACCCTTGCATCTTGATTTTTATGTTGCCTACTAAATGTTTGATGAAATACCTGTAAACCAATGTTGTTGTTTTACATTGCATGAGAAATTGAAGGTGCACTACATGTGTTTGAGAAAATGCCACAGAGGCTCGAATTGGCCTGAGCTACTGACTGAACCAAGTCGAGCTGGCCAGTTAGGCTTGAGAACCGAGCCAAGTCGAGTTATGACAAGTTCGACTCGGTTCGACTCGTGTACACCTCTAATTGGATGTGTTTGGGTGTCGCATTGAGTCATTTTCATCATCTTAACCAAGCCTTTATACATTGGCAAACCTATGAAGCATTTGTGGGATAAGGTTATCGAATGGGTTGAAAAGAAATTGTCAAGGTGGAATAGTCGCATCTTTCATTGAGAGATAGATTAATGCTAATCAAAGCAGTCACATCAAATTTGCCTCTTTACTTTTTCTCTTTTTAGGCATCCAAAAGCTATTTTAGAAAGGTTGGAGAAATTGAGATGAGATTTTTTGTGGCAACACGCAAGAGATAAATAAAATTTACTTGATGAAGTGGGAAGAGATGTTTAAACCATAAGAAGAAGGGGGAGAAGGTATAAGGAAGTTATAGTAAATGAATCTTGCATTGTTGGACAAGTGGTTGTGGGGTTTCAATAGAAGAAGATAGCTTATGGAGAGAAGTGATAACGCATGAATTTTGCGTTGTTGGGCAAGTGGTTCTGGAGATTTAGTAGAAGAAGATAGCTTAAGGAGAAAAGTGATCACAGGGAAATATGGGATTAAGGAGGGGTGGTGGACAAAACAATCAATCTTATATAGGGCTTCAGTGGTGTGGAAGGTGGTTACTAGGTTGGCAACCAAGTTTAAGGAGTGGATCGGGTTTTCATTAGGTGACATGAAGATGATTCGTTTTTGGGAGGACGTGTGGATTGGAGAAAAGACGCTCCATGAAGAGTTTCTGAGGCTAGCAAGATTATCCTAAAAGGCAAATTTTCAATTACTCATTGATTCTTGCTTTCTGAGGATGTAGTGGTTTGGTCTCCTCCATGCCAGAGGAAATTGATAGATGAGGAAGCGGACGAGTTCATTCAGCTCTTGGTGTAGCTTTAACATCATTGTCCTTCTTTGGATGAGAGGGACGCGTTGGTGTGAAACAAAGAAAAGTCGGTTGAGTCTTCAGATCGGTCTTTCTTCGAGTTTATTCAACAGTCTTTCTGTGAGGAGAGCGTTTGTCAGACTTCTCAAGTTTGGTATTATAGCGCCCCTCATAACGTTGTGCCTTTTGCTTGGTTGGTGAGTAGGAATAAGGTGCTCACTATAGATAACCTTAAAGAGGAAGATGGTGATACCCCATATTTGTGCAATGTGCATGCAGAGTTTAGAGTCGATTAATTGTCTATTTATCCATTTTGCTCCTTCGCTAAAGAGGTGCGGGTGAGATTCTTTGAAGCTTCCAAAGTGTTGTGGATGTTGTCAAGGTCCATTGAACACCTATTTCTAGCTTGGCATGGGGCCTGGTGGTGGGGTTGAAAAAAAGGAAAGGGTGATATGGAAGGAGAGGGGAATAATCATTGCTTCCAGAATCAAAGTGGGTCGGTGTTAGAGGTTTATGGAAGGTCAAAGTTATATGTATTGGACGAGACCTCGAGCATAAAAGCCCTTAACGAGTGTACCCAAGGTATTCCATAACGATAACAGTAGCTGTAACAGCTACGGGTGTTACCATTATAATACAAATTGTAATGGCCTTTACGGCCCTAGTAACAACCATTACAAATCTCTTTATTTTTATTGTTATTTTTTTAAAAGAAAAAAAACTATTTCAGCCTCAGAAGTCATAACAGACTGTTACAACTTACAGCCGTTACAACACCGCTATAGGTCAATTTTTCCGTAATGGCCTTTATGACCCCATAATGCATAATGGTTACCACCGTTACTGTTACAAAAATGCCATTACGACCATTACGTAACTGTTTTGGAGTACCTTGAGTGTGATCTTTCCTCTTTGCATCGGTTTCCATTCGTGTAATCTAGCCTTATATCTTCCTTGGCACTTTTTTTTTTTTTTTTTTCTAATGAACTTTCATTATCTTTCAAAGATATTTAGAAGGACGCTCTTTTAACATTATTGTTTCATCGTCCAGCTCTATTTGGTGCTTTTCTGTCAATACAATTAGGGCTTTACTCCATCGGACCAGTGTCCCTTTTAGCCATATTACTAGACATCAATGTCATAGCCAATGTAATGTAGGGGCATTTTCACACTGGGCACGAGTGGGGTGGCCTGTGGGATGCAGGGGCACACTTGGGGTGGGCGGCCTATGTGAGGCAGGCCCACCTGTGAAGTAGGTGGCTCATGTAAGGCAGAACCCATATAAAGTGGGGCCCATGAGGGGGTTCAGCTGATGTCCTAACCCATGGGATGTGGCACTTGGGATATGAGATAAAAAGATTGATTCTCCACGCTCTATCAGTCCAAGCTTTTAGAGCAAGTGGCTAGTTGTCTTGCATCAAAGTGGTATTAGAGCAAGAAGTCTCGTGTTCGAGACTCCTCACGGAGAGTGATTAATGCAAGAGCATTTTCACACTAGGCTCGAGTAGGGTAGCATGTGGGATGCAAAGGCACACTCGGGGTGGGCGGCTCGTGTGAGATGGGTGGCTAGTGTGAGACAGGCCACACCCGTGTGACCCGGGTGGCTAGTGTAAGGCAGAACCCTTGTGAAGTGGGGCCCACGAAGGGGGTTTAGCCGAGGTCCTAATCCATAGGATGTGGGGCCTGGACTATGAGATAAATGGATTGATTCGCCATGCTCTATCAGTTCGAGCTTTTAGAGCAAGTGGCTAATTGTCTTGCATCACAATGTTACAATGTTTCGAACATCCGAGCTTTGTGTTGGGAATGCTTATCCATTTATCTTAACGTATATACGTGTTGCCTTCTTCTTTTAATAAAATTTGAGTTATTTTACCAAAAAGAAAAAGAAAGGATAGAGGTCCAAAAATGTGTGGTATGCTTAGATTCTTTTCTTAATTTAGAACCTTTAAGTTTGTGTTTGTGTGTTTATAAATACCATCGATCGAGCAAGGAAGCTTAAATAATAATTAAAGAAAAAAGTATGAGTTTAGGGAGAAAGCATTCTCTTGCAAAGGGAGAAAACTCTATAAATTCAACCCCTTTGAATGTGTGGCCCGTGCAAAAACCTGTTCTTCTTCTCTTCTTATTTTCTTTCTCATCCATCCCATCACATATCTTTAGTTAAACCATAGGTCATCTAATCTTTTTTCTTACTACCTCCACCCACATCATTTCGGGCTTTCACTTGCCCCTTTTATAGCCTTCAACTTGAGCCAACACACTCCTGACCATTGCAGTTCTTGGCATTCAATACATATGCTTTCCCTCATCTTATTACCTATCAAGGCTACTCCTATAAGAAAAAAGAGGACATCCATGACATCTAAAACCAAGTTGGAGGGAGGGGTCTCCTCTGGAGAATTCACCCCATGGCTGTTTATGGATATTAGGAAGAGTGATCGTAGAATTTTGGAGATGGAGATTCTTCACCAACTATAATTATGGAGAGAGTAGACTTCAAATCATCTCATGGGGCCTAGTGGTGTATGGATTTTTCACCACATCAACACAGTTGATATGGATAAGGGATTGCAAAACATGTACAAAAACACAAAAGGATGCCATTCAAAAAAGGAAGGAAAAGGTAAAGCACAAACTACAGTAAAGACACTTCAAGAAAATAACCAAATACCCTTGCAGTCTGGTGTAGTATATAGTTTCTTGACAAGTTCTGAAGAGTGGGACTTTCTGGAGCTCCTTCCATGCAACATCTTAAGTCCATTCATCATAAAATGTTCGCAAGTATCGAAAGCTGACAGATTTATTACAATATTCATCCCAACAAAGTCCTACAATTGGGGAAGATTACCTTTTCAATCAAAGCCTCCCGAAGCTCTGGAATACCTTCATCAGCACCATAACGACTGGTTGAAGGCTGCCATACAGATTCCTTGACCTTGTCCAGAGCCTTTTCAGGTGGTTGCCAGTAAACAACACCCTACATCACCGCACCATGAACAAATGAAATGCATTCAATGGACAGTAGAATCCAAGAAAGACTGCCCTTTAAGGGAAAGAATACCATGGAACCCATATCTACATCACAGTACACTATAAAAAACAAGCCGGACTTAAAATGCTCAGAGAAACGTGTTCAAACACATGAATATAGAGCAGGCTATGCTAACAAATACACAGCATATGGAACTGCTTCGCATGCAACCATTAATCTCAGTTATAACTTATAATAAGAATATGAGACCTCCTTAATAGCCTTCAAGTAATAACCTATTTGATGACCCATCCAATCATGGCTTGTCCATCAAAAAATGTGTTTTGTGATAGCACAAATGATGTGATTAATAGAAACCAAATATAGGTTGCAAGTATAAGGAAAGATAAAATGAAATGATCCAAACGCGGCCTGAGCCAGAACAGTTGCAATTCCCAAAAGTGAAACTAGCTTGTGATAATTCGTTGAGGGAATGTTCTTTTTACTAATAGCGACCAAGGACCAATGGGGAAAAAAGCCACGATAGCAATGACTTACGACTATAGGAAGGAATGAAAACTGATTCGTCCTCAGATTCATGGAAGATGGACTTTTTTGGGATGCATCAGGAAAGATAGACTGAGTTCCAGCAATTCCAAAATAGTGAGGTTCAGAGAGGACGCTTGGATCTCTTAAGAAACAGAAGGATGCACGACTAATGTGCAATGAGAATAGACATGAAAATGTTGATTCTGTCCCTTGAGTTAAGGATGGTATAGGAACTCTAGCAACAGGAAGTGGAGCAAACTCTAGCAACAAGAAGACAGCATGATAACAGGGAAGTGTAATGTGATCAGACCTGTGCCAGTGAAATCGCGTCTTTATCTCCACGAAGCAGTTCTTGTATCTGCAGAAACAACCACAGTAATATGTACTAATTATAACACAAACCATGCATCTATAGGTAACTAGTATATAAGACCACGTCCAGTTGCTTGGCAGTATGTTACTTTCCACCCCAAACCTCAAGCAATAATGGTTCAACTCTACAGATGATTTAGTGAGGAAAACCCCCTTTCTAATTCCAAATTTGAATGGGTGCGCTGTTCATCAAATTCAAATTTTGAAAGAAAAAGAAAAGGAAAAAACGGAACATGCCCAAATCCCAATTTGGGACCCAAAACAAATGATGAAACAAGAAATGGCCATTGAGGGCCCCCTCAGATGCCCCTTGCTAGGACAGGAGGGATGGCTGCTTTTCAGCACAAATTAATATACATCATGTGTCAGTTAGGGGGACGTGAAACATAACATATATTGATTTGGGGCTTGAAAGGCAGAAAAACCATGAGTTATCTGGAACGCCAAAACCGAAATTTGCGACAGAAACTATCGGTTCCACGAAAATATCCGTTCCATGCAGAATCCAAGCAATCCCAAATATTTTAGATTTTCCAAAACAACTCAAAATATTACAATGGAAGCAATAGGCCAACAACGATAGCAATACCTGAACCATGACGGGCGTATTGGTCTCCAAAGCCCGCCTCGCAAGCCTTGGACAAGTCCCCATCTTTCCTCTTTTCCTTCAACACCAGCTATACCAAAAACCCTTTATAAAAACATGCAGAGAGAGAGAGAGAGCACCTACCCTTATCTAAAACGAAGCCAAAGACGAATTCCCACTTACCGATCTTTTTTACCAAGAACCCTCCCAACAACCCCGGCCAACATCACACGTCTCTCTTTAATAAATTCACCCACGTCTTTCTTTAATAAATTCACCGGTTTTGGAAATTTATGCCAAAAAGAACCAAAAGATAAAGCGCCCTTTTCGTCCAATAGCCCCTCAAACGTTGAAAAAACCCTCTTCCTAGAAAACAAAACCAGATAAGATCAAGGAAAGAGAGAAGATTCAGTAAAATAATCTCGTAATTTATTATTGTAAGCACTGGTTTACAGCCTTTTTTGCGGGGTTTTTTTTTTTTTACCGGGAGAATCTTATCATCTTTTGTCTTTTTCTTCCAGATTTAAAAAATCATTTTCTTAAAGGCTCGGAGAGAAAAGGAAAATGACTTTTCTTCTTCAGAAACTGAAATAAATGAGATTTAAAACTGGAATCTTCGAATGTTTTTGAAAGACTCTGGCTAGAAAGACTGTTTGAATGCATTGCAGCTGATTTGACCAATTTATGGTCGAAATCGAGCAAGATTTTGTAAGTTAAGGGCGAATTTGCGGAAGATTAGCTGTTTTCGGGCGTTCTACAGAGGATTTCGCATCAGATCTTAGATCCAGCAGCAGAGAAACGGTTTGTCACTCGCGACTTCAGATTTTCAGCAACTTGTTTTGAAGCATTTGAATCTAATTTTGGCCAATTTATCGCCGAAATCGAGCAAGATTTCGCAAGGGCCATTTTTGCAGAAGATGGCTGTTTTATGGCGTTTTGCAGAGGGTTTCAATTCAGATCTTAGATCTAGCAGCAGAGAAAAGGTTTCTCACCTGCGATTTCAGATTTTCAGCAACTTGTTTTGAAGCATTTGCAGCTGATTTGGTCGATTTATGGCTAAGATCGAGCAAGAATTCGCATGTTAAGAGCGATTTTTACGGAAGATATGCTGTTTTAGGGCGTTTTGCAGAGGATTACGCATCAGATCATCTAGCAGCACAGAAACGGTTTCTCACATCCGATTTTCAGCAACTAGCCTTCGTGAAAATACGATCGGTCGCCGAATTTAATCGAATCTACAATCTTTCTCTTGAATTAGCGAAATTCAACTAGTTAGTAAAAGAGAACGGAATCAATTTCAAAACGATAGATCTGGCATTGGATATTCTCTATCTTTTTTCCTTTTGGCGGGAGAGAGAAACGGAGTTGTTTGGGATTGGAAGTTGAAGAGACTTTTGAGAGTCTGTGGAGAAGAAAATGAAATGAATTCTCTTTTCCTGCGTTTTATTTTTCAGTGGTGGAATGAGTTGGACTCTGTTGCTTTAGCGGAGAATGTTGAAAAACGATTTTTATTCGGCTCGCGATTTGATTTGCCATTAAATGGCTACCGATCGTGCCTGAGAATCTGACTTCTTTGGTCGCGGATTCGCCTTAGGGACGGACGTTCTTGTCAGCCGTTCGCCCAAATTGATGTTTATGTTTTATCTACGTCATCTATTCATTTTAAAAAATAATTTTAAGATATAAACCTAATCAAATTGGAGGCTCAAGTGAACCACACCATAGAAATGGGGATTGAAAGTTTACGGTTGGAAACTTTTTAGGCATGTGGGGTCACAGAAATTTTGGATCAAGACCCTAAACCCTAAACTACATTTATTTTTTACTTCATACATGTCTATATAGCCTTATGAATAGTTTGGATGGCAAATAATACTCACAACGAGTCGTATGAAGTTTTCAACAATATGAATTCAATCACCACTGCTTAATCTATTTACTTTTTAGGCTATAGTTTAAAAGTATCTTTTAAAATCGACAAGAATGTAAATAAAACATATAGATGAAGGTTGAGAACGTCCGTGAGTGTAGTAAGCTGATCTGCGCCCTTTTTCCAAAATCTCTTCCCAAGTTCCAAGGGGTCGGTGAGGGATTTCAAATCGCTGGTTGTTTGGTAGCATAAAGTAAGGAGGGTTCAAATTCAGTTTCCAATCCCCTCTTTGAGGGGATTTGTAATCAATGGTGAGAGCTTGGATTACACCAAGTTTCAAATTCAGTTTTCAATCCCCTCTTTGAGGGGGTTTGTAATCAACGGTGAGAGCATGGATTACACCCAAAATCATTTCAATAGTTGCAAATGTAACATGTGTCATTATATACTATTATTTTATTTTTAGCTTCCAAGAATAAGCTCTAGCTGTACGGATAACTTTTTATAGGTCGAAAATGCCCCTGCTTTTACTAGACGCACCTTCAAACACTGACAACTGCATCTCTTTCTAAAATTTAGTTTTTTCTTCTTTTCTCTTCTTGATCCTTTATCTTAGCCGAAAAATCTCATTTTTTTATTACTTCTCTCCCTTTGTGACTGTCCACTATAACAATAAAACCCTCCCTTTACTGCTTTCTCATTTATCCTTTTCTAACTGTCTACTCTAAGAGTAAAAGTCTCATTTTCGTTATACCTTTATCTGGTCAAGAATACACACCCCACACACATTATTTTTAACCTTTGTGAACCCAAGATAGGACGAAAATAGTCACCCCATCTAAGAAGCTTCGAACGGCAGGTATATTTAAATCACCGCTTTCTTTTTGTGGACCCCATTATATATTATACTATATATGCGCACAGTCCACAATCTTCTTTTTTTTTTGGAAACACTGAATGGTATGGCATGTCCCGATAAATGAGCAAATTCAATACTTAAATGGCCCACATTGAGAGTTTTTTAAATAAATAACAAAATAAGATGTGAAACTAAACGAAGACGGAGTGAAATAGACCAAGTACCGACTGAGTTAATAGACCGAGGACCCACTGAGTTATTGATGAGGATCGTAAATTGAGTTAAAATGACCGTGAACTAAGTTAAAATGATCATAAACTAAGCTAAAATGATTGTGAACTGAGCTAAAATGACCGTGAACTAAGCTAAAATGACTGTGAACTGACTTAAAATGATTATGAACTGACTTAAAATGACCTCAAAGTGAATGAAATTGACTGAGGACTAAGTAAAATTCGACTCACAACTACAAAAAACATCTAACTCACTTCATGGTCAATTTCAATCAATTCCCTTTACTTCACGGCTATTTCCATTCATTTCACGATCAATTTGCTTTATTTCATGATCAATTCCATGCATGTCACGGTCAATTTCCTTTACTTCACGGTCATTTCCATTCATTCCACGATCAATTCCCTTCACTTCATAGTTAATTCTATGCATTTTATGGTCAATTCCATCAATTCCCCTTCACTTCACTATCAATTCCATGCATTTCACGGTCGATCCCCTTCACTTCACGGTCATTTCCATGCATTTGACAGTCAATTCGCTTCACTTCACGGTCATTTTCAGCGATTCCCCTTCACTTCACGGTCAATTCCATGAATTTCACGGACAATCTCCTTGACCTCACGGTCAATTTCACTCATTTCACTGTAACACCCCGAATTTTTGCCAACCTGGGATTAGACGTCCTTAGACAATGGGTCAACCAAAATACCTTGGTAACCGCTCAGAACCCAATTCCATAGCCAAAGAAATCACTTAGGATTAATTCCTTTAGAAACTAAGCATAAGTTAGCTAGCACTACGCTAGAGTAGCTGTGAAATTGTCTCCGATCGCTTTAAATACATCATACAAGACCCAAAACTTGTAGAACCAATGATGCTATAATATCCTAAAACCTTGGATCAAACTCTAAACCCGTTTGCTCTCATGAACTCTTTGAAACTTTGTATTGGATCTAGACTGCGCGTCGAAAGTCCGATACCTACAATCTTAGACTGTTATGACTGCTTGGCTGGACTTGACAATCGTTTCGAAAATCAAAGCCAACCGACGTTCAGAGGCTATTTCATTGAGCCCGGAGTGAAGAGAGTGAGAATAGGGTTAGATTTGGAAATTTTAATTCAAATCTGGCACGTGACTTGACGCGTTATTACTAAGCATTCTGACCGTCAGAATTCAGCCAAAATTACACCCGCAGATCCGGAAAATTTTTTATTTCATATCATGAGACTTGTAGACCCGATCTAAGTGCGATGACCGCTGAACTGAAACTGGACCGCCACGTGCGATCTGCGAACCCTGTCAGACTGAAAACTTGATGTGTACTAGATCCAGTATGCATGAGCTTAATTTCAGCCGCATTTGCCCAGGGGACCTCTAGAAATGCTCTTTTGGACCAGAACAGCCCCGAATTGGTTAGACCTTAAGTAAATATAGTTCTCAAGCCTAATTTGGGAAGAAATTAGGTTATATAAGGGGCTTAAACCCTCACTTCTCTCACCCATCCGAATTTGCTAGAAACCCTAGCAAGAGTGAGAGAAAAAGTGAGAGTTTGTGAGAGATGGTGGGAGAGATTTTCCTGCCACCTGCTGTTGCTGTTGTACGTGCTTAAGCGACATATTCCAATCACTTTTCCGGCGATTCTAACGCACTTCTAGGTAAGGAAAACCTTCAACGCTTGCTGATTTAAGCTTCCGTCAATTTCATTAGCGGTGTAGCTTATGTAGCTTGTGTATTATGTTGCCTGATCGCCGTAGACGAAGCGTATATGCTCCGTTTGAAACGATACATATATAAAGTGAAAGGTGCGGATTTTAGACACTTTGATTGGCTGTTTTCAACGCTTTCAATATCGTTTAATAGTAGATTATCGACGGCAACGCCGTTTGACATGTACAATATGCTGTCCGTTTCCTGTTTCGTAAGCAAACGAAAAATATGAGATTCAGGGCATTTTAGTCATTTGTAGGAAATACTGTAACCATCCATATTTTTCTAGAACGATTGACATGGCTTTTGGTCGCCTTAGGATACTAGGAACGCGTGCATAATCTGTTTGGCAAAAAGATTCGCCCAAATGTGCACTTTGAGTCGACATATACTATGTAGACTTAAGTGTGTAAACTAAGTGTTTGTATAAATGTTTGTATTAGTATGTATTGAATTAAATGGTGTTGTGAATTAGTTTGAGATTGAATTCTCAAATAATACGCTGATGTAAATGATTTCCTTCATGTTGGCTATATGTATGATTTCATTATATGTATGAAATGCACGTGTTAGATGATTTACTTAAGTTGTATGTTATAACATGTGTTAACATGCTCTTATTGTTGTATTTCATTTCCATTACCTTTATATGATTGCTGATGTGAATTCATAAATGTTTGAGACTATGCCTAGTCCAGGCAGTCGGTAACAGAGAAAATTCGTGGTTGGCTTATCTTTGCCACGAAGGACGCGTCGATGAACGCGAGTCGTGTTTTGGAGTTGGCGGCAGTAGTTAGGCCACGCGAAGTGTTTTATGCACTTCATGTCCCTCTGCTTGAGATGCGCTCGTACTAGTCGAGCCCGTCAAGTAACCCGACTGGCCGTTGTATGTTCACCATGTATGTGTCATAACTGCTTGAACCTAGGGTACTGAACTTACCATTGAAAACCCTGTCAACCATGGTACCTTGATCCGTAAAGACTCATGAGCCAGGCATGGTGGTATGGGACACCGTGGTCGAGCTGTCGGCTTACGCCGAGGCCATAAACCTCCCCGTAGTGACCAGTGAGCAACCTAGACTCATGAGCAGATTATGGTGGTATGGGACATTATATTCTTGCTGTCGGCCTATATTGATAAGGTGATGGGGGAGCGGTGCAACGAGTGCGAGCAACAGCCCTGGCAGCCCTTTGTAGTGACCTCGAGCGTATTCTGAGTCTACGGGAGGCGACGACCCTTCCATAGCAATGAGAGTACAGCAGGCCTGTATTGATAAGGTGATGGGGGAGCGGTGCAACGAGTGCGAGTAACAACCCTGGCAGACCTTGCAACGACCTACAAATGTAACATCGTATGTGATTTCTAGGAGTGACGACCCTAGACAGGATCTGTGTTGGGATTGATATAAGGGAAGTACCTTAGTTTCCCAATATTGCTGTATGAAAAGGACTAATAATAACTCGGCAATCATATCAACATCACATTGCATGTGCCTGGAAGATGTGGAGCACTGAGCGGTACGCAAGCATGCCGCGGACGCAGATGATGCCGTATGAGGGAGAATGTCGGTGAGGGCATCCATCATGTCATGTCATATTGCATTAACAACAGTATTAAGAATGCTTGATTTATTGTTTTACTATTATCGCGTGATTGATTTGATAACATGCTAATCTCTGCTCTATTATTTCACTGAGTTGATCACTCACTCCCACGTTACGGGATGGTGTTTTCGGACACCCACCAGTCCCTATTTTGGTTGCAGATGATGGCGCTGCTTGAAAAGCGGAGCTGGACTTGATGATGATGAGGAAGATTCCTCCTTTATGCGTGTTCTGCTTGACGGGATTACAGGGAGGTTGATTAGATGCCATGACACTTGTCATTTTATATTTTCAGAGCACTCATGTATATTCTTTCTTTCTCTTTTGAGGTATACATGTATATGTTTGACCTGGTAACATGTTCACACTCTGGAGACTTTCAATCAATTATATATTATATGTGAGTATCATACTCTTCTCCTTGTTAATTTAACTGTCTTTGGAGTATGATATGATGTTCTGGCTTAATCCTACTCATGTTTAATACATTAACACAGACAACATTCAATCATACACATTTATGTTGCATAAATAACATTTTGGAACTCGGGAGTTGATGAGGGTCAAATATTGCATATCAGACCCCGACTATTACCGATTTTACCAACAAGATAATGTTTAATGCCATATTTTAATTATATTTTGATTGCAGGAGGAAATCAAGAGCGTGGATTAAAAAGTGATATTAACAACGTGGATTTGACGTTACAAAGTCACCAGAGCAAGGGACGCACTCCATAGGACCAAGATCAACGGATTTACATGCCATGAATCCAAGAAAATAAAGCCGTTCACCGTTAAAAAGGCTCGAACCTGATCCAAAATGCAAGATCATAGGGTTCCTACCATCCGATTGACCTGAAAATTCATACAGGGGATGAGGGCCAAAAATTAACCGTACATGTTAAATTTCAGCCATTAAAGATCTCGGAAAGTGGGCCAACGGATAGATCAGCCCATTAATCTTCAATTTGGGGCCCACCTGATATCTGGAACTGCCTCAACTTTGGTACTGACGGTTGAAATAATATGATAAAAAAGATGGATGGTGCAGATTTTGCACAAACACTACAGATGGCCCATATGTATAACGTGTGTACACATGTACACACGTGCCTAGCGTGCACCGGACCAGACGCTTGGTCCAAGCCAGCGCTGACCCGACCCTCTCCTTAAAAAAAAATGGAAATTTCTATTTCCAGCTTAACGCACGACCGGCATCCGTTTTGCGGACGGTAGTGGGCCCCACTCATTGCTCGAACGGCCGATCTGATCCGTCCATTTTGTAGAGGGCTTCGAGAGGTACAAAACCATGCTAACCTTTCGTACCCATGCGCACACATGTGTGCGATACAGAGGCCACAAAAGGGCTACCCTGTATCATTCAAATCTGATCTTTTAGTTATTTCTTCTCTGAGACATGCCAATGGACATTCAAAACCACCCATTCTTAACTGAAATTTCGTTCTGAATCTAATGGACGGAGTGAATTTTCCAAAAAATGCTTCTGTGGGGCCCACCGATCACAACAGTGAAATGATGCTAAAGGTTTCGCACATCCGCGAAAACTGACTTTTTCAGGCGGTTTTAGCCCTCCATCTTTGATCATATGGCAGATCTGAACCGTCTATCATGTAGAGGACCCAAGAAAGTCCTAAGGGATGGTGTTTCTTTGAAATTTGAGCGAGAAAAGTGACGTGTTTCGAGGCACCGAACTTGGCTGCGAAAAGGCTTTCGCTGCGCATGCATAGCTTTCCAAATCTGATTTTCACCACTCCAACAACTATATAAGGAGGTTTTGGACGTGGGGAGGAGCCATTCAGAGCTAGGAAGGAAGATCCAGAGCCAGGGGAGAGCAGACTAGAAGAAGAAAGAGGAAAGAAAAAGAAAGAGAAGAAAGAGAGAGGAAGGAAGAAGGGATATTTTTCATGCTTCAATCTTATTTTTCTTTCTTTCTCATTAACATTATGAATTGCTAATCTCTTAACTAGGGCTGAGATGAAGCTCCTAATTTGAATAATGCTTGTTATCTGTTGATTTTTTTTGGTTTAGATTGATTTGTTTCTTTCGCTAGTGTGCTTAACTGTAATTTTCATATACATCCATTCTATGAGCTCGACCAAAGTCTAGATATGAATGTTGTTTAGAATATTACTCTAGGTGCTTGTGTCTGACCATGAACAGGTTTCCTATAGAGGAAAAAACAGGATTTACATCTCTTCATGCCTGACCATGGATGGAAAGATGTGATCCATATGCTTTAAAAGATTATACATTCTGTGTGCCCGACCAAGGACATAGGATGTGCTTTGTTTATTAAATTTATATCAATCTGAATTAGAATAAATCAACAGGTAAAACAAGGGTTAGGATAATTAGGGGTGGATTCGAAAGTCCTAGTGTTTTCCTGGATTGAATTTTTCTCATAGTTCTCAGTTATTTTTCATAGATTTGTGTTAGTTTACTTATTAGTTTGCTAAAATATTTGTTGGATTAGTTAAGAAGAGTCTTAAGTTTCAAATTGTGACAACCAGTCCTCGTGGGAACGATCTCGTAATACGTACCATGTTTACATCTGTTTCGTATACTTGCGAGTTAAAATCATTTAAATCAAATTGGTTTAAATTAAAACATCAAGTTTTTGGCGCCGTTGTCGGGGACTATTTCGGTCCAAATTGAATTTAGGATTCTCTCTTATCATAATTCATAGCCTTAGGATTTTACTAACTTTAGGTTAAAGTTTATTTTGTTTTATTTTAGAAACTAATATATTTCTTGTTTTGTAGGGTCCTGACTTGAACTTCTAATTTGGTAATCTCTTTCTAAATTCTCTATTTTTTTTTAATTTCTATTTTTAGAATTAGGGTTTTATTTTTTAGAAATTTTCTAAGTCTAGGATTTCTTTTTAGAACTTTTCTATTTTCTAATTTTAGATTTAGATTCTTCTTTTAAGTGGCTTTCTATTTTCTAGTTTTAGAAATTTTTTCCTTTTTAGAAACTAACCATTGCTTAAGATTTTTTTTTTTTTTTTTTCTTTCTAGCATTATTTTAGGAAATTGCTTTTGTTTTTATTTTTATTTTAACAGGAATTGAAGAAGGAAGCTATTAAATAATATTGTCTTCAAAAGGAGAAGCTACTAAATCTTCAGACATCCATCACCTTCTTGTCCGGGTTCTTTCTTATAATTCTTGTTTACATAGCTTTCTCTTGTTTTTAGGAATTCATAATTTTTAGTTCTAGTCTTATTTCTCTTAGGTTGCATCTTAGTTTAGTGTAGTTTTCTTTCCTAATTTCAGTTATTCAGTTTATGCTAGGGCGTATATCTTTGAATATAGAACTAGCACCCTTTGATCCTGAAATAGAAAGAACCTTTCGTAAAAGATCTAGAAATATCCTATTCGAAATGACGGACGAAAATGCAATTAAAGCGTTTAGAGATTATTCAGCTCCTGTCCAATTTAATGCACCTTCATGCATAGTATTGCCAACCACCACGGCAGCACACTTTGAACTTAAACCAGGGGTCATACAGTTGTTACCATCTTTCTATGGTTTAGACAAAGAGGATCCATATCATCATGTAAAAGAATTTCTAGACATTTGCTCGACCTTTAGGTTTCAAAACTTCTCAGATGATTCAATTCGTTTGCGCCTTTTTCCTTTTTCTTTGAAGGATAAGGCAAAAGCATGGTTGAATTCTCTAGGAGTTGAGACGATCACTACGTGGGATCAACTGTCTAAGAAGTTCTTAAACAAATTCTTCCCTGTTCACAAAACGAATGCTCTTCGTAGAGAAATCACTAATTTCACGCAAAAAGAGGGAGAACACTTTTATGAATGTTGGGAAAGATGGAAGGACTTGCTCCTTAAATGTCCACACCATGGCTTTGAGAAGTGGCAACAAGTTCAATACTTCTATAATGGTTTGACACCTCAAAACCGTCGCATGGTTGATGCCACCAGTGGAGGGTCATTCATGACCAAAAGTGATGTCGAAGCATGGAATTTCTTTGAAACCTTATGCGAAAATTCCCAACAATGGGACTACTCAAATAGAGGTGAAAGAAATCTCCAACTGCCAAAGAAAGGTGGAATATATGAGGTAGGAGTCATGCCAAATATTTATACCATACTTGATAGCCTGACACAGAAAGTCGATGCTCTGATGTTGAATAATGGACCTCCACAAACAACTCAAATCGAGTCATGTGTTATATGTTCTAGTCTTGGCCATCCTACGTAGTCGTGTCCATCTGGTGCAGCATTTCCTGAATTTCTCTCCGAACAAGTACATGCTATGAACACCTTTAGGAGACCTGGGAATGATCCTTACTCAAATACCTACAACCCAGGGTGGGCTAGACATCCAAATCTTTCTTGGGCAAAAGGACCACAACAAGGAGGACCATCTGGAAATCCTCCTATGCAACCTTACCCACAAGTTGGTAGTCAACAACCTCAACAGTTTCCGCAATATCAACAAACTCCTGCACAATCTAGGAAACCATCTCCTGAGGATACACTCAATCTTTTTATGCAGAGTTCTCTTCAATTTCAAAAAGACACCCAACAAACTTTACTAGCTAACCAGCAAAGTGTACATGCGAATGCTCAATCTATTGCCAAGCTGGAAGTTCAATTGGGTCAACTTGCTGCCACATTGAGTGAGAGAGAAAAGCGGAGGTTCCCTAGCCAACCTGTGGCAAATCCAAAAGGATAGTTTGAGATTGGCTTTGATTCAAACCAGGAACAATATCATGAGCAAGCCAAATCTATCATTACCCTTAGGTCCGGTAAACAGATCGATAACAAAGTAGAAATGCCTAAGGAAGAATCAAATTCCAAACCGGAAGAGCAAAATGAAGCGGAGAGACATACTATTGCATCTAGAGTCCAAAAGCACTCTAACCCTCCAGAAACCACTCTTGTGCCATCCTATGTGCCTAAAGCACCTTTTCCTCAACGTCTGGCACCAGTTAAGAAAGGAAACAACTTTAATGAGATATTGGAGATGTTTAAGCAAGTGCAAATTAATATTCCATTGCTTGATGCTATCAAGCAAGTCCCTGCTTATGCTAAGTTTCTTAAAGATTTATGCACTCAGAAGCGTAAGATACATGTTCATAAGAAGGTCTTCCTTGCAGAGCAACTTAGCTCTATGATTCAACATAACACCCCTCCTAAATTTAGGGATCCAGGAGCTCCTACCATTTCTTGCGTCATAGGAGATTATAAGGTTGAGAAGGCATTGCTTGATTTAGGGGCGAGCGTTAATTTGTTGCCATATTCTGTGTATGAGCAGCTAGGACTTGGTGAACTAAAATCAACTAAAATAACACTGCAACTAGCTGATAGATCTGTCAAGGTGCCCCGTGGTATTATTGAGGATGTGTTAATCCAGGTTGATAAGTTTTATTTTCTAGTGGATTTCATCGTTCTTGATACTCAGCCTGTTCCGAATCGTACGAGTCAAATCTCGGTTATCTTGGGACATTCATTCTTAGCTACATCCAATGCTATTATAAATTGCAGGAATGGAGTCATGAAGTTGTCTTTTGGTAACATGAAGATTAAACTTAATGTTTTCAATGCTGGACAACAACCGGCAGACTCGGATGATATTTTTGAGGTGAACATGATTGATAGTCTAGTGCATGATTCTTTCTTTAAATCTTCCGAAGACGCACTAGAGACTTGTGTAGCACATTTTGACACAGACTTTGACATAGAAAGTTCCATCGAAGAAGTCAATGCATTGCTCAACTCTAATTCTATAATGGATACTACAAAATGGAAAGCGAAAGTGAAACTTCTTCCACCATCTGAGTCTAAACCGGTCCCGTCTGTTGAGAAACCACCCGAACTTGACTTTAAACAATTACCTGAAACTCTCAGGTATGCATTTTTAGGTCCTTCTGAGACCCTACCTGTCATCATAGCTTCTAACCTCGATAAGGAACAGGAGGACAAGTTGCTTAATGTTCTTAGAGAACATAGGGCAGCTATTGGGTGGACAATAGCGGACATAAAGGGAATAAGCCCCACTGTGTGTATGTATCGTATTCATCTTGAGAAAAATGCAAAAACATCACGTGAAATGCAAAGGAGGCTTAATCCTAACATGAAAGAGGTCGTACGGGCGGAGGTGCTTAAATTGTTAGATGTTGGTATCATTTACCCTATTTCGGATAGCACGTAGGTCAGCCCAGTTCAAGTTGTTCCAAAAAAGTCTGGGATTACGGTGATAAAAAATGATGATAATGAATTAGTACCAACCCGCATGACTACGGGTTGGCGAGTTTGTATTGATTACCATAAACTGAACCTGGTCACAAGGAAGGATCACTTTCCTCTTCCTTTCATCGATCAGATGCTAGAGAGATTGGCAGGGCATAGCTATTATTGTTTCCTGGATGGTTATTCCGGGTACAATCAGATTCCCATTGCTCCCAAGGATCAAGAGAAAACTACATTTACATGTCCTTTTGGTACATATGCCTATCGGCGTATGCCATTTGGGCTATGTAATGCGCCTGCTACTTTTCAACGATGCATGATGAGTATTTTTTTCAGACATGGTTGAGCGTTTTCTCGAGATTTTCATGGATGATTTTTCCATTTTTGACTCTTCCTTTGATGAATGCTTATACCATCTATCTCTAGTTTTAAAAAGATGTAAAGAAACGAACCTGGTATTGAATTGGGAAAAGTGTCATTTTATGGTTCAAAAAGGGATTGTACTCGGGCATGTTATTTCAAGTAAAGGCATTGAAGTTGATAAAGTCAAGATTGATTTAATTTCTAGTCTTCCTCCACCTATAACGGTGAAGGAAATTAGATCATTTTTAGGGCATGCAGGATTCTACAGGAGATTCATTAAGGATTTTAGCAAAATTTCTCGACCCTTGTGCAGTTTATTAGCTAAGGATGTTGCATTTGACCTTGATGATGATTGTCGGAAAGCTTTTAACAAGTTAAAGCTTTTATTAACTTCTGCTCCAATCATCCAACCACCCAATTGGAGTTTACCTTTTGAGCTTATGTGTGATGCTTCTGATTATGCTGTTGGAGCCGTCTTAGGGCAACGATTGGACAAAATACCTCATGTCATTTATTTTGCTAGTAGGACTGTAAATGATGCTCAACTGAACTACTCTACCACTGAAAAAGAGTTGTTGGCAGTGGTATTTGCTCTAGACAAATTCAGGTCATATCTCATTGGATCGAATGTTATAGTGTTTTCAGATCATGCAACATTGAAATATCTTCTTTCTAAAAAAGATGTTAAACCTCGATTGATTCGTTGGATTCTCTTGCTACAAGAATTTGACATTGAAATTCGGGATAAAAAGGGTTCCGAAAATGTAGTAGCCGACCATTTGTCTAGACTTATCTTGGAGCCCACAGTAGATCTTGTGCCAATGAACGAGTCTTTCCCTGATGAACAACTTTTAGTTATTTCTCAATTACCTTGGTATGTGGATATCGTAAATTATCTTGTTACAAGTTAGATTCCTTCTCATTGGACCAAACAGGATAAATCCAAATTTCTTGCTGAGGTTAAACATTTTTTCTGGGATGATCTATACCTATTCAAACTCTGTCCTGACCAGGTCATTAGGAGATGTGTACCTGAGAGTGAGTTTCATAGTATAATCTCCTTTTGTCACGACCATGCATGTGGTGGTCATTTTGGTTCAAAGAAAACAGCTGCAAAAGTTTTACAAAGTGAATTTTATTGGCCTACACTTTTTCGAGACACACATGCCTTTTGTTCTACATGTGATCGATGCCAACGTATGGGTAATATTTCCCGTAGAAATATGATGCCACTTACCAATATTCTCATTGTTGAGATATTTGATGTTTGGGGTATTGACTTCATGGGTCCGTTTTCCCCATCATTCGGTTATATGTATATCCTTGTGGCCGTCGATTATGTCTCTAAGTGGGTGGAAGCAGTGCCATGTAAAACGAATGATCACAAAGTTGTGGTTCGCTTCTTGAAAGAAAATATCTTTTCTTATTTTGGTACTCCTCGGGCAATCATAAGTGATGGTGGTACTCATTTTTGCAATAAACCATTTGAATCTTTAATGAAAAAATATTCCATCACCCATAAAGTTGCAACTCGATACCATTCACAAACTAGTGGTCAAGTAGAAGTTTCGAATCGGGAGATTAAACAAATTTTAGAGAAAACAGTTCGCCCTGATCGTAAGGATTGGTCGCAACGTTTGAATGATGCTCTTTGGGCGTATCGTACGGCTTTCAAAACTCCGATTGGAATGTCTCCCTATAGGCTTGTCTTTGGGAAAGCATGTCACTTACCTGTGGAATTAGAACATCATGCTTATTGGGCCATCAAAACCTTTAATTTTGATTTGAACAAGGCTGGATCGCACCGTAAACTTCAACTCAATGAGTTAGAAGAAATTCGAAATGAGGCATATGAGAATGTAAAAATTTATAAAGAACGAACGAAATTTTTTCATGACCAGTCAATTCTTCGCAAGACATTTGAACCAGGTCAGAAAGTCTTATTGTATAATTCTAGGTTACGCTTCTTTCCTGAAAAACTACGTTCACGATGGTATGGTCCTTATCAGGTAGTAACAGTATTTCTTCATGGAGCAGTCGAGATTAAAAATCTTTAGGACGGAAATATTTTCAAAGTGAATGGTCAACGACTGAAACCTTATTTGGAGGATTTGGTTAATCAAGATGTTGAGGAAGTTAATTTGGAGGACCCAGGTTTTCAAGATTGATTAATTCATGGTCTATTTTTGTCTGGCTGAAGACGTTAAACTTAGCGCTCCTGGGAGGCAACCCAGCTTTTCTTTTTATTTCTTTTTTCTACTTAGTTATTTCAATGTTTGTGGGTAACATTGCTGCAAACCCTCACGAGACTACAACTCGTCCACTAGGGGTAACCTAGGGGTTTAAAGGCTTGTTGCATACGCTAAATGCAATCGAGAGCACCTGCGAAAATGGTATAGGTAGGCTTTTCTTTTATGATTTTATTTTAGTTTTATTATTTTTATTGGTTTCTCTCTTGTGCTGACTCGCTTTTAAGTTGCTATTTTTGGAAATGCCTCTTAAATTCTCCGTCCAGGTAATATCTTTTCATCACTTCTCTTTTAATTTCATTGTCCTATATGCATTGCATGCTTATTTCTTTTACATTGAGGACAATGTAGATTTTAGGTTGGGGGTGGGAGATTAGGTAACCTAATCAGTATTTTCTTGGTCTTGAGCAAAAAGTGTGAAATTTTTAAATTTTTTGAATTTGAAGTGACTTTGAAGGATAGTTGTGATTTTAAAATTAAAAGATACGTGATGTTGGTAATTTATGACTCTTGGATTCAGTTGTTTGTTAGATTTCACATTTAAGTTTGAATTGTTAACCCGTGATTAGAAGTTGTAAACATTGATTAAGTCATGATTTCGCATATCACATCTCACTTACACATTAAGGTTCCGGTTCGATATTAAATGATTAACTTGATAATCTCTAAGCATGAATGGAATCAGCTTGAAAAAAAATATTTTGTTCAGTAAAAGAAGAATTAAAAGGGTAAGTCGCATAATCTTTACCATAGGTTTGCTCCCTATAGGTGTAGATTCAATGGTTGACAGTTAGAAAAAAAAAATAAAAAATTTTAGGTGACAAGTTTTCACCTTAGGTTTGCTCCCTATAGGTGAGGATTTGATTCCCCTCTTTGGCGTTACTGTTTATGAATAAAATCAAAGGTTGGTATAATGAAAAGTTAACCTGTCAGGCAAGTGTTGGTTTTAGTTGTCATGCATTCCATTGTTACTTACCAATGATATCATGAAAATGACAATTGGATCTCTTAACAGTGGTAAGCCAAGATTACACTATATACTCATGGAACTGAATGTTTGGAATGTTCTAATAAATGGATTAATACTTTGAACTTGATTATGAAGTTTACCATGAGCTTGATTCCTGAAAAAAAATTCTACACATCATGCATGAATCTTAGAATTTTTACATTTTAACTATCTGTTCACAAGTCACTTGAGTTTACAGGAATTGTCTCTTATTTCTGAAATTATTTTTTCGCATGTTTTGCTCGGGACTAGCAAAATGCTGGTTGGGGGTTGTGATAAGGGTCAAATATTGCATATCAGACCCTGACTATTACCAGATTTTACCAACAAGATAATGTTTAATGCCATATTTTAATTATATTTTGATTGTAGGAAGAAATCAAGAGCGTGAATTAAAAAGTAATATTAACAACGTGGATTTAACGTTACAAAGTCACCGGAGCAAGAGACGCACTCCATAGGACCAAGATCAACGGATTTACATGCCAGGGATCCAAGAAAATAAAGCCGTTCACCGTTAAAAAGGCCCGAACCTGATCCAAAATGCAAGATCACAGGGTTCCCACCATTCGATTGACCTGAAAATTCATACAGGGGATGAGGTCCATAAATTAACCGTACATGTTAAATTTCAGCCATTAAAGATCTCGGGAAGTGGGCCAATGGATAGATAATCCCATTAATCTTCAACTTGGGGCCCACCTGATATCTGGAACTGCCTCAACTTTGGTAGTGACGGTTGAAATAATATGATAAAAAAGATGGACGGTACAGATTTTGCACAAACACTACAGATGGCCCATATGTATAACGTGTGTACATGGTGTACACACGTGCCTAGCGTGCACCGGACCAGACGCTTGGTCCAAGCCAACGCTAACCCGACCCTCTCCTTAAAAAAAAAAAGGAAATTTCTATTTCGAGCTTGACGCACGACCGGCGTCCGTTTTGAGGACGGTAGTGGGCCCCATCCATTGCTTGTACGACCGATCTGATCCGTCCATCTTGTAGAGGGCTTCGAGAGCTACAAAACCATACTAACCTTTCGTACCCATGCGCACACATGTGTGCAATACAGAGGCCACAAAAGGGCTGCCCTGTATCGTTCAAATCTGATCTTTTAGTTATTTCTTCTCTGGGACATGCCTATGGATGTTCAAAACCACTCATTCTTGACTGAAATTTCGTTCTGAATCCAATGGACGGGGTGGATTTTCCAGAAAATGCTTCTGTGGGGCCCACCGATCACAACAGTGAAATGATGCTAAAGGTTTCGCACATCCGCGAAAACTGACTTTTTCAGGCAGTTTTGGCCCACCATCTTTGATCATATGGCAGATCTGAACCGTCTATCATGTAGAGGACCCAAGAAAGTCCTAAGGGATGGTGTTTCTTTGAAATTTGAGCGAGGAAAGTGGCGTGTTTCGAGGCACCGAACTTGGCTGCGAAAAGGCTTTCGCTGCGCATGCATAGCTTTCCAAATCCGATTCAAATCCGATTTTCACCACTCCAGCAACCATATAAGGAGGTTTTGGATGTGGGGAGGAGTAATTCAGAGCTAGGAAGGAAGATTCAGAGCTAGGGGAGAGAAGACTAGAAGAAGAAAGAGGAAAGAAAAAGAAAGAGAAGAAAGAGAGAGGAAGGAAGAAGGGATATTTTTCATGCTTCAATCTTATTTTTCTTTCTTTCTCATTAACATTATGAATTGCTAATCTCTTAACTAGGGTTGAGCTGAAGCCCCTAATTTGAACAATGCTTGTTATGTGTTGATTTTATTTGGTTTAGATTGATTTGTTTCTTTCGCTAGTGTGCTTAACTGTAATTTTCATATTTATTCATTCTATGAGCTCGATCAAAGTCTAGATATGGATGTTGTTTAGAATATTACTCTAGGTGCTTGTGTCTGACCATGAACAGGTTTCCTATAGAGGAAGAAACAGGATTTACATCTCTCCATGCCTGACCATGGATGGAAAGATGTGATCCATATGCTTTAAAAGATTATACATTCTGTGTGCCCGACCAAGGACATAGGATGTGCTTTGTTTATTAAATTTATATCAATCTGAATTAGAATAAATCAACAGGTAAAACAAGGGTTAGGATAATTAGGGGTGGATTGGAAAGTCCTAGTCTTTTCCTGAATTGAATTTTTCTCATAGTTCTCAGTTATTTTTCATAGATTTGTGTTAGTTTACTTATTAGTTTGCTAAAATATTTGTTGGATTAGTTAAGAAGAGTCTTAAGTTTCAAATTGTGACAACCAGTCCTCGTGGGAACAATCTCGTAATACGTACCATATTTACATCTGATTCGTATACTTGCGAGTTAAAATCATTTAAATCAAATTGGTTTAAATTAAAACATCAGGAGTTGGGTTTTTACTTGACCCCCGATTTTCGGGATGTTACATTCACGGACAATTCCCTTCACTTCACGGTCAATTCCATGCATTTCACAGTCAATTCCCTTCACTTCACGGTCATTTTCAGTTATCAGTCGAATTCACTCACAGTCAATTTCATGATGTTCTTGGGCCAAATTGTAGCATATAACTCAGAAAATCGACAGATAACTGAGCAAAATTAGCCGCAAAATTGTTGAATGTCACCTATGAGTCGACTACTTTGACATGGAATTCATCAAAATAACCAATAACTGCTTGATATTGACATATAAGTCTTATAAGTATTGTACTTTCATTTGCAATTCGTAAAAAATTGATCATCGGCTCGACAAACTCACATCATATCTTATGATTTTTTATCACAGAAAATCAACTTTCACATTATGATTCATTAAATATTGAATGTTATCGTTGATATAATTTTCAATTCATCGTTGCAATTGACAAACCCTTGCGTAAGGGATTTAGCGAGTCGGCCCCCACCATATCATACAGATGTTCTTTGACATAGTGGTTTGATAGCGTGAAGAGTGGTTTGGAGAAGAATAACAGTAAATTAAATATATTTAGGCAAACCTCATTCTCGTTTTGATTACACATTCTATCATTTAGATTTATAGGAGCATTGTTTCACTCACTTATTGAGATATATATAAGTAATATTGTATTCAAGATCCAAGGAAACCGTGTTTTCAAGCCCGCTGAAATATATGATTTGCCTGAAAATGATGAAATTCCAAGTCCTCGAATGAGCCACAAACATAAGATCATGTCCAAGTGACTAACCAACAATTTTTAACCATTAATTTACATGGATAGTGTTTGGACGTTGTTGACAATCATATTAAAGTAATTATAGTGATACAATTGACAATCTAATTATTTTGGGATATCATTAGTGAGCCATGTGCCCAATAAAATAATAGTATGGTGACGCATATGTTACGCATGTAACTCTTGAAAGGATTTTAGATGTAATCGAAGCTCTCAATGTGGATTTCAAACCCTTGTTTAAGGGGATTTGATTTGAAACCGCTTGGATTTCAAACCCTCAGTTATTTTATGGTGCCAAACAACCAGGGGATTTGAAATCCTCCCAAATCCTTGGTGCCAAATGACCCCTTAGGGATTTACCTCTATTTAAACCGCGCTCTATATTTTGTAACCACAATTAACTTTTTCATATCATTTTAGGGCATTATTCTTAAAAGGAAAGCAAATCCAATTATTAGCTAGATGTGCCATAGGAAATAGTGGTGATTGAAAGCCTCACCATTGAAAACATCTAACGGCCCACCTTAACATTTCTAGAGTTTTCATTCCCATCAAGTATGTTGATAAGGTCACATAAACCTGGATAAAAAGGAAAAACAACTATCAACTTGATTAAGAACTTTCGTAGCCCATTAATAATAGTTAATCACCATTGTTTCATATAATATGATCTACTCAATGATTTAATCCTCTTTATTTTTTAGATAATGCCATAAAATGATTTGGAAAAACAGATGGTTGACATGATATGAAATACATATATCAAGGTGAGCCTCCCCGCAAGGGTTGCATCTTTCTGGTCTCACCTAATCATCTCCCAAACTGACTTTTACTAAAATGATGAGTGGGTTTGCCTGTGTTTGGCGTTACTTCTCATTTTGTAATCTTTATGGCCTTTTAAATGTTTTAAAATGTTGCTAAGACAAAAATGGCCCACTTGAAGAATACCCTTTCCAAACTAAAGTGAGACACAAGGCAAGAAAAAAGTAGATGGAAAAATACCTACCATTGAAACCGTCAAAAGGTCCACCGTGATGTTTATATCCCACCAAACCATTCGTCAAGTCATTCTCACTAGATAGCACAAATATATTTGCGTGACGAATGTTTCAAAGTTCAATTTCACTGTTTCCTGTTGAATGGTCTTGGCATTGGATCTGCCTTAATTTTGGGCCCATGTCCTAAGCATGGGTTGGAAAACATGTGGACCAGATGGATTTTTAAATGGCATCATGGAGGACCCCACCTAGTTTCCTACCGGTGAACTTTATGAAGCTGCTTCCACAAAGGAGTTCAATTTGGGGTATGTTTGATAAAACTTATTTTCAATACTTATTGTTAAATCAAGCTATTTTCAATTTTTTTTTCTGATATTGGTGGTATGATAAATCTCAAAATTAAGTGCTTAGTCTGAAATTTCACCTGGAAAAAAAATAATAATAACATTTTTATTTATCATTTTTTTTTTTTGAGCTTCTCTCCCTCTCTTAATACTTCCGGAAGAATACGGGGAGTATTTTGTTTTAAAATCTTTTAACACTATATAGTAAAAATATCCTTAAAAATCTTGCTTAATAGTACTTAGGCAGGAATGCGGTAAGTATTTTGTTTTAAAATACTTTATCACTACATAGTAAAATATCTTTAAAAGTCTTTTATAAATTGCAAGTTCACCCTTTTTCCAAGTGACTCCATTTGCACGTTAAAACGACTTGCATGTTGCAGTCCTAAAGTTCCATGGCCCCACCATGATATTCGTGTTTATGTCCAGATCGTCAGTCCCTTCTTCAGATTATTTTAGGGATGAGTAAAGAAATGAGGTAGAACTAAATCTCAAGCGGGTCACGCGGTAGAAAGCAGTGTAGATAGCGACACCCACCCTTGAAACGTTCATAGGGCCCACCATGATATTTATTTTCCATCCAGTCCGTTCATAAGATCTCACAGACCTTCTATGACCCACCAGAAGTTTTCAGTGATACGTGTTTAATCCAGATTGTTTTCTATGATGTGGCCTACCTGAGCCTTTAATCTACCTTATTTTTTTGGCTCATTCCTAAAATGATCTGAAAACATGAATGAATGGTGTGGATATAACAAATATATTATGATGGGGCCATAACTTTTCCTGGCCAACAAACTTGAGTGTGGTCATCCACCCTAAGCAATCCCAATCGGCGCGCTAAAAGAAAACGGATTAGGTAATTACCTTTTTAGAGTGGGTGACCGTGGGCCTACTTGATGTATCTGTTATCCATCATTTTTCACAACTCATTGTAAGCAATTGTCCCACGAATGGAGCGGATCAAATCTCAAGTGGACTACGTTATATTGAAAAGTGATTATTGAACACCCACCATTAAAAACTTACTAATGCCAGCTTTAATGTTTAAATTCTATCCACCCTGAAGTAGTTCCAAATCTCAAGTGTACCACTGAAAAAGTAGTCATTGAGCACCTGATTGAGGGTTCGAGTACCCATAGGTGGTGAAATCCCACTATGGCGTGAGTGTGTGGGTGTGTGTAAAATTATTATTATTTTTTTAAAGTAGTCATTGAACACCCATCATTGAAAACTTTGCAGTAATCATGATAATGTTTTTCTCCTGTGTACCTTCAAGAGTATTTGTAAATACTAAAATTCAATATTTTAATATTTTAGAACTTATTTTAATTTTTAGCCTTATTTTTCAATTTACCAAAGGGCACATTAGACACAAATTGCATGTGGACATTTCATTATTGGACAGGGATACGAGGGCATTACAACGGTGTATTTGTTTTATCCATGTTATCCATCTAATTTTTTTTTACTCATTTTAGCTTATAAATAAAACAATGACAGAATTTCAATGTACCATGCCACACAAAATAGCAGGATTTGAAGGCCTTCCATTAAAAACTTCCTACCGCCCATGTAATGTTTATTTTCCTTCAAACCTGTTGATTGGATCGCAGATACATAGATGGAGGGAAATTAACCCAAATATTATTTTAGGGCACGAGCCAAAAGATGATTTAGATTTAATGGTTGGCGTTTAATAACCACTGTTTCATTTGATGTGATCCATTAGAATTAAATCTACCTCTTTTATAGTTTCATACCCTAAAATGAGCTGAAAAAATAGATGAAAAGCATGGATAAAACACATATATTATGGTGGGGCCCAGAGCAACGTACGGCAGTTGCTCCGGGCTGCAACGTGAATTCGTTCCAATTGCCTCCGTCACAACTCAGGACCAGCATCAGGTGGGGACCGATTCGGCCCACATGCTAAGTTGATATGATGATTTTAACCGTCCATTTACTTGGTGATGTCATAAAAAATCACTATCGCCTAATGGCCCTGTATTCACTAATTCATGTAGTTGATTTATGAAGCTTAGTACGTGCTGTTCAAATTTATTTATTTTTATAATGTTCTAAGTTCCATATTAAAAGTCAAAATCATCCAATAGGTGTAAGCTGCCTTTTATGGCCCTATTACAATATAATCTAGAATATGATGGTTCAGATAGTTGGACCATTGCGTCGTGTGGGCCCCATGGGCAACACATGCTGGGGATCATGCATCTAGACAGACGTGGTGTGGTCCACTTAGGAGTTGAATCTGCTGTATTTTTCACATGGTTCCCTAAAATGAGCTAGAAAAAAGGATGGACGGCATAGATATACAACACATGCATCAAGGTAGACCCCACGGTCAGGAAAACGCCCACTGAGATGTTCCCCAGTAACACCTAATCCGCTCCCCTCCCTTGTTTTCTACGTCTGATCCGTTGGGACGAGGATTGCCTACTGACGTTGTAAGTAGCCACTGGCTACTGAACAGTTCTCCAATAGCTACTAAAGAATGCTCCGTGCACCCCCACCATAATGTATGCGTTTCATCCCCTCCTTTCATCATTTTTTTAGATCATTTTAGGGCATAATCCCATAAATAATGAAGATCTAATTCTCTTGTGGACCACACTATATACAGGAAACAGGGGTGAATGAACGCTAACTATTTAAAACTTGTTGAGGGCCACAAAAGTTTTGGTTTAAGCTGGTATTTGTGTTTTCCCTTCATCCATGTTTGTGTGACATAATTGGCGGGTTGGATGAAAAATAAACATTACGGTGGGCGCTAGGAAGCTTTTAATATGGTCATTCAATCCCCACTATTTTCATGTGGTGTGGTCCACTCAAGATTAGGATTTGTTTCATGTTTTGGCTCATGTAATGATTGGAAAAAATAGATGGACAGAGTAGATAAAAACATAGAATTTTTTACTATAATAATATTGTGAAATGATGACAATCCTAAGATATCCTGATTTCTAGTACCCTAATAATATTGTGAAATGATGACAATCCTAAAATATCCTTATTTCTAGTACACCCCCCCCCCCCCGGGATGTAATTGCCCTTCTACCCACCTGCCCCACCATACGGGCATAGCTTGCAAATGACTTTTCGAGAAGAGGATATTGTAAGTCCCAAGAATATACAAATGCGCCCACTACTTAAGAAATCTAAACCATTCATTGGAAGGTGTTGACTTCATCTTCATCAAAGACTATGTGGCCCTCAATAGAGATAATGGTGGCCTTTTTTTACAACTATTTTCTCTAGGGTAGACCATTCTCGATGTCTTTTACCCTGATTTTTGGGATCATGTCCTGAGATTATTTCATTGAGCTAATGGTTGAAATGGATTTCAATGAAGATGCATGATGGGCCCCACAGTATCTTTCCCTAAGCATATATATGGGCCGGACCCACATTCTAACCAATTTTCAGGTTTTTATATTTTTTTTTAGGGAGAGGGGATCGCCACCATCATCGATTTGAAAGGGGGGACCACCACTACTACCGAATCGAGAGAGGGGACCACCACCACCACTAAAGAAAGCAGTTAAGTCTGTTGCTTCCACTTTCGTAGGACCCACTCCGACAATCATCCAATGTGTTTACGGTGATAGAAACTTTATTCCGACAACATTTTGATGTGATAGTACCTTCAATCCGGCAACAATCTTCATGCAGTTGATTGATTTCAAGTTTTTCAAGTTTTCTTAAAGGGAGTGCGATTGATATGGCAAGTAGAGGTAAGAGTACATAGTGTGAATATTTTTTTAAGGTTCGCTGGTGTGGATCACACGTGGGACTATGGATCCTTTGGTCAGTGTTAATCCTGCTTGGGCACTATAGTTCCCACTTGGCCCACTATAGATACCACTTAGTGATTGCAGATCCCAACTAGGCACCCTTTTTATGAATGTTGAATGAATAAATGTGTTTGTGGGTTGTAAATGTTGAATTATATAAATGCAAGTGAGGATGTGAATTTTAAATTAAATGAATGAAAATGTGGAAGTGCATATGAATGTGAATGTTGAGATACGTGAATGAAAATGTGAAAATGAATGTGCACGTGATAGTGGGTGTGAAGGTGGATTTGTATGAATGTGTCTTTGAAAGTGAATATTAAACTGCATATATAGTATAAAACTGTGAAAGTGGAATTGTATGAATGAAAATGTGAAAATGGAAGTGAAGTGTATTTGTATGAATGTGAATGTAGAGTTATATGAATGAAAATGTGAAAATGGTAGTGGAGTGTATTTGTATGAATGTGAATGTTGATTGTATGGTGTAAAAATGTGGAGATGTATGTATATAAAGAAGTGGATGTCAATGTTATTTTTTATGGTGTGTATGTAGATGTGGTTGTCAATGTTGATTTCTATGGATGCACATGTAGAAATGTATATGAATATGGTTGTGAATTTTGAATTGTATGAATCGCATGAGCAGTGTGGATCTCACCCTCCCCCATGTGAGATCTACTCTGCTCATGGAGATCCATACAATTCAAACTCACATCTTCATATACATCAACATCCATATTCACATCTTCATCCACATCTATATCTTGAATTCAACATTCACATTCGCTACACGATGTGGATTGAATTCATACATCAAGGTGGGGTTTACATGAGGGACCCACTCCAAGTTTCAAATCAAACTGATATTTTTTGTTTTCATCCCAGTGCACTACATGGTCAGTTCACACTTCCCTGACATCTAGTGTCTAGGGACACTGGACGGTTTTGGATATAACGCATATTAAGGTGGGCCCCACCTACAGACGAGCTATCCAAGTGGGCCACCAAATGGATAGATGGTGTGGATAAGACATACATCATGATAGGGTCCATCTGGGTGGGCCACACGTCCACATCATCACAAAAATGAAAAAAAAGAAGAGGGAAAGAGAGAGCAAGAAAGGGACACGTGTGATGGAGGGACCCTGACACTATGGGCCCTCCCTTTTCATACATTCAATCATACATCGAGTGAGTCCCAATACATGTGGGCCCACCAAATCAAATCAACGGTGGAGATCCATTCTCCACCAAAATAAAAGGTCCAGATGACCTCTTTCAAACTTAGAAAGTAAACATCATAATGGGGTTCATGGAGATTGGCCCCATCATGGAATGATCATGTGAATCAAGGTGGACCATCAACCACGTCTAGGGTCCAAAGTGAGATCTATACCATCAATTGGTAGGCCCCAGTTGGTCCATCATCAAAATAATGAAATCTAAGCCTATAGAAACACCCACCGTTCGATTTTCTTGGTTTGATGGAACGTCGATCTCCTTATGCCTCTCTTTGATGGAAGATGATGAGAGATTAAGGGCTAGGATGAAGGAGTTTAGGGTGGGAAGTGGGTCATACACCTCTCACTCTCTCTTGAAATTGTTGGACGTCCACTCTCTTCTCTTGCTTGGAATTTTGTATTTGAGAAATGAGAGAGTGATGGGTGATGGATGTGAAGTGAGTGATGGATGTGAGATGAGTGATGGGTGAAGTGAGAGATTTATTGACATTTGGGGTAGATTGCTTAACTTGTGGAGAAAGAAAGCATGGGTTGCTCTTGTTCTTGACATGAGGTGATTGATTGATGAGACATGTTGTAGAGATTCTCTTGAGATTGCAAACGCACGGTGTTTTTCTCGAACTGAACACGGGCCCACACCTCCTGACCAGGGTATCGTCTCAGCGCGTAATACGCGGTGTCGGAACCGCAGCGACGGTGCGGTCGCAATGGTATAAATCTCGGATTAAGTCGACTCAGATATATAAGTTATGACTTAGGGTCGTGCGCAAACATCGATCATAAGTCACGGGTTGCCGAAATTCACAGGTAAAGATTGTGGGAGTCGACGTAACAATACAGGCTAGGATACGAGTCTTATAATATCAATACCGTCCATTTTTGGGATGTGTGGACCCAGTCATGATGTATGGGTTTTATCCCAGCCATCCATTCATCAGGACATGGACCCCACTCCAACTATATAGCTGTTGTTGACATCAGCAAGCTAGGTGGGTCTGATCATGAAGTATGTGTTATATCCTAACCGTCCATCTATTTGGACATGGACCCCACTCCAGCTATATAGCTGCTGTTGATGTAAGCAACTCTGTGGGTCCCGCATGATGTGTGTTATATCCAAACCATTCGTCCAATTTGCAAGCTCGTCTCAAGGGTTGAGAAGAAAAATAAGACAGATTTTCCTATCAGGCGGACCACACTGTAAAAATCGGTGGAGGATTGAACGTCCGCCATTGAATTCGTTTGGGGTCACAGAAGTTTTGTATCAATATGAAATTTGTTTTTCCTCTTAACTCAGGCTTTTGTGACCTTTTGAACAGATTGGATGAAAAATAAACATTATGGTGGCCCTATGAATTGCTAACAATGAAAATCATCATTTCCATTGCTATTTGTGGTATGGTCCAGACGATCTTTCAATCATTATCTCCGCTGCTATTTATGGTGTGACCCATGTGATACGGCCCACTTGATGTATATGAGGCCCATGTGATGCAGCCCGATGTGATGTATGTGAGGCCCAATGTGATGTATATGAAGCCCATGATTGAGGCCCAATGTGATGTATGAGAGGCCCATAAATGTGGCTCATTGTGATGTATTCGAGGCCCATGAGACGTGACCCATTGTGATATATTTGAGGCCCATGGGATGTGGCCCGATGCGATGTATATGAGGCCCTTATATGAGGCCCAATGTGATGCATGTGAGGCCCATGAGTGAGGCCCAATGCGATGTATATGAGGCTCAATGTGATGCATGTGAAGCCCATGAGTGAGGTCCAATGCGATGTATATGAGGACCAATGTGATGTGTGACTCCATGTTGCATCTAATAATGTTTATGATGGGTCATGCTTTGGGAGTAATGATGATTTGATGTCTACATTGTAAGAGCAATGATGACTAAATGTCCACACTGTAACTCTCCCTAAGGCCCATTGTTAGGGCCATTCTCACCTCCCCTTAATGGGTTAACCCAAACCGTTAGGCCCCCATGATCGTTAGGCCCATTCTCGATATGAGTAGGCCGTCTAGGCCCATCCTTAATATGAGAAGAGTACATCATCATCATATAACACGCTTAGTATAACTTCACAATCCATACCCATGTGTATCATATGTATGCTTGATATGAAGAGTGATTGATCATAGCACATGTCATTCGACGGATTGTTATGGGATTTCCTGATAGGAAGAGTTACCCATATGAGGCGCGGTATGCACAGAATTACTGCATGACTGGATACTATGATTCATGCATCTCGCATTGGTGCGATATGATTTCTGTACGCCCTAGCGACATCGGGGCCATCGCCTCCACAAGCACATCATGGATGTTAGGATTGAACATCGAAAATACTGTTACTAGCATCGGGGCGTCATAGATGTCCTTAGGTGAAAATTCCTAAATCGATGGTACTAGAGGATGACTCTAACGTTGAGACCGAGTGGATACATGAGCGCACGAGGGCTGTTGTAACATCTTAAAATTCGGGGGTCAAGCAAAACTCAGTTCTAGAACATCACTTATGCAATATTTTTAATAATGGATTAATGTTGTCTGTATTAGTGTATAAAACATGAATTAGGTTAAGCCGAATCAGCAAACATAATCTAAGGACAGTTGTAGTACGCAAGCGGAAGACTGATATGAATAAATAAACTAGTATAAGTCCTCAAAGTATGTATGCAATGTCAGGTCAATATTTACAAGTGTTGTGTCAAGATACAAAACGTTAAAAAGAATGTAAATAGTCCTCTTCAAGTATAATTCCTAAAGCCCCGTCAATCCGGACTTGACTCACGGAAATCTATCCAAAAACTGCATGTAAGAGAATGCCTCCTCATCATCCTCGAACTCCGGCTCTACCTCGTGGGTTGTATCATATCTGCATCTAAGATAGAGTCTGATTGGTGTTTAACACCGTCCCAGAACATGAGAGTGAGTGATTAACTCAGTGAAGCTATACAGCAAATGTTAACATGTTATCAATTTAATCAAGCAGTAATGATAAGACAGTACAATCAAACATGTCATATATACTCCTGTTAATGCAGGGATGATATGTCAAAATGATGCATGCCCTCGCCTGCACTCCCTCAGGGTTCTTCTTCTTACGGCGCGCATGACAACCACTCGAAAGTACTCTTCCACGCCAAAGCACATGCAATGCGGTGCATGAATGTGATTACCAAGTTCTTATTAGTCATTTTCGTACAGCCAGATTAGGAAGCTAATACACCTCCCTTATATCAATTTCCAAACAATAATCCATTCTAGGGTTGTCAATCCTAGTAAATCTCATACGATATTATGGTTCGAAGTCACTATAAAGGGCTTGTCACCAATCAATACAGGCCTAGTTATACCCTAGATGCTACAATAAGGCTTATCACCTCAATGCAGTTTCAGGGTACGCTCGAGGTCACTACAAAGGGCTCTTCACCAATCAGAGTAGGCTGACAACTCGAATATAGTATCTCATACCACCATATTCGGCTCACGAGTCTGGGTTGCTCACTGGTCACTACGGGGAGGCTCGTTACCCCAACGTAGGCCGGCAGCACCACCACAGTGTCCCATACCATCATGCTCGGCTCATGAGTCTTAGAGGATCGAGGTACCAAGGTTAATAGGGTTTCACTGGTGAGTTTGGTATCTTAGATTCAAGCAGTAGCATCCATACATGGTGAACATACATTGGGTCAATCGGGTTTATTAACGAGCTCGATTAGGACGAGTGCACGTTGAGTTGATCGACATGAAGTACATAAGCACTCTGTGTGGCCTAACCACTGCCGACATCCCAAGTACGGCTCGGATTCATCGAACACATCCTGTGTGGCGAAACAACTTCAGCCACCAGTTCGAGGTCTACTACCGATTGCCTGGACTACGATATAATCTCAACCTCGTACAATCACAACAAATTAAGCATATGAGATAAGCAGGCATTAATGAATACTTAAGTCAAATTCTACAATCATGTGAGCATGTTATGAAATATAACTTAAACATGAATACGCAGTACATGGAGAAAATCATACACATAGTTAAACATGAATAATTAGGCTATACAGTTCATGGAGGAAATCATACATACAGTTAAGGTAGTTGGGATTCATATCTTAACTCCCTTATAAATCACACTTTACTAACTACTAACTCATTTAGACATTTTCACAAACACTTAGACTACACTTTTCAACATACATCACGTATGTTGGTCATATTACGTATTAGGGCAAATCCTTTTACCAAGGAGTTGTCGCATACATAATAATCATATACCTATGACAATTAATCATGGCAATCACAAAATCAGATTTCAAATGTACACAAACATTTCAGCAATTATATGAATTTTTCTATATACTACATAGTTCATATGTATACGTAAAACGAAACAGATATCGCATTTGGCATGTTAAATAGCATCCATGTCAGTAATAAATCATTAACCGACATTGAAAGCCATAAAAACCATAACCTATACGTATATTGTCCGCACCTTACACCGGTAAATGCGTAACAGATTTGATTTAAACGATAAGTCTTCGTCAACGGCGGATTAGCAACCTATAGCATGAACTAGGTTAGCTAAATCATCATTTAAACTATTTGAAAGCCCTAAACAGATTAGGGTTAGGATTTCTTAACCAAGTATGGAATTAGAATCACCGAAATAACGATTCGAATAGGTGAATTAGGCACATAGTGAAGCTGGAAAGAATCCCAAGATGAATGACCAATTTCTCTCTCACTTTCTCTCTCTTTTTCTTCTCTTTCTTAGATAGGGTTTTGAAATTCGTATGGAATATGTGAGAGAGGGTTTATGTAACGACCTAGAAAAATCCGTACTTAGACCCGAGTACCACCTTTAGCAGAAATCAATTAGAACTAAATCCTTTAGAAATTTAATGTGTTTTAGCCATCACTAAACTAGATTATTTATGGAATTAGTACTAATAACTTTCAATGCGATCTGTAAGACCCAAAACCTAGAGAATCATTGACACTATCTTACCCTAAAATCTAGGATCCAACTCTAAACCCAGTTGCTCCCGGGAATACTTTGTAATTTTATATTAGATTTAAACCGCGCATCGAAAGCCTGATAGCTATGAACTTAGACTATTACGACTGCCTACTTGGACTTGACAATCACCTAGAAAATGAAGCCTAAATGATGTCCTGAGACCATTTTATTGAGCCCAGAGTAAAGAGAGTAGGAAAATGAAGTTTTTATAAAATTAAATATATTTTTTTAGTAATCTGGAACGTTTCAGTTGCATGTTATTTTTAAGTGTTCTGACCGTTAGAATTTGACCCAAATTCACCCTCGGATCAGGATAAGTGGCCCTTTCATATCATAGAACTTGTAGACCTGATTTAAGTTCGGTAACCGTTGAATTGAAGCTGGTCCACCACGGACGATCTGAAAACCTGATCGGACTGAAAACTTAACTCACTAAGGATCTGATGCTAGTGAGCTTAAGTCTGACCGTATTTGATAAGAGGATCTCCAGAAGTGCTCCGTTAGATCGAAAAGAGTCCGATTTGGTTATAACCTAAGTATACCTTGACCTTAAGTCTGTTTTCGTCAAGTTTAGGCTTATAAAAAGGCCTTAAACCCTTAGTTCTGAATCCCATACGAATTTTCTAAACCTTAGTTTCTTAAGAGAGAGAAAAGAGAGAGAGTGTGGGAGAATCTGTCGAATCTCAGTAGGATTCTTCCTAATCCATCTATTCATCAAATCTGCATATCTGAATCGTTCTTTCGACGATTCTGATTCTATTTTTGGGTAAGTGAAGCTAACCCCAACCTATTTTTTTAAACCTAGAATAGTTTAATTGACGTTATAGCTAACCTATTTTATGTCATAGGAAGCGTATCCGCCGTTGACGAAGACAAATCGTCTGAATCATATCGAATACGTATTTTCTGGTTTAAGGTGCTGACTATATACGTTTAGGTTATGGTTTTCAAGACTTTCAATATTAGATAATGATTTATTCATGTTGTGATTGCCATTACACATGTCAAATGCGCTATCCGTTTCGATTTTCGTATATGGATGCCTTATATTGTAAATAGCGTATTTCATGTATATGTTAGAATACCTGTATGCGTATGAAATCTGCTATTTTGATTGCCATGATTAATTATCGTTGTTATATGCTTAACATGAATGCGGCAACTCCTTGATGAAAGGACTTGCCCTAATATGCAATGGAGTCGACATACGTGATGGAGGTTGAATAGTGTAATCTAAGTGTTTGTATAAATGCCTAAATGAGTTAGAAGTTAGTAAAGTGTGATTGCTAAGGTTGTTGAGATATTAATCTCAATTACAACATTTGAGTGTATGATTTCCTCCATGAATCATGTAACTTAGATTATCTATGTTACATGTGTATATGATTTCCTCCATGTATTGTATTTAAGTTTCAGTTATATGCCATGAATGTTCATTGGAATGTAGGATATGAATCATGCTAATTATTGAGCTTGTATGTGAGTGAGGCTGTGCTACAGTCCAGGTAATCGGTAATCGTACTCCAAATGGTAGTTGAGGTTGTTTTCACCACGCAGGATGAGTTTAACGAATCTAAGTCGTGCTTGAGTTGTTCGACAGTGGTTAGGCCACACGGAGTACGTATGTATTCCATGTCGTTCAACTCAACGTGCGCTTGGCCTAGTTGAGCTTATCAACTAACCTGATTGACGGATGTTTGTTCACCATGTTTAGTCGCTACTGTTTGAATCTAAGGCACTGAGCTTACCAGTGAAACTCCCGTTAACCGTGGTACCGTGATCCCCTACGACTCATGAGCCGGACATGGTGGTATGGGACACCGTGGTCGAGCTGTCGGCTTATGCTGGGGCTACAAACCTCCCCGTAGTTACCATTGAGCACTTTATTCTCGTGAGTAGATTATGGCGGTATGGAATACTATATTCTTAATGTCGGCCTACATTGATTGGTGACGAACCCTCTGTAGTGATCTCGAGTATATCCTGACACTGTATAAGGGCGATGAGTCCTATTGCAGTATCGAGGATATAACTAGGACTATATTAATTTAGTGATGGGGGAGTGGTGTAACGATTGCTCGCAACAGCCATTGCAGCGACCTAGAAACGTACCATCATATGAGAATCCCTAGGACTGATGACCCTAGAATGGATCAATGTTGGGAATTGATACAAGGGAGGTGTCTTAGCTTCCCAATCCTGCTGTATGAAAATGACTAATAAGAACTTGGTAAGCATGCTCATATCATCGCATTGCATGTACTATCGGTGTTGGTGTAAGAGCACTGAGGAAGTGACTGACATGCACGATAATAAGATGAAGATCGCAAAAGGAGTTTCTGGTGAGGACATGCATCATTCCTTCATAACATTCGTGCATTAACAAGAGTATCTAGGACATGTTTGATTGTACTGCCTTATCATTACTGCTTGAATGGATTGATAATATGTTAACATTTGTTGTATAGTACCATTGAGTTGATCACTCACTCCCACGTTCTGGGACGGTACTTAAACACTAACCAGACTCTGATGTAGTTGCAGGTGACGGCGACGCTGGCGAGGCGGAGCCAGACTTTGATGAGGACGAGGAGGCATTCTCATATATACAGTTCTCAGGCGGGTTCATGTGAGCCGCGTCCTGACCAGCGAAAATTTTTGGGATATGTATATGACGATTTTGTATAGTTGATCCATGTATTTTGAGACACAGTTGTATATATTGCCCTAGGCAGAGCATGCATATTTTGGAGATTATTTTGAATTATACATGTATTTAAGTTTTTCGCTTGTATTTTCTCAATATCCCTGAATTATGTATGTTGATCTGGCTTGATCTATTTCATGTTTTATGCACTAATATAGACAATATACAAACATCATCCATTATGTTGCATAAGTGATGTTTTGGAACTCGGGAGCTGAGTTATGCTTTACCCCCAAATTTCAGGGCGTTACAGTTTAAGGCCCTTATATAGGCCCAGAACTGATGGAAACAGCACCAAGGCCAAGGTATACTTAGGTTATATCCAAATCAGGCTTATTCTGATCCAACGGAGCATTTATGGAGGTCCCTTTACTGAATGCGGTCGGAATTAAGCTCCCTGATAATGGATCTTGATCAAGCTAAGTTTTCAGTCCGATCGAATTTATAGATCGATCGTGGTGGACCAGTTTTAGTTCAACGGTCATTGACACTCGATCAAGGCTATAAGCACATCGGCATGTGTAGGACATTTCTCCTGATCTGAGGGTGTATTTGAGTCAGATTCTGACGGTTTGAATGCTTATAATCAGCCCACAAGCGACACGACTAGATTACTTAAAAATTTATATTTAATTTCTAAAATTCTTTACGTTTGTCACACACTTCGGTCTGGACTCAAGCAAATCGTCATGGGATACTTTCTGGACTTGATTTTTGAGGTAGTTGTCAAGTCCAACTAGACAGTCATATTTGTCTAAGTTCGTCGCTATCGGACCTTCGACGTGCGGTCCAGGTCCGATACGGAGTTTCTAAATGCTCCCGAAAGTAACTGGGTTTAAAGATTAATCCTAGATTTCAGGGTAATATAGCGTTAATGATTTCACAAGTTTTAGGTCTTGCAGATCGTATTTAAAGTGGTTGGTGCTAATTTCACAAGTAATCGAGTTTAGCGCTAGTTAATTCTCGTTTAATTTTTAAAGGATTCAGTCCTTAGTGATTTCTACCTGAGGTGGTACTCGGGTCTTTGTACGAATTTTTTCAGGTCATTACAGCTGTATACCAATAGGCAGTATTTTTCATTGAATTGTGGTCGGTTGTAAGGGGGTGTGGCCTTATCCACCCAAGGGTATGAAGCATAACTAGGCCGAGTTTGACCGGCTCATAAATGGGTCCACTATCGACGTGTCGGGCCGATATTGATAGGCGGATAGTGAGGTCTCTTTCACTTTCATGGCTGCACGTCTAGTGGGCGGGGATCTAGTGTACTAGACCCTTGTGATATATATATATATATATATATATATATATATATATATATATATATATATATATATATATATATATATATGTAACACCCCGGATTTTGGCTAATCTGGGATTAAACGTCCTTAGGCAATGGGTCAATTAAAACACCTGAAAAATCGTTCAGAACCCAATTCCATAGCCAAAGAAACCACTTAGGATAAATTTCTTTAGAAACTAAGCATAAGTTAGCTAGCGCAACGTTGGAGTGGTTGGGAAACAGTCCCTGATCACTTTAAATACGTTCTACAAGACCCAAATCGAGTAGAACAAACAACTCTACAATACTCTATAACCTCGGATCAAACTCTAAGCGGGTTTGTCCTCTGGACCACATTGAATTTTTGTATTGGATTTAGACCGCGCTTCGAAGGTCCGATACCTCCTATCTTAGACCGTTAGAACCGCCCAGCTGGACTTGACAATCATCTCGAAAATCAAGTCAATCCGATAATCACAGAGTATTTCGTTGAACCCGGACTGAAGCGACCGCGAATAGGGACGAATTTGGAATTTCAAATTCAAATCTGGCACACGACTTGACGCGTCAGTATTAAGCGTTCTGACCGTCAGAATTCATCCAGATTACACCCTCGGATCAGGAAAAATTTCTATTTATTATCATGGGACTTTCAGCCCTGATCTATGTGCGGTGACCGCTGAACTGAAACTGGTCCGATACGTGCGATCTGCGAACCCTGCCAGACTGAAAACTTAATACGAGGTACATCTGGTACCCATGAGCTTAAGTCTGATCGCAATCGACCAGGGGACCACCAGAAATCAGTTTTTGGACCGAAACAGCCCCGAAATGGATAGGCAATAAGTAAACTTCGTCCCGGAGCCTATATTCGGCGTTTCCAAGCTTATAAAAGGGGTTGAAACCCTCATTCCTTCCTTGCATACGAAATTCACAAACCCTAGAAAAGAGAGAGAGAGTTTGAGAGAAAGGGAAGAGGAGATTTTCCCCGCATCCGAGCCGCCGATTGCTGCTGCTTCAACACCTCTTCCCAATCACCTGGCTGGTGATTTCTCCCCTTTTTCAGGTATAAAATAACCCTAGAACTTGCTGATTTAGGGTTTACTCAGATTCATGGCATGTTAGCTAATGTATTCCATAAATCAGGTCCTCCTACTGCCGTAGACGAAGCGTACACGCTCCGTTCAAAATCCCGCGACCGTAAGAGACTAGGTGAGGATTTTAGACGCTTTGATTGACGGTTTACAACGCTTTCAATGTCGTTTAATAGTAGATTATCGACGGCATCGCCGTTTGACATGTACAACGTGCTCTCTGTTTCCTATTTCGTAAATTATCGAAGAATATGAGATTTAGGGCATTTTAGTCATATGTAGGAAGTACGGTCTACATGCATATTTTGCTGACGTGATTGACATGGTTTGTCGCCGTATTAGTGAGTTAGGAATGCTTGCATAATCAGTTTGGCGAAGAGATTCGCCAAGTTGCGCACTTTGGGTCGACATACTATATGTGGACTTAAGTGTGTAGTGTATGTGTCTGTATAAATGCTTGTATTAGTATGTATTGTATTGAATGATGTTATGTAGTAGTTTGAGATTGATTTCATGATTTAAAATGCTGACCTAAATGATTTCCTATATGTTGACCTTATGCATGATTGCATCACATGCATAGAAATGATGCCTTGAAGATTTGCCTAAGTTGAATATGCATGGAAAGTATGCCTTGAAGATTTGCCTTAGTTGAATGTTATAACATGTGCTAACATGCTCACATGATGTGTTTCAATTCCAATACCGTGGTATATAGCGTAATGTAATTCAATAGATGTGTGAGACTTGACTTAGTCCAGGCAGTCGGTAACCAAACGAATTCGTGGCTGACTGGTCATAGCCACGAACGACGCGTCGATGAATGTGATTCGTGTTGAGAGTTGGCGGCAGTGGTTAGGCCACGCGAAGTGTTTTACGCACTTCATGTCGTTCAATTCGAGATGCGATCGCGCTAGTCGAGCCCGTCAAGTAACCCGACTGGCCGATGTTTGTTCACCTTGTATGTATCATAACTGCTTGAACCTAGGGTACTGAACTTACCATTGTAAACCCTATTAACCGTGGTACCTTGATCCACGAAGACTCATGAGCCGGGCATGGTGGTATGGGACACCGTGGTCGAGCTGTCGGCCTACGCTGGGGCCACAAACCTCCCCGTAGTGACCAGTGAGCACCTAAACTCGTGAGCAGATTATGGTGGTATGGGACACTATATTCTAGCTGTCGGCCTACACTGATCAGGCGACGAGCCCTTTGTAGTGACCGCGAGCGTATTCTGAGTCCACGGGAGGCGACGACCCTTCCGTGCAGTAGAGTACAGTAGGCCTGTATTGATAAGGTGATGGGGGAGCGGTGCAACGAGTGCGAGCAACAGCCCTGGCAGCCCTTGCAGTGACCTACGAAATATACATCGTATGAGATTACTAGGAGTGACGACCCTAGACAGGATCTGTATTGGGATTGATACAAGGGAAGTACCTTAGTTTCCCAATCCTGCTGTTTGAATGGACTTAATAACAACTTGGAAATCATATCACCATAGCATTGCATGTGCCTGGAAGATGTGGAGCACTCTAGGGAGTGTGGCATGCCGCGGTCGTAAGATGTTGTCGCATGAGGGAGATCGTCGGTGAGGGCATACATCACGTCATGTCATCCTGCATTAACAACAGTATTAGGATTGTCTGATTTACTGCTTTACTATTATCGCGTGATTGAATTGTGAACATGCTAATCTCTGCTCTCTTATCCCACTGAGTTGATCACTCACTCCCACGTTACGGGATGGTGTTTCCGGACACCCACCAGTCCCTTTTGTGATTGCAGATGATGGCGCGGCCTGTGAGGCGGAGCTGGACTTGATGATGAGGAGGAGGATTCCTCCTTTATGCGTGTTCTGATTGACGGGATTGCAGGGAGGTTGATTAGATACTTTGACGTTTGTCATTTTATATTTTTAGTGCCCTCATGTATATTCATTTTGTTTACTTTTGAAGTATACATGTATGTGTATAACCTGGTAATGTATTCACACTCTGGAGACATACAACAGTTTATATACGTTATACATACTATTACAGTCTTCCGCTTGCAAATTTAACTGTCTCTGAAGTATGATATACTGTTCTGGCTTAATCTCACTCATGTTTAATACATTATCACAGACAACATTCAATCATACATATCCATGTTGCATAAATAACATTTTGGAACTCGGGAGTTGGGTTTTTGCTCGACCCCCCGATTTTCGGGATGTTACAATATATATATATATATATATATATATATATATATATATATATATATATATATATTCCAGAATTGAGCTGCATTGATATGTGAATTCAGATGAGGATTGGTATGCTTGAGTTGCATCTCGCACATGACATCAGTCACATAGGCCTCGCAACGCATAGCCTTGGTATGACCAATAGAATTATGTCTTGCATCGCATAGCCTTGGTACGGCTGATGACATTCATGGACTTATCAGCATTTTCACATTACTCTGATATTGCATACTTATATTTCTACTGTGCACACACAATTACACCACCCTCTAAGCTTTCTATAAGCTTATGCATGACCATTGCGTCCAGGTGACGCTAGGTTATAGCTGAGCAGGAGCAAGGGCGTGCCGCAGATCTTTTGAAGTTTTGTCATTATTATCATTGTATTTCCGTTTATGCGCATTGTACTCAAGTTTTGATCATACTGAATTTTTATGATGGTGTTCTCGTTATTATTCGTTAGTTATGTTTATTACGAATCAAATTTATGTTCAAAATTCTCCTTGTAGGATCCCAAGATCGGAACCTGGTATATGGGTGCCGGGAGCCAAGAATGCGGTACTACGGAGGCTGTCGGCGCTGAATTTGGTGATCGAAAATTTTGTGAGCCCGGTTTCTAAGTTTGGGGCGTGACATATGATGCATAAGAGAACTATAAATGATTCATACCAATCTCTAGCCGTTTTTCCTAGACTGTTGATTCAATTGCATTTAGTCGACAACCTTTAATTCCACATGTGCATGCGCACATAATCCAATGCTCTAACCATGAAACATACTTATCTACTCTTAAGATCGATGGATTTATCTTCGTGAACTTGATTAATTAAAATCGATCAAAATCAATATATAAATATTTTTCATAAATAGTTCATAATAAATTAATTTGACCATTAATTCAATTATAACGTCCCGTCCAACCAGCATAGTATCCTGGGGGGTCCACGTCGGATTTACCGCATGACCATTCATTTAACTACTCATGGTGGAGTAATACAAGTTAATTAACATAGGAACTAACCCATTAGAGTAGATCAGACAGGTCACGATAGGACCCAGTGCGGGCCGCCAAGCCAGATGGCCGTTTACACTTAGCATAAGTCCGTACGGGCCGTACCGCGATGCAGGAAGGTCAGAAAATTATAAAACTTTAGAGAACCATAAATCTCACCGGGCTGACAGTCCATCGCAGACCACGGACTTATTGGACACCTAGAAGTTAATTATCCGAGCCGTTCCAATCGCACTGGTTAACCCATCCAAGGCCAGAGTTGAAATCTGACACTGGTAAATGAAACTGAGACTCCGAACTTTGTAGCCATCGAATTTTTTCTAAATTTATTGTAAAGGCCTAATGTAGTGTCTTACACCCGTCCACAAAACTTGAGACCCGATCGTGTCATGACGACCGTTGATCGTAAATCGGACCCGTACGACCAAACCCCATATCCGATTATTTTTAAATTCTGTATGGCTCTTTATTAGGCCATGGACCACCTACCCTATAAGTGTCATGGACAGGGGGCCACCAGAACTGCCCCAACAACCGGAATGGTCCCCACAGGGCCATATGAAGATCAGAACCGTAGGATCAAACCCCACATTCGTTGATCCGTTTGTCCCCAAACTTTGCATGACCCCTCATCGGGTCATGAGAGACTTACACACCAAATTTGGTGGCCTAGGGGGTGTTAGGGCCACCCCAACACCAATAGTGAGTCCTAGAAGGCTATTTTGAGAATTTGAGAAAACTTAAGGCCAAAGGGCTTAAGTCTAGCAAATAAACCCTAACCCTTATCTCATAACTCCCATCATAACCACCATTGTTAAGGGAGTAAAGAGAGAGCAAGGAGAAGGAAGAGAGAGTGAAGGTGAGAAAGGTGGACCCTAGATCGAGGTGGGGCTGAGGAAATTAAACATTGTAACTCCCTACCTTTTTTCCAAAGAAAATCCTACATTACCACCACCACAATCTTTTCATTGATCATCTAGGTGAGATCCTTCACCCTTTTTTTTTCTTGAGACCCATGTATGGAGAAAGGATTGACATATATTTCTCACATGCAAGAACTTATTTTAGGAATTCCGGCCAGTCAACCCCAAAACCCTCATTTCTAGGTTATCTTCCGAGCCTCCAACAATCCGAAGGTGCGGACTATTGTTCTTAAGTGGCCTAGCACCAATTTTATTATGAGTTTAATAATTTACCTTTGTGCTTATGATTTCTTAAGATGTAAGAAGTGTTTAACTTTCTCACACACCCACACACTCACACACACACACCTTGTTTCTTGATAATGCTTGCTTGCTTGGTAGGAGTATTCGTTTTGTATGGTTAAGATGTATAATAACATGATATTGTTATGTTAAATTGATAACATGAATACTTGGCATGTTATGGATCACCCTCACCCTCTTGAGTTGGTCAGGAATATGAGGAGAGACGGTAGTCTCATTGGTAGGACTATGCTATGGCCAAACCCGTGGCTTTGACAGGTATGTTTGGGTGGCTGTAGTTCGACTACATGGGTCCCTTGTGCCCGATGTCACTCATCTCATACTCGCCTGACTCGTGCGGTCTACCAATAGGACACACCTACCATGTAGGAACCAACCCTGTTTGTTCACCTTGTTTGCTCACACATGTATGGAACTTGAAATACCTTACAATCGTAGTGGCCCACCAATAACCGATTGAAAACTGGTCCATAGCCTCGTGAGCCGGACATGGTGGAATGGGATACTATGTCCGAGCTGTCGGCCTACGCTGGGTGTCGCGCCTCCCCTGTAGTGACCGCGAGCGATCTCTTTCTCTCGGCACTCCTCATGTGCTTGAAGTCGGGGATGACGAACCCGACAGGATCACGGACCGCGGGGCTTCGGCCTCACGCATTAGAGGGTCTTGACCTCGTAACCAGCTTAGGACATTAATACGTGGGGTGTTTCAGATTCTTCAACCTGTTGGATGAATGGACGTAACTAATAATTCGACTAACATGATCGCATTGCATCGCATTAGTTAAGGTGGTGACTCGGAAGTCGAGGTCGCTCTAAAGGAGTGCGGTCATGCGCAATTGTTAGATGAAGTGCTTGACGGAGCGTTGTGGCGAGGGCATGCATCATATCATCCTGCATACATGCATTTTAATAAGAGTTACTAGGTATTGATGGTAGACTGTTTTTCATTAAATTCTTAATATAATTGATGCCTGTTATAACTTAAGATTAATAGCACCTACTGAGTTAATCACTCACGCCCACTTTGGGACGGTGTTTTAAAATATCAACCAGACTCGCCCGTAAATGCAGGTGATGCAGATTACGTGGAGCCTGGCGATGCGAGCCTTGAAGAGGAGGATGGGTTCTTTTACTTTCAGCTTATGGGTGGGACCTCATCGGATCAGTAGATGGGCCGTTGGATCGCTAGGCAGTGCGCTCAGTTCTATTATTTTTGGACATACTATTCTTTTGCGATTTTGTTGGGTGACGCCATATGTGACCCCTTTATTCTTTTGGACATGTATATATATTTTTTATACTTGGTCTCTTTCATTTCAGTAGATTTGTGTGATGATGCTTCATGTTCCAGAAAATTTCAAATTTACACAACTAAACCAGATTAAATGCATATTAACGAAATCGGTTATAAGTGACACTCGAAAACTTGAGAGTCAAGCATATGCGCGACCCCCGATTTTCAGGGTGTTACATCAATCTAGATCCTTAAATAGATTGGACCAACTCATAATAAAATATACTTATGTTGTGTACATATATCCAAACCCATATATACTTGCCAACTGATGTTGCACCCATACTCATGTCGCACATGAAATGGGTACCCATACCCATTAGGCTATCGAGTACTCCTGTGTTTTGAAATTTCTATAAAGAAAAAGAAGAAGTGTAGGGCACTATATCCATGTGCACCAACTATGAATTAGTGCCGGATATAAATAATTAGTTCATCACATTTTAGAAGAGATTTTCTCAAGAGGTAATGGCTCATAAGGGCCTAGGAAGGGATTTCCTTAAGGGGTTATGGCTCGGAAGGGCCTGGGAAGGGATTTGCTCAAGAGGTTGCGGTTCATAATTAGTTCATCACACTTTAAAGGGGCACCACAAGGGCTAGAAAGGAATTTTCTCAAGGGGTTAAGAGTTTTCCTAAGTGTGCATTGTAAGGGGAGATCGGGTGATCCAATAATCGAAGAAGGTGAGTAGTGTAAACTCTAAGGTTTTTAATTATAGTGAAAATCTCTGTCGCTTTATGGCATGATTTTTTTCTCTGTAAGAGCTTTCCACATTAAAATTGTGTGTTTTGTATTTACTTGCTTAATTATTTTGGTTATTCTATTTATGTTGATTGTTTTATTTTTGTTGAACGTGCTTACACAAAGCACGCGATTAACATTAGTATTAGATCCATATTTCTAATACTTAGGGTTGATCCAAGTTTGTTGTAGCTCGGAATTACATCACGTTGATGTGAGATAAGTGTCGGTTAACTCCAACACTATATTTGAGTTTCACCCATCATGTTCTCTTGTCAAGGATGGAGCCACAAGGAGAACTATACTTCATGAGTTTACCAAGGATGGTCTATATCACCTAGTGATCACAAAGAGTAAACGGAGGAATCAAGGCACGATGTCATCACTACTTAGAGAGAAGATTGGCATGAAGCAATGGCACAACCGACTTAGACATGTGTCTATATGCACAGTTAGAAAAAATTATTATTCAAAATAAATTATCCGTCTTCTTTAATAAAAATATTCATGTTTGTGAAGTATGCTAGAGGGGAAAGAGTCATAAACTCCCCTTTTATTCTTCAACAACTGTTACTCAGTAAACTTTTTAATTTAATTTTCTCCAACACATGGTAACCTACACCATGGTAATGATGTTTGAGTTTATATATAAAGATGTGATTGCTTTACATTGGTTGTTAGATTCTTGCTTGAGATCATCAATGAGGACCACTGAAATTAAAGAGCAAAAACCACATCGCTTAAGGCAAAAGCAAGCAGTAAAACATTGTAGCTGAGTCCACTAGTATCCCGGTTCGGTTGGGTGGATGGTCTGAGCCTAACCAAATAACAATTAAATGGGTTGGGTCGGGCTCGAAAAAATTTAGATGAGTCAGGTTAGGTCATAGAGTAATGAGTCATTGATCAAGATAGGGTAGATTAGATGTGTTGGGTTAGGCCATTGAGTAATGAGTCATTGATCAAGATAGGGTAGATTTTTATTTTTTTTAAAACACACGCATGCACACCCCACGCACTCACACCATAGTGAGATTTCACCACCTATACATGAGCACTCGAACCCTTGACCAGGTGTTGAAACTCTTGAGGGTCAAACTTTGTTGCCCTAATTGTTCAATACATTGACCAAGGGCTAACCACGACCAGTGCCAAACCTGACCCATTGCCAAGCCTAATTGTCACCTCTACCATGTGTTACCCTTACGGTGGGACCCACCTTGATGATTTGTAATATACCACGTCGTGCATCCGTTTTTCCAGCCCATTTTAGGAGGTGGTCTCCAAAATTAAGAAAATCAAAATAAGGTGGAGCATACCACACGAAACAGTAGTTAATGTTTATTTTCCATTTTTCAACGTAATTTTAGGGCATGAGATATAAAATGAGGAAATTCTGGAACACAAAGAAATAGGGACAGTAAGGCTTTACCGTTGAAAACTTCCGGAGGCATTTGTATTTTTTTATGTTATTTTTATTTTCAAATTTGATCGAAAATGGTTACCTTCTTAGTGGGAGCGGATTGGCTGGTGTACTGCAGGCGATTGACTTGGCCGATGTGTTGACGTCACCGAATTATGCAAGTAGTAGAGGGGAATTGAACGTCTACCATTAAAATCCTTTTCGAGGGTCACATAATTTTTAGATTAATATGATATTTGTTTTTCCTCTTCATCCATGCCTTTGTGACCTTATGAACAAATTGGATGTAAAATAAATACTATGGTGGGCTCTATGAATGTTTTAATGGTGAGAATCATCTGCCATTTATGGTGTGGTTAACTATAGCTTTGAATATGAATCATTTTTGGGCCAATGTTTTAAAATGATCTCTCCGAGTGGATGAACCCTGTTGATATAATAAATACATCATTGTAAGGCCCATTTAATTTTGATATCCTTTGAATGTTTCATACACCTCAGAGCTCGTGAAGTATACACCAGCAAGCTAGGTGGCGTGGTATACCAGCCAAAGGGTAAGTTTTAATTGTACACTCCATCAACCTCCTTTTTTTCAACCAGAATAAAACCTACCTTATTAAGTTAGACCTCTGCTCATATAGATAATCCAATAAAAATAAAAATGCTCTTACTTTTTTAGTTACTTTTATCTAAAAATCAAAAGTATTTCTATCCAAAACTTTCTTTTTATACTTACAAAATTTACTTTAACAATATAAATTTTTAACCGTTTAAAAAAAATAAAAGCATAAGAAGGAAACGTCTACCATGTTAATTTTTTCCCAACCAAATTACTCCCCCTTCTGGCGTAAGCAGATTAAATGGTGTACCAGACACTACCCTGCTATTGTGTTGCCTTCACCAAGTTTTGCGGTCCCTCATGATGTATGTACACACTACCTTGATGTTGTGTTGCCTTCACCAAGATATGTGGGCCCCTCATGTCGTATGTGTTACATCCAAACTGCTTATCCATTTGATAATCTCCCCGTATGTCGTAAGTTGAAATATAAGACATATCTTCTTTTTTATTCTATTTGTTAGCTTGTTAGTATACCCACTGTCAATTCAGACTTTACTGTTAGCCACCACCACTAGGAAATTGGTGCCAAGACCTCAATGTTGAAATGAGGTATGTTTCACTCGGCCTACCAAGCTATCGATCAAGGTGTTAAAAAAAAAAAAAAATTTAAAAAAAACAATGACATATCTAAAGATCTAGTGGACCACACTATGAAAAGTAGAGGGAATTGAATGTCTACCATTAAAATCTTTTTGGGGTTAGGGAGGTTTTGGATTGATATGATATTTAGTTTTCTCTTCATATAGGTTTGTATGACATTTTGAACGGATTGGATGGAAAATAAATTACTTGAGCCTTGGATATGACTTACTTTTAATCTAATACTTTAAAATAATCTACCCAAATGGATGAATGGTATTAGTATAATAAATATATTATAGCGGCTCATGTAACTTTGATCTCCCTTAGATGTTGGTACAACTCATAACTGGTGGAATGTAAGCGCTGGAGCGACATCGTCCCACAGCCAAGTCGGCGGTGTGCAGTGCACCAGCCAATATGTGGATTGGCTACCACCCTGCCACTGGCCAATGGCTAGTGGTATGTGCTTTGTGGCGGTGTATGTGTTTTATCTCTGAGCTGCTACCCATTCTTTTATATCATTTCATGGTATGATCCCAAAAATGAGATTGATCCAAATCTCAAGTGGACCACTCAGTTTCGATTGAACACTTACCTTTAAAAATTTATTTGGACCACAAAAGTTTTGGATCAACTGATATATATTTTTTCCCATCATATAAGTTTACATGACTTAATCAATAGGTTAGATGTCAAATAACCATTAAAGTGGGCCTTAAGAGGATTTTAATGGTGGACATTCAATTACTACTGTACCCAAGATTTAGATCTACTTATTTTTGGGATCAAGCCCTAAAATTATCTTAAAAAATGGATGGATAGTAGTGTAAAACATACATCACGGTGGGTCCACGTAGCAGCAACCACCAGCCACCTGAGTGATGGCGGCGTCACTAGCCAAACAGCGTCCAGCGGCAGCGGATTGGCTATCATGATGATGTTATCCACACGCCAACCACAATTACAAGATTGTAATAATGGTGACAATGATAACCAAAAGAGCTCCAAAACCCCAAATTTCAAAAGAAGCTATCTTTTTCGCTTTTGACCTTTTGCACTCGTTGTTTTTACTTTCGGAGCCGCACTAGCTTACCTCACGTCTGGTACTACTGGGGTTACTTTCTCAAACTGAGAGCCATGCGGGTGTGGCTTTCATGAGATCCATACCGTTCATCAAGTAGGATACTTCATGTTAGCCATTGAATCAAAGAATAATGATAATTAAAAACTGAGGTACGATACACCATAGGAAACATTTGAAATGGAACGCCTGCCATTAGTTTTGTGTACTGTCTATTGCGTGGTTATATATTATCCAATCCATTCATCTGATGTGACTCATAGATTGAAGGAATTTCATAAAAATCACAGTATTCATAAACTTAGGTGATCCATGCCATGTGAATTTAGAGGTTTTAGGTATAACCTTTAAAGGTGGCCCACCTGAGTGTGATTCAGATTCATTTTTGGAATTAAGATAAAAAAAGTGCTGATTTATCTGATGGACGGCGTGGATTTTATGTAATTTAAGTTTTTTTTTCCCACGTGAGAGACTAACCCAATTTGCGCCGCAGCGGGAGTTCCGCCAGCGTTTTACTTTCCGAAAAGGAAGCTAGCTAAAGCGTGCGGGCCGCATTTTAAACTTTCTAACCCAGAAGCAACTAGTAAATGAATTACGTACGGTAGAGGTTAGAGCCAGTACAGCGAATACAGCACACCCATATCTTCACGGGGGCGCGGCTTCGGTGGATCCCCGTCTGTGGGGCCCACCGTGATGTATGTCGCTTACATCCACGCCGTCCATCTATTTTGACAGCTCATTTCCTACCATAAAATGAAGCAGATCCAAATCTCAGGTGAAGCACACCATAGTAAACAGTGGTGATTGACCATTAAAAACTTCTCACCGGTCAAAAATTTTTCGATCAAGCTGACACTTGTGAGGTCATTTCGTCCATGTCTTTGTGACCTTATCAACAGGTTGGTTCGCAAATAAATATTATGGTGGCCCTAAAGGAGTTTTTAATGGTGGGTATTCAATCACACTGTTCCTTGTCGTGTGGACCACCTTAGATTCAGATATGCTTCATTTTAGGATCTATTCCTTAGAAAGCATGTTTTAAAATTGGTCGATAATTTAATCTACTCCTACCAAGATAGACACAGAAGTGGGTGTTGTATTAATGAGGTCCGCAAAATTATTGGCATCTGCATCAGTTATATCTAATATTTGTGGTAGGGTACGTATAGCTCCATATTTGACAGCGAACTGGTTTTGTTTTTCATGTTGGCTTTAATGATCATAGATAAGAGGGATAACATGAATAGGACTGTGTCTCTGTCATCATACTTGGGCCATACGTTAGCCAATTTGCTGTTGGGATTCAAGGAGCTTGATCATTTGGGTTGTGTTGTTCATCTAGCCCACACTTTTGTTGATTGAGCCTCGCACTCAGAATGCTAAAGATGGGGGAGAGCAACATCGCCTTGCTTGCGGGTTAGGGCATGCCCAGTTTAGAGGGCAATTTCATAATTTTATATAATGTTTTATATAAACTTTAGTTTACTTGGAGTAATATATATTTCGTTGTGAGTAAAAGAGAGCTGCAATTTATGTTGAGAGTTGCTTTTTTTATTTATTTTTTATTTTTTATTTTTTTATTTTTATTTTTACCTCTAAACATATTGGATTGGTGTGAATCCATGAACATATCAAAAGAAAACCACTTAAAAATTTGTTTTGTGATTTGCTTCTTTTTTTTTTTCTTTCCTTTACTTTTATTCCACTATTGCTATGTGTGTTGCTGAGAAATGATATTCTTTTTTCCAACATTTGCAAATCACCTTATCACTTGTGTTGCAAAGCCAACTTTGCGATAATTTTATAATTTTGATTCCACCATACCATCCCCTACCATTTATTCACCTGGGGTTGGATGGGATTATGCCGCACCATATGTTACACTCGTATATAATCCAACATTATATAAGGCACGCTTGTTAATTTAGACCCTTCAAAGTTGGAGTATTGCCAATAGCTAGTGCCAAGGCTACTTGTGAATTAGCCTAGAGATTTCGAACCTTATCATAATCAAGCAACAGAGCTAAGGCTAACAATGAAGGGAACTCAAAGGTGTGTGCACACATGCAAAACAATTTTTATAGGTGCTTGGTGTACCCTGTTTTCGATTGATTAAAATAGAGTTAATAAGGAAATGACATGTGACTTTACATGAATGACTGGAATTGTATAACAATATTATTTTAGAGATATAGTACAATTTTTACGAAATCACATATGACATTGATCTATCACTGCACATCATCTGAGGACAAGGTGTAATCAACAAGACATTGTGGTCAAGATAATTACAAGCTTGAAATGTAATTGAGAGGCAAAATGTGATCAAGGAGGCAAAATGGAATTCGGTCCAGAGAAGAGGAATAATTGAAAGAGGAATGCATACGGAAGAATGATTTATGTGGTGACTCTTCAATTGTCATAACTATTGAATTGAAGAAAAGAAACGCACGAGGAATCGAAACAACAAAAGATTTATCAATAGCAAAAGAATAAAAAAGAAATAAAAAATCAAATTCAACATACAATCAAATTAAAACAAATTTATCTATTAAATATAAATTTATCTTGAGAGTAGTGATAATCCAATAATGATAATTCTTAGTAATAACTCTTAGTTGTAATTCAGATTTGCACTCATACGCTAGACTTGATCCATATTCAATATCAACTAGCTTTTTCAAGAGATGCATTTATGTAGTTACTCATAGCGATTGATTGTGAATTTTTCCTCTTTAACGGATTGCACTGGTATACTCAAAAGTCATTTCTTATAAAATGCAAAGTGCAACCAATTCTGAGTAGGTGATCGATCTTCACATATTATAGTCATATACACTCATATTGGACATATCTACTTATTTTGACACTTCAGGTCAAAGTTGATTGACTTAAATCAAGCCGCTATATCAATTCTAGCACACTGACACACACTGCATATGAAATAAAACAAATCGAGTGCCAATAACACCAATTAAATCTTATCATTTTTTTACTAAGAAAAATGCCATCTACATAATATGCTCACTCATTGTCATCTTACAATGTCTAAGGGTCATCTCCTAAAGGAGATAATATGGTTACAAGAAATTACACGTGGTTATAATTGTTTTAATGTATTTGAGGGGTTGTTTGGCAACATGGGTTTGGTGGTAATTGCAACAAGCGGTTGTGTTTGGTGTGGTGTATGATAAGAGTAAATGGATGATTCATTTGTTTTAAATTCACAGAGGAGGCATGATTTTAAGATCGATTACTATGCATCCCATGTGGAGGCGTCAAGCGTAAAAATCACCCCAATTTCACTTGAATTGGTGGGCCTACAGTGATATTTGGGTGAATTCACCCTAATCACTAAGTTCGTCACCCAATTCTAACCATAGGGTCAAAAAATCAGCCCAACTTGTGATATGGGTGGGATGTAAGAAGGGATATAATTAGGAGAGGGATGACCACCCTTGATTTTTTTTGAGGCCCACCATGATGATTATACAAAATCTACTCGTACGAGTATATGCTAAGCTAAAATTTGGGTCAAGGGACTGAAAATTAAACCCATATGTGATTCATATGAGTCATACAAATGGAAACAGTTTGCAAGGTGAATCGTTGCCTCATATACTTTTTCCAATATGTGGTCTACCTAAATTATATACAAGGCTAATTTTTGGGCCCTATGGCCAACAGATGGGGTGACGCACCAGGTGATTAGGGTGGAGTTCACAAAAACTTTATAGTGACCCATGCGTTAGAATTTAAAATCTGCTTCAAGAATTAGTGGGCCCGCCATGATGTTTCAATGAAATCCACCCTTATCACTAGGTGCGTCACCCAATATCAGCCATAGAGCCTAAAAATCAGCCCAATTTATTATCTAGGTGGGCAATGTAAAGGGAAATAGTTGAGAAGGGTACAACCACCCTCAATTTTAATAGGGCCTACAATGATGATTACATGAAATCTACTCCAACCAGTAGATGCTGAGATAAAAAGTAGGCCAAGGAATAAAAAATCAGCCCCAACCGTGATTCAAGCGAGCCACGTGAAGGAAACAATTTGAAGGGTAAGCATTGCCTTTTATGTTATTTCCAATTGTGTGGTCCACGTGAATCACATACTGAGCATTGCCTTTTATGTTATTTCCAATTGTGTAGTCCACTTGAATCACAAATTGAGCATTGCCTTTTATGTTATTTTCAATTGTGTAGTCCACTTGAATCACAAATTGAGCATTGCCTTTTATGTTATTTTCAATTCTGTAGTCCACTTGAATCACAAATTGAGCTGATTTTTGAGCCTCATGGCTAAAATAGGGTGACACACCTAGTGATTATGCTGGAATTCATACAAACATTATAATGGACCAGTTATGAGAAATTTCTAGCCGTTCATATGGTTTAGCATTAGACACCTTTATATGCAAATTAATGAAAACCTACTTCAAGAATTAGTGGGGCCCATCTTGATGTTTAAGTGAACTTCACCCCAATTACTAGGTATATCACCCTATTTTAGCCACATGGCAAAAAGAATCAGCTCGATGTATGATTCGGGTGGCCATGCGAAGGGAAATAATTTGGAGGGTGAGCATTGCCCCATATGTTATTTCCAAATGTGTGGTTTACATAAATCATAGAGAAGGTTGATTTTTAGCCCATTTAATTAAAATGGAGTAACACACCCAGCAATTATGGTGGATTTCACGTAAACATCATCGTACGTGTGATATGCTTATCCCACGCTAACATCCACGTTGGTTCTCCTCTGGGACACAATTTCCAAGGGTGTAGTTGATTTGCTTGGTTCTTTTTGTTTCCTTCGTTGTGGAGTATCTTTCCCCAGTGCTGCTAGAATGATGCGTTGAATTGTTTTGAGTGTTTTAGAGCCGCTACCGGCCAAAATAAAGCTTCTAAATCACTCATTGGTTAGAGTTTATGGAATCGCCTAAAGAGTAGAAAGTATAAGGAATTCTTGACTTAAGTGACTCTTGAGTTGATTAGTTCTGCATATTCTAAATAAGAGCCTTGGTTACAAAAATGAGATGGGTTAAACATTTTTTTCACCCCGGTCTCAATTTACTTGATGAGGTTGTTTGATTTTTTAGGAGCTTTAAGGGGTCTTCCAATAAAACCAATCAAGTCATATTATATTAGGCTACATGACATAGATAAGTAGAAAAATTAGAGGAACAAAAGCAAAATCAAAGTGTAAGTAGTTATTGTTGGCACGTAAGGAACGTACGGAATAAATTACGGTGTAGATTCGAGATGCAAAAGGAAATAATGGAAATCATACACCATTTTATTTACCAAGGGGATGGTCGGACATTTTAAGGACCACATAATCACACACCACAATGCAGTAGTGCTGACAACGTTAATAAATAACGTGGACCAATCACCATGCAGGAAGCAGGATTTTCTTACTTGCCACAACCAGAGGATCTGGTTCTTCCCAAAATCAGCCATTTTGTACTAGTTTTTGCCGAACTTGGTGTTGTAAAAGGCAGTATTTTGAATTCTTTTCTTGCTCTGCCGGTAGGTAACACTCTATGCACTGCTTTGGACCTGTCCTTTATCTGCTCCACATATGGACAATCGGATCCGATGCTTCACGGGTACCTAAATCAGAACCCTGACTGAAGTCAACGAACAAAATTTAATTCTAGCTTTGGCGGTGTCTACACTATGTCTATGTGAGAATGGGTAGAAATAGAACCCATCTTATGCATGCTTTGAAAATTAGGCACCAGGTACAAATTTTATATTACATTTGATTCCTTTAACATAAAGCCAAAGGCGATGATGGATTCAAATTCATATATCGATTCCATGGTGAGGTGGATTCTAATTCATATCAAGTAAAAGCCCAAGACGACCCTTAGGTCCTTGTCCAACAAATGTAGCAGGTGTAATGGCATGTACTGACTCTAGTAGCAGCCTCATTACTACTTTCTTTCATCTTTTGTGACAGTTTCTCTCACGGGTGTTCCAGTTCAAGTACATGCTGACACTGTCGGCACCTAGTCCCGCTATTGGACTGATACACTTGTACAGCTTTGTCCATGCGCCTCATCTAGCAGAAGCGGATTGGCTGGTTCACCACACAGCACTGATCTGGCTGATGTGCACGTGTCGTGTGAAGATGGGACGCGGATTGCGTCCTACCCCGCCCGTCTCTGGCCACGATGGGGCAGTTCTGTGGGCGGGCTCATAGTGATGTATTCGTATATCCACACCATTTATCCCATTTCTCACATCATTTTAAGATATTTATACAAAATTGAATTAGATCCAATGCCCAAGGGAACCACACCAAATAATAAGCTTAGTTTTATTAAATGCACGAAGCATTAAATGCATCAGTCATCTTTGGTGTGGTCCACTTGATCATTTGATCTGACTCATTTTTGTGCAAATAATTTAAAATGATTTGAGAAAAAAGATGAACAGTATGAATATTTGGATACATCACTATGAGCTGCCCACAGAACTGCCCATTTGTCGTTAGAGACGGGCGGGTAATGGACGCAATCGTTGGTCTTACTCCTCTAGGGTGTTAGACTCCTGAGGAGTATTACTCCCGGTCAAGGGTTTATAGGTGGTAAAATTCCACTAGCGTTTGCAGGGTATTTGTGCGTGTGTTAAAAAAAAGAAATAAAAAAGAAAAAAAGAAAAGACGGAATCCATGTCCGTCGAGAATAATGCTGATGTTGCTCGAGCTCCATCCTGTACGAATGGTTCAAATGAGATCTAAGTTACATGACTCTACAATTGAGAGCGACTTGGACAATGGAGAGCGAATTGCCTAGTGACCCAGCAACCAGTCAATGGCTAGTTGTGGGTGCTGTAGGCCTCACTGTGTTGTATGTGTTTCATCTATGTTGCCCATTTATTTTTATATATCATTTTATGGTATAAGTCTAAAAATGAGTTATATCATAATCTCAAGTGGACCACATCATAGGAAAGAGTGTGGATTGAATGTCCACCCTTAAAAACTTCTCAAGGGCTATACAAGTTTTGGATCAAGTTGATCTTTGTTTTTTCACTTCATCCAGGTCAGCATGACTTAATTAACATATTAGATGTCAAATAAATAGGACAGTGGGCCTTAGGAGGATTTTAATGGGGGCCATTCAATCACTATTGTTTTTCCATTGTGTGGTCCAGCTGAGATTTATATCCCCTCATTTTTGGAATCAAGCCTTAAAATGATCTTTACAAATGGAGAGATGGCATGAATGAAATACATAATTCATAGTGGGGCCCACAGATCATGACCACTATCGAGTGGGCTAGTAGCAGCAAGGCTGGCCAAAGCACGTCCTCCGTGAAAATGTATTCATTATAACTATACATTTCATCCATTTGACGAGATGATTTTAGAGCATGAGCAAAAAAATAAGTTACATCAAAAGCTTAAGTGGACCACACCACAAATAGCAATGGGGATGATGATTTTCACTGTTATAATGGCCCACTGTGACATCTATTTCCCATTCAATTTATTCATAAAGTCACGTACACTTGTATGAAGAAGAAAAACAAATATTATATTGATCGAAAATTTCAGTAACTTAAAAAGAGTTTCAATGTTAGACATTCAATCCACTACATTTTTATAATGCAGTCTGCTTGGTCTTTGGACAAGCCAATCGGCTTCCAAAATCCATCCATATTGTGCCAACCAACAGTCTGATTAAAATCTCTTTATTTTGTATTGACAGTGCACATGCTTAGCATGCAGGGAAGTTAAAACAACATTACCACCAAACAAAACCAAGAGAGAGGAAGAGAACAAAAACCATCTACATTCAAAATTGGGGCAGGGATTGGGTGCTAACCCCACCTTCGCTCGCCGAGACAGACAGTTCTGCCAAGGGCTCTATCAGCCCACCGTAATGTATGTATTTTATCCACAATGTTCTTCTATTTTGAAAAATTATTTTCAATAATGAGACAAAATGAGTTAGATTGAATAATCAAGTGGCTAACACCATTGAAACAATGAGGTTTGAATGCCTACCACTAAAAGCCACTTTGAGGCCAGAGAAGTTTTCGATTAAGCTATATTTATGTTTTTCGTTCAGGTCCACTTGACCTTATAAACATGTTGGATAGCAAATAAACATTACGGTAGACTTTAAGCAGGTTTCAATGGTGGGGTCATTATCACCAATACTTCCTATATAATGTATTCCACTGGAGCCTTCCATTTACCTCATTTTTGAGCCATGCCCTAAAATAATTTTTAAAAATGGATATACAACTTCGATAAAAGCTATACATCACTGTGGGCCCACAGCGCCCCTGATAGGACTCCCTCTCTAGTTAGGTCCAATCCGCGCCCTTAAAATTGGGGCCGAAGAAAAGGACGGCAGAGAGCTTGTCATCGAATGTGGGAAAGTTCACACATTTAAAATATTTAGAGAGTCACTTGATATAAAGTTTTCTTGTCTTTTTCCTCATGCAATGCAGGACAAAACCAGTAGGAAAAGAAACCCGAGAAACATGAATATTTTTTTCTTTCACAAATTTTAAAATCCGACTTTTTTGAACAGCGAGCGCCATTCGTTGAATGATCTAGATCTCGCACACACTGCATTGGCACGTGTGCAAAGCTCCATTTACCGAGAGTGGTGTGGGCGTGTGGCCCTTACCATGGGTTACCGTGGGGCCAGTCTTGATGCATGTATCATCTATCCACACCGTCCATCCGTTTCTCCAATCATTGTAAGGTATTATCCCTAATGAAGCAATAGTGATTTGATATCCACCATTAAAATTTTCTTAAGGATCACTGTACTGTTTATTTTACATCCAATCTGTTGATTAGGTCATACATACCCAGATGAAGGGAAAAACAAAGAACGGCTTGATCTATGGCTCCAGAAGTTTTTTAATGGTCGACGTTCATACAACGCTATTTCCTATAATGTGGTCCACTTTAGATTGGGATATACTTCATTTTTGATCTCTTACTATGAAATCATCTAGAAAAATAGATGGAAGGAATGGATGAAACAAATACATCATGGTGGGGCCCACAGAGCACCGACCACCAGCCAAGAAACCACTTATCAAAATGGAGTGGCGCCCAAGAACATCCAGCGAGGAACGCGTGCACTGGATCTCGACCATTCATCAGGTGGTCCTAAGGTGAAAATTCCCAGGCGAGAAATCAGGCCATGTCATGCCTCGAATGCTGACAGTTGCTTATCCATTTTCGGCCACTCATCTCTTTCGAAAGCGAGTGGCCGACCCACAAGATTAGACTAACCTGATTTCCAAGCCAGGACAGATTCGCCAATGTGGCCGCTTTAGAACGGTCTGGATCTCACTAACATGCGCCACATGGGCAAAACTGGGCATCACGTCTTGTGCATTTATAGATGGGCCCCACAATCCGGAAATGTAAATTGACATCTAAATACGACCAACGATACGCCGCCACGTGGCATCTAACTTTATCGTTAATGGTTAGATAAAAGTAAGACCAGAAGATTCTTGACGGAAAGTTCCTAGATCACGTGTCGTAACATTTCAAAATGCGGTAATTAGCTGTCTGCCTTTCAAAATTTTCAAATAGAAGCATCAAGCGAAGTTCCCAAAATACCCTCACTTAAAAGCCAACAAATCATCTTTCGTAGACGGGCCATTCTGACATCCACCCAAGGCATTTTTGTCCGCTCCAAATCTAGTGGCATTTTAGTAAAAATAGTCCATGGATGAATAATAGGATAAGGATCCTTAAGGCATAGATGTAAGGTGATCCACACAGCTGAACTGGTGGGCCCCACCATGGAGAGGATTGCTAAAAAACTAACCTTGATTTCAATACCTTAATTATATACTTAATAAGAAAGAAAATCAAATAATTATTCGCATTTAGTGGGTGAGTCGGTTAGATTTTTGAGAGAGACATAAAATTTAACAAGATCAACGGTCTAGATCAGAGGTCCACCACCTCAAGTGTACAAACACAACGCTTGAGGTATGGATACGCGTATGTGCACAATTTATGCAGGTTTGAAACAAACGGGGCCAGTGGCCCAAAATCTAATGGCTAAGATTATTTCACCTTTGAGCACGGTCCAACGAATCTGACATGGGTCATGATCTGTCGATCTGCATCGTTGATATATATATATATATATATTATCAGTGGGACCTACAATGAACGGATAAGAATATCCAAGATCATGCAATAACAACGATGAGATGAGATTATGTAGGTTTGAAATTTTATTTGGAGTAATATTTCATCAATGTAGGGCCCCACAATGTCACTCTCTCCATCACTGAAATTCGTACAAAGCGTGGCGCTGGACTGACTGTGACCCGACTGCATGCGGTTGGAAGCTAAGTGGGTCTGGACGCGGAATGGCTACTGACAGGTTGAGTAGCAAGACTAGCTAATGAAGTGACGTCACCTAGTTCTTTGGGTCCCACCATGGTGTACGTGATGAATCCACACCGTCCATACATTTGGGGAGATCATTTTAGAGCATGTGACAAATAAAGAGGCGGATCAAAGGCTGAAGTGGACCCCAGCCCAGAAAACAGTGGGAGAGTGACGCGTACCACTGAAACCTTCCTAAGGTCCACCGCGATGTTTATTTTAGATCAAACCTTTTCATAAGTTAAAAAAACATTAAAGAAGGGAAAACACAAATATCAGCTTGATCGAAAACTTTTTTTGTCCTTAAAAGTTTTTAATGGTGAGCGTCACTCTGTCCACTGTTTTAAGTTTTGGAGTCCTTTAGACTTTTTGATCTAATTAATTCTTTGGTTCATACCTTAAAATGATCTCCCAAAATGGATGGACGGTGTCGATTCATCACATACATCATGGTGGGACCCACAAATTAGGTGACGTTACTTCCGTACAGAGTCTCGCTACTCAACCTGTCATTATCTAATCCGCGTTCAGTAGGGCCAGTACGGTAGAGATCCACCGTGGCATGCATTCGTTCTGCCAGCTAATGTCAATACATGTATCTATAAATTAAGTGGATCCAAAATTCAAGTGGGACAGACGGCAGGAAATAGTGAGGATTGAGCGTCTACCGTTGATACATTCACGGGCAACAGGTATTTTGTTTTTTCAGTTCATCTGAGTGGGAATGACTTTATGAATGGCTTGGATGTGATATAAACATCACGGTGGATCCTGGAAAGATTTCAATGGTAGGCATTTCCCTCCCCACTTTTTCCTAACGTGTGGCCCGATTAAGTTTTGGATATACCTCAATTCGACATATTCTAAAATGAGCTGGAGAATCAGAGGGACGGGGTGGATTTCGCACAAACATCACGATGAGCCCCATCTAGTTGGGTTGCATACAACTAAAAGCCGCCATGCCTTGAGAACGTTCCTCACTCATCAGTCCTAACGAGTGGGTTTAGTGATCCAGACCGTTGATATTTCAGAAACGATTATTGATCGAAGGGTTCCGAATTCCAGATCGGAGGTTTGCTGACCCTTCCTCACATCCATTGAATAGACAAGTTAACATAAACATACAACAACGATCCACGAAGTAGGGTAAATATTCAACGGCCTTTATCATCCAATTACGAGGCGTTGTTCGTCAATCTCTCACATGCAGTGGTTCCTATAATATCAACGGTCTGGATCAACGAACCGTGGGCCCTACTCGTATAAAACGGGGGCGCATCAGGAGCGTACTCACGTTTGTTGGAGGAGACCTGTTTAGTTACTCTGTCTCTCTTTTTCTTTTTCCTTTTTGTGTTTTTATTGTATTTTTTATTTCTCTCATTTTCCGCAGGATATTTTGAACTGTTTCCGGTCCCGCTCACGCTCCCTTCAATTTAAAACGAGCAGTTTCTCTCGTTCTCGCGCACCTCTCTCTCTCTCTCTCTCTCTCTCTCTCTCTCTCTCTCTACCATTTCTTCCGCTCTTGCATGCTCGAACATACAAATACCCTTCTCCTCTCTCCGGACATTGCAGGGTCTCGGAGCTCTGGAGTAAGGGCAGGGGCAAGGTCAGTCAGTAACTCACTCTCTCTCACTCTCTCTCCACTCCCCGTATCCTCTTGAATCTCATTCCCTTTCATTTCATTTTTTTAAATCGTTGAAATGTCAATGTGCGTGCAGTTTTAGATGCTAGGGTTCTGGATCTGTGATGGAGAAGAATTTCTTTTTTTTTTTTTTTTTAAAAATTTAATTTTTAATAATCTTCTTCGCATTTTTATCTTTAATTTCCTACTTTTTTCTCTGTCGAGGGATGATTTTGCTAGTCATCACTCTTCACGGCTATGCTGGACTCCTGCCGTACATTATAGGTTTCGTCCTTGTGGATCGGAATTGCTCGTCTGACGGACCCTTCTTTGAAAGGCTTAGGTTGTAAAGGCCGCACTGATCAGACGAATCCTAACCTTCCAATTGGCTTCCGCTTGTTGAATGTGGGCCACTGGCCTTTTCAGTTCGACTATGTATTTGAGTGCCGTGGTGGGACCCACCCGCCTTCCAATTGGTGGTTTGTTCGCATAATGTGGGTGCACTGGATGTGGTTTGGTTGAAACTATGAACAGTTTTCTTTTTAATTTTTAATTTTTATAGTCTTTGAGGGTGGGCCGCACATAGCGAATTCCCAGAGAACTACCTTTTGGGGGTACCCCTGTGACTTACATTCACCTTGACGCAAAAATCCCTCTGAGCAGTGATCCTGCGGTACCATCTTGGTACAGAGGGATGGTTAAGGTAGAGTAGAATAATTAAATCTTTGCTTTCTAGAATCAAAATCGTTTAGTTGGATTGTCAGGGTTGTCTGATCAGTGCAATTTTTTCAACATGGGCCATTACAGAGGAATCAAGATCATCCAATTTCCTATCAGAGGGTAGTGGATGTGAAGTCAATTCTCGACTTATTCCCATGGGCCCAAGTTCAACTGTTAACCAAATGATGAGCAAAAAGCTAAAAACTAAAAGCAGAACAAAACCTGTGGATAATCGTTGTAGTTTTTAGTTGAACCCAAACCATGAATGTGGTTTGTACCTCACATTCACTATACATCCCAAAAATCATCCTGATCCAAAATTTATGTGGGACAAGCCATTGTGAGTAATGTACAGTCATGCCTAAAACTCATAGATTCATGTGGAGCCCACCTGATTGAATGGTTTGGATATATAAACAAAACATGGTGGGCACCATATTCCATTTAGAAGTTACAATGGTAGGTATCACCCTCCCCATTGCCGTCCACTGTTTCATCAGGTGTGGCCCACCTGAGTTATGGATCATTTTGGATTTTGGAATCTAGGCCTAATGTGGTTGAGCACACTAGATGCATGGTTTGGATTCTGCATCACATCACGATCATAACTTAACGTGCGTTTGAACACGTGTGAACAAAACTCTTATACCAGTGTAATCCTCATAAGTGCTTGCACTTCTCCTTGCCTTCTCATCGTCATAAAGAATCATCAATGTCTTCAAAAGAACCTTCAAAGGGGCTCGTGTTGGTGATTTTTGAAAGACATCAAAGCATAAAATTTCTAAAAAAAAATAGATTTTGAAATTTTAATTAGGATCCCCATCTAGATAATGTTATAAGTTTTAAAAAGCATAAGTTCTATGGTTAAGATGATATTGCTGACTTATGCCATGTGGTTGTTGAAGTAGTCCGATGCTGATCTTCCAATGTAGGAAGTCTCTCCCTGATCTATCTCAGAAAAGAAGAGAGTAGACAACCACACATCGCCCGGGGTAGGGGCTGGGCGCATGCACTCAAGAGTCGTTCACTAGGTGGACCCCACATGCATGGACATGTGATGAATGAGGTGAAGGAGAGATCTCTCTCTCCTCCTCTCCTCCTCCTCCCTTTCCTTTCCTCTTTTCTTTCTCATATTCTAGACGTCCCTAGGGGATGGGGGGGATCCACATGTCTCTATCTTTTCCCTCGGGATATAATCTATTTATGAAGAGGAATCAGGGTTTCAAAGGGAGCACCGTTATGGTGCACCCCACCTATATGGACTTTTGTATTGCCCCACACATCAAAAGTCTATAAGCCCACATTACCCATGCATCTAGGTTGACCAAATACCTCTATTGTACAATGCTGTCCACTCTTGACCAAAACCCCATGTTGGCTAAAGAGGCGTACCACGAATCTCAATCATCAGATTTCCACAAGCATTATATAACACTTTTAATGGCTAAGAGGTGGGTATTCTAGACCAACAATTTGACTCCAATACAATTGCTCAACCATGCATCAGGCAAGAATTTGCATTCCATGAACTCCTACACTCCTATGTGGGGTAGGGCAAGATACAATTAATCCAATGGTGGAGATTGTAGAACAATATGCTTGTTACTGTAGAGAGAGAGAGAGAGAGAGAGAGAGAGAGAGAGAGAGAGAGAGAGAGAGAGAGAGAGAGAGAGAGAGAGAGAGAGAGAGAGAGAGAGAGAGAGAGAGAGAGAGATCCCTTCCTGTAACTCATAAATAAATAATTGTAGCATCTGAGGTAAAACCTAACACATGTGGTCATATATTTTCATGATCCCAACAGTGGAGATCCCTTCCTGTAACTCATAAATAAATAATTGTAGCATCTGAGGTAAAACCTAACACATGTGGTCATATATTTTCATGATCACAACAATCACTGTTGGATTTCAAGTGCACATAAAACTAACAGCTAGAACATGACTTAACATGACCGGGGCATACCTTCATAAAAGATGTTCTATTTTGTCATGAGAATGTAGAACAGAGTGTATGGAAATAGTGATTGGGTTTTGAGATCCATGAAACACAATCCCTTGGCTAGTGGTTGTTGTGTCCAAACTCACCTTGCCTAAGACAATTGGAGGAATCCCTCCCTGTAACCTGTAAAATTATAGATAGTTGAGGTTTCCTACATATTTTGTTATGACATCCAAGGTAAAACCTTACATGTGGTCATGTATGTACATGGTCATAACAATCATTATTGGCTTTCATGAAGGGAATTGGTGGGCGAATGGCACGTCTTAATACGAGACTTCTAGGCCATGGATGTCTGTCTGTGGAGTGACGAACAACTGAACAAGTTTAAGGAGGGGTACACCGATGGCCCAATACAATTCTCTTATGGTGATGGGTAGAGGATTCAGTTTTGGAAAGACTAGTGGATCGGTGAGAGATCACTTTGGGAGGACTTTCTACGGTTAGCTAGCCTTGCTCTGGATTGGGATATTTCCATTGCTTGGTGTTGCTCTGCTCTCCGTGACGTAGTATTTGGTCCCCTCGTAGAAGGAATTTGATGGATGAGGAAGTGGAATTCATTCGGCTCTTAGAGTGGCTCCATTGAGTCAAGCCGTCATCTGGTGAGAGGGATATGATAGTGTGGACCAAGGTTAAATCTAGCCGATCCTCAGTTCGATCATTCTATATGATGATGATTGATAACACTTTAGGTGTAGGGTGGCTCATACCTCCTATGTTTGGTCCTATGGTGCTCTTGCCAAGGTTGCAGGATTTGCTTGGTTAGTGGAAGGGACTATGGTGCTCACAATAGACAATTTGCTAAAAAGATCGATAGTGATTCTCAATTGTTGCGTCATGTGTATGATGGATGTAGAGTTGGTGAACCACTTGTTCATCACTGTGCGTTTGCTTGAAAAGTGTGGGAGAGATTTCATGTCTTTTTCAATATTCCCTGGGTGATACTCAACCTGGGGGTTATTGATGGTTTCTTCCTTGTGTGGCATGAGGGAGGAGTTGGGAGCCAAGAAAGGGTGGTGTGAAGGTTGCTTTTGTTGGCGGTGATCTAGGCTCTGTGGGACAAAGGAAATCAAAGTTTCCAAAATGAAAGCGAGTCGGTTGTGGATGTCTTTAAGAGGGCAAAGTTAGATGTTTTAGAATGGATAAGTTATATTAAAGTCTCCAACCATAGTGATTGGTGTGTGATGGCCGGGCTGCAGCTGTTGTTGTTGTGTTTTTTTTTTTTTTTTTGGCATTTCTTTCTATAAAATTTTTGTTACCTTTAAAAAAAGATCAGTATTGGCTTTCTAGGGAACACAATACTACAGTTGGAACATGTCATAATGAAGCTGGGGCATCTCTTCATAAAGGATGTATCTATGTTGTCATGAAAGTATAGAAATGAGTGTATGGAAATAGAGCTAAGGCATGTCATGCTCTTGACATTGGAATTTTGCGTCGTGCTCTATCATGAGATGGGAAGAGTTAAAAGCAACAGCTGGTCATAGTGCATTGAGATTAGCATAAAGAGCCTATAATATGTGCACTCTCTTGCATAACTTATCTCGCTTTGCATGTATGTGGCAAATGTGGACAAGACCCAAACGCGTCATCAAGTTGGCAGGTAGGCTGTACCTTGGGTGGTGCACAACCCAAAATTCACACCAATTGGACAAATCCTATCCCATAGACTGGAGGATTTTTTAAGGAAAATTAAAATTAAAATAAAGAAATGTTTCCTTCGGGACGACGGATGCACACGAAGCAATTGAGTTTTGTCAGTGATTAGGTAGAAACCCGAGCGATATGTTGAGTAATTATAGAAAGCCATATAAAAAAATCCACTAGATGGGTCACCCCTCTTAACCTAGTGGTGAACGCTTGGCTAATCTAGGGTGTTTAAATGAGGGGAATTGTGAGAGATGACCAGGGTAGACTCAAGGTTGTTTTCTCAAGTCCTGGTGTTGGAGAGTCCGATTAGGCAGAGCTACAAGAGCTAAAAACCAGGCAGGCTGTAACTGACTAATGCGACCCTTTGGCTCCTTAAGGTTATCATTGAAAGGATTCACAAGCACATGGGTCGTAGGATATAGGTTGTGCCCTTTGTTATTTCAAGATTAATGAGATAAGGGGCTTTTGCACCATTCTCTTCTTTGTTTAGATAAGTCCTAGAGAGGCTAACTCCTCGGTTGATGTTTGGGTGAAGGTGTAGCAAGGCAATCTTTGTATGTTGGTGACACTTATCCATTGCCTTATTGAATGGATAGTGTTTTAATATTTTTTTTCTTGCACATAAATGTCTATTTCTTCTACACGTACAAGGAAGGAAGGAGTGTAAAAATGAGCAGCTGGAATCTATAAATCTATATGAGATTGCATATAGAATTCCTCACTAAAGCCATCGTGGATGAAGACATTCTAAACATAAACATGATAAAATAGGCTAGGAATGGATGATATTTATAGTAATACGCTGGAGCATTTTAGGACCAAATCTCTCATGATAGCTAAATCCAAACTCTTGATTCTGCCAATTAGGCACAAGATGTGTCTTAGACCATTCAGCAGAGCCATTGAAGTGCTGAGATCTAACAAAAACCAATGGAATTTTTTAATTTTTTAATTTTTTATTTTTTTTAATAGAGGAAGAAGAACAAGATCCCTGGTATGGTTATCACAAGGGGAGGATGGCTCCTCATGCATGGAAGCGCCACCGAAAAGTTGAGAGACGGCATTGTAAAATGATATTTTTCAACATAAGGCAGATTGTTGAGACTAGTAAGAATTCATTGATGCTAATGAGAAAAAGGATTTTAAGCAAATGGCATTTTAACATGTTTATGACACAAACCTTTAGGGTTTGTTTGGATGCAATAAAAGTTCTGTGATGGATGGGTTATTTGGGATACTCTATATTGATTCATGGCATGTGTAGAGTGTTTGAACTTTGAATATTGATGTTGGCACATGTGGCGCCCGTATGGGGGACTTGAAGACGGACAATGGTACATGTGGCATATGTTCATATTTGATGGTTGTATAAGCCAGAGCTATTCTTAGCTTTACAAAGCCTTAGATTTGAACTCACTGGACACGTAAGAAATGAGAAGAGAAACTTTGCTATTTTACTGTTGCTTACAAGCTTACTGACTTGATCACAAACGGACTATAAGAGCTTCCTTATATAGACATTTTTCACTAAGGTGAAAAGACAAAATTGCCCTTTTAAATTACACTATAGGGGCAAGGTATTAACTACTGTAACAAACACCAAAAAATATTAAAAGATTCTGCATTTGGAACTGAATAGCCGCATGGAGGAATGCACCTGTTGCTGGAAGCTTCCTCCAACATTTACTCTCATAGGGGAAGATGCATCGGATTGGTTTGGACTTCTAACACGCCCCTTCAAACCAAAACCGGCTTCATTCTGATCATTGTTCTTAGTCGTTTGAATGCATCTGTTGGCAATGCCTTTGTGAAAATATCCGTCACCTGTTCCGTAGTATGACCAGTGTTCGAAATATCGGTATCGCACAATGTATCGCACCCTTGGGATACAGATACGTATCGGTTATCACACGGGATATATCGTTTGTATCGCATAGTTTATCGCACTTTTTGGGAAACATGGGGAAACATTGGAAAAATGGTTGAATTTTTTAATGAAACTTTGGAGATTGTTAAAAAGGCTCTTAATACACACTTTTAAATCATAACATCTCAAAAAAAGATGCACATAATAAATTTCCTTTGTATAGGGCCTCATGGCTGGTGGTCGGTGCTCTATGGGCCCCGCCATAATATATTTGTTTCATCCATTCCGTTCATCCATTTCTACGGATCATTTTAGGATCAGTACGAAAAATAATAGGGATATAAATCGCAGGTGGACCACACCAAAGGAAAAAAATAATGATATAAATCGCGATGTTTAATTGAACTAATGCAACTATATTTAAATTGGATGCATGATATTTATAAATATATCATAGTCATGTATGAAAACACAACTATTTGGAGATATCATTTTAGGCCATGAGAAAAAGAATGAGTCAGATCTAAAGCTCGAGTGGACCCCACCACAGAAAACAATGGAGAGAGTGACGCCCACCATTAAAAATTTCTAAGGGCCACAAAAGTTTTCGATCAAGCTGAAATTTGTTTTTTCCCTTCTTTTTTTTTTATGTCTTTCTTAACTTATAAACAGGTTGGATTTCAGATAAACATCATAGTGGACCTTTGGAAGGTTTCAATGGTGGGCGTTCCTCTCCCCATTGTTTTCTGTAGTGGGGTCCACTCCAGATTTGGATCCGACTCATTTTTTTATCTCATGCCTTAAAATAATATAGCCAAATGTATGGACGATGTAGATACACCGCATACATCATGGTGGGCCCCACAAAACTTGGTGCGTCACTTCGGTAGCCAGTCAGGCTACGCAACTTGTCAGCGTCTGGACGCGGATTGCGTACTACCCCCGCCCATCCTTAGCTTCCAACGGGCGGTTCTGTGGGCGGGCCCACCGTGATGTATCTGTACATCCAAGTCGTCAATCCCTTTTCTCATATTATTTTAAGGCATGCGCACAAAAATGAGGCAGATCCAACGTTCAAGTGGACCACACTAAATAATAAGCTTGGTTGCATTAAAATGCACAAAGCATTAAGCTTTAATGCTAGTGGTTGGTGCTCTGTGGGCACCACCATAATGTATTTGTTTTATGCATTCCGTTCATCCATTTTTACGGATCATTTTAGGGATTGATACAAAAAATTATAGGGATATAAATCGCAGGTGGACCACACCACAGGAAAACAATAATGATTGGATATCCACCATTAAAATCCTCTTAAGGCCCACTGTATTGTTTATTTGACATCCAATCTGTTGATTGGGTCCTAAAGACCCAGATGAAGGGAAGAAATAAATATCAGGTTGATCCAAAGCTTTTATGGCTCCCAAAATGTTTTTAATGGTCAATGCTCATTCAACACTGTTTCCTGTAATGTGGTCTACTTGAGTTGTGTATATGGTTTAATTTTGGGCTCAACATCTAAAATGATCATTAAAAATGGATGGACAGCGTGGATGGACCACATACATTAAATGTGAACCCAAGTGAGTTTATTGAGTACCACAAGAGCTTACTGAGTAACGCACACGCACGGATTGCATTTTCATGTAAGCGGATTGCGTACTAACTCAGCGTACTGAGTAAACTTTGTGGGGTCCACCGTCATTCATGCACTGTATCAACTCCATACATAAGCTTTATAATATAATTTTAGGGCTTTAAACCAAAATTTAATCATATCCAGAGTTTAAGTGGACCACACCACCTGAAATAGTGTGAATTGAAGTCTACCGTTGAAAAGTTCTCGGGGCCCATGGAAGTTTTAGATCAAGATGATATTTGTGTTTACCATTCATCCATGTCTGCTTGATCTTATGAACAGTTTGGATGACAAATAAACATCACCGGGGGCCTTAGAAATGTTTCAATGGTGGAAATCAATACTTCCACTGTTTCCTTTGGTATGGTGTACTTGAGCTTTTGATATACTTCAGCTTTGGGCTCAACCCCTAAAATGACTTGTAAAAATGTATGGACGGTGTGGATAAATCACATAAATTCACAGTGGGCCCAACAGAGCTTACTTAGTACGATGATCCCGATTTCATTAACCCATCCGCGCGACCCCTCTGCTTCACACCTTCCCTCTTCTTCACGAACGCATGCCTTTCGGAGGACCGGAGCAACATTCGCGGCGAGGTTTCCTCACCGGCGTGGATCTCTCGCCTTTCGGAATACATTCTGGCCTGATTTTTCGTTGGAATCTCGGAAAAATTCCCACGGACGCTCTCCAATCAGCGAATGGCCCACCTCCGATCACCGATCTTCACTGCAGCCTACAGGTACGCTTCGATTTCTCTTTTTTTTTTTTCTGATTCAAATTTTTTTCCACGCGATATCACCGATATATCAAGCGATATCGACGATATATTGGCCGATATCTGGATTTTGGGTTTTTTGGTATCTTCCGGGGGTTTTCGCGAGGGTTTCGTCTCGCAGGGGTACGATAACGATAATATTGGCCGATAATATCGATATTTCGAACACTGAGTATGACAATACTCTAATTTCATCGTTTTCTGCTTCACATGATCTCTTAGAAAATGGTATCGGGTATCAATGTGTTTGCTTCTTCCATGCTATACTGGATTTTTGGCTAGCTCGATTGTCTACTTGTTATCCACATATATGACTGTGGATCCTTCCTGTGAATGCTTTAACTCCTTTAACAGGTTTCTCAACCAAATTCCCTCACAAACAGTGGACGATGCTGCCACGTACTCTGCTTCACATGTGGACAGGGCGACCATACTCTGCTTCTTCGAATTCCATGGGAAAGCAATCGTTTCGAGATAGAATACATAGCCAGTAATGCTCTTTCTTTCATCTTCGTCACCTCCCCATTCACTGTCTGAGTATGCATACAATATTGCTTCATCATCGTATAGATAGAAAAGATTGAATTCCATTGTTCCTTTGACGTACCTGAGGATTCTTTTTGTGGCTATCCAGTGTGATTCTTTTGGTGCTTCCATGTACCTACTTAGAAGCCCAATACTGTAGACGATATCCGGCCTTGTGATTGTGATGTACCTTAGGCTTCCAATTAGACTCTTGAACATATTTGAGTCAACGCTTCTTCCTTCTCCGTTCATTGTCAGTTTTAAGCCCGTTGCTATAGGTGTGTTTACGGCATTGCAATTGGCCATCTTGAACTTTTCAAACAATTCCTTGGCATACTACTTCTGAGATATATAGATGCCACCATGTTGTTGCTTCACTTGAATGCCCAGAAAAAAAGGACATGAGACCTTCGTCGGTCATCTCGAACTCCTTAAACATGGCCTTCTTGAATTCATCAAACATCGGTCGGCTGTTTCCTGTAAACAGCAAATCATCAACATATAGGCATGCTATAAGCATATCGCCATGAGCATTCTTCTTGATGTAAACTGCATGCTCATATGGACATTGGGCAAAACCGTTTTCTTGAAGATAGTTGTCAATGCATGCATTCCAAGCACGTGGAGCTTGCTTCAACCCATAAAAGGCTTTCTTTAGTCGATACACCTTGTGTTCCTTCCCTTGCATAACAAAGCCTTCAGGTTGGTCAACATAGACCTCTTCTTCTAGAATTCCATTCAGGAATGCAGATTTCACATCCAGTTGGTAGATCATCCAACTGTGATGGGCTGCAAGGGAGATAATCATCCTCACAGTGTCAAGGCGAGCAACAGGAGCGAAGACTTCTTCATAGTCCACCCCGTACTTTTGTTTGTAGCCCTTTGCTACGAGCCTTGCATTGTAGCGATCGATCTCACCGTCAGCATTTCGCTTTATCTTGTACACCCATTTGGCACCAATAGTGTTCTGGCCATTAGGAAGCGTAGTCAGCTCCCATGTGTCATTTTTCTCAATGACATGAATTTCTTCTTTCATAGCAATTCTCCAACATTCTTCTTTTATGACTTCCAGAAATGTCAGAGGCTCATGATCTGCCTACAGGCAGAAAAGATTGACCTCTTCAGTTTGCTCATAAATGTCGCTTAAGCTTTTCATTTTTATAGGTGCCATGGGTGAGGACAAGGTGGCCAAATTTTGACTTGATGGAGTGCTTTCAGGAGTGATGGAATGTACTCCTGGACTTTTGTGCACTGATGATGCGAACGAAGAAGGTGTTGCAGGCGTTTGCTCTTGAGGGTCATGCCCTTCTTCATGTTCTTCTGTTTTTAAGAGTATCTTTGGTCGATTCTTCATTATTCCATTTCCAAGCTTCTTCTTCACTAAAGACTACATCTCTACTCACCACTATTTTATTGGTTAGTGGATTGTAGAGCTTGTATGCTTTAGATCCTTCATCGTAGTAGATGAAGATGCATTTTTCGTCACGATCATTAAGCTTCCTTCTTCTGGCTTCTGAAACTTTAGTGTAGGTGACACACCCAAAGATCCTTAGGTGCTCTATGCTCGGTTTGTAGCCACTCCATGCCTCCTGTGGTGTCATGTTTATGACACTCTTGGTTGGACACCAATTGAGTAGGTAGGCAGTACATGCAATTACCTCTGCCAAGAAGCTCTTTGGCAGACATTTCTCTTTAAGCATGGTCCTCGTCATGTCGAGGATGGTGCGGTTCTTTTGTTCCGCAATGCCATTCTGCTGTGGTGTGTAGGCTGCATTGTATTGTTGCTTGATGCCTTGTTCCCTGCAAATATTTCGAAATGCATTTGAGGTGTACTCTCCCCTCTATCAGATCTGAGTACTTTAATTTTGTGACCATTTTCAACTTCAACAGGAGCTTTGAAAATTTTAAAGATAGTGAAAGCGGAAGATTTTTTTTTGATGCAATACACCGAAAGTTTTCTACTGAAATCATCAATGAAGGTAATAAAGTATTTATTACCTCCAAGAGAGGGTGTTTCAAGTGGTCCGCAAATATCAGTGTGAACCAACTGAAGTGGCTCCTTTGCTCTTCTGGACATTCCTCTTGGGAAGGAGTTCCTTTGTTGCTTGCCGAGTGTGCACGCCTCACACACATGTTTTGGAGCTTCAATAGCCGGTGTTCACTCCCCAAGTGTAGGGTTGTGATGTAGTAATAAACTCGGTAAGACCGAGGTCGAATCCCAAAGGACTGAAACCTGTACGTAATCTAAAACTAACTAGAACTAGAACTAAAACTAAAATGAGATGAAATCTAAATCAACTCTAAAGGAAGAATTGTGAAATTATTATCTAAAACTTAAGGGAATTCAGAGGAAGGAAACTAGGGATTCAGAGGATCCACTTGTAGAGATCAGGGAGATCTTATGCTTGTTTCAAGAATCATAGAAATGAACTGAACTGTTGTTGATATAGTTTCAAAGAGATGAAAGGTATATGAATTAAAATGGAAAAAGTATGCGAAAAGTATGCGAAAAATAAGTTGAGAATTACAGGAGAATTTTTATAAACTCAAGTGAGTTTTGAAAAACAATCCAGATACGAGAATTCTAAGATTCATGAATGTTGGGTATTACTTTCTCCTGGAAGCAAGCACACGGTAAACTTTATAATTAAGTTCAAAGTATTAATCTATCAATTAGAACAATTCTAAACATTGAGTTTCATAAGTGTTGAGTGTAATCTCGGCTTATCATCATTAAAATTCACTTCTCTATTTCGGGATATCATTGGTAACCAACAAGAGAATTCATGATAACCAAGACTTAAACCAAAACTTGCCTCTCAGATCAACTTTTCATTCTTACAGCTTTTGATTTTTTTCTATTAAAAGTAACGCCAAGAAGGGGAATCAAATCCTCATATATAGGGAGCAAACCTATGATGAAGATTGTACACCCAACCCTCTTCACATATCATCCATGAGGAATTTAAATCTACACCTATAGGGAGCAAACCTACAGTGAAGATTATTTGCCCAACCCTTTTCAAAGGTAACTGCTTTTTTTTTTTCATGACAGACAAATTTTCTAAGCTGGTTCCTTACATGCTTAGTGATTACCAAGTTAATCCTTCAATATGGAAATGAAACCTTAATATGTAAGCGAGATGTGACATGTGAAATCATGACTCACTCAATGTTTACAACTTCTAATTTTGGATTAAAAATTCAAACCTAATTGTGAAATCTAATAGATATTGAATCCAAGAATCATAAATTACCAACATCACGTGTCTTGAAATTCTAAATCCAAGATGACCATTAAAAATCACTTTGAATTTACAAGAATTTCCAGAAAAAATTAAAAATTTTCACAATTTTTGCTCAAGACCAAGAATAATCTCCCACCTCAACCTAAAATCTACATTGTCCTCAATGTAAAAGATATAAACATGCAATGCACATGAGACAACAAAAGTAAATGAAAAGTGATGGGAGGATAGTACTTGGATAACAAATCGAGAGAGATTTTTCAGGAGATCGCTGGGAGAGAGCAGGTTAGTACGAGAGAGAAAGTAAAACAAAAATAATAAAAATAAAATCCTACCTATACCACTTTCGCAGGTGCTCTTGATTGCATTTAGCGCATGCAACAAGCCTTTAAACCCCTAGGTTACCCCTAGTGGACGAGTTGTAGTCTCGTGAGGGTTTGCTGTAATGTTACTCACAAACATTGAATCGATCATGCCACAAGGTTCCCCTTCCGGCCAATATCTTGATAAGTTTCTCAGTAAGTTCCTCAACAGGATCATCCAAAAGCCCTTTTTGCAATAGGCTTGGGCGCCCTGGAGCATGACTTTCCAGAGAGACTTATGTACTTCATAAGAAATTTTCCATTTAATTGCTTGAGGTATCCATAATATATACGATTCACCTGTGACAGAAGAAGTTTCAACGTTAGTATCGCATGGTGAATCAAAGACTACAAGTAAATAAAGTTTAGAAAACTTCTTAAAAAGTGATGTAGTCTCAACACATTCCGAAGCTTCAAACTTCTGTTCAATTTTCAGCTTCTCTTCCTTTACTGGTAGACGTTTAGGATCAGGGAAAGTGAGGGTTTCAGAATAAGGGTTCTCTCGGTCAGTGATGACTACCGAGATGTTGTCTTGCAAGGCATTCGCTTTGTCTCTTAACATGGGATCGTTTGAAACTACAAAGTGTGCCAAGCAATCCCAAGAGTTGGGAAGTTTAGCTGAGTGTGACTTATTGTGGCTCGTGATGATCTGCGCAAAGAATCCATCGTCCTTGACAGTGGATGGAGGTACGCTCTCTTTCTCCAGTCCTACACAGACAGATTGAAGATTAGTAAGTGAAGCATTGATGTGATCACTCTGTTCATTGAAATTACTCAGTTGAGGCGTTGAATTTTCAAATGTGTGCAGCTCAGATGGTGGCCTCAACTGAGTGGTTTCAAATTCCAGAGTCGTAGCGGGCAATTTCTCCTTCTCCCGAATCATATCAACATTCAATTTAGGGGAGTGGTCTAAATATGTTTTACAAGAGTTAGAAGGGTCGGTTATGAGGGGCTCATCCTCCACCTTTAAATCAAACATGTTAGGTGATGGGAGTGACTCATTATGACCGACCACTTCATGTACGTCTTGATCATTGATTTGGACCAAACTTGAGAGGGATTCTCGGGGGAATGTGTCTGCACATTCAGGATCGCAATCATGTTCTAGTCTAGTGCAGTGCACATTTGGGATGAGATCACTTTCCTCACATTCTACACCTAGCATGGATTGAGGTTCGCATAAACTAACCTCTTCCTCATCATTGAAATCTTGTGTCATGTAAGGAAGGTGTGTTATCATCAATGTATTTGAAAGATACCCATGTATCTTCACCATTCTTTCGAACAGTCATCGAGATCGACTCCTCGGAAAATTGAACCACATGCTCATTAACGGAATCCCACACCTCATTCCAAATTTCAGATTCTTTCAAAAGTGAGTGCGGATCACTTTCCTCGCATTGTATTTCTGGATTGGGTTGTGGTTGAGATGAGTAAGCCTTCTCTATCTTTTCAGGGCGTGACATGAGTGTTTTTATTGTTTTTCGAATTTTCTCAAGACAAGCCATGTTATGTTGATATGAATCCTCTTGGATCGTTTCTGGTTGGATCTGAAAGGTAGGGGATTCAAGAGAATAATCATTATAACATGTTGTTAGTTCATTTTTTCAATTTTGATGTTTCCACTGATTGTAGTCATACGGATCATAGGTGAGAGAATTTGATGGTTGGTAATACTTATTATCACTCATGATATAATCACGCATTGTTTTATTTTTATTAGATGGGTGATAATAATTCTCACAACCATAGTTATGATAACCCCAACACTCACGTACTGTTTTATTAATTCGTGGGGTGTAATTGTTCTCCTGCATATAATCACGTAAGGACTTCTTAGCCGGTGGATCTTTATATTCTGATCGGTTCTCAATGATAGTTTCAGAAAAGTTTTGAGACATAAGTTGATTTATCTCATCGTCATCCCAAAATAGGTTATTTTTTTCAGCATACTGACGTTGCCACTTGTGCATATACATGATGAAACCCCTAATCTGAATTTAATCCTAAGAAAATAGAAGAAAAGATCCTACAACAATGTGGAAAGTAAGAGGAGGAGAAGTTAGAAAGATGTTACCATACTAGAGATTTCTATATTAAGATCCTGCAAAATAAGACAAAACAAGTTAGTTTCTAAAAAGAGAAAGTCTAGGATTAAAAAATCTCTAAAAATAAAACCTTAATTCTAAAAATAGAAAAAAAATAAAGAAATTAGAAAGATATCACCAAATTAGAAGTTTCTATCTCAGAATGCTACAAAACAGGAAAGACAAGTTAGTTCAAAAAAAAAAATTAGGAAAATCTAAACCTAAAATTGAAGTTAGTAAAAATCTTTATCTTTAACTAATCCTAAAACTAATTAATTTCAAAAAAACGTAGCCGTCAGTGCCAGTCAACGGCTCCAAAAACTTGTTCACTCCTCAAGTGTAGGGTTGTGATGTAGTAATAAACTCGGTAAGACCGAGGTCGAATCCCAAAGGACTGAAACTTGTACGTAATCTAAAACTAACTAGAACTAGAACTAAAATGAGATGAAATCTAAATCAATTAGAATTTAAGGAAGAATTGTGAAATTATTATCTAAAACTTAAGGGAATTTAGATGAAGGAAACTAGGGATTCAGAGGATCCACTTGTAGAGATCAGGGAGATCTTATGCTTGTTTCAAGAATCATAGAAATTAACTGAACTGTTGTTGATATAGTTTCAAAGAGATGAAAGGTATATGAATTAGAATGGATTCCATCACCAAACCATGCCCAAGAGATTATGGTAAACAACAGAATTAAACTAATTACCAACCAATCAACAATGCATGAATGTTAGGAAGGGTACCGATATCCGACCATGCCCAGGAAACGATGGTGAACAACAGGGCTTCCTGACGTCATAATCATCAAAAGGGAAGGAACTACTCAAAGCCATTGTAGATCCATTGTAATTTCAGTCACAAAAGACCATTAAAGACAAAATATTCCCAAAGTCAATTAAATCAAAATCAGTTCAATATTAAATAAAAAGACATAATCAAACGTCTCCCATCACGCTACAAGCTTCACCTCTTAGCCCTAGCTAAGAGGTTTAGCCACTCATAGGCATGATTGGGCTGGATCCCTTAAACAAACATAAAAAGAAAAAGAAAAGAAAACAATACTACTAGCTTCCTCTCTCTCCCGTTCCACGTTGAAGCCCAAGATCGACCTCCTCCAAAACTCTCTGCCTCACGTTCTCTCTCTCTCTCTTTTATAGAATCTACCGACTCCGTTTCACAGCCTCTTTCGCAGTGCGTGCGAAAAAAAATCGAAAAGGCTTCTTGCGTGATACGGAGCTTTCACAAAACACTGCCCGTTGCAAGATTCGATCCGACCAGACTTTTTAGCTTCAGTTGGTCCCATCTTTAGAAGATTTTGAATGGCCAGGATCATTGGACCGATCCTGGCCATGAATGCAAAGCTGTCTGGATCGTCCGGGTTTCCTTCGAACGCACGTCTGCGTAAGTCTTGCCTTGCGTTAACTGTGGGACCCAGAATTGATGTCGCCAAAGAGATCCAATCCGTCCATTGATCACTCCTCGAAAAAATGGTCGGACATGGACGATTTTGGATCAGATTTGGTGTTGGTCCACGGAATCAATCATGCCACATTGTTCTGAACGTTGCAAAACAGTCCTTTTGTGACCTCTGTAGCGAGCATACACGCATGTGAGGTTACGCAAAGTTAACATGGATGTGACTAGTTTTCGCCGCTCTGCATGATGGACGGTTTTGATCATCCTCTTGGGCTATGATGGTGGCCCACAAAGACCGTCCGTAGGCTCTGTTACGGAACAGAGCCTTCCGTTTTCTTGCTGTGATGGTCAGTGGACCCCTGAATGATGTTGGTTGAAGAATCCACTCCGCCCATTATCTTCAAGATGAAAAACCGTCCAGGTATGCTTGATTTTGGATCCCAACTATGGTGGACCATGAGATCTTGATTCCGCCGTCCATCTTGAGTTTAAATATAAATTTCTTGTGCTCAGACGCATGGGACCAAACGGTCACCATGATTGTGGTCGTCCCATCAGTCTGGACACAATGGACGGTCCAGATCAGACATCTGTATGATGGGTGGGCCCCTCTGAGCTAAACCGGCGTCGGCAGCGAAGACGCCGTGAATGGTTTAAGATTTTAAAGAAATCCTCGGTCAGCGCTTGCTGACCGAGTTCTTGAAGACCGACGCGCGGCTGGTGAAAATACACTATGTACACGCATGTGTACATGTGGGGTCCACTGTGATGTATGTGAGAAATTCGCTCCGTCCATCCTTTTCACCATCTCATTTTAACTGTGGGGACCAAAGTTGAAGTGTATCCAGATAGCAGGTGGGCCCCAATTCACAGATCTATGGGCTGATTTGTTCGTTGAGCCACTTCTAGAGGGATCCAACGGATGAAATTTGACATGTACGGTTACTTTGTAGTCTTCAGGCCATGTATGAAGTTTCGAGTCAAATGGATGGTTGGAACACTGTGATCTTACATTCTGGACATTTTTCGGGCCCCACTTAACCCGAATGGCCTGGTTTCCTCGGATTCTGGCGTGTTCTTTCCTCGATCTCGGTCCTCTGGAGTCCATCCCTTGATCTGGTGCCTCTGGAGCATCAAATCAGTACTTTTAATACTCTTTTTTAGTCAACTCTCCTAATCACACCCTGCAACAAAAACACGATTAAAATAATCTGTTAAGCAGTGTCATGTCCATAAATCCATGTAATAACTGGGGTCTAATATGTAATATTTGACCCTTAACAGCCGATAAGCCATGCACCATGCTTGATGAAGATAAGAGTTTAAGGCCACTGAAATGGAGATGCCCAAAGCGAAGATACCTTATCCATGAATCATTCTTCACGAGTCCATAGAGGCACTTCTCAGCCTTTGTGTTAACATGGAGCAGAAACATGTGATTCTTTGCCATTTGGACTTGAGCCACAAGTCTCCTGTGAGCATCTCTTATAGAGAGAGAATAGTTCTCCATGTGTATGACATACCCCTTCTCAAGGAGTTGGCCGATACTGAGAATGTTATTTTTCATGTTTGGTATGTAATACACATTAGAGATGTAATTTGGCTCATCATTCTTCTGATAGATTTTAACTTTTCCTTTGCCTATCACGGGTACCTTTGATAAGTCGCCAAAACTCATGTCACCACGAACGCCTTCTGTGAGTTCCACGAACAGTTCTTTGTTATCACTCATGTGGTTACTTGCACCAGTGTCGAGATACCACACATCTGGTCGTTCGCATGCCTTTTCTTGTGTGAGGAGTGTAGAGTTTTTTTTGTTCATGGTGTGATGCTTCAGTATAATTGGATTGTTCATCTTGATCCAGTTTGCTCCAACACTCAGAGGCATAATGGCCGAATTTCTTGCAATTGTGGCATTGAATGTTCTTTGTGTTTTCATGACCACGTATGAACTAGCCTCTACCATTTCCTCTTTCAAGGAAACTGGTAAACTTTTGTTGATTTTGTTGATGGCTTGGATGATATCCACGCTCTCTGCCTCTTGCACGATTGCTAGTGCCACGGTCGCCTCGTTGTGTATGGCCATTCTTTTGTTCATTTTGGAGTCAACGTAGACTCTAAGGCATGTTCAAGCATTGAACCAGCATTCTTTTGCATTCGTTGCTCATGCACTTGCAACGATCCCATCAGTTTTTCAATGGACAGGTTTTTTAAGTCCTTCGATTCTTTGATTGTCGCAACCACGTGCTCAAACTTGGTTGTGAGAGATCGCAGTGCCTTTTTAATGATACGTATGTTTTCAACTTTTTCACCATTTCTTTTTAAATTGTTAATAATAACAATTAGACATAAGAAGTAGTTAGGGATACTTTCACCTTCCTTCATGTGCGCCGCTTTAAACTCGCCTCTTAGTGTTTGAATGCAAACTCGCTTCACTCGATCAACAACCTTGAAGATGGTGCCAAGGGTATTCCAAGCTTGCTTACTTGATGTTGCTTCGACAATCTTTTCAAAGGTTGATTCATCCAACCCTTGATAGAGGAGGAACAAAGCCTTGTTGTCTTTTTTTCTTTGATTTTTGAGAGCGGTTTTTTCTTTATTGGTGAAGGCGGCTTCTTCTTCCATAGTGGGTTCTACATACCCATCGGTGACGATCTCCCATAGTTCTTGCGACCCGAACAATGCCTTCATTTGGATGCACTACTTTTCATAGTTGTCCTTTGACAACTTAGGAACCTGTGGTTGGATTGTCCTGGCCATCTTTTCTATTTTTTAAAGCAAGGGATGACTGATTTTTTAATGAAGGGAGAGAAGGATGGAATAGATGATGTGATTTTTTTTTTTTTTTTTCTGGGAAAAAAAAAAACTGCTGAAATCTGATTTTTTCTTTTTTGAACAGATTTTTCTTTCCTTGCTAGGAAAAAATTGCTGGCAACTTCAAGCAGCCAAAAAGACTTGCTTTGCAATCTGAAATTTTTTTTTTTCAAACAGATTTTTCTTCAGAGAAATCTGTACTTGGTTGGGAAAAAAACTGACAACTTCTTCTAGAAACTGTACTAGGCTCTGCAACTTGGCTTTGCAATCTGAATTTTTTTTCAAACAGATTTTTCTTCATAGAAATCTGATCCGAGCAATGTCATTTGAGAAAGTGGCATACATGGAGATTGGTTGATTTGACAGTCATGAGAACTCGAGTGGTGCGGTTGGTGCAAGGCTGTCAGTTGACGCTGCGACTGTCCGTAGCCTGGTCGGGGACACGTTGGCACTGCTTGTTCAGAACATGGCATCAACTATTGCTGGATTGACGATTGCTTTCCGGGCGAGCTGGCAATTGACGATTGCTTTCCCGGTGAGTAGGGGCAGTTTTGTCTTTTCACCTTACATTCAAATGCCTATAAATTGACACCTTGTATCCGGTTGTAGCAAGCAAGTGAAGAAGCAACAGTTAATAGCAAAAAGTGTGAGAAGTTTGCAGCAGCAAAACAGTTTGAAAAAATTCATTTTTTCTTCTCTCTTTCTTCCTTCTGCATCAGATTTCTGAGTTGTGCTAAGGCTTTGTAAAGCCTAGAAAAATTCTATTTTCTTGAAGTAAAGAAAAGATCTGGCTTATACAGCCAAAAGATCTGACTTATACAGCCAACAAACTGGTATAAGAAGTTTCTTCTATACCCAGGTTCTTCTACAAGAAGTTTCTAGCAGGTTTTTCCAGCCAAGTACAGATTTTTTTTCTGAAGAAAAAAAATCTGTTTTTTAAAAAAATCAGATTGCGAAGCCAGGTTCTTCTTTGAGTTCCCTGGTTGGAGATTGCCAGCAGTTTTTCAGCAAAAAAATTCAGATTGCCAGCAAATTTTCAGCAAAAAAAAAAAAAAAAAAAACCAGATTTCAGCTGTTTTTCAGCCAAAAAAAAAATCAGATTTCAGAAGTTTTTCCAGCTAAAAAATCTGTTTTTTTTTTAAAAATAAGATTTTCTATTTTATCCCTCTCCCTTCATTTTCAAAAAAAAAAAATTCAGCCCTTCTTTTAAAAAAAATCAGATTGTTTTGGTCCTCTTGAGGCCCGGTAAAACCAAGTTGTCTAACCCATAAAGCTTGTTCAAATGGCCATCACAATCCAACCACAGGTTCCTAAGTTGTTAAAGGACAACTATGAAAAGTGATGCATCTAAATGAAGGCGTTGTTCGGGTCACAAGAACTATGGGAGATCATCACCGATGGGTATGTAGAACCCATTATGGAGGAAGAAGCTGCCTTCACCAACAAAGAAAAGACCGCTCTCAAAAATCAAAGGAAGAAAGACAACAAGGCTTTGTTCCTCCTCTATTAAGGGTTGGATGAATCAACCTTTGAAAAGATTGCTAAAGCCACATCAAGCAAGTAAGCTTGTGATACCCTTGGCACTATCTTTAAGGGTGTTGATCGAGTGAAGTGGGTTCACCTTCAAACACTAAGAGCCGAGTTCGAAGCGGCGCACATGAAGGAAGGTGAAAGTATATCTGACTACTTCTCACGTCTAATTGTTATTATTAACAATTTAAAAAAAATGGTGAAAAAGTTGAAGACATACGTGTCATGTAAAAGGCACTGCGATCTCTCACAATGAAGTTTGAGCATGTGGTTGTGGCGATCGAACAATCAAATGAATTGAAAAAACTGTCCATTAAAGAACTGATGGGATCGTTGCAAGTGCATGAACAACGAATGCAAAAGAATGCTGGTTCAATGCTTGAACATGCCTTAGAGTCTAAGTTGATTTTAAATGAACAAAAGAATGACCATACACAACGAGGCGGTCGTGGCACTAGCAATCGTGTAAAAGGCAGAGGGTGTGGATATCATCCAAGCCATCAACAAAATCAACAAAAGTTTACCAGTTTCCGTGAAAGAGGAAATGGTAGAGGCTGGTTCATACGTGGTCGTGGAAATACAAAGAACGTTCAATGCCACAATTGCAAGAAATTCGGCTACTATGCCTCTGAGTGTTGGAGCAAAGTGGATCAAGATGAACGATCCAACTATGCTGAAGCATCACACCATGAACAAGAAGACTCTACACTCCTCTTCGCACAAGAAAAGGTATGCGAACGGCCAGATGTGTGGTATCTTGACACGGGTGCAAGCAACCACATGAGTGGTAATAAAGAACTGTTCGTGGAACTCACAGAAGGAGTTCATGGCAATGTGAGTTTTGACAACTCATCAAAGGTACCCGTGATAGGTAAAGGAAAAGTTAAAATCTATCAGAAGAATGGTGAGCCAAATTACATCTCTAATGTGTATTACGTACTAAACATGAAAAATAACATCCTCAGTATCAGCCAATTCCATGAGAAGGGGTATGTCATACACATGGAGGACTATTCTCTTTCTATAAGAGATGCTCACAGAAAACTTATGGCTCAAGTCCAGATGGCGAAGAATCGCATCTTTCCGCTCCATATTAACATAAAAGCTGAGAAGTGTCTCTATGGAATTGTGAAAAATGATTTATGAAGATGGCAGGCATCTCCATTTCACTGGCCTTAAACTCTTATCCTCATCAAGCATGGTGCATGGCTTGCCGGCTATTAAAGCTGCAGAACATGTGTGTGAGGCATGCACACTCGGCAAGCAACAAAGGAACGCCTTTCCAACTGGAGTGTCTAGAAGAGCAAAGGAACGACTTCAGTTGGTTCACACTGATATTTGCAGACCACTTGAAACACCCTATCTTGGAGGTAATAAATACTTTATTACTTTTATTGATGGTTTCAGCAAAAGACTTTAGGTGTATTGCATCAAAGAAAAATCTTTCACTTTCACTATCTTTAAAATTTTCAAAGCTCGTGTTGAAGTTGAAAGTGGTCACAAAATTAAAGTACTCCGATCTGACAGAGGTGGAGAGTACACCTCAAATGCATTTCGAAATTTTTGCAGGGAACAAGGCATTAAGCAACAATATACTGTAGCCTACACGCCACGGTAGAATGGCATTGTGGAACGGAAGAACAACACCATCCTCGACATGACGAAGACCATGTTGAAAGAGAAAGGCCTGCAAAAGAGTTTCTGAGCAGAGGCAGTTGCATGTACTGCCTACCTGCTCAATCGGTGTCCAACTAAAAGCATCAGAAACATGACACCATAGGAGGCATGGAGTGACTACAAACCGAGCATGGTGCACCTAAGGATCTTTGGGTTTGTTGCCTACGCTCAAGTTTTAGAAGCAAGAAGAAGGAAGCTTGATGATCGAGGCGAAAAATGCACCTTCATCGGCTACAGTAAAGGATCTAAAGCCTACAAGCTCTACAATCCACTAACTAATAAAGTAGTGGTGAGTAGAGATGTGGTTTTTAGTGAGGAAGAAGCTTGAAAATAGAACAATGAAGAATCGACCAAAGATATTTTAGTCAAAACAAAAGAACTTGAAGAAAGGTATAATCGTCAAGAGCAAACGTCCGCAACACCTTATACGGCCGCATCATCAGTACACAAAAGTCCAGGAGTATATTCCATCACTCTTGAAAGCACTCCATCACGTCAAAATTCGGCCACCTCGTCCTCACCCATGACGCCTATAAAAATGAAAAGCTTAAGCGACATCTATGAGCAAACTGAAGAAGTCAATTTTTTCTGCCTGTATGCATATCATGAGCCTCTGACATTTTAGTAGGCCATAAAAGAAGAATGTTGGAGAATTGCTATGAAAGAAGAAATTCATGCCATTGAGAAAAATGACACGTGGGAGCTGACTACGCTTCCTGATGGCCAGAAAACTATTGACGTCAAATGGGTGTACAAGATAAAGCGAAATGCTGATGGTGAGATCGATGGCTACAAGGCAAGGCTCGTAGCAAAGGGCTACAAACAGAAGTACGGGGTGGACTATGTAGAAGTCTTCGCTCCTGTTGCTCGCCTTGACACTATGAGGATGATTATCTCCCTTGCAGCCTATCACAGTTGGATGATCTACTAACTGGATGTGAAATCTGCATTCCTGAATAGAATTCTAGAAGAAGAGATTTATGTTGACTAGCTTGAAGGCTTTATTATGCAAGGAAGGAACACAAGGTGTATCGACTGAAGAAAGCCCTCTATGGGTTGAAACAAGCTCCACGTGCTTGGAATGCACGCATCGACAATTATCTTCAAGAGAACGGCTTCGCCTGATGTTCATATGAGCATGCAGTTTACATCAAGAAGAATGCTCATGGCGATATGCTTATAGCATGCTCGTATGTTGATGATTTGCTGTTTACAAGAAACAGCCGATTGATGTTTGATGAATTCAAGAAGGCTATGCTTAAGGAGTTTGAAATGATTGACAGAGGTCTGATGTCCTTTTTTTTGGGCATTGAAGTGAAGCAACAACATGGTGGCATCTATATATCTCAGAAGAAGTATGCCAAGGAATTGCTTGAAAAGTTCAAGATGGTCGATTGCAATGCCGTAAACACACCTGTAGCAACGGGCTTAAAACTGACAGAGGACGGAGAAGGAAGAAGCGTTGACTCGACTATGTTCAAGAGTTTGATTGGAAGCTTAAGGTACCTCACAATCACAAGGCCGGATATCATCTACAGTGTTGGGCTTCTAAGTAGGTACATGGAAGCACCAAAAGAATCACACTGGCTAGCCGCAAAAAGAATCTTTAGGTACGTCAAAGGAACAATGAAATTCGATCTTTTTTATCCATATGATGATGAAGCAAATACTGTATGGATACTTAGACAGTGATTGTGGAGGTGACCAAGATGAAAGAAAGAGCAGCACTGATTATGTATTCTATCTCGGAACGACTGCTTTCACATGGAATTCGAAGAAGCAAAGTGTGCTCACCCTGTCCACATGTGAACCAGAGTACGTGGTAGCATCGTCCACTGTCTATGAGGGAATTTGGTTGAGAAACCTACTAAAGGAGCTGAAGCATCCGCAGGAAGGATCTACAGTCATATATGTGGATAACAAGTCGGCAATCGAGCTAGCCTGACTTTGATACCAGTTTGATGGCTGTATAAGCCAGAACTATTCTTAACTTTACAAAGCCTTAGATTTGAACTCACTAGACACATAAGAAATGAAAAGAGAAACTTTGCTATTTTACTGTTGCTTACAAGCTTACTGACTTGATCACAAACGGACTTTAAGAGCTCCCTTATATAGACATTTTTCACCTAGGTGAAAAGACAAAATTGCCCTTTTAAATTACACTATAGGGGCAAGGTATGAACTACTGTAACAAACACAAAAAAATATTAAAAGACTCTGCATTTGGAACTGAACAGCCGCATGGAGGAATGCACCTGTTGCTGGAAGCTTCCTCCAACATTTACTCTCCTAGGGGAAGATTGGACTTCCAACAATATTCACATATTGCATGTGGAGTGCTTGAAGGTTGAATTTGGCACAATTGGGGTGGTTGAGGTTTGACGGAGGCACATTTGGAACATTGGCACGTGTAGAAAATGTGGCACATGTGATGTGTATGTACAACACAACATATGCCATGGTGTACCTTAATGAATTACCATCCAAGATATGTCATCCCTCCATTTGTTAGGGATAGGTGTTCTCACTTTTTGGTTTGGCTATCCTCAGTTCTTTGACCAACTGTGCAAATAAAGGTCTTGACAAACCAAGAATAGAGCTTGTGTTGCATACACTATATGGGAAACACGCAGAACAACAACAACAACAAAACTCATGATGCCAAGATCGGAAGGGCCTTCAATAGAACGTGGCATCACTCAACTGACCTTCATGGATATAAGAATGTTGGACCAAATGATGCAGGAGAAGGAGCAATGAATGAATAAATGATGAACTGACTTTTTGGTGCTTAAGGGGGCAGGCGTTAGGCAAAATGAAAGATCTTTTGTGCATATTATCGAAGATGAACTCTTTGGATGGCTGTGGAGAATAAAAGAGCTATTTTTCATGATTTATGGAAGTCAACGTTCTGCGTAGTGCCAACCTTGTGGAATATTCAGAATGGGATTAACTTGGATGAATGAATGACCTTGATTCTAGAAACATGTGAGAGTATGTTTCTAAATATGAGATCCTGATGCATTTTCATATGTTCACATTTCGTCCTCTTTTTATAGGCACCATTTCATGCAAACTAGCCCAATCCAAGGACACCACACAAGCAACTGTGTTCCTGATTATTTCTGTATGTTTTAGTTTTTTTTTTTTTTGATATCATAATTCATATGACTCATGTATGTGCAGGTTTGGTGGACGTGTTCTGTTTGAGAGCCATTTGTTTGCTGTTGTCCAAAGCCTCTAACTATGAAGAAAGAAAATATACTTGTTGCTGATAATGGAGAGCCACCTGCTCGAATCACACGAGCTCAAGCTGCAGCCCTTCGCTCAATTAGTGGGATGCTCCCTTTGAAACCATCATCTATGAAGCAAGATCAGAAGTGCATTCTCCGAGGAAATTCGAAAAGAGCAGCCTTGGATGAGAACAGCCATACTGCTCCTATTGTTGCATCTGTTCAGCATAAAAAGAGGGCAGTGCTTAAGGATGTCACCAACGTCTGCTGTGAAAATTTGCATAGGAACTGCATCAATGCGACAAAAGTGCAGGTTAAATGGCCCTCCTTGTTTCTTAATGCATATGTGTGCTTGTACATTGGAGTGTATGTTCCAAAATTTTGAAGGGGATGCTAAAACTTCTATCTCTTCTTAATGGTCATTGTCGTTAATTGCTTGGAATTGGAATCAGTGAAATTCATTTTCGCAAATGATCATTGTTCAGGTTGAACAAAGGAGACAAATTGATACTTTTTGCATCTGTATAGTCCAATAGAAGAAAACTTGTTTCTTTTTTTCTTTTTGGGAAACTATTAACATGTTATTATTCACTGTATGTATTTCTTTGAAGATTTCTTACAAATTGCAAACTGTACTTGGATAGTTCTCTTGATTTTTGCTTTTTATTCTTTGTTCGAGAATCTGAATTGATGCTTATCTGCAGACTAAGGGCAGCAAAAATACTAAGATGTGTTCTAGCAAGAAGGATGTCAAGGTGGCCCCCGTTGTTGCTTTAGAAACTGCTCCATTTCAAGTGGATGCAAAAACAAAGCCAGTTGATGAAATAGAGGAAAGGGAGAAATTAGAAACACAAGCAGTTGAGCTTTCAGCCAAATTGGAACAAAATGTATTGACAGAACATCGTGTACAGTGTATCAGCCATGGGAGGAGCATGGCAGTTTGTGGTGTAGCGAGTCCAGTGACAGAGAAACAGACATTCAGAAAGCTGTCTGTACTCGTAAAGCCTTCAAAGACAGGTTTGCCTTCTTTTCCAATTTTCTATGTTGAAAACAAATGAACGGGTCTCTGTAGTCTTTAGGACAATTAACCTCAACAATTAGAAGATATTTCTAACATAGGCAGTACTTCTCAAGAAAAGAAGGGAAAGAAAGAAAAATTAACAGTAACCACCCATCATCTGGGCCTGCTTGGTGTATATGTTTATCATCCTTGATTTTGTTGAATATTTATGATTAATTGCTATATTGGGGGTGTTTGGATGGAAGGAAACTTAAAGTGGATGTGGCTAAGCAACCAAGAATGCCAGGAAATGGAAAACCATGGATTCTGATTTACTTCTGTTGTTGTTTTTGGATTTCAATTTTACGTGGATTCCATGTTTGTCACCTTGTGTCTTCTCTACCTTGGAAATTGATTTAACATAATTTTTAGGAGAAATGAATGTCCGCAGTTTTTTGAGGAAAAGCTTGGAATTGGAAATAGGTTTCAAGGCTACTTTTCTTTTTCCTCAAAGAGAGAAAAAGTGAGTTTTCCATGGAAACCAATTTCTTCTCCAGGGTTTTCAACATCCCAAATACCCACCACCAATTTGTTTTTTTTTTTTGGGGGGGGGGGGGGGGGGGGGGGGGTGGGTGTATGTGGTAACATTTCTCCGCTTAGTAATTCTCTGGTTTTTGCAAAAAGAAGCGGGGGTGGTAACATTTCTCTGCTTAGTAATTCTCTGGTTTTTGCAAAAAGAAAAAAGCAGCGTTTGGTTCACACTTTCTTGCATTCCCCAGGAATTTCATTCTCTAATTTTGCAAAAAAACTGTCCCAGTTTTTTAGCTGCGGAATGGAAAACCTAGAGAATTTAAACAGAAATTTAGACTTTTTCCAAGTTTCCCTAGGAAATCCAGTGTATCAACCAAACAAAAATTTAATCATTGCCCAGGAAATACTAGGCCAGCTCTAACATTCCCCAGGAAGCACAAAAAGCAGGTAATGAATTCCCCAAACATGCCTTAAAGGAATTTAGCTTTCTGTGATACTGTTTGATCAGGCAATGAAGTTGAAGTGAAGCTTTCTGATGGTCTGGGGAGTTCTAAAGGTTTGGAGTATACAGATATTGATGCTGACCACAAATCCCCGCAGCTATGCAGTCTCTATGCCCCTGATATTTATAGCAGTCAACGTGTTGCAGAGGTTTGTACCAAACATGTGGTCCTGACTCCTGTTTATCTCATTCTTGTACCCTTTTGGTTAAACTGCCTCTCCAATCATAACTTATGCAACTGTTCACCTGATGAACAAAGATTTTCCTTTGTGGAAATTCTAAAGAATGCTGCTATCGTCATTCATCAAAATGATTGATCCCACTCTATTGTTTAGCAATTACATAATATCCCACTTCCTTTTATTGCTACACGAATCAAATGAAATCTGTAAGACTGATTCAGAAATTGGAACTTGATAGCTGGGAGCATAAATGGTTTCCAATGATTTTTCACAACAGGGACAATTCATATATTTTTTCAAATGGTTTCTTTTTATGAGCTAGGAAACAGTATTACCTCCTACATTCTACCTGTTATCTATTTATACATGATGCGATGATCCCTTACCAGTGAAAGCCCTTTCTTTCAATCAGCTCACCCGAAGGCCTCAATCAAGTTTCATGGAAACACTACAGCAAGATATCACTCAGAGCATGCGTGGGACTCTTGTTGATTGGCTTGTGGAGGTTTGTTTATTTTTCCTCTAAATTACTTTTGTCATTGTACAAGATTCTGGAAATGCCATGTTCTTCTACCTAGGATGATGAATGCATTACCTACCATCCCTCCATTTCACTCCAAGTTGGGTCAGTTGAAAGGCCTTATCGGATATCTTTTACTTTCACAATATTTACTGTCTAACTGCTGTGTAGATCTATCAAGACTTGTTATGCATCTGATACAAACATGAGCTGTCAGACATGGGATACCCTGAAAAACCTAGCACGCCGGCAACAACTTAGAATAATGTAGTGATATTGAAAATTTTATAGTTTATATTATCTTTCACTTGTACATGTATTGATAGGATTGAACCTTTCAACAATGTTGGAATCCGACTTTTGAGCAATCAATAGGTGGACTTGCAGCTATAATTATTTATCAGATAACATTATATATAGATCCTGACAAAAGATTAGATTGAGTTCGCTACTAATTGAGTCTAGTGGCTGGTGAGCACCTCAAAATGCTAGTGCGATTAAGAAAATTGATCAACTGTGAAAGTCATGCTATTGTTCCAGAACAATAGCATCGTTTTTCAGCTGGCTGCCATGTGCGTGCTAACATGCTACGGCAACAACCTGACATGCTGCAGCCCGCCCGTCTGTTTAGATGGGGGCAAGGGGTAAGAGGGAAAGAGGGACGTCGACTCGCTTACCGAAAGAGATAAATCAATCAATCTAGATGGTACCTTATCACACCCATATATTAGCATTCATATGAGATATTATGAGTCTATGATGTGAATCATAAATAAAGTACAACATTTCTTGTTTGTCTCATGCCAATTCCTAACAAATCTCTACGGGCCATTGAATGTTCTTGTCAATCAAATTGGCTATGGAGTCTATTGTTTTGCTACTCCTCATGGCTAAGCTTAAGGAACCTTTAGCACCCGCTCGTTTGTTTAGATGGGGGCAAGGGGAAAGGCAAGCCCAAGGAAAGTATAGGTTGGCTCCCAGCTCCATCTTGGCTGACATCTTGCTCTTGACGGGATGGTGTCTTGGAGCGAACTACTCATGTGCCATGTTGCTCAAATGAGTTTGACGCCTGCTCGGTGCTAGAAGGTCGGGCACGAGCAGAAGCAAGCAATCGAGTAGACACCCTCCAACGTTAAGGTCGAACTCCTGTGCCTAAAACAGATTGACAAATGTTGAGGATCCCGTGATTCAAGGACAGATCTTGGCGATCCTAAACATTTTGAAGCAAACTCTACTGAGACAAAGATGGGCTGTCAAGAATGTAGAGGAGGTAGGGTGGGCAGTTGGTCAAATCTAGCACGTATGGTACACGGATGATAGTTGGACTCGGCAAACTCTCCTAGGGTTCCCCATCTGGGATCCCTGGGGAAGTCAAATGTGAGCCGTGACTCATTCTCCTGGGTACTCTGTTTAAATCATTCCGATGAATTCCTTCCTGTCTCCTTATTTGATGATCACATTGGAAATCATGAAGTCAAATGTGAGCTGTGACTCTCCTTTATGGATTTGTGTCTTTTGAGCAACGTAAGGTGTGTCAAAGGGATGCCCATTGATCTGCTCATGGTTTCAGGTTCTTGGTGACTTCCTTTAACAATAAAAACTAGAAATTGCAAAGGAACTGAAATCTTTGCTTTAAGTGAATTGTATAGGTGCTTGAGTTGGAATCTCAACTTTGATCAACTGAACAAGAATGGATTCTAATTGTGGACTCTCTTGGAATGTATACAACTTAGAAAAATACAAAAAAATTAAAATAAAATTTGATGTGTGGCAAAGTGGTTTTGTCATCTCGGTTTTTCTTATTGTTGTTGCGCTTGGGTATTATTGTTGTGCCTGGGAACTTGTTGTGGCAGATGAGTGCTCTGGGCTCCAATTTTGCAAAGTTTTGGTGGTGGTGATTTATTGATCATTGCCGAGAGTTTGCCACCCCTATTTATAGGCTGCAGTGGCTGTTGGTGGTGTAGAAATGTAGCGTAGAATGTCCTGATTTTCTTGGAGGTGGTTACAACTGCTTGTCACACATGAGGTTGTCACACAACAATGTGCTTGTCTAGGGGCGGCAATGGGCTGGGTCTGGCTAGGCTTGAGCTCGACCTAATACTTAAGACCCAAGGCCCAAGCCCAACATGGGCCTATCATAGTTGGCCCAAACTCGGCTGGAAAAAATTGTTTGGGCCCGCCGATCCGGACCTGACTTGTCTTGCCCCAAATATTGATAAAATCCCTTTCCCCCTTTAAATTTTCCTAATCTATTTGTTTATCAAGTGGGTCATGCATGCACAAACAAATAAACATTTTAGAGGAATGAAACCAACGTTCCACATTCAAGATAGATGGGTTGCCTAATTAAGGATTAGAATGACATATTTGTAGGATATAACATATGTACATATGAAGTTGGGCTAAGCCTAGCTGGGTCTGGCTAAAATGACTTGAGCCCAAGCCTGACCCAGATATTGATCAGGCCATGGATGGGAGGCCTAAGTCCGGCGCATGGCCAAGCTAGTAGGTCCAAGCTCGCCTCAAAGCCAGGTTGGCCGGGCTATCCAGTCCATTGCCACCCTTATGCTTGTCACACAAGGTGATGTCATTTGACACCCCTCTACATGACAGGCTTTTTGTCGCACAGCTTGTTTTGGTGTGAAAAAAGCCTAAAAGGCTGCGTTTTTGCTTTAGATCCTTTTTTCACCTTTTCACTTGGTACAAGGATGTCTTTGGTGTGCTATTATACTGTTCGATCAAGCCTTGGTGCTGTGATGCTGGCTGGAAGGACAATTTTGTGCCATAGAGGCTATATGTCAGTGCCAAGCTAGAGATCTGGCTTATAGGGACACTTTTGATGCTTCGAACTCCCGATCTAACTTGTGCGTTGCGGTGTGATCCTTGGTGTGATGTTAAACTGTTGGAATGACCCTTTGAGCAAAGCAGAATTCAGAGCTGTTGATCGTGGCCATTGAAGTTTCTCATGCAAGCCATCTCAGGCAATCATGTTGAATCTTGATCTGCTGCTATGGGATTACCCATTATTAGTGATGGGTAATCAAAAAGGGCATTTTGATGCTGTAATAGTGCTTTCAATGCCCGGGAAGTGGTTGATTGACAGGGGATACTTGTGATGAAACTTGTTCTTGGTTTATGCTTTATAGTTTTATTTGGTGTGATCCATGGTGATTCAGAAGTTCTTCCTATCATTGCGAGGGTTTTTTGAGGTGTTTGTGGAAGATCCGATGGCACATGTTTGGCCCAAGATATTTTAACCATCAACATGGATATTGAAATTCATGTCTACATAAATATGTAAAATTATATAAATAGAGCCAAAATGAAAGAATAAAAGATAAAATAAAGGCTTTCAAATTCTCCGAGCACCATTTCGGTGCCTGTCTGTACAGCAAAACCTTTCAGATGGATTTACCTTGTCAAAGGTTTTCAAGCTTTCTGAGCACCACATCAGTGCATGTTTGCACAACAAAACCTTCAGGAAATGGATTTCCTTGTTACATAACTTTAAAATTGTCAACCGACTCTTTCCTTAATGGTAATCCTAAGCTGCTGACATCAGCCATAAGTCCCATAACATAAAAGCTGCTGATTTCATGCTTTCGTCTTATGATATGGCTCCTTTTATCTTATTTTATTTTATTTTTATTAATTTCTTTTTGTAGGCAACCTATGATTATGACAGAGAATGTGGTATCAGAACCAACAATTTCTACTGTGCTGAAAAATCGCTCAAAGTCTTCACCATCTTGTGGAGTTTCTGATAAACCAGACGGCCATCCTTTAAATTACTCCATAAAAGAAAACATTGTTCTTGATTAACTAGTTTTTTATCCAAGGATATGGCTAGTTCTATTGTATGAGATTAGGATCCTACAACTGAATGAATGGCACCATTCCAGTCTATGCACCTGCTTCACCAGAATGGTGGCATCTTTGTAACGGCACTGATAAGTGTTAAATACAAACTTGGTTATAGGAAAATATTAGAAATTGTGATCATTGGCTCTACCTTGCAAAAAAAAAAAAAAAGTTGCGTTTGCAGGGATTTTTTTTTTGGCAAGGCAAATGTAAGAGTAATTAAGTATGGCACTATGGGCTGGTTGGCAACTTTGCAAGATTTGTTTGATTGCAATAATTACTTGATTGGAAATGTTCAATTTTAAATATTTACTGTCTTTTGGGAACACAATTGGTGCTGAATGGTTCTGTTACTAATCATGTGTGTTTTGGTTTCAGGTTTCTGAGGAGTATAAGCTTGTTCCAGATACACTTTACCTCACGATATATTTCATCGATCGGTTTCTCTCGCAAAACTACATTGAAAGACAAAAGCTCCAGCTGCTTGGTGTTACCTGCATGCTAATTGCCTCGTAAGTTCTCTTTTTGTCCCAGATTTTGACGAGATCTTTAAGTTTGAATAAGCATCAAAGTTGTGGAATTGAACATTTTCATGGGACGTTTGTTAAAATCTGAGACCTTTTTCGAGTTACTTGTTCTATTGTTTGCATGAATGGTTATGATGAGAAGGTATTTTCTTTTGAAACATGGAGTGACTTTAGTGCATTGTAAATCCAATGCGAACTTGCTGCTTATTTTATGTTGTTTCTTCTTTTCATAGTTCTATTAAAGGAAAAGGATGCAGTGCATAAGATACATGGAAAAATGAATAAAGAAACAAGAAGCTCCCAAATCTTTACTTTTCTAGTAAAGTTAACTCACTTAAATACCGAAATCATATAATCCCATGCAAACTAGGAAGGTGTCACCATTAAGTTTGACCTAAATGAATTTGGTTAAATATCCATCTGGCTACATTCTGCTTACTTTATCAATTTCATCTGAAGTTGCCGAAACCTTCCTTTAATGGAACAGGTCTGAAGCCTCTCTATTTTCGTCATTTTAGACTGTTTTCGCAAAATGTTCTGGTTCCATTTCTTTTATACTTTTCTGATTAATATTAGCTTGTATTTTTTGTTCATTTTAATTAAAAGAGCCTCCCAATAAAATGGGTAACTTGAAAAATAAAAACTTGTTATATCCTCTTCATGGAAAGGAGGGTTTCTTTATTTTTATTGATTTTCTCTTTTATGCGTCTTTTCTGCAATGGAACACCAGAGCAGTTAGTTGAGCTACCATGTAATAGACAAACATGAAATACGTTTCTCATAGAACTTTTTTTTGTTATAGCATCATTTCCTTAGGATATTATGCTCAAGGTCTATTATCTTGTCTCCCTTCATCCTTATCCATAAGGATGATCATTGTAAACAAATGTGTCAGGCTGTTGGAGCTACCAAGATTTTTTTTTTTTTTTTTTTTTTCTGGTAACTTCAACCCTAGATAATCAGCAGGATGTGTGCATTTTAGAAATACAAGCATATTATTATCATGATGATAAAAAGATTGAATGCTTGTATTTGCAATCTATTTTCCTTCTAATTACTTTAAATTCCAAATCATGTTTGTGATGACTTGTAGGAAGTACGAAGAAATTTGTGCTCCTCGTGTGGAAGAATTCTGCTTGATCACGGACAATACCTATACAAAGGAAGAGGTATGCTCACTGCAGACTATTTGACCTTGGCTTGATTTTAGACACTCATATCCATATTTTATCCAAGAAACAACAATAGCCACAGTGACTGAAACAACAGATGACTATTTTGCCCCTTGAATTATTACTCATGCAATCTTGCAATAAGTGAAAATTTACTTTTGCAAGTCATATCTAGTAGTGCATACCCTTGCATGGATCCATACAACAGATTGGCTGCATTAAGTAATTTACCTAACAAACAGATATCTTTTATTTTAAGAACCAGTCATTGTACTAATTTTTTTTTTAAAATAAATTATAACTCCAGAACCCTAGTACAAATGTTCATGAGTGTTCGGTTGCCATGCAAAATAAACAACAATGGCTCATGTCATAAGCTGGTTGGATATTTCTGTGACCTGTGTCCAAAGCCTTTTTTTTTTTTTTTTTTTTGTATTGAACAGAACTGTTCACCTCACGTGTATGGATGCCTAGGATCCCCTGACCATGTCACTAAACTAACAGGTGCTTAAGATGGAGAGTCAAGTACTGAACTATTTGGGCTTCCAGCTATCAGCACCCACCACAAAAACGTTTCTCAGGTGAATCTATCATTTCCAGTCTCTAATATCTCCAATGATTTCTATCTTGCCATCTATCATTGGAAATTTCTAATACACCGCCCGGTTTTTGTTTTCAGGAGATTCCTTCGAGCAGCACAATCATCTTACGGGGTACAGTAGCGGGTGTCTTGAGTGCTGTCCTAAGTTTAGAGGGGGAAAAGAGTTCATATTGTAGTTCTGTTCATACTTTAAACTTCAAATCTCAGTGTTGGACAATGACTCCTTTCAGATTGAAACTGAGTTTACTAAGTTTCAATCTGTCCAGATTGGTCCAGAGCCTAAATGGGCTGCAAATAACTGAAACAAGCTGTATCAGGATGAAATCGATTTGGCTTATTCAAGACCGAAACTGAATCAACTTGGTTTTTTACGATATTTAAAACCATGGTTCTGTTTGTATAAATAAATACCAAGTCTTGACACATCAGAGTTAATACTTGCTGATGGCGTTCATTCTTTACATGTTGGTTCCATGATGTGGTGATCCAGAATGTCGATCTGATGGCCACCATTGGTTGGGGTATATGCCCCAAAAATCATCAAGATTAGAAGATCCTAACCATCTAATCATTTGCCACTTTTCCAGATTCTTGCTGTTTGTTTCCTTGACCACTATTGTAGTCTCTGCTCATTCAAGGGTCAGGATCTTTCAATCTGGAAAATTTTGAGAGGGCCCATCATCCACAATAGGTCCCATCTTATCAACGGTCCAGATCTTGGGACCATGGCTCCACCTGTATAGAGCTGATGGATCGAGTGAATCAGAGCAAAATTTATGTCCGACTCTCCTGATGCATCAAGATAGGACATTCCCCTCAACAAGGAGAAGTTCGCTAAATTGATTACTCCAACTTGCAGGTTCCCATGCTTGCATTGGAGTTCTTGGCCTGTTATCTGGCAGAACTGACACTGGTCGAGTACGAGTTCCTCAAGTTCCTTCCTTCTCTTATTGCCGCATCTGCTGTATTCCTCGCCAGATGGACACTCGATCAATCTGGTCACCCATGGGTGTGGATTCATTTCTGCCTTTTCTTTGCTTCTGATTGCTTTATTCTTACACCTCTTGAACATGGGTAATGGGTGTGTTAATATTTCTTGCAGAGTTTGACTCTGGAACATTATACACAGTATAAGGCAGTGGATCTGAAAGATACAGTTCTTGCTATGCAAGATTTGCATTTGAACTCCAAGGCTTCTCCTCACAATGCCATACACGAAAAGTATGGGCAACAGAAGGTATGTGATTCTATGATGTTGACTGGAACATGAGATAACTGCATTTGCTTTTATTTATAGTTTCTGCTTGGATCTTGTTAGATGCTTCATCTACTTAGATTTTGAGATCCTGTTATGTATGGTTCTTAGAATTTTCTCGAAGAGTAATTCTTACTAGTGCTTAAGAAAAAACTTTCTGCCAAGGCCACATGCACCTCCACACAGCAATGCGTGCTGAACTGACACTGTGGAACATCCAAGCCGTGCATCAGGTGGGCTCCACTGTGTGATGTGGCTCAGAAATAGGCTGTCTGCTCGTCGGGCAAGTCTCACATGTTTTTTGAATGTGGACATTTGGCAACTTTGTTGAACTCTGTGATCCTCCTGATGCATGCCTTGGATGTCTCACCCGTTTGTAATCTCTGAGAAGGTAGCCGAGTCGGACTCAGTTCCATCAAGACGTGTTGAACCCTTGAGAAACTCAGACAAGTAAGTGGGACTCCATTAAGTTGAAGAACTTGATCTTGGTACTTGAGAAGTTAAAAGAAAACAAACTACACAATCTTTTTGGGTGCCAAAAAATTAATCGCGTTCTTAACCGAGTCTTGAGTCGGCTTGGGTTCAGGATGGTTCTGGTTCCCGATTTAGTCCAGCATCAGCACAACAAACTCAAACAACTGCGTTATATTCACATGGTGTGTGTGTTGTTGCATTGGCAGTTCAAGTCTGTGGCGGCTTTGTCTTCTCCGAAACTGCCCGAAACGCTCTTCTGACAAATACAAAGCAGATTCCAACTGTTAACATATTGCTATCAGAATAATGAGTCGTCTCTTTTTCAGGCTTCCAGTAGTCTCTTGACGTGGAATGCCCATTATCTACTTCTAATATTCCATTGTTGTTTGTCCTATGGGTTCTGGTTCTTCCAGACCTTGTCCATGTAACGTGCTGTTTAAGAAAGATGAAGGCATGCGGGAGCTGATTAGCTTGAAATTAAATGCTAAATATCTAATCTATTTCAAGCTTTTCCAGTTCGTGATGTAAATTCATTGAACGGTGGTCGAGAGATAAATCATCGTCAGCTTGTAACGAGAGAATGTAACTGTTAAAAGGTAGTTAATGTACCCCAAGCATCATTCAGTTTCTAATGTCATCATTTTATTACAGTTTCATCTGGCAGCATTTTTCAAGCACTCATCTGCTCTAGGGAACATGAGACATGGGAAATCCATTTTCTTGTGTTTCTACATTGGTGAAATGACAGGACTAGTCATATGCTCTGGATCATAGTTCTAAAACTCAGTAGGCTAACTTGAAATGAGCATGACTTGGTTCAGACTCAGCAAGACTTCTTAGAGTCAACTGGAAAACTCAGTCTTCAAATATTGTCTAATTTTTACTATTTTTTACAAATCCAACTGTGAAAATTGATTTTAAATATTTATTGCACTCCAATTGCTTTTGATTTATATATTAAAATATCAAGTCGAGTCATCATAAGATTCTTTTGAGTCTCGGAGTCGACCCAATCTGACTGGACACTGAGTTGGGTTGAGTTTTTAGGTTTTTGAACTATGCTCTGGCTCCTTCATATGGCTTGTATCCAACCAAACACTCGCAATTTGCGGACAGGATGGGGTTCCAATGGGAGGATTGATGGATGGATCAGGGGTGTATCCAAATGGGCCCTTCAAGGTATTCAATAATTAATGATGGCTGTAATGGCCAGCCTTATGGTTGTGTGTGTGTGTCTATATATATGTGTCTATATATATATATATATATATATATATATATATATATATATATATATATATATATATGTGCAGTGGGCATTGTAAAGGCTATGCAAATGTTGGGCTGTGGACATAACAACTAATGGGCTGGGCTAGGACGTTCATGTCAAGGCTCCATGAGTCATAACTTGGATGTTGTTGCCAGTCTTTGAAGGGCTACACCCAACGTGGAGCTTGGTTGGGTTGGGTCGACTCAAAGACTCAGACAGTCTCTACTTGACTGGATTCTTTATAGTCAAGTTAATAATATTTATGGTACTAATAAATGTTTAAAATACCTAACTAGTTAAAATATATAAAATAGCTGAAGTGAATGCATATCTAGCGTGTGTGGTGCTGGTTAGACACGTCCTGTTTGAGGAAGGTCAGGGCCTTTGAGCCTACCCTTCTACTCTGCTGAAAAAGAAGTTCCAGGGGAGTGACCTGGTCAGAGTCATTGCGAGTCGCATTGAGTTGAGACATGCTAAATTCTTTTACCCCCCCACCACCAAAAAAAAAACAAAAAAAAAAAACAAAAAATAAGTCTGGTGGGTGATTTTCCTAATGACTTGGATCGAAAAGATCCATAGAGATGAGTTGACTCAGTTGAGTTTTTGACCTTCATTTCATGTGTACATATGTTTTCCCATTAAAAAAAAAAAGAGCGTCCAAGTCCAGGGAAATTTTCTGAAGGCTTGTTTGGGAGCATATAAATGAAATCCTTGATTTAAAATTTTAGATTTCAAAAATACTGTAAAGGAGCTTGGGTTTTGATTCTCGGTTTCTTGAAATTATTTTGTGGTATTTTTATGGGATAATGAATGGGATGAATTAAATGCTCTCAAATATTCTAAGCATGACATACTACGTAATATAGGATGATTATTGCAAGGCTCATTTGGGAGTATAGATTTGAAATCTTGGATTTAAAATTTTAGATTTTAGAAATTGACTGGGAGCTTGAATTTTGACTCAAGGATCTTTGGAATTATTTTTGGTATATTTATGGAATAATGAATGTGATGAACTAAATACTCTAAAATATTCTGAACATGACATACCATGTAACATGAGGTGATCGTTACACTAAGTTCATTGTAAGATAGGCTTGCTTGGGAATATAAAATCAAATCCTTGATTTAAAATTTTAGATTTCAGAAATTCTATTTGGGAGCCTAGATTTTGACTCTGGGTATCCTGGAATTATTTTCTAATAATTTCATGGGATGAATATTCATGATATGATATGTAACTTAAGATGATCATTCCAAGGATTGTTTGGGAGCATGGAATTGAAATCCTGGATTTAAAATTTTAGATTTCAAAAATTATATTTGGAAGTTCAGTTTTTGACTCGAGGATTTTTGAAATTAATTTTTGATATATTCATGGGATAATGAATATGATGAATTAAATGCTCTAAAATATTCTCAGCATGACATGCTATGTAACATAAGATGATTTTTGCATTAAATCCATTGTAAGATAGGCTTGCTCCCCCATCCAAAAAAAAAGAAAGAAAAAAGAAAAAGAGAATTCTAATCTTTTGGTAATCTATTAAAGCTGGCCTTCTAATGTCATAATTAAAACAAAATCTTATACATATTTTTTGAGTGGTTATCATTTTTTTCTATAGTGTGACCCACATTATGATTGCATAAGCTAAATTTATGTTGCAACCCATGATCATGGTACGAATGCATGTGAAAGTACCCAATGCTATGAATGAATGTAAATACCCTAAGGGTGTATTTGTTTATCTAATTATATCAACAAATGATTGGAAATGGGTAATGATTACTTTTCGCTTTACATTTTTGATGACATCAAATGATTTTGACTACAATGTAAATATGATAAATTTATAATATGACTCAATTTATGTACTGTAATTCTTATTTTAATAAACACCATTAAATATTAATGATGACTCATTTACTTTGCATTATGCAAGAAACGGGAAAAAACAAACATGTCTTAAGAGAGGAGGCAGTAGTTATGACCATTGGAGAAGACCTCAAAATCCTTAATTTTGCATGTACAACTCCCACTTAGAATTGAAAAAGAGTGAAAATTTTAGATTTTAAACCACCCTATAATTAAAATTTAGGATTTTTAGCCGTGCCAAACAACTCCACTTTCACAAATCATTGATTTCAATGTTAGACTGAATTGTGGAATATAAGATTGCCTAAGCATAAATTATTGAGCTGATATGAACTTAATCTTAATCACATACCTAAATGTAAAGATATTCCTCCGCTGGATGTCGATGTCAATGTTGTACTTGAATCTTCTTATGTTGGGCCTTGATCTTCCACAATTGACACCTTTATAAAAACCTCTTACTAGGACATGAATTTTCTGTATGTATGAGGGGATTAAAATCTGTATTTATAAAAAAGGGTCAGAAATTGTTCAACTCATCACAACTCTTCTTTCAAGAGTTTTTACATAGGATAGAATCTATATCTATCTGAAATACTGTGCATACGTGTCACAGTCTAAGCGCACCACCCCCTACATATATGAGTTGATCACAACTTAAGTGGGATTCACCAGTACGCTTAATTTGACTAATCCAACAATTAAATCTAAAGCAATGACCATGTGAGGCCCACCTAATGGAGATGTTACATTCTTCCACTCGCGCTATACTAATAATGATCAGTAAAAGAATATTTTTGTTAAAACATTTTATAAAATATATTTATTTGAAACTTCTTAATGAGTACTGGCTAGATTTTAAAATCACTATTGTTGGATGATATGAGCAACACTCAGAACTGGTTTATTTAGATTATTATTATTTAATTATGGTAGTCATCACAACATTTAATCATTTCAAAGTGGAACAAATCATGGTCAGGAGTATTAGCAATCCAACGACATATTTCCAAGACATTGAAGTGTACCATGGAGATCATACATCTAACGTGATCACACATGCCTACCCCCAAGTACATACTATTTCTGTTAGAAGCCCTATATGTTATTAATGAGACCCAAAGACTTCACTTGTTCAAAACAAATGTGTAGAGTAAAGGAAAAAAAAAAAAAACAAAATACAATTGAATCATCAAAATAAATAAAACTTCTAAATGTTTGTATATCAATTAAATTAGACTGAAACTTCCACTAATCTAGTACTTCATTGAGGTTGATAGAAGACATGCTTTATGATTAGTGTGATAGAGTGACCTTTAAAGAGTAGATACCTCGTTTTCTGCTTTGCGTGAATATGTACTCCACAATTCTATACCAAGGACTTGAAGCAATATCATTTGATGTGTGGCCTGAAGACAACTTACGTATTATGCTTCCACGGTAGATAAAGCCACACTATTTTACACTTTTTTTGATACAATTCAGTTATGAAAGTGTAGCCAGAAGTGGACTTACTACCATTAAGGTAGCCAATGAGGTTTATGCTTGTATATTCAATTGATTCTAATGATAAGATTCCCTATATATATGAGTAAGTCTTTGGTTCGTTTGTAAAAACTGCAACACTTTCTTTTTATACAAAATGACAAATATTTTAAAATTAATACCTCCACTTATTAAAGTCCCTTAGCAACTACTCTGTCTTTATATATTTCAATATTACCTGAGTTCCGTTTTATTTTCAATGCTCATTTGTTACTAATCAATTTAATCCTTTATAACATCAATAGCGATAGTTAGCACTTAGCACTCCCACTACTTTTAGTATCATTAATAAATCCAGAGTTCCTAACATTCATAATTAAGATGAAGTGTGAAGGATAATGGAATAATGAAAATTTGTAACATTTTTGGGTGTCTAACAATTAATCATCTTAGGCCACATTTTCTCTCTTACGAGTTTAAAGCTTGGCTTTTGTAGGATAATTTCATGGGACGCTGGTAACAGTAGCTACTGCAGTAGTCTGCAGGCTCTGAATAATATATATTTGTTTTATCCAAGCCGTCCATCTATTTTTTTGGATCATCATAGGGCATAAGCCCAAAATTGAGGGAGATCCAAATGCCAAGTGGACCACACCACAAGAAAACAGTGGCGATTGAATTCCTACCATTAAAAACTTCATTGGGCTCACTGTAATGTTTAATTATCATTTAATCTATTGATTACGTCACTCACACCCGGATGAAGAGAAAAAACAAATAGCAGCTTAATTCAAAACTTTTATTGGCCCTAATAAGTTTTTAATGGTGATTGCTCAATCACCATTCTTTCCTATGGCTTGGTCCATGTGAGATTTGGATTTACCTAATTTTTGGGCTAAAGCCATGAAATATTAAGGAAAAATGGATGGATGGCTTGGATAGGACACATACATCATGATGGCCCATGTAACGTTGATCTCCTGTAAACCGTTCGTACAATTCGGAGCTCAAGGAGCGTCAGCGCTCGTCTTCGCACGACACGTACCCACATCAGCTAGATTGGTGGTGCGTGGTACACCAGCCAATCCGCTTCCTGTCTAGTTGCCTACTGGCACGTTTTAAACGGCGGCGATTTTTCTTTTTCAAAGGTGGGCCCAACCGCATTCACGTGATAATCGTTAAAGCTGTCTCTTTCCAAAGTTCTGGGTCCAGCTCATAGCCTTTGTCAGCTCGAAATATATGAGTGGTCAGTCTTTTAAACGTGGGAAAATGATTGCGGTAGAGTCTTCACTACTGAAACTCCTATGATCCGGACCGTCTTCCAATTATTTTTTTGATTATTGGGTCAGTTTGGTTTCCTGCTCTAATACGTCCACTATATGGACGACTAGATGGACGGTCCTGATCTACGTCAACCTCTCTAATACGTCCACTATATGGACGACTAGATGGACGGTCCTGATCTACATCAACCTTTAGCATGCGTGCAATAGAAGGTAGGTTGCACGGGAGTTTCTGTAGATGCGACACCACTGAATCAGAATAATAATAGAGAAATTTCCAACTGTACGACCATATATGGCCCACCCACCTTTTGAAGCCCACTGCTTTTTAAGCTTCCAAAAATAAGTCTCTTCTGTACGGACGCCTGTGTACATGACGAAAATGCCCTTCCTCTAAAAATATGACTGCATGTACTCCCTTACACGCAAATACACGTCCGAACTCTCCCCGCCATCCCTAATCCCTATTTTCACCCATTTTCTCCGTGAAATCTCCGTAGAATCTCCATCCGACCATCACATTACATCTTCTATCATCCATTACTCAAGGTGAACGGTTTTCTTTTTCTAAGAGGACGTAGATTCATTGATAAATTTGAGATATTGAAGACTTGTCTCCAAAGAACGTGTTTCACACCAAGGTACTCTTATTATTATTCTCAAACAGGATTTTACTGATAAGGCAGTGGCACGAGGTAAGGACATTTAAATTTTTAACAATTTATCTAGAAATTAGTGGTCAATTTCATGCATTGCTAAGTAAATTTCACGTGTCAATTTCATGCGTTGCTAAATTTTCAGGCTCGTGCCCTAAATTTTCGGGGTCAATTTTACTTTAGACATGTTTGATTTTCTCGGTTAAATGTAAATACAGTGGAAATGGACAATAATTATTTCCTTGGGTAATTAACTTCAAGGAGACTGCCAAATGTAAGTGGGGCCCACCATGATGTAGGTGGATTATCCACACTGTCCATCCATCATGACAACTGAATTTAGGCCACGAAGCAAAAAATGAGGCAGATTCAAAGTTCAAGTGGACCACACCACAGTTAAAATGTAATTAAACACTTACCGTTAAAAACTTCTTAGAGCCACTGTTTACTTTGGTGTGGGCCACTTGAACGTTGGATTTTTCTGATTTTTCAGCTCATGCCTCAAAATGTTATGGTAAAACGGATGGACGATGCAGATACGTCATATACATGACGGTATGACCTACAAAAATTTATGCCAGTAACTTTGAACCCGTTTTTCAAAGCAGGAATACGCTGCTATTTTCAAACAGGTGAAATTGTAATAATTGGCTGTTTACGGATATTTATATTCTCTTTGGAAAATCAAACAAGCCCTTAGTTCCCAGTCAATTTACTGAATTGATCGGTCAACTTCATGCACTACTTGGTCAAGTTCATGCATTTTACCTTCAAATTGTAGTGCATTTTTATAATACGACTGTCAAATTTGTATTGCCTTTTTTGTAATATGACTGTGAAGGTTATATATTGAATACATTTGTTGCTTTCTTTGAAATTAGAAATTTCATACCAATACGATTCAAATTTCACGGTCAATAAGACATTCATTTCAAGGTCAATTTTATGCACTTCATGGTCAATTCGCTTCACTTCACGGTCAATTCCATGCATTTCACGGTTAATTCCATCCGAGTCCCCTTTACTTCACGGTCAATTCCATGCATTTCATGCTCAATTCCCTTCACTTCATGGTCAATTCCATGCATTTCACGCTCAATTCCCTTCACTTCATAGTCATTTCTATTCATTTTACGATTAATTCCACCGATTCCCCTTCACTTCACGGTCAATTCAATGCATTTAACGGTCAATTCCATGCATTTCATGGTCAAATGAATGCATTTCACAGTCAATTCCCTTTAGTTCACGGTCAACACAATGCATTTCACGGTCAATTCCATGCATTTAATGGTTAATTCCATGGATTCCCCTTTACTTCACGGTCAATTTCATGCATTTCATGATCAATTCCCTTCACTTCACGGTCAATTCCATGCATTTCACAGTCAATTCCCTTCACTTCACTTAGAAAATTTGACCGATAAGTCGGTTACATTCGATCTAGTACAATGCTGTATTTCCTACTACTTAGTAAAATCCACCTTATACATGTGAATACTAAACAAGTTATATTATTTTGTTTGTTTTCAGAAAATGTCTTCGATAATGATCTTATGCTCATATGGTGGGGAGTTAGTAAGTGAAAACAATCGATACATGTACAAGGGTGGATACTCCAAAACTATTGTTGTGGGTGTTGATACCACATATGATGAGCTTTTATAAAAAATGTACAAGATTGCGAAGTGTAAACCTGAGGATTATGATATTAGGTTGAAAGCATTGTTTCCCTGCATAAATGAATCGGTTTCTCCGATTGTAATTGAAGACGATGAAGATATGAGAATGTTGTTGGTAGCACAGTTGAAGCATTCAGATCAGTACATCCCTTTGTTCATCGAGACAATGGAGCGCGTTAACGAGGCAATACCCTAAGACCTAGTGGCTTTCAGTGGTTTCGAACATGACGCCCCAATAGTAGGAAGTTTGGGTGAGGAAGATATCTTAAAAGTTGAAGTAAAGGCATCAACTTCACATATTCCTCTAAGCAACACCCCAGTACCCAAGCTGGCTCAGACATCAAACTTCATAACAAGTCAAGTGAGGGCGTCGGTTGACATGAATCTCATAAGTGAATATACGATATCGCCTTCATTTACAAGAGTAGATTTGGCATCAACATCTAACGCCATCAATGTAAGTGGAAGCGACATTCCATTACCCGAGCAGGCTTGGACATCTGACTTCACCACCGGCCTTCCCATTGTGCCTTTCGAGGATGCTGACCTGTCATTGTATTCGCATTTAGTTGATGACGTGATTGATATAACCATTAAGCAAACGTTTAAGGACAAGAGCCGGTGTAAGTACGTGTTGAGCCAATTTACAATTCGCAACAACTTTCAATACAAGGTCTTGTATTCCACATCCAAAAAATTCATCGTGAAATGTATGGAAGATAAGTGTGATTGGAGGGTATACGCATCTAGGGTAAATGATGCGGGAATTTTCAAGATTAAGACTTACACGTCCACACATACATGTGGAATGTCTTACATAAAGAGTGATCATCGACAAGCAAGCAGTAAGCTAGCCAGTGAGCTGGTTGTCAATCGTATTGAGCAACGGTTGGGATTAAGGCTGAAGGACATTAAATTGGCAATGCAAGAAAAGTATAACATTCTTATTAGCTATAAGAAGGCATGGTGCGTAAAAGAAATTGCAATCAATCGTGTAACAGGGTCCTATGAAGACTCTTACAAAGAACTCCCGATGTACTTGTATGAGTTGAGGATGACGAACTCGGGGACACTGATCGCCTTACTTGCGGATCAACAAACTGGGAGGTTCGAGAGATGTTTTGTTGTTCTCGGACAGTGCGTCAGAAGTTTTTGAACATGTCTGCGAAGGGTCTTGGCCGTTGATGGGACGCATCTAAAAGGTAAGTACAAGGGTGTTTTGTTTGTCGCTACAGCTTTGGATGGCGACAATCATATCTTTCCAGTCGTGTTTGGTATCGGAGAATCGGAGAACAGCAACAGTTGAAACTGGTTTCTTACCTACCTCAGTCATTCGTTAAGCGATCTACTTGGTCTTGTGATCATATCAGATCGACATAAAGGTCTAATGAAAGAAGTTTTCCAGATCTTCCAAGCAGCAATCCATGGCTACTGCGCCTACCATATATACCGAAACTTGGTGGACACGTTCAAAGACAAGTCATTAGAAATATACTACTGGCAAGCTGTAAAGACTTGTAGGAGGGCTGAGTTCGAAAAGCTAATGTATGATATCGAACTTGCCAATCCCCCGGTACATGCATGGTTGAGGGAAATAGGATATGAAAAGTGAGCATCATCGTACTTCCTAAGAAAAAGATTCAATTTAGTCACTACAAACATAACTGAGTGTGTTAATGCTCCATTCAAAGAAGCGCGGGAATATTCCATGACTATGCTGATAGAGACGATCAAATTGAAAATTCAAGAGATGTTCTATAAGCGAAGAGAATTAACATCATCATTCGTTGGACCGTTGACGCCGTGGGCCGAGAAACAATTAAAGGATCTCATACCGAGGGCACGAGATGTCCGTTGTCATGCAATTTCTTGGGATGAATACTATATTATAGGAGAGTACAATGATACAGTCAAGCTCAATGAGCTTTCATGTACACGCTGCGAGTTTGAAGTACTAGGATTGCCTTGTTTTCATGTTCTTTCAACATGTATAAATTACAACCTTCCTCATTATTCATACTGCTCCCCGTTATACACGGCTCGAAATTACCAGATCACATATGAAGATTCCGTGTACCCAGTACGAGACGAGCCAATGGGAAATTTCATTAGCATTCAAGGAACTATGTGCGAGTATGATGCCACCGCTACAGAGGAGGGTAGCTGGAAGACTGAAGAAGGCACAAATCCTTTCCCATTGAGAGGAGCGAGCAACCAAAAAATGTGGACGTTGCAAACAAACGAGCCATAATTGTCGGAGTTGCAAATCTCTAATACATCCGGAATAATGTAATTTATTGTGCATTTTTTGTAATACGACTGTGAATGTTATACATTTGTTGTAATAGGACTATAAATGTTATACTTTTTTTTAAAAAAAACGACTGTGATGAATGTTATACATTTTTTGGTATATGACTGTGAATGTAATACATATGATACGACTGTGAACAAATCAAATGCTACAGAATCAAACTAAAATGGTGCCCGTGTGACCAAATCAAGATGCAAATTTTATACAATGGAAAAATCAAGCATTTTCCCTTTAAACACACTTTAAATGACTTGGTCTTTGGTCCCATACAGGTACAAATGATAGTTTGATGTGACCAACAAGGTAAGCACAAATTGAGTGGATCTGAAAGCATAAACTGAATTGCTACCCAATCACGGTCATTTCCATGTATTTCATGGTCATTCCCAGCAATTTTGTGTTCATTCACGGTCATTTCCATGCATTTCACGGTCATTCCAAACAATTCCGTGTTGATTCACGGTCATTTTCACACATTTCATGGTCAATTCCCTTCACTTCACGGTCATTTACATGCATTTCACGGTCAATTTGCTTCAATTCATGATCATTTTCATGCATTTCACGGTCATCTTAACCAATTCCGTGTTGATTCACGGTCATTTCGAGGCATTTCACGGTCAATTCCCTTCACTTCGCGGCCATTTGCATGCATTTCGAGGTCAATTCGCTTCAATTCATGATCATTTCCATACATTTCACGGTCATCCCAACCAATTCCATGTTGATTCACGGTCATTTCGAGGCATTTCACAGTCAAACACCTTCACTTCACGGTCATTTGCATGCATTTCGCAGTCAATTCGCTTCAAACCATGATCATTCCCATGCATTTCACGGTCGTCCGAAACAATTCCGTGTTGATTCACGGTCATTTCGAGGCATTTCATAGTCAAACTCCTTCACTTCACGGCCATTTGCATGCATTTGACGGTCAATTCGCTTTAATTCATGATCAAGAGAAATTTCCAACTATACGACCAGTATATGGCCCATTTCCGAGACGAAGCCCACCCCATTTTACTTTCCAAGAATACTCCCCAGGTGTACAGACGCCTTTCCAAATGTCAAAAATGCCCTTACTTTTTCCTTCAAGCGGATCGACTGCTGTTCGAAGACAAGCGCTGACGCTTCTTGAACTCCGAGTTATATGAACGGTTCAAAAGAGATCAACGTTACATGGGCTCCACAGTTATGTATTTATTATATCCACAACGTTCATCCATATTTCGAGATCATTTCTGAGCATTATCACAAAAAAAAAATCATATCCAAAGATTAATTGGACCACACCACAAAGAGTAGCAGAAAATTGATTTTCATTGTTGAAACTTTTGTAGGGCCCAACATAACATTTATTTTCAATCCAATCTATTCATGAGGTCACAAAAAACTAGATGAATAGGAAAAACAAATTTCCTAATGATCCAAAACTTCCCTGTCCCTTGAAAGGATTTCAACGGTAGAAGTTCAAAGCAGAATGACAAAGTCATTTGCTATGGTCAGACATCTAGCTACGGATAATAACCGTAGCCATAGATAGAAAAATCTGTAGCAATAAGGTACATCCGGGGTGGGCGCGCCGAACTAGCGGCCCTCTCGCGCCACTCTTTGGACTGTCCGGCGTGGCCACGACGATCTGGCACGCCCCCACCCATAGTGTGGTTGCTATGGCTACGGATAATAACCGTAGCTATAATCCGTAGCAATAGGTTTTTTTTTGTGTTTTTTTTTTTTATATTTTTTTTTTAGTTTTTTTTTTTTTTTTTTTTTGTACATGGAGAACTACATTCTACCTATAATTTTCTCTAACACATATTTATATAAATATGTATATATAAGCATATAAATTTTTTTTCTCTTTTTTTCTATTTATTTCTTTATTCATTTAACAAGAATATCTTTTAAACTAAAATTAGTTACTTGATGTACCCTATATGATTTTGGGGTAGGAGAAGCTATTTTAACCAACCAATCTAGTTATTTTTCAAGATTTCATCAGCTCGATGATTGAAAATCCATTTCATTCACTTAGTGGTCAATTTCGTTCATTTCATTTGCATGCATTTCACGGTCATTTTACTTCAATTCATGATCACTTCTATGCATTTCACGGTCATCCGAAACATTTTTGTGTTGATTCACGGTCATTTCGAGGCATTTGAGGTCAATTTTCTTCACTTCACGGTCATTTACATGCATTTTGTGGTCAATGCGCTTCAAACCATGATCATTCCCATGCATTTCACGGTCGTTCGAAACAATTCCCTGTTGATTCACGGTCATTTCGAGGCATTTCACAGTCAAACTCCTTCATTTCACGGTCATTTACATTCATTTCGCGGTAATTCGCTTCAAACCATGATCATTCCCATGCATTTCACGGTCGTTCGAAACAATTTCGTGTTGATTCACGGTCATTTCGAGGCATTTCACAGTCAAACTCCTTCACTTCACGGTCATTTGCATGCATTTTGCGGTCAATTCGCTTCAAATCATGATCATTCCCATGCATTTCACGGTCGTCCGAAACAATTCCATGTTGATTCACGGTCATTTTGAGGCATTTCTCGATATGTTGCCTGTGTCGACTGAGTGCCATCGAATACAAACTGTCGAGTATAACAATTTCTCGTTCTCGAGGGTGGATGACCATTAGGTACCAATGAGTGTTGGCATGGTTGATTGGTACGTATACCTGTCCATGTCTCACAAGATAAGATATCATTATAGACATCATAGAAATGGGTACACATAGCGTTAATAACTTATACCGATACCAATACCTGTTCATACTGCCACATGGCCTTCTACCCTTCACGATGTTTAACAATACCATATACCGTGAGTTTCTCCACTTCAACAGGTGAACGCACATCGTCACCTCCAATGTCCCGATACATTCTCAATGCTGATATGAAAATGTCGATACATGAGTATTACAAACAACAGACCGAATTAGAACATATATCATATAATGAAATAACATAATAACCATGTCCAATTCATACAGTTACCAAGAAAAATATGGGGTAGAACTTGCAGTCCTGCGTATATATAGTAGGAAATGAACTGTGCCTTCTCCCCAGGAAATCAACGTACTTGTCAATAGCCTAATTAATAAATATGACGAATTAAGCTCTAGTTTAATATAATTGTTGAATAACCATAGATATATGTGTGTGAATTACTTACAACGCTATCAACCATGCATTTTTCTCCCATATGGTCCTTAATCGACCAAATTCTGCCGTTTCTTTGTTTACGTTAGTCCAACTATCCAATTCATGCAGTTCCTCCTCCGATATTACCCTAAATGAATCAATCTTGGCCTGGAAGGGTATGAGAAAAGTACACAATTCTTTTGGATTCTCAGTGTTGGCGGCCTTGCTTGAAATTGTTTGAATGACGGAGATGGAAGTGAATGGAAAACGCTTGTATACAGATGACTTCAACACCCTCTTAGTTCTCGTCTTATATACTGCAATAAAAGGCAATGATTTCTCACATATATTAACGTCTAAGGCATTCGAGGTTCAACATCCATCTCTTTGTTCCCCTGATCCATACATCCCAATTCCTTATCCTCCTTCTCAGGCACTTCTTTCTCTTTCTCTATTTCCTTCTCCTTCAAAAACTGCATCTTCTTTAAAAGAAACGCCTCCATTTGCTTCTTCAACTCCATCTTACCCTCCTCCAACTCTTCTTTCTCCTTCTTCAATACCTCATTTTTGATCCTCAGTTCTTCCTTCTCCCTCATTAACATTTTCCTCTCCATCTTCAAAATTGCCCTCTCATTCAACTCTTCCTTCTGTAACCTCAAGGCTTCTATCACTTTTAGCATTAGTTCTACCTCCATGCGTACTGCTTCTCTCTCCTTCTCTATCGATTCTTCTCTCTCTTTTAGCGTTCATTCCTGCCGCTTCAACTCTTCCCTATCTCTCTCCAATTGAATCCTCTCTGCCTCCACCTCCTCCCTATCCTCCCTCGACTCCGCAGTCAGATGCAATTTCGCTCCCTCTTCCTCTCCCCCTTCTTCTCCCTATCCATCATCACCACTCTCTTCCTCTCCCCCTTCTTCTCCCTCTCCCTGTCCCGATCTCCATTCCATATCTTCATCATCTTCATCTTTAGTGTCCTACAAAATGAAGCAATGTATGTATCAGTTATATAACATGTTAAAGTAAATATAATATATCAAAACATAAAAGAATACTTTTCTGACATCTTACGTCAAATCTATATTGGACCAAACGAACAGCTTCCGTCTCTAACTCCTCAATGGTAGGCTCTAATATAAGAACTATCTCAATTTGCAAGAGAACATCTTCATTTTCAAATACAGAAACATATATATATATATATATATATATATATATATATATATATATATATATATATATATATATATATATATACACACACACACACGCACACACACACATAGTTTAATAAATGATCACTTAGCTTCATAGAAATTGACTTACATCTTCACTCTCTAGTATTTGATGAATCTTCTTATACCTACAACCTTTCCATCCTCGATATTATGTGAATCTTGAAATTTGAGAGGGAACGTATGAAATGATATATTATCGGAGAGCTGGTACTCTCTCAAGGGCCCATATCTGTTACAATGAAATGACAAGATGATGTTAAATACATATAGTTTCGTATAAACTATAAATTAAAATAGACAAGGACAAAATCCTTACTTGTAGAGGAAATATGCAACCGGTGACATTATAATGAAGCCCATGTGATGCCATCAAGGTATTATCGATCCCTTCAGTCATCGTCTGGAAGGCCACACTACCCCAAGGGTAGATATTAAAGTCTTCTAACGAGTCAATAAGGTTGATAAATTTTGTACAACACATAACATTCGTGTCAATTTCCCTAACAAACCACTTTACACATAATATTAAGGCTACCTTCACGACATCTTCATGCTTATTGCTATCAACTATCTTATTGAACACCTCCTGTACATGTTTCTTTAGGATAAGATTTTCATTGAAGTATTTTTTTCTTATTGACTTCTTCAAACGAGGGATATTAGGTATGGAGAGGTCACCAGTCTTCAACCCTGTTATTAAGGTGAAGTCCATCTCAGAAAACTTTACACGGTTTCCATGTATCACGAATATAAGATTGCATATATATCTCTCAATAAGTGAGTGAAAAATTACTCCTATAAGCTTAAATGATGAAATGTCTAATAAAAATGAGAATGGGGTCCGCCTAATTATATTTATTCTACTGTCATTCTTCTCCAACCCACTCTTGACGCTATCAAACCACCATGTCAAAGAACATCTGCATGACAGGGTGGGGGCCGAATTGCCAAATCTTTTATGCAAGGGTTTGTTATCTGCAAGGAAGAATGAAAAATTATATCAACAACCATGAAGTGAAGGGAAATAAGAAATGCATAAAATTGACCATGAAGTGAACGGAATTGTCCTTGAAATGAGTGGAATTTACCATGACGTGAAGGGGATTGTCTGTGAAATGCATGGAATTGACCGTCAATTGAAGGGAATTGTCCTACAATGCATAGAATTGACTGTGACATGAGGGGGATTGTCCGTGAAATGCATGGAATTGAGCATGAAGTGAAGGGAAATGAGTGTGAAATGCATGGAATTGACCGTAAAGTGAAGAGAATTGTCCGTGAAATGAGTGAAATTTACCGTAACGTGAAGGAGATTGTTTGTGAAATGCATGTAATTGACCGTCAATTGAAGGGAATTGTCCTGCAATGCATAAAATTAACTGTGACATGAGGAGGATTGTCCATGAAATTGACTGTGAAGTGAAGGGGAGTCGCCGGAAATGACCGTGAAATGCATGGAATTGACCGTGAAATAAAGGGGAGTCGCCGGAAATGACCGTGAAATGCATGGAAGTGAAGGGGATTAACGGCAAAATGCATGGAATTAACCATGAAGTGAAGGGAATTGACCGTGAAATGAATGGAAATGACCGTGAACTGAAGGGAATTGACCATGAAGTTAGTTATATGTTTCTTGCAGTTGTGAGTCGAATTTCAGTTAGCGCTCAGTCAATTCCATTCACTTTGTAGTCATTTTAAGTCAGTTTACGGTCATTTTAATTCAGTTCACGATCATTTTATGTCAGTTCGCAGTCCTCATCAATAACTCAGTAGGTCCTCGGTCTATTAACTCAGTCGGTGCTCGTCGGTCTTTGTTTAGTTTCACATCTCATTTTGTTCTTTGTTTCAAAAACCCTCATTGTGGGTCATTTGCACATTAACTTTTGTCCATCTATTAGGACATACCATACCATTCATTGTTTAAAATAAAATATGGTTGTATACGAGTCAAGCTAGCTCAAACAGCTCGCTCGAGACATCTAGAGTCAGCTGGGATTGACTCGGCTTGAAAGGCCAACTCGAGACTAGTAAAGTTGAGTTCAAGACAAGTTCGACCATGGTGTATTGCCAATCGAGATGACTCGAACTTGACTTGACTCAGCATGGATGAGTCAAGCAGAGCTTGTCCCACCTCAACTCAACTCTAACTCGACTTGACTCAGCATGGACGAGTCAAGCCGAGCTTGGCCCATGTCAACTCGACTTGACTCAGCATGGATGAGTCAAGCCGAGCTTGGGCCACCTCGGATCGGCTCGATGTACGATACTGAAATGGATTGTGGACCGTGCATATAGTATAATATAAAGTGGGGTCCATAAAAAGGGAGGAATTTGAATATACCGGCCGTTCGAAGCTTCTTTATGGGGGGACCATTTTCCTGGGGACCATTTTTGTCCTTTCTTCAGTTCACAAAAGTCGAAAATGACGTGCGTGGGGTTTGTATTCTCGACCGGACAAAGGGGAAATAAAAAATGACGAGCGTGGGGTCTGTACTGGAAGGTGGACAGTCACAGAGAGGGAGAAGTAATTGGAGAATCAGATCCGGTCGGATAGGATGAAGGAGCAGGGAGAGGAGATGAGAAAAAATCAGATTTTCGGTGGAGATAGGGCTGGTAGCATTCGAAGGGCCGTCTGTTGTAGGGCAGGGGCATTTCGTAATGTGCAAGGCCGTCTGTACACCCCGGGAGTATTTGTGGAAACTAAAAAAAAATGGGCTTAAAAAGGTTGTGTGCCATATACTAGACGTACAGTTGGAAATTTCTCATAATAATACGTCGCGCTGTTAACCGTCTGAGGAGGGAGAGCGATTAGATGCGGCCCTGACCGTGGGCCCACATAACATTGAGGTATGTGTTGTACATCCACGCCATCCATCCACCTTTTCAGATCAATTTAGATCATGGTTCAAAAATTAAAGGAGTTAAAAATCTCAGGTGGACCACACTCTAGGAAAAAGTTACGGTTAAACGCTAGCCATTAAAAACTTCCCGGGGCCTACGTTAATCCCCATCAAAATGTTTGTTTTCCATCCAACCTGTAGATAAAGTCACACAGACATGGAGGGGAAAAAAAAACAATTTCAGTTTTATCTAAAACTTTTGTCGCCCACACGGAATTTTTAATGGTCAATCATCAACTTTTTCCTTTGGTGTGATCCAACTGCTTTTTGGATCTACTGTACGTTTTGGATTCACGCCCTAAGATGAGCTGATAAAACGGATGGACGGCGTGGATTTACAATAAATACATCAAGGTGGGCCCTACCTTCAGGGACGCACCATGATGGGGGTGGCCGGGGATTCACCTAATCCGCTCCCGGGTGGACCCAGCATATTAATTTATTCTACTGATATTTTCGGTCTAGCAAGCTTCCGTTAATTTGGGCCGTTCTTTTTGATTTTTGATTTTTTATTCTATAATTTTTGGAAGACATGCTGACTGAATTTAGACCGTTCAGCTGATGGGTCACATCCTGACTGAATTTCACGGAAAGCATCCTGCTGCTTGCTCGCTTAGACTTTGCCAGTAGACTCATGGCTTACGAAAGCCACATGGCACGCATCCGAGTTCCATGACGCTCATCAAATGAGACGTATACGTCCAAAAAAATCAGATGGTGAGAAGTTCCAATTGTCCACATTTCAATATACATTCGCGGCGCACCATATGAATTGCCTGGCCTGATTTTTTCAGCTCCACGGCATCCATACGGTGGGGCATGCTTTATGATTGGGTTGGATGTTGCACATTTTCGTCATGCGTGATTAGTGCGGTACATAAATTGTGCCTTTGCTTGAAAAAAGAAGTAAGTAGAAATGTAATGATTATAAATTAATTTATTATTATTTTCTCGCCCCTAATTAATGTGACTATATTTAAATAAATATTATAAAATAATAATGATGATCCACTTATATTATTTTATGATAGAATTTGAAAAAAGATATTAGTCCATTTAAATTATTCAACTTACCTGACTCAAGAAAACAGGATATGGACATGGATGCTCACCTGAATTTAAAAAATAAAAATAAAAATTCCAATTGCCTCACTTCTAACTGTGTAGGATACTAATAATATTACCGTATCTGCATCTGCTTATCTAATTATCCAAGAGCATTTCATAAAGTATTTTATTAATAATATTTTTAACGAAAATATGAATATTAATATTGTTGTTAAGTCGATGTCTTCAATCTTGGAGTCCGAGATCCTCAATCAGTTAAGGGACTGGCTCGACTAGTCGAAGGTTCATTTGACTGGTCAAAGCAGTCGATGGTTACATAGATGGTGCGCGGTTTGTGCGCGGACTGCGTAAATTTGAGGCGGTTTATAGGGAGGTGCATAAATGAGGTTTTCCCATCTATAAATAGGAGTCCCTATGGTCATTCTCATGTATTCTATGGCTTCTTAAAGGTATTCTAAGGGTTTCTAAAATGGTTCTACGGTTATCAAAGGGTGTAGTAAGCATAAGGTTCGAGGTTGTTCGAATCGGGTAAGTCTTTTTCTCTTTGTAATTTCTATTTTCATAGTGAACATCTGCTGCTTTGTTGCCATGATTTTTTTCTGAAAAGGTTTTCAACATTAAATCTTTGTGTTCTCTTGTGATTGCTATCCTAAATCCATATCTGTGTAATTCCGTAGACCAAAACCTAACAAGTGGTATCAGGGCTATTGTTGGGGCATAGATCTGAATCTGCAGGATTAACAATAATGTGAAGTACTAGGTATGATATTAAAAAGTACTTAGGCAAAAATAACTTTGAGTTATGGAAAATCAAGATGGTCAGTTCCTTAACCAAGCAAGGCGATGATGGTACTCTTGAGACGAAAAATTCTACCATGACTGATGATGATTGGAATACACTTGATAAGAAAGCCTTATCCTCAATCCGTTTATGTCTCACAGATGAGGTTCTCTATAATGTTTTGAGGGAGAAAACTGCGGCTAGTTTATGGGAGAAGTTAGAAGATATCTATGCAAAAAAAATCCTCTAAAAATTGCCTATACTTAAAGCGACAGTGGTATAACTTCATGTTGGCAGAGGGTGGAGATCTGGAGGCTCACATCAGTAACTTTAATAAATTAGTTTGCAAATGACTAGATATGGAGGAAGTGATCAAAGATGAAGAACAAGCATGTATATTATTGAATTCTCTTCCTGTATTGTATAAGTCATTCAAGGACACAATGTGAACCATAAATAAAACCTTGAGTGTCAACACTGTTATCTCAGCCTTTCAAGGGACGGCAACGAGAAAGCTAATCGATGACACAGGGACATCTTCCGATGCACCGCTTACGAGTGGCATGAATTCTAAGCGAGATATAAGATCTTCAAGACCTAGATCCAAATCCAAGGACAAGGGCAAAGGAAAACTAAAGTAATGAAACTATGGGATGTCTGAACACATGAAGAAGGATTGTACCAATCCTAAAGCGAAGAACGAAAATTCAGCGGCTTCTTCCAATAAGGCCAATATTGTCACATTTGATGAAAAGACAAGTGGTAGTGATGTACTGTCTGTGTCCATGATCAAACACTTGCACGATAATCATGGAGATGGGTGGATCTTTGACACAAGAGTGTCATATCACATGACTCCTCATCGGAGTTGGTTCGCCAGTTGCAGAGTGCGATGATGAACAAGTTTTTATGGGCAATGACAATGCCTGTAATATTGTGGCTATTGGTACGGTGAGCATCAAAATGTTTAATGGGATGAAGTGTACCTTGGCTAACGTAAGGCACGTTTCTGATATGAAAAAAATCTGATTTCTCTTGGTGCACTCGAGGTTATAGGGTGCAAGTTCACTAGTATTGATGGTGTCCTTAAAGTTTCAAAAGGGGCAATCGTGGTTATGAGAACGCAAAGGCATAATAACCTTTACAGGTTGATCCAGAGCACTTCAGCAGGTAGAGCGGTGACAGCTATTGCAGATTCCACATTTCTACATATGTGGCATGCTCGTCTGGGCCACATGAGCGAGAGGGGCATGAAGGTACTTTCTGATCGATGTTTAATTTTAACTTTTAAGAATTCTGATTTAGATATATGCGAACATTGTATATAATTTAGATTATCTTTTAAAACTGGAAACATGTATGTAAGGGAGTGCTTGATTATGTTTACTTTCACATATGGGGGATATCGCCAGAGATTTCCGTTTGAGGGTCGTTATGGTTTATTTCATTCATTGACGACTACTCCAGGAAAGTTTGAGTTTATTTCATGAAATGTAAATACGAAGTTTTCACCATATGCAAACAATGAAATGCAATGGTCGAAAAACAATCAGGGCGAAAAATAAAGGTTTTAAGGACTGAGAATGGTGGAGAATTTACTTCTACTGAATTTAATGAATATTGTAAAGATAAAGGGAACATTAGGCACAACATAGTGCGCCACACGATCGGACTCTCTTAGAGAGGGCTTAATGCATGTTAAGCAATGCTTTGTTGGTCAAAGACTTATGGACTGAGGCTGTTAACACAGCTTACTATTTGATGAACCGATCTTCTTCTACGACAATTGAATGTAAAATTTCAGAGGAAATATGGAGTGGTCATAAGATAGACTACTCAGATTTGCACATATTTGGTTGTGAAGCTTACTCTTATGTACTATCAGTTGAGAGAGATAAGTTATACCATAGAGCTAAAAAAATATATTTTTGTTGGATATGGCATTGGTGTGAAAGGTTATCATAGGCTTTGAGACAGGAAGAGGGTTCTCTGTATATATATTAATTGAGACAGGAAGATGAGTAGACTTTGGTTATCATAGGCAGAATACCTTAAAAATGTGTTGATTAAATGTGGGATGGACTAGGTAAAGTCAGTGAACTTTCTCCATGCGGCTCACTTCAAACTTTCCTTAGAACAATGTCCTAAATCAAATGAGGAAAAACAGGTTATGTCTTATGTGCATTATTCGAATGTAGTTGACAGTTTAATATATGTCATGGTCTGTACGAGACTAGATATTTCATAGGCAGTCGGTATTGTGAGCAAATACATGTCAAACTCCGGCAAACGACATTGGGAAGTGGTGAAATGACTACTTCGATACATTCGAGGTACAAAAGACTATGTCTTAACTTTTGAAAAGACATGGGTAAAGTTAGTAGGATATGTGAATTTAGAATACGTAGGTAGTATGAATTTCAGAAAGTCTACTTTAGGATACTCGTTTGTACTAGCAGGTGGAGCAATCAGTTGGATGTCAAAGCTTTAGTTTGTGGTGACTCTTTCCACGATGAAGTAGAATATATGGTAGTGACGAAAGCGTTTAAGGAAGGTGTTTGTTTAAGAAGCATGATAAATTAGTTGGGATTTCAGCAGGAGGTCGTGCTGGTTAATTATGATAGTGAGAGCACTATTAATTTGGTTAAAAATTCTATTTATCACTTACGTACTAAACACATTAATATTCGTCACCACTTTATCTGACAGGTGCTTGAGGAAGGAGGCGTAACACTGGAAAAGATTCATACCAGCATGAATTCGGCGGACTTGCTCACCAAGGTCGTTCATGCAGAGAAGTTCAAGTTCTGTGCAACTTCTCTGTGCTTAACGATGGCGTAAAAGAAGAACGGAGTATGCACGAGAAGCATTGATTAAAGCTATAATGTGACGTGAAGATAAGAGAAGAGGGTAAGATGCTACAAGTTTGAAGATTGAAGACATGGTGGAGATTGTTGTGAAATTGATGTCTCCAATCTTAGAGTCTGAGATCCTCAACCAGTCGAGGGACTAGCTATACTAGCTCCTTTGACTAGTTGAGGGTTACGTAGACGGTGCGCGGTTTGTGCGCGGACTACGTATGTTTGATGCGTTTTCTAGGGAGGTGCGTAAGTGGAGTTTTCTCATCTATAAATAGGAATCTCTAGGGCCATTCTCATGTATTCTAAGACTTCCTAAAAGTATTTTATGGGTTTCTAAAAGGGTTCTAGGGTTATAAAAGGGTGTAGCAAGGGTGAGATTAGAGGTTGTTTGAATTGGGTAAGTATTTTTCTCTTTGTAATTTCTATTATCAGAGTGAAGATCTATTGCTTTATGCCACGATTTTTTTTCGAAAGGGTTTTTCCATGTTAAATCTTTGTATTTTCTTATGATTGGTTGGTGCTCTTATATTGCTATCCTAGATCCATATCTATGTGATTTCGTAGACCAAAACTCAACAAATATATGATGCGATAATTAATTATTTTTGGATTTGTAGCTTAGTATTAGCTTATTTTATTATATATATTTTTTTTTCACTTTAGATATTATTATTAATATTATTAGATTTTTAATTTTTTTAAGTAGATATTAGTTGATTATCTAATTACAACATTATGACTTATGTATGACCTGTTTTGATAAAAGATATTCAACTTTTTTAGATGATAAGATTATCTAATTACAAGATTATGACTTACCTTGCACAGCTCGATCAACCTTGCCCTAAAGGATCTGGTGAATGAAGTGATAAATATACACAATATGTTTGTGTACTAGGAGTGGCAATGGGCTAGGCTACCCAGCCTATGTCACGCCCGAAATCCAAAAATCGGATTCACAGGAATTTCGATCACCGAATCTGGTGCCGACAGCCTCCGTATTACCCCATTCTCGGCTCCTAGCGTTCATACGCCAAATTCTGATCCTAGGATCCTGCAAGGAGGATTTTTTTTATACATTTAACTCGTAATAAGCATAACCACAAGATTACCCAATTCACACAGGCAACATCATCATCACATATCCACTAATATAATCATCTGAGTATAATGCTGAAAGGAAAATACATAAATCGAAAATCAAGTTCGCTGCATGCTCCAAGTTCAACGCTGTTGTTGCAACCTAACATTACCTGAACGCGTCTATTGTGCATAAGCTTAAAGAAAGCTTAGAGGGTGGTGTAAGTGTGTGCGCAAGGTCAGTACCAATTATTCAATACAATGCCATAATTATACAATGTCGAAAATACTGGTAAGATCATGAATCATATGATATCAGAGTAAGCGAAAATATTGACAAGTCCATGAGTTAAACAATATCAGAGTATGCAATACAGATCAGCTATACAAATGAGGAGTCATAAAGAGCCAAATATCAGATGTCAAAGATGTAATGCAATATACGATTCCTGATAAGTTCATAAATAATGTCAACCGTACCTAGACCATATAAATGTAGAAACAAAGTAAACCAAAATGTCATATGTCGCAGATGTAATGCAATATGCGGTGTAAATGAAGTGACCATGCTAGAGTATGAAGTCAGGATGATAGTACGTAGTATCGTAGGCTATGGGGCCCATCACAAGAAACTTCTATCCAAACTAGTCCCATACCTAATTTGGATAGTCAGTCTCAATGTGGTAAACTCCTGATCTCAGGTTAGTCACGTGCCCCAACCGAAATCCTGACCATTGCGAATGTACATGTAACAAATAGTTGGGCACCACCAGCCCGAGAGGATAGTGAATGAATGAGTATGCAACTCCTGCTCAATAAGTCCATATATCAATACAGTTCATCTTTAGGATCATCACCGCGGTTTAATATACTCCAAATGGCACTGTCCCTCTCCCACCAGCACAGTCCAAGTGAGCGTAAGAAACCTCACTATCCACCTGGCCAATAGTCTGCCAATACCTATCTGGCACGTCGATAGTGGACTCATTTATGAGTTGGTCAAACTCAGCCTAGCTATGTCCCCTACCCTCAGGTGGGTAAGGCCACACCCCTTCCCAACTGACCACGATACAGTGGGAGACGTGGTCTCCTGGTATTCGGCACTTGGGCGCTCATGTATCCACTCGGTCTTGGCATTGGGGCATCCTTTGGTACCAAGTGAGTTAAGAAATTTTCACCTAAGGCCATCTATGGTAGCCCGATGCTAGAATAAATTTTTGGTGTCTCATCCGGCCATCCACGACATGCCTGTGGAGGCTACGACCCTGATGTCACTAGGGCGTACAGTAATCGCAACACAATATAAGATGCATGAATCATACAATCCGGTCACGTATCAAACCTGCGCATACCACGCGATCATGTGGGGTAACTCCGCCTATCAGGGAGTCCCATAAACAACCGACAATATGACATATGCAATGGTCAATCATATCTCATAACAAACATACAGATGATGCGTATGAGCATGTATCATGATGCTATGCCGTCACATACTTATAATCGGTATCAATAACTGGCATCGACAATTGACCTAGCTAATGTGGACATTTAACTAACATTACTCCTAAGGAATGACCCACATAGAGCCTAATATATAGTGGACCCATGACCTCATACAAGGGTCTAATATACACACCATGGGCCTCACTCAAGAGCTTAATACACATCATGATGGGTCTCTCACATCGGCCTAATGTACATCACAATGGGCCACGTCTCATGAGCCTAATACACACCTCAATGGGCCACCTCACATGGCCTATATACACATCAAGTGGGCCTCATAACTGGGCCTCATGTACATCAAAGCGGGCCGCATCCCAAGGGCCATAAATACATTACATTGGGTCATACCAAATGGGCTTCAAGTATATCACAATAGACTATGACCCATGGGCCTCAACACGTGATAGGTAGGTCCCATCACATCGGCCTCAAATATACAAAACATCGGGCCGCAATTGCATCAAGGTGGGCCTTAACGGATGGGCTACAAATACATCAAGGTGGGCCGCACGTACATTACATTGGGCCTCAAACACGGAACGAATGTATATCACAATGGGCCTCAAATACGGGCCACATAGGCATCTCATTGGGCCTCGACAATCGGAATCGGTTTCGTTAATCAGAATCGGCCTCTATAATCGGAATTAGCTTTAATAATCGGAATCGGTGAGAATGGGCCTAACAAGGCTTAAGGGAAAGTCATAATGTGGACATCTAGCCATCATTGCTCAACAATATGGACGTTTAACCAACATTGCTCTTAAGGAATGACGCTCATAGGGTCAATCGTATAATGGATCCACGGTCTTATACAAGGGTCTAAAACACATCATCATGAGCCTCACTTATGGGGCATATACACATCACATTAGGCCTCACTCATGGGCCAATGCGCATAACATCGGGTCGTATCAATGGGTCGAACCAAATGGACTAAATCAAATGGGCCGGTACAAAGGGGCTAAATCAATTGGGCCGATCAAATAAGCTGATACAAATGGGTCGAGTCAAATGGGCTAAGTCAATTGGGCTGATCAAATGGGCTTATACAAATGGGTTGAGTCAATGGGCCGACTCAAATGGGTTAAGTCAATTGGGCTGATCAAATGAGCCGATACAAATGAGTCGACTCAATGGACCGACTCAAATGAGCTAAGTTAATGGGCCGAATCGAATGGGCCGAATCAAATGAGCCGAGTCAAATGGGCCGTATCAACTACACCCTTCATCCGGTGTTAGAGATCATTATAGAGCATTATTTAAAAATCATATTCCAAGGATCATTGAGACCATACTACAAATAGCAGTGGTGTTAATAATTTCCATGGTTGAATTTCCAGTGGGCCCACCATAGTGTTTATTTTCCCATCCAGTCTGTTCCCAAGGTCACAAAGACCCGGACAGGGGGAAGGAACAATTATCATATTAATTCAAAAATTTTGTAACCCAAAGTGGGATTTCAATGGTAGACGGTCAAACCCACTGTTTGTTGCAGTGTGGTCCAATTGATAACGAGATCTGTATTATTTTTAGTCTCAAGCCTTGAGGCAAGTTAGCCAAAAGGATGGACGGTTCACATATATCAGTGGGGTCCACATACGTGACCCATCACGTTAGATAGATGGGCGATAGGTATACGACACGTGCATCATGGTGGAGCCGTGCTGCACCCAGCATGTCACCAAAGTGGGCCCCATGTCCACACACAGATGGATGGTAGGGATACAACATATACATCATGGTGGCTGCACAAAGCTCCCGCCCGTCCCAGCGAGATGGGTGGACGGTTTGGATATTAGGCCAGCTGCACCGTCCAGCAACTGGACGGTGCAGATAAAACCATATACATCATGGTACGCTCCATATAGTGGCCCCCCACTAGTATGTAATATATATATATATATATATATATATATATATATATATATATATATATATATATATATATTATAAAACTAAATATTATATATTATATATGTATATATCAGAGGCAGGGATTGCCCAGACCCACCATCCAGACCTCTCTGGACGATGATGATCTACACGCTACAGGTGGGTCCCACGTGGGAGTGGCCCACCATTTCATTGTGTAATATAAATATTATATAATAAAATATTTTATATATATATATATATATATATATATATATATATATATATATATATATATATATATATATATAAGTGTATATACGACTGTGTGTGTGGAGGGACTGAGGGGTGACAACGTCCAACCAATCACCGTTCAGAGATTAGACGGTGATGGTGCAATACATAGGGGTGGGTCCCACTTGTCCAAGGTGTTGAACGGTATGGATTTAACACATACCATATGGTAAGGCCCAGAGATGGATGGTTGGTGTGGATACAAAGCATAAGGTGGATCCCACTAGCAAATGGATGAACGGTTTGGATAAAACAACGCATCCTGGTGGAGTCTACCGTCCTAGCCAATGGATGGCTGGATGAAACCATACATCTGGTGCTCGCGGAGCTGCTGCTGCTGCACGTACATCAGCCACTGGTAGCTGTTGCTGTTATGGATCTGGCACCATGCAGATGGTCTGTGAACACGCATCAGCCGTTGATGGGTTATGTTTTTACCTAAATGAACAGTTGATCATGGCCCACTTAGCTTCAACGTCAGCAGTGGAGAAGCAGGTGTGATCTGCTGTGAGGACATAGAGGATGAACCGAGTTTTCGGGGTCAGGAACGGTCATGGAACAGAGACCAAGCTCTGGTCTGATTTGGATCTGTGAGCATGGTCTGCTTGATGAACAGTCCCCACCGTTTGATTAGTGGGTTGTGCGGGTATGAGAAGCTGGTCTGAGAAGATGCAGATCATAGAGGCCGATCATAGCTGGTGGAGTCCATAAGGTGGGCCAGCCAACCGTTCATGTTGCTGGATAGGGTACCACATCAAGTGGGTTCTACTATCCCAGCAGCTGGATGGCATGAACAGAGTACATCAAGGTGGGGTCTACACGATGACTACAAGCTAGAGATCTTGTTGATATTTGTGTTTCTCTTGCAAACAGGCCCGTCCAAGAAGGTGGACCGTCCTGCTACTGCTGTTATGGTGCAGCCTACCAATCATCATATCTAGGCCGTGCAGATGGATGACAAGGCTGTCCCACTTGCGGACAGCGTGGATAAACTCATACATCAAGTGGGTCACAAATAGGGAAGGGGAAGAGAGAGAAAGAGAAGGAGAGAGAGAAGCACCCACCTCAAGATCTCTTCTCCCTTCTTCTGCCAATGCATGCTAGAACCCCAATGGACGGACATCAACGGTTGAGATGGATCATGGATGGTGGAGATGAGAGTTAGGAAGGTGGGCCACACTAGCTTCTCCTTTTGGAAGCCATGGACTTGAGTTGCTTGGAAAGAGATGGAGTTTGAAAAAATGAGAGAGAGATATGAGAGAGAGAGAGGTGTAAGAGAAGTGATGGGAGAGAGGATGGTGAGGTGATGGAAAAGTTGACTTTTGAGATTGCTTTTGTAATTGGGAATGGGGTATTGTACTTGGCATATGGGGTGATTGATGGGACATTTCTCTTGAGTTTGTAAAGTGCGGCGTTTTCCTTGAATTGAATGTGGGCCCACATCTCCTGGCCTGGATATCGGATCAGTGCGCAAGTCGTGGAGTTGGAGCCACAACGACGGCGCGGTCGCTAGGGTACAAGTTTCGGTTGAGCCAACTCTGATATATGAGACACGACTCAGGATCACACGCAAACGCCGATAATAGATCGCGGGTCACTGAAATTCGACCGGGAGGACCGCGGAGGCCTATGTAACGGTACGGTCTAGGGTACGGGCCTTACAGCCTAGCTCAACTCACCTTGCCCTAAATGGTCAGGGCTTCAACCACTAAATTGGGCTCAAAGGCGGTGTTAGAGCTTAATATCTTGGCCTAGTGTTTGGACTATATTAGGCTAGGGCCAATGATGAATAGTCCGATTCATTACTTGAACCTAGCCCATTTGCATGGATATGTTATATGGTACATAAGTGTTTTAATATAAGCTATAGAGTTCATATACTAGTGTGTGTGTGTGTATAGTGATATGAATAAGTTTGATACTCTACTAGAGTGTGCTGGATGATACACAAGCATGTATAAATTGTTTAAATTATGAACCATATTTTACATGGTAAACAATATATTAATACACTTATTTAAGTCCATGTATATGTTAGATGATTGGGCGAGGTGTATGTTTGGTTGATGAATGATCTTATTTAACATAGATATGCATGTGTCATGTAAAAACTTTTGGGGCCTGTTTGGCCAGACCGATCCCACGGTATTAGGAGGGATGGGATATGCGATATCCCAGGATATGCATGGCGAACCAAATAGAGCCGGTGAACTTGTCCCAGGATATAAGTAATCCCATGGATCTTAAAACAATCCACTAACATCACCATCATTACCTTAAATTTGATCCCATCCCTTGGTTGGATAGATTGGAAGGTAAAATCCTGGGATATGCCGGGCGTGCCAAACAGACCCAGTGAACTTGTCTCGGGACATAGCAATCCCATGGATCTTAAACCAATCCACTGATACCACCATCATTACCTTAAAATCCATCCCATCCCTCCTAATCCCATGGGATTCGCCTAGCCAAACAGGCCCTTGAACTCTCTAGAAGAGTATGTTAACATGCACAATAATAAACATGTAACCTATTATTAATTTATAGAGCCAGCTCTAATTTTGATCCCACCCTCTCAAGTGATTAGATTTTTTCATTTCTAACTATAGGCTATGTTGTTAGGATTATATTTTTTCCAATTTTCATGGGACAACAACCGTAGAACCCATCGCTGTCATGAGTTGCCCACGTTGGAACGTTCGTAGCTTAGAGACCCTAACAATAATTAGGTGAAGATAGACCCTTCAAGAAGGGGCTAACCTTAATGTTTTAGGCGTTAAAAAGAAAAAAAAAGGGTTGCTTAGATGTTGAAATGGTTGTCTTATATTATATTTGGTTGATTTATCCATCATCTATAAGAGCTTTGCATATAAATTAGCTGTTGTATTATAAGTTAGTCTTGTGGGTGAGAAAGTTTCCATCATGAATTGTGGGAACCATGCCCCGGACTCGTGGCCTGATCTAATGGAAGTAAAATGAACCTTCAGACAAGTTCTGTTTTATGGTTGGCCCCTTCTATGGCTCTCCTAGGAAAAATCCATTTTTGTCGTTGCATGTCTGTGACTGGACTTTTAAATAAGGAAAACTATTCATAAGGGAGTGTACCTTGCGTTAATAATTGGAAAGGGCTACTAGTTTATGGGGACAATTATGACTTAGGATGTCGCAGGTGTGATCATTGGGGATATCCACAGGGATTATGGGCGATTGTGGATAGATCCATGTGATCCAAACCATTAATCGTAAATAGGAGCAACATCGGTTAAAAATACGTATCTCGATGGCATGAAGATTTTTCCGAATGCCTAATAGTATGGGTGTACCACCGATGTACTTTATCGGCTAGTTAGCTCACTATGGGTGTCGCATGCCAGTTGGACACGCAACTCTAACTTGGATTAATACAAATTGGTTTGCCGCTAGATTAGGTCTCATTTGGTTGTAGGTACACATTCCAGTGCATGATAATTTTACCAGGTACCTAACAATATGGGTGTATCATTGATGTACTTTATTGGTGGGTAGTTAGCTCAATATGGGTGTCACATGCTGATGATTGTGATTCCACAACTTGTATTGTTAAATAGGCCATATTTGTTATGAATTTATTGTTAGGAGCAAAATAGATTTGATTGAAGATACACATCCAAGGCATGAGAGCTACTCCAAGTGCTTAATCAGATGAGTTGTACTTTTATTTATTTTATCAATTGACTAGTACACTATGAGTATCCCTTTTTTGTTGAGAATTTTACTGGGTGACTACCAGTGCAGGCATACTTTCTTGTACTTTTATCAATTGATTAGCCACGAGGGGCCACTCACATGTCAATCCCATACTTGTCCCCAAACCTAGAGTCCAATTTATGTGTGGGCATGTTTGATTAGAATTTAATTCCTGTGGATACTTGTTGTGTTGACGTGTTTACTTCTTTTAATTGTGTGCATCGATAAGTTATATAACCCATACGTATACATGGTTGTTTTGTCGTGGTTCCATACTTGGTTATTATGCTGTGGGTATAATCTTGGGGATACTTCTTCACTATATAAGCCTTTGACGCCTTTTATTTGATATGTATATGTGACCTAGGAGTAGGACGAGGTGCTTGGAGAGCGTAACTGGGAGCATAGGGTTGTGTTGAGAGTCATTGAGCTCACCTCCTTTCTTTTTTGTCATCTTATGGTCTCTACATTTTGGACATTGTTGTATATTCCTAGTTATAGGATTTGACTTATATAGTTGTTGGATGGTGATTTATACATTTGGTTATAATTATACCCACCTTTGATTACCATTGTGTGATCAACTGTGACTTTGATTGGGAAATTTGAGCAAAATGTTAACTAGATTGTGCAAACGTGTGGGAATTTCCTCGCACGGGTGACTCATGTTCAAGTTAACGCTCACGAACTTGAGACTTGGGTTGTTATACTCGGGTAACAGGTTCTAGCTAGGGCATTACAACCACAATTTGCTTGTTCTTCTAATCTAAGATTACACATTCATCTTTATCAAAATTGACTGAATATCCTTTTTGAATTGAATATTCCATACTTAATAAATTTTGACCCAAACTAGGAACATAAAAAACATCGTAGATATGTTTATGATTACAAATTTTTATTTGTACGGCAATGACTCATTTTCCTTACATATTTTGAAGCTTTCCATTTCCACGATTTACTTGAGAATGCACTTCTTCATTCAAATCAACAAAATAACCCTGATTGCTTATCATGTCGTTACTGCAATCGCTATCCAAATACCAAATATCATTTGATTCTTCTCGAGTATTAAAATAGAAATAAAACAAAATTTCTCATTTTTCTGTCATTTCAGAAATGTTTGCTTCATTCTTTGTCTTATATCAACAATCTTTATCCATGTGGCCTATATATATATATTGCATATGTTGCACTTATTGTACCAATAATTCTTATCATCATGATCTATTTATTTAATTATTTTTTTTACAAATAGAGCATTGAGAAACAATTTGCTGGTTACCTCTTGAATTTCTTTGATTGTTGAAATTAGACATTCCTTTGCTTCTTTCATGACCACGGTTAAAGTTTGTCCTCTTGCGACCTCTTCTAAATTATCATATTTGATTTGGATGTACCTCTTAATTTCTCTTATCTGCTTCCATATTCTTCTTTTTTGATATATTTATTTTGAACTGAAAAGCTTGCTTAATACTCTATTCTATGAATCTATTCATCCTTTGTTCATGTGCTTGAAGAGAACCCATAAGTTATGTAAACTTTACTTAGATAAATCCTTAGATTTTTCTTCTGTGATAATTACTACATGATCAAATTTTATAGGAAGAGTTCTTAAAATCTTTTCCATAATTTTCTTTTTTTGAATTGTATCTTCATATCTTCTAATTTGATTAATGATGCCAGAAACACAAGAGAAGTAATTAAGTTTGAATTGACTTACATTCCTTTTCACACACACACACACACACACACACACACACACACACACACACACACATATATGCAAATTATCAAAATTTCTCTACAGAGATTGACGTTTGATAGTGATCATATTTTTTTTATCAATGAAATTCTTTCTTCAAAATCTTCCATGCTTCTTTTGAAGTTATTATAGACGGGAGTTTGGGAAAGATGCTTTTGCCTACTCCTTGTTGGACGAAAAGTAGAACTTTGACATTATTCTTTTTGTTCTTCTTGAATGTTGGTTGTCTTGCTTTTGTTTATGTTGTTAATGCTATTGCATTTTTTGGTGCTTCGTAGTTATCTTTCACCCACTCCCATAAGTCCTGTGAGATGAAGAGATTCCTCATTTGAATGCTACAATAGTAATAGCTTTCTCCTTCGAATATGGGCACCATATTTTGTGAATAATTAAAGGTGGTGTTGCTAGAACTTGTTGCCATGGATGAGTCTTGGTGAACCTTGCTTTGATACTAAATTTATTTGGGAAGAGGAAGAAGAAAATACAAAAAAAAGAAGAAAATTGTTGTTGCATTGCATTTCTTTAACTTGGAAAATAGTAGTACAAGGCTTTGTGAGCTTTTGAGTTTTGATTGCACCTTATGGATGCTTGGCCTATTTATATACTTATGGAGAGGATATATATATATATATATATATATATATATATATATATATATATATATATATATATATATAGAGAGAGAGAGAGAGAGAGAGAGAGAGAGAGAGAGAGAGAGAGAGAGAGAGAGAGAGAGTCATGCTCCCCTGCGCACCTACGCACATGTGCACCTTTGCACACGTGCCATGGGTGTCTAATCTGAACGGTTCATGTGATGCGGAATTCCATGAAACCTCATGCGACAAATTTTCACCCCAATCTAAAATTCTGGTGGGCCAGAACAAAGAGAAATGCAAATCAAGGGAGGAAACTGTTTTTATTTTTCATGGCCCATCAAGTTTTATATCAAAGTAAAACTTCAGCCTGGGGGGTTTCACGAGGTGCTGTTTCACATGAACGGTTCAGATTTTGGATCCAAATCACGTATGATGGGTTTTCAAAAAAGTTCGTACATAGTACGTACGAACCGGTTCGCAGGTGAGCGTTCCGCTATATATATAGAAATACAAAATGACATAAATGCTCCAGGAGATCTAAAAATTTATTCACTTTCCTATACACTTAATATAAAAATGAAAAGTTGCAAGAGATAATATACAACCAATATTTTTTTATGCATTATATTAATATGATAGGTAGTTTAAAAGACACTAGTTAATGTTTTTGGAAGACTAAAAAACACTTCCATTAAACTCTAGATATATTATATTTTTATTTTTTATTTTTAAATTATCTTCAAACATGTGGCTTTTGGTTTGCGAAAGTAACCTGGGTAAGTATCCAGTGAAAATCCTCCTAGATGTGGAATTTTACAAAAAAATAACATCGGATTTACATTTCGGTACATTTTTAAAAATCCACTTCATTAATTGTTGTAATTATCATTCCACGACCTTCGGTTACATTTCTTTAAAGGCAGAGTAGCTGGGTGTACGAGCAAATTGAATGACTGCTTGGGTGGGCTCCATTGTGATGTGTATGTAAATTCCAACCTAACCGCCATTTGTGTCACCTCATGTTAGGCCAAAGGCTCAAAAATCATGTTAGGCTAGGGGCTAAAAAATCACCACCATTGTGATTTAGTTGGACCACGTGATTGGAAACAATGTATATGGCAACGATCACCCTCCAAATTATTTCCCTTGGTATGTCCCATCTAAATCATGGATGGAACTGGTTTTTAGGCCCCATGCATACATTTTTGTATGGCATCTAATGGTTGGAGTGGATTTCATATAATCATCATGGTAGGCCTCGTAAAATGAAGGGTTGACATCGCTCCCAACTGTTTTCTCGGGTGTGCCCATTTGAATCATAAGGCATCTTGATTTCTTTGGCTCTGGGCCTAAACTAGGATTGTGCATCTAATGAACGGAGTGGATTTCACATACAATCACAGTGGACCCCACTAAAAAGTCCCTGCATCCCTCTCCAACCAAATGGCACGTGGAAGCCCCTCTTCATTTCGATGGACCCAACCATCATGATGTTAATGTAAGATCCACTCCAACCATTAGCTACTTAGTCCCATATTAGGCCCATAAACAAAAAATCATGTTGAGATATGATTCTGGTGGGCCACAACAAAAGAAATAGTTGGGAGAGATACATCTACCCTTGATTTTTACAAGGCTCACTATGATAAAGATATGAAATCCACTCCAGCCATTAGATTCCATGAAAAATTTAAGACTAGGGCCCAAAAATCATACCCATCCATGGTTCACATGACCACATGATTGGAAATGGTTTGGAGGGCTAGTATTCCCGTACATTATTTCCAATCATGGCCCACTTGAATTATAGATTGAGCTAAATTTTGGGCCCTTCGCTTAACATGAAGTGATTCACTTAGTGGTCAAGGTCGATTTTACATAAACATCATGGTGTAGCCCACCCAGGCCACACTGTCATTTGTTCTCACATCAGTTGTGATGAGTTGTGATGGAAGGTAATGGAATGATAAATACATCCGGTAGCTTTTAGAAAATCTTTGAATACAAATTCCATACACAAATTAGGTAGTTTTGGTGAAATTTCCTTCTAAGTACAAAGCTCAGATATTTAGCCGGTTTGGATATCACCGAATAAGTAGCTCTTTTTAAATGTTAGGTTAATAAGTGACTTTTCTTAATTAACTTTGGCTATTAAAATTTAAATACGTAGCTTATTACACAAAGTAACTTATTATTATTATTATTTTACTCATAAAAAATAACCGTGAATCTGCCATCTCTGTTTGTGACCAGAGCTGTACAGGAACCGAGTTTGCTTGGTTAGCTAGCTTGACTCGACTCGAAAAAACTCGACTCACCCAGTTCGAAACGGAGTTCAAGCTGAGTTGAGCTGATTTTTTGACTTGCCCATGCTCGACTTGACTCGGATCGAACCCCAACTCGAATCGAACTTGGATTGAACCAGTTCAGTGACTTAGTTGATGTTGCTCACCAAATGTTTGATGAAATGACTCAACGGAGGAGTGTCGGCTGGTGGTGAGGGAGGTACAAATATGAAACAAATACCCTCGTATCTTAATTTTGATGTTGCCTACTGAGTGTTTGATGAAATACCTGTGAACTGTTGCTGTTGTTTTACATACCGTGAGAAATTGAAGGTGCACTCTATGTGTTTGAGAAAATGCCATAGAGGCTCAGACTTGACTCAAATTGGCCCAAGCTGCTGACTGAGCCGAGCCGAGCCAAGTTGGCCAGTAAAGCTCAATGACCGAGCCAAGTCGAGTTTGATCTGGGGTCAGATAGTGGTCAAGCCGAGTCGAGTTCGAGCTGGGGTTAGCTAGTGGCCGAGCTAAGTTGAGCTGTGCAAGCTCGACTCGGTTCAACTTGTGTACAACTCTATTTGTGACATGTTGAGAAATTCACCCCATGATGTTTTTGAGGAATTCACCCCATTAATCATTTCATTAAGCTCACTTTAGGGGGTGGGCCTAAATATGCCATATATCTAACATTGAAGTGGGAGACATGACTTGCAATAGCTGTGTTGAATTGTGCCCATTGTTGTGTGGCTCACTGTGATCTTTTTGAGAAATCTACCCCATTCACAAGTTTTTCCAACTTTTTTTTTTTTTTTTTTTTTTTTTGGGTCCAACAACAGTAAAGATCCAAAACTCAAGTGGGCAACGAAGCTTACAACAGGGTTACTTAACCCCATCCATTAGAATGGAGCTAAAAAAAATTGGACTGATGTTTTTGAGAAATCTATCCTGACCACCATTTTCATCAGATCATTTTTGGCTATGGGCCTAAATATGAAGTAGATCAAACACTCAAGTAGGCCACACTACTAGAAACAATGGGATTGAACCTCCTAAAGTGTGGTCCACTAAAGATTTGGATCTAGTTTATTGTTGGGCCAATACCCTAAAACGTGCTGGGAAAATGGATGAATGGATGGAGCGGATATATAACACATGTATCAAGGTGGGCCCACAGTCAGGACATTATTGGAAACACAACAACATGGGACTTTTTGGGTGTGTGTTTATCAAAGGCTGTGAATGGACTGGGATTGGGCTGCCAAAATCAAAATTTTGAATAGCCCTGGCCCAACGGCCCTGCCCAAAACAGTTCAAAATCCATGCTGCGGCAAACCCCAAGCCCACCTGTTGACAGCCCCTGTGTTTATCAAACCTACTTATTTGTTGAATAAGTAGAAACCAAAATAAGCCTTGAAGCATAAGATCATGACTCATTCCTTTATGGTAGACTCACAGGAGTTTCAAATTGAGGTCTTGGGTGAAATATTACTATGATGTGAGTGCATGTGTTAAAAAACTTAAGTAAATTAACTTGCCATCTTTAAATTAACTTGACATACTCACGGGGCCTTCCACATCACCTAGGATGGTGCGGCCCTTACTGTGGGCCCACCTTGATGTTTTTACTTTGTATCCATGTCATCTATTCATTTCGTTATATCATTTTAAGGCATTTTTACCAAAATTAAAGCAGATCCAATTCTCAGATAGACCGATATGAAACAGTGGTAGAGGCACAAAAGTTAAGGATCAAGTTGATATTTGTTCTTGTTTTTTGTTTTTTGTTTTTTTTTGTTTTTCTCTTTCATCCAGGTTCACCAGACCTTATCAACAGGTTGGATGGAAAATAAACACCATGCCAACATTATGGCAGGGTGTAATAAGCTTTTAACGGTGGGCATTCAATCACTGCTAGCATTCAATCACTACTATTTCCTATAGTATGTCCCACCTGAGACTTGGATCTTCTTTGGTTTTGGGCTCATGCCCTGAGATGATAAGAAAAATAAATGAACACCGTAGATATGGAACAAATACATCAAGGTGGGCCCTAAGGTAATGGCGCACCGTCTTGGCTGAGGCCCAACCATCCCTAATTCACTTGGTGAAAGGTAGGAGCGGAATAGGTGAGGCAGGACTCACCCAAGATGGTGAGGCACTTACTATGGGGCCTACCTTGATATATGTATTCTATATCCATGCCGTCCATTATTTTACAAGATTATTTTAGGACATTATCCAAAAAATGAAACATATTCAATTATCAAATGGACCATGCCGTTGGAAACAGTGGTGACTGACATTAATGGGCGGCAAAAGTTTTGGATCAACCTTGTATTTGTTTTTCCCTTCATCTAGGCTTACGTGACCTTATCAATAGATTTAATGGCAAATAGATACTAGGAAAAATTTAAGGTGCGCCCTAAGAAGTTTTAATGGTAGGGCGTTCAATCACCACTGTCTCCTATGGTATGGTCCACCTAATTATTGGCGTTTACATAATTCAATCAAACACGAGGCCACACGTGTTAGCAATGATCTATATTCAATTCACGTGTGAGAATAGGATAGTGTGGGCGTACTAGAGTCATACCCGACTCAAGTTTGATTGAACGTTGGTGCCCCCATGATCAGATAGACAAATTAAGACCAAACTTGTGAGATCGGTTGCCCTCTTAACCATTGATGGTTATAGTGATCAGGCAATTGGTAGAAATGTAGGGTTAGTCATTCCGAACAAATTCTTATTTGCCTTGTGTTTAAAGACTTTTTCTTTCACTAATAATTTTAGCCTTTGAAGTTCCCAATAAAATTACGATAAACATATTCAAAACTGAAAAGGATAAGAGTAATGTTGATTTTATTAATATATAATTAATGGTCAGTATAATTGACAGAGAAACAAATTAAGATAAAGAAATGAAAATGAGAGGTAAATACCTGAATAGCCCATATGAACTGACAGTTGAGGTGAATGGCCGACAGGATGTGACTAAAGTGCTTGATTTTTCAGGGACTCAGTTGATCGGAATCTGGCAATGAAAGGTCATGGATATTTATGCTACTTCTAATCATATTACAGTGATAGCGCTAAATAGTAGCGATCTAAGCTAACCTAAATCTCAAAGTTTTACAACATGGTTGGACATGAGTAAATAATTAAAAACTAAGATAAAAGATAAAAGGATAGTGTTGCGTGGTGTAGATAGATTGTGTTTGGGGTGGGTCTGGAGCTCTTCACCATGTTTTCCTTTTATAGCTTTATGAGGGAACGAAATCCTAGCTGCGTTTCCTTGCAGATCTAGGATTCTTAGCAACTATGGCGTTCAATTGTCCTCAGATCATTCTAGCCCAGCATAAGAGATCTTCGGATATTAGAAACCATTTTTAGATCTCTTGCCAGGATGGCCATTGAGATTCGTAGATCTTATAAGATCATTTTCATTGGATAAACCCAATACATTGGTTCCAATCCACTATGATGTTGAAGCTGTAAGGCCCGTATCTTAGTCCGTACCATTCCGTAGATTCCTGCGATCTTCCCTTTTGAATTCTGGCGACCTGCGACCTGTAATTGACGTTTTCATGCGACCCTGAGTCCCATCCTATCAACCTGAGTCGACTCAACCTGAGACTTATACCCTAGCGACCGCGTCATTATCGCAGTTCCAACATCGTGTCCCACACACCAAGGCGATACCTAGGCTAGGAGTTGTGGGCCCGCGCATATCTTGAGGGAACGCCGTGCATTTGCAAAATCTAAGAGAGAAATCTCTACAAAATATCCTGTCACGCCCCAAACTCAAAAATCGAGCTCACAAAATTTTCTATCATCGAATCCGGCGCCGACAGCCTCCGTAAAACCCCATTCTCGGCTCTCGACACCCATTTACCAGGTTCTGATCCTGGGATCCTATAAGGAGGGTTTTCAATATCAATTTGATTTGTAATGAGCATAACCATAAGCATAACCCACGAACAACAACTACAAGAACACCATCACAAAATCTACTATGATAAAAAACTTTTGAGTACAATGCGTCTGAAGGGAAATACAAGATAATGCAAGTAACGAAAACTTCAAAAGCTTGACTGCACACTCCTGCTACTACTATGCTATGGCTGTGTCCTGCCGTCACCTACACGCATCAATCGTGGACAAGCTTTCTATCTTAGAGGGTGGTGCAAGTGTGTGCGCAATATAAGTGTGCTCAGAATGTAAGGTTAGAGTAATGCAAAATCATGCTGATGAGTACATGAATGCAATCAGCTGTACCAAGGCATGCGGTGTAAGATATGAAGGCTATCGGCCATAACACGGCCATGTGACGCGAGATGCAACTTAAGTATGCAATCCTCATCATATATATCTGTACAGTTCTTATTCTGGATAATCACCGGGCTCTAGTATACTCTCTCCAGCTTGTCGCCCCTATCCGAACGCACAAATGGGAGATTGGAAGAGACCTCACTATCCGCCTGCCAATATCGGGCCCGGTTCATCGATAGCAGACCCATTCCTCAAGCTGGTCAAACTCAACCTAGAAATTACCCCCTCACTTAGGCGGATAAGGTCATACCCCTTTCCAACTGACTACGACACAGTGGGAGACGCGGCCTACTGGTATACGGTCCTCATGCACTCATGTATCTATTCGGTCTCGACATTAGAGTCATTCTTTGGTACTATCGGGTTTAGGAATTTTTACCCAGGGACATATATGGCGCCCCGATGCTAGAAACAGTATTTTCGGTATCCAATCTAGTCACCCACGATGTGTCTATGGAGGCTATGGCCCTGATGTCGTTAGGGCATACAATAATCATAATCACACGAATGCAAGTGCATGAATCACTCTACCAGACTTGCATCAAATCCTGCGCGTACCGTGCGCTCATGTAGGGCAAGTCCGCCTATCAGGGAGCCCATAAACAATCTGCCCGAAGGCATATGCTATGATCAATCACTCCTCATATCAGGCATACGTATGATGCGCATGAGCATGAATCATGGATTTATACTAAACATGTTATATGGTGATGAACTCTGTCATAATAAAGATAGGCCTATACAGCCTACACATTACAAGTATGGGCTTATCAATGAGCACTAGGGAGAGTTATAATGTGGACATTTAATCAACATTATCCTTACAATGTGGACATCAAACCAACATTGCTCCCAAGGCATGGCCCGCCATAAACTTTATTACATAAACCATGGTCGAATCACACATTATAATGGGTCTCATGTACATCCCGTTGGGCCTTGACCCAAGGGCCTCTAATACATCAAATGGGCCTCATATATATATATATATATATATATATATATATATATATATATATATATATATATATATATATATATATATATATATATCAAAGTGGGCCTCAACATCGAGCCATAAATACATCAAGATGAGCCTAACCACATGAGCCTTATATATATATATCAAAGTGGGCCTCAACATCGGCCCACAAATACATCAAGATGGGCCTAACCAGATGGGCCTCATATATATACATGAATCATATCAAAAGATTAACTGGACCACACTCCAAATAACAGTGATGATGATGATTTCCACCATTAAAATTCTTAAGTCCTACCCTAACATTTATTTTCTATTCAATTTGGTCATGAGTTCTCACAGACTTGGATTAAGGGGAAAATAATTTCTTAGCAATCCAAACTTTTGTGACAACAAAAGAATTTCAATGGCAGAAGCTCAATCCCCACTGCCTTTTTATTGAGTGGTCCACTTGATCTAGATCTGTCCTAACCTGCAGCTCATGCCATAAAATGAGCTTCCAAAATGGTTGGACGGTTTGGATGCAAGACATGCATCATGGTGGGTTCAATAAGGATGGACAGTGTGGATGAAGCAGGAGGGGCCACGGAGCTTGGTGACGCCACTCTAGCAGTATATGCTGGAGTGAGTTACATCAACCGTCCCACCTTGGGACGAAATGGGATGCAACACATTCATCTGTGGGTCCCACGTGGGGCCCACCATAATATTTATCTATCATCCAAGCCATTCACGAGGTCACACAAACCCTGATGAGGAGGGAAAACAAATTTCTTAATGATCCAAAACGGTTGGACGTCCAAAAGAGTTCCAATAGTAGATGTTCAATCTCTACTGTTTCTTGCCATGTGGGCCGCCTGAGTCCCATATACAGCTGGTTTATGGGGTGACCCACATTAAGAAGGGGGCCTACCCAATGCACAGTGTGGATATACAACACATAACATGGTAGGACCCACGGTCCCTGCCCGACTAGCGTCCACGCGCAGGACGCGTCCTGCGGTCCTGTGATGTCAGCGGCAGCAACAGGCACTGCTGCCTCATTTTTTTTTAGAAATCATTCATTCTGCAGTTTTTCTTATGTGGGGCCCGCATCAGGAGGATCCACTCTACCCATTGAATTTCATGGCTCGATACCGTCCAAAAGAGCCCAATGTCCATTAAGTTTGGCGAGTAAAACATTAAGGTGGGTCTTTTTAATGGTAACAACATTGTTTTCTATGGTATGTCTCGCCAGATAGTTGGATTGGCTTCATTTTTCGGCTCAACGCCTAAAATTAGCTGGGGAATGGGATGGACGGTGTGGATCAGCCTCATACAACAAGATGGGGTCTACATAAGTAGCCCACCCTAAAAGCCCAAATATATTATTTTATATTATGTCTCCTTTTTTTTTTTTGGTTAGCTTGTCAGTACACACCCATGTCAATACAAGCGCTCTATGCTAGCCACCTCCTACGTCCAGCGTCTAGGGAACACTGGACGGCATGGATAAACAGCATCATGGTGGGTCCCACATGTACATGGCCCACCTTTTTGGATCACCTAATGTTTGTATTTTTTTCCCTTCCGTCCAAACCCGGTAATGGGCTGGATGGTGTAGATCCAACACATCTAAATGAAGAGTCCCACATGAAGGTAAATGGAAAAAAATATATACTCCGTGGTGGGACACACACATATTAGATGGGCCACTCACCCCTTCATCATCATCATCATCATAGAGAGAGAGAGAGAGAGAGAGAGAGAGAGAGAGAGAGAGAGACATGACGGGGAGGGATCCTGCCACTATTGAGCCCTCCCAAATATGATGCATAAAAAATGGAATTCAACGGTCGATCACCCACCTCTTGCACTCCTCCTTGATCCCTTAGCCTCCTTACCTCCTTGTCTTCACTTTTAATGGTGGTTGATGGACTTTTAATGGTAGGGATGAGAGATGAGAGGGAGGAAAAGTGGGCCACACTTGTTATTGTGGAAGGGAGCTTGAAAAGGTTTGGACGTGTGAAATTTCTTGCTTGGTAGATTTGAGAAATGAGAGAGAGATAGTAAAGTGATGGGATGATATGGGATGGGTGTGATGGGTGTGATGGGTGGAGTGATGGAAGTGATGTGAGACTTGACTTTGGGTTGCTTGTGTAAGAGAGAGATAAGGGTAGGGTATGGGTTACTTGTACTTGCCTTGATATATGATGTGTACTTGATTGATGTGATTGAATGATTGATTGATGGGATAGGTTGTAGAGATTCTCTCAGAATTTGCACGCGCGGCGTTTCCCTCGAAATGAACTCGGGCCCACATCTTCTAGCCTGGGTATCGGTTTGGTGTGCGAGTCGCGGTGTTGGAACCGCGATGATGGCGTTATCGCCAAGATATAAGTTTCGAGTTAAGTCAAGTTAGGTATGTGGGATTTGGCTTATGATCGGTCACAAACGTCGAATATGAGTCGAAGGTTACCGAAATTCGACCGGAAGGATCGCAGAAGCTTATGGAACGATATGACATAGAATACGGGTCTTACATATCCCATCAAGGGTCAAGTACAAGTCAAGCATACACATCACTCAACACATTACCCAACACATCACTCACCCCATCACAACCCATACCTCTCTTATACAACAACCCCAAAAGTCAACATTTCCATCCCATCTCCTCTCTCTCCCATCCATCACTCCATCACATCTTCTCTCTCTCCCATCCATCATTCCATTCCATCTTCTCTCTCTCTCTCTCTCTCTCTCTCTCTCTCTCTTATTTCTCCCTTCTCTTCCAAGCAATCTAAAAAAAAAAACCAACGTCCAAGCATTTTTAAGCTCCAAAAGAGCCAAGTGTGGCCCACTTCGTAACCTTCTCATCTCCCATCTTAACCCTCCATACTTCATCATCTTCCATCAAAATCGAAGCTAGGGAGTTTGGCATTCCATTGGACCAAGAAGATCAACAGTGGGTGAGCTCGGATCTATATTTAATTTTTTTTTTTTATGATTTAAGGGCTCACAGATGGTGGGACCCACCTTGATGTATGTTTTGTATCAAAGAGGGGCCCATAGTGGCGAGGCCCCTTCATCATCGCCGATCTCTCTCTCTCTCTCTCTCTCTCTCTCTCTCTCTCTCTCTCTCTCTCTCTCCCTCCCTCTATCTCTCTCTTTGATGATAGAACGTGGCCCACGGGATGTATGTTTTGGATAAACACCGCACACGTGCGTGACCACCATGATATATGTGTTCATCTATGCTGTCCGTCCAGCGGCATTATAGCCACTGGACTAATGTCAACATCTGTGGGACCCATGCATGATCTATGTATTTTTATCTGAAACATGTGCAGAACCCCATCGTGACATGTGTGCCATCTGCACCATCCATCTGGACAGTGCTGTGAGGGACACCAAGATGTATGGGTTTTATCCTGACCGTCCAGCCACCTGGACGTGGCCTTGAATCCCACCATTGATGTACGCGTTTCATCCATCCATACATCTGGGTGGGACGCACCATGAAGCATGTGCTTCATCCTCAGCTGTCCATCTGGACGTTGCTAAACATCCGTCCAGTAGCTGTGAAGGCATTTTGGGTTGGACATGGCCCACCTTTGCTGGATTTGATCCACACCGTCCGTTGCCCGGACGTGGGGCCTCACCTTGATGGATGTGTTGAAATCCAACCTTCCAGCCGCTGTGGGACCCCCGTGGTATGTGTTATCCCCACATCGTTCATCCATGGGTCCCACCGGTAGCACTTGTGGGTCCACCACGATGTATGTGTTGCATATCGGGAACCCACCTCACGTATGCCTTCTATCCACGCTGCCCATTCATGTACAGGACGAGGGACCCACCCACACGTGCTGCACGTGTGGGGTGAGGCCCACCTTGGGGTATGTATTGTATCTGCACCGTCTAGCGTGGGACGGTGCCAGGCACACTATGAAGTATGTGTTTTATCCTAGCCGTTCATTGGTGTTGGATGTGGCCCACCGTGGTGTAGTGTTTCATCCATGCCCAACGTAACTCGCCTCTGCTGGATTTGATCCACACCGTCCATCCAAATGGTAGGCCACCACGTGGACCCACCTTGATTGATGTAATGTATTCCACACCGTCCGTCTGGACGATGTGTCGTGGAGCACACCTTGATGTATGTATTTTTAGTCGCGCTGTCCATTCTGTTTGTTGGACAGGTGTGGCCCACCATGATGTATGCGTTGTATTCTCACCATCTAGACAGGGGGACCCACCATGATGTATGCGTTGTATTCTCACCATCCAGACAAGGGGACCCACTCTGATGTACTTCACAACCATGTCGTCCATCTGTTTTGGCTGCCACGTGAGGCCTGAATGATGTGTATGGGGCCCACTTGGGACATGGAGGGCCCACCTTAATGTGGTGTTTATGTGGCCCACCCAAAAGTGATGTATGAGAGGCCTGATCAGATGTGTATGAGGCCCAGGTGCAAGGCCCACCTATTGTGTATTTAAGGCCCATGTGATACGACCCGATGTGATGTATTCGAGGCCCATGGGTGAGGCCCATATGACGTGACCATTGTGTTATATTTGAGGCCTTTGTATGAAGCCCAATGCGATGTGTGTGAGGCCCATAAGTGAGGCCCAATGCGATGTATGTGTGGCCCGTTACGTTGTATATGAATCCCTTATGTGGGCCACTCCTTGGGAGCAATGTTGGTTAAATATCCACATTGATGGAAAATGATGGTTAAATGTCCTCATTGTGACCTTTCCTTAGGCCTTATTAGACTCATTCTCATTATCCTCTAAGTGGGTTGACCCTAGTTATTGTGCCCCATTTGCATGATCCATCTATTCTCATTTGTTTATCCCATGGATGTTGGGCCCCCATTGGTTGTTAGTAGTATTATTTCTTTTATTTAGGAGTCCATCTAAGACTCATTTGGGCCCCCTAGGGCATTTAACAGGGCTATATAATAGTATGGAGAAGGAACCCTTTCCGAATTCTTAGGCTTTGGGTAGGCCACTTAGGCCCAACCTTGATATAAGAGGGGGTACATTGTCATCATATAACATGCTTAGTATAGCCTCATGATTCATGCCCATACGCATCATATGTATGCTTGATATGAGGAGTGATTGATCATAGTATATGCTATTGGGTAGATTGTTATGGGACTCCTTGATAAGGGGAGTTGTCCACATGAGGGTACGATACGTGCATGATTGCTGTATGACTGGATAGTGTGATTCATGCATCGCGCATTGTGTGACATGAATACTGTACGGCCTAGCGATATCAGGGCCGTAGCCTGTATAGGCATATCGTAGCTGACAGGATTGGACACCGAAAATCTTGTTCTACATGAGGTGTTATAAATGTCCCCGGGTAAAATTTCCTAAACCTTATAGTACTATAAGGTTGCTCCAACGTCTAAACTGGGTGGATGAATGAGCGCCGAGTGCCAAATACTAGGAGGCCGCGCTTTCCACCGTGTTGTGGTTGGTTGAAAGGGGGTGCGGCCTTACTTGCTCGAAAGGAGGGAGTAAAGCTAGGCAGAGTTTGACCAGCTCGAGGAATGGATCTGCTATCGACGAGCCGGGCCTGATAGTGGTAGACAGATAGTGAGGTCTCTTCCACTCACCTTGTTGCACGTGATTGGAAGGCAATCCGGTTTGGAGTGTACTGGACCACGGTGATATTTCAGAGTTAAGCTGTATTGATATGTGGACCCAGCCTGAGAATTGACATACTTAGTTGCATCTCGCATAGCATGGTCTTGGTATGGCTGACATCATTCATGCCTTGCATCGCATAACCTTGATATGATTGACAGTATTCATATCTTGCATCGCATAACCTTGGTACGGCTGATAGTATTCATGGATTCACTAGCATATTCCGCATTACTCTGATATTGTATAATCATATTACTACCTTGCACACTGTAAGACCCATATCCTAGTCGGTATTGTTCCGTCAACTCCCACGATCCTTCCTGTCAAATTTCGGCAACCTGCGACATATAATCGACGTTTGCGCTCGACCCTAAGTCATATCCCATAGATTTGAGTCAGTTCAATCCGATATATATACCATTACGACCGCACCATCGCCGCAGTTTCGGCACCACGTCTTACATACCGATCCGATACCTTGGCAGGGAGATGTAGACCCGTGTTCGAATCGAGGAAAAATACCGTGCGTTGTAAATCCAAAGAGAATCTCTACAATATGTCCCATCAATCAATCACTCCATCAATCAATCTATCACCTCATGTCAAGAACAAGCAATCATCCCCCTCTTACATCACCCTTACCTAAAGTCAACTCTTTCCCTCTCTCTCTTATACCATCATACATGTCAAGTACACCATCACCTCACCCATCACTCACATCCATCACTCACTCTCCTTACATCCCATCTCTCTCTCTCATTTCTCAACACATCCTAAGTAAGAGAGAAAAATGCACATGTCCAAGCCTTCCCATGGAGAGAAAAGTGCATATGTGAGGCCCACCTTTCCATCCCAAGATCTCTCATCCTAGCCATCCATTTCTCATCTTCCTCCATCAAATAGAAGCACGAGAAGACCGGCTTTTCAATGGACTAAGAAGATCGAACGGTGGGTGCTTCTATAGGGTAGTTTTCTTATTTTTAAGATGGGCCAAGTGAGGCCTATCGATCGATGGTATGGATCTCACTCTGGACCCTAAGCTGTGGCCGATGGCCCACCTTGATCTTCATGATCATTCCATGATGTGACCATTCTCCATGGACCCCATCATGATGTTTATTTTGTAGATTGACAAGGGATCATCTAGACCTTCTATTTCGGTGGAGAAAGGATCTCCACCGTTGATCTTTAATTTGGTGGGCCCACATGCAATGGGACCCACTTGATGTACGATTGGATGCTTGAAACGGAGGGCCTATAATGCCGGGGTCCTTCCACCACGCGTATCCCACTCTCCTTCTCTCTCTTTTTCCTTCTCTTTTTCATTATTTTCTTTGTGTGTTGATGTGGTCGTGTGGCCCACTTGAATAGGCCCCACCATGAAGTACTTTACCCAAGCCGTCTAAGGGTGGGGCCCACTCTTTATGTGTTGTACTGTAACACCCCGAAAATCGGGAGTCGGGTAGAAACCCAACACTCGAGTTCCAGAACGTCACTTATGCAACATAGATAATGATAAATGCATGTTGTCTGTAGAATGACATTAAACAAGATTGAGACTAAGTCAAAACAACATATCATACTCTAGAGACAGTTAAATTAGCAAGCGGAAGACTGTGATAAATACATAAAATATATAATTGATTGTAAGTCTTCAGAGTGTGAACATGTTACCAGGTTAATTAAATACATGTATATTCCTAAAATGGAAAGAAAAGAATATACATGAGTGCTCCAAAAATATGAAATGACAAGTGTCAAGGCGTCTAATCAACCTCCCTGTAATCCCGTCGATCAAAACACGGAGGAGAAGTTCTCCTCATCATCATATAAGTCCAGCTCCACTTCACAAGCAGTGCCATCACCTGCAACTAAAATAGGGACTGGTGGGTGTTCGAAACACCATCCCGTAAGGTGGGAGTGAGTGATCAACTCAGTGAAATAATAGAGCAAAGATTAGCATGTTATCAAATCAATCACGCGATAATAGTAAAACAATAAATCAAACATTCCTAGATACTGTTGTTAATGTATGCATGAAATGATATGATGGATGCCCTCACCGACATACTTCCTCATACGTCACCATCTTACGCCCGCGGCATGCTTGCGTTCCTCAGTGCTCCACATCTTCTAGGCACATACAATGCGATATGGATAATGATTACTGAGTTGTTATTAGTCCTTTTCATACAGCAGGATTGAGAAACTAGGGTACCTTGCTTATATCAATCCCAACACAGATCCTGTCTAGGGTCGTCACTCCTAGTAATCTCATGCGATGTTATATTTCTAGGTCACTGCAAGGGCTGTCAGGGCTGTTGCTCGCAGTCGTTGCACCTCTCCCCCATCACCTTATCAATACAGGCCTAGTTTATATCCTTAAGACTGCATCAGGACTCGTCGCCCCCATAAGGTGTCAAGATAAACTCAAGGTCACTACAAAGGGCTGCCAGAGCTGTTGCTCGTACTCGTTGCTCCACTCCCCCATCACCTTATCAATGTAGGCCGACAGTAAGAATATAGTGTCCCATACCACCATAATCTGATCAGAGTAGGGTGCTCACTGGTCACTACGGGGAGGTTTATGGCCCTAGTGTAGGCTGACAGCTCGACCACGGTGTCCCATATCACCATGCCCAGCTTATGAGTCTTTATGGATCAAGGTACCATGGTTGACAGGGTTTTCAATAGTAAGTTCAGTACCCTAGGTTCAAGCAGTTATGACTCATACATGGTGAACATACAATGGCCAGTCGGGTTACTTGACGGGCTCGATTAGTACGAGCGCATCTCAAGCTGAGCGACATGAAGTGCATAAAATACTTCGTGTGGCCTAACCACTGCCGCCAACCCAAAACATGACTCGTGTTCATCGACGCGTCCTTCGTGACAATTAGAAACCAACCACGAATTTAATCCATTACTGACTGCCTGGACTAGATCATAGCCCCAAGCATTTGTGTATCAACATCAGTAAGCATATGTGAGTAACAGAACAGAATATAAACAATACAAGCATGTTGACACATGTTATATCATACTACGTAAGCAAATCAACCAACACATGCATTCCATATATATATAATGAAATCGATTCATATAGCCAACATGTGGAAACCATATACATCAGCATATTAATTGAGAATTCAATCTCAAAACTAATTCACAACACCATTTACTCAATACCTACTAATACAAACATTTATACAAACACTTAGTCTACACACTTTAGTCTACATAGCGTATGTTTACTCAAAGTGCGCATAAGGGCGAATCTCTTCGCCAAACAGATCATGCACTCATTCCTAATATCATAACACGACAAATAGCCATGGAAATCATTTCAGCAAAATACGGACGTATACTGTATTTCCTACAAATATCCAAAATGCCCTAAATCTCATATTTCCCGTACGTATACGAAATGAAAAACGGATAGCATGTTCTACATGTCAAACGACATTCTCTTCGACAATCTACCATTAAACGACATTGAAAGCTTTGAAATCAGTCAATCAAAGCATCTAGAATCCTCACCTTTTGCCCTAGACGTGTATCGGTTCGAATAGAATGTATACGCTTCGTCAACGGCGTAAATGCGACCTAATGCACAAGATACATAAGCTATTTTGATAATGAATCGAAGAAATTCCTAAAACAGCAAGTGGCTAGGGTTTTCTTACTTAAGAGTGCGTTAGAAATCATCGGGAAAGTGATTCGAATGCGGTGCTTCGGTATGTGCAAAAGCTGGTACAAGTGGAGGGAAATCTCTCCCACAAGTCTCTCACTTTCTCTCTCTCTCTCTCTCTCTCTATCTAGGGTTTGTTGCAAATTCGGATGGGTTAGAAGGCTAAGGGTTTAAGCCCCTTTTATAAGCCCAAACACGACAAACTAGACTCCAAGTCAAGGTATACTTGGGTTATAGCCAAATCGAGACTTTTCTGATCCAAAAGAGCTTTTCGGGAGGTTCCCTGCCCGAATGCGGTCGGACTTAAGCTCATGCATATCGGATCCTGCTCACCAGAAGTTTTCAGATTGGTAGAGTTCTCAGATCGCATGTGGCGGTCCAGTTTTAGTTCAGCGGTCACGGAGAATCGATCGAGGATTCCAAGTACATTGACCTGAATGAGAAATGTTTCCTGATCCGAGGGTGTAATTGGGTCAGATTCCGACGGTCTGAATGCTTATACTGATCCTGCAAACGAAACATGCCAGATTTATTTAAATCTCATTTAATTTTAAATGAATTTCACTCTTTCTCATACTCCCTGCTCCAGGCTCAATGAAATAACCTCAGAGCATCAGTTGGGCTTGATTTTCGAAACGATTGTCAAGTCCAGCTAAGCGGTCATAACGGTCTAAGATTGTAGGTATTGGACTTTTGACGTATGGTCTAGATCCAATACAAAGTTTCAAAGGGTTCCTGAGAACAAACCGGTTTAGAGTTTGATCCTGGATTTCAGGGTATTGTAGCGTCATTGGTTCTATAAGTTTTGGGTCTTGCAGAATATATTTAAAGTGATTGGTGCTTATTTCATAGGTAATCTAGTGTAGCGCTGGCTAATTCTCGTTAAATTCTAAAGAATTAGGTTCTAAATGATTTCTTTGGCTTTGGAATTGGGTTCTGAGAGGTTATTAAGGTGTTATGGTTGGCTCATTGCCTAAGGACGTCTAATCCCAGGTTGGCAAAAATTTGGGGTGTTACATGTACCCACACCATCCATCATTTGGTGGCCCACATAAGGGGGGCCCACCTCAATGCTTGTGCGCACCCAAACCGTCCAGCGTCCCCTGGATGCTGGATGTCAAAAAGGAAAACACAAATATTAGCATTTTTCAAGGCATTGGGGTGGCCCACTCATAGAGGCCCCACATTGAAGTATGTTTATAATCCAAGCCGTCCATTCCATTCCCTGGCTCAATTAAGACGTTGAGCTGAAAAATGGACTTGATCCGACCTTTTGGTGGGCCACAGCTTAGAAAACAACGGTTTTCACCATTAAAATGTACCTTGATCTTTCTACGCCCCAAAATAAATATCAGATATTGGACTTGTTTGTTCCGTCTTAGGCCATGGAAACCAGTGGTCGGGATGGATTTGGCTGAAATAGGCCCCACGCAGGAAAAACCTTTGAAAAATTTGATTTCTAAAAAAAAAAACAACAACAACAACAGCATTGCTGCTGCTGCTGACAGGAGAGGACGCGCAACAACAACAACAACAGCATTGCTGCTGCTGCTGACAGGAGAGGACGCGCAGGCGTCCTGCACTCGGACGACGGGCATGAGGCAGCAACCCACGGCTCCAACCATGGGCCCCACCTTGATGTTTATTTGTCATCTAACCCGTTCATGAGGTGGGCCACCCCCTAGGGGGGCCCCCTCCAAATTTCAGCCGCATCCAACACTCAGGTGGCCCACATCAAAGAAAACAGTGTGAATTGAGTGTCTACCATTAAAGCCCTTTCATGGGCCACAGAAGTTTTGGATCAAGCTGAAAGTTGTATTTCCTCTTCATCCAGGTCTGTACGACCTTCTCAACAGATTGGATGGAAAACAAATATTATGGTGGGCCCCACGTGGAGCCCACAATGATGTATGCATTTTATGAGCACCGTCCACAGTTGTGGACGGTGGCAGCAACCGTGATGTATGTGTTTTAAGGCCGTCCAGTCGCTGGATAGCCAGTAAGGCCCCACCCTTGGTGTCTGTAGTGGGCCATGTGTGTGGACCCCACCATGATGCATGTGTTGCATCCAAACTGTCCATCCACCTTGCAAGCTCATTTTATGGCTTGAGACAAAAAAAATGAGTCAGATCTAAGGTTTAGGTGGAGCCCACCATGACATGTGTTTCATTCATGTCAACCATCACGAGGTGGAGCCCACCATGATGTATGTATATCTTTGTCCTTCATTTGAGGTGGCCCATATTAATGTATTTGTGGCCGTTGTTGAGGCCCACCTTGGAGATTATAGGGCCCGATTAGTGTGGCCCATTTAATATATGTAAGGCCATATGATTAGGCTCACCTTGATATATTTGTGGTCTGTTGTTGAGGCCCACCTTAATATGAATGTAAGACCCATGGGTTGAGGCCCATAGAGATGTATTAGGGCCCATGGCTTAAGGCCTATTGTAATGTATTAAGGCCCAAGAAATTAGGCCCATTTTGATGTATTCTAAGGCCCATGGGTAGAAGCCCATTGTGACGTATAAAGGCCCGTGGGTTGAGACCTACTTGTGATGTGTATAGGGCCTATGGGTTGAGACTCATTGTGATGTATAAAGGCCCGTGGGTTGAGACCCACTTGTGATGTGTATAGGGCCTGTGGGTTGAGACCCATTGTGATGTATAAAGTCCTGTGGGTTGAGACCCACTGTGGTGTGTATAGGGCCCATAGGTTGAGGCCCAACTTGATGTACTTGTGGCCCGTTGTTGAGGCCCACCTTGGCAATTATAAGGCCCATTTGAGGCCCATCTGATGCATTCGTGGCCTGTAGTTGGGGCACACTTTGATATATAAGGCCCATGTTATGAGGCCCATTGTGATGTATTTAGAGGCCCATGGGATATGGCCCATTACAATGTACATAAGGCCGCTTTAATGCGGCCCACTTGATTTATAAAAAACCCATATGATGCGGCCCATTTGATATATCTAAGGCCCATAGGTAGAGGCCTAATGGGTTGTCCTTAGGGTCCATTGCAATGTGCGATTTCTCCGTGGTTTATGGCGGGCTATGCCTTGGGAGCAATGCTAGTTTGACGTCCACATAATAAGTGTAATGTTAGGTAAATGTCCGCATTACGACTCTCCCTAGGGCCCATTGATAGGCCCATACTTGTTGTGTGCAGGCCGTCTAGGCCCATCTGCGTTGTAAGAATAGTTCATTACTTTATAACATGCCTAGTATAACTCCATGATTCATGACCATACGCATCATATGTATGTTTGATATGAGTACTGACTGATCATGACATAAGCCATTGGGCAGACCATTTGTGGAACTCATTATGAGACAGAGTGCCTCACATTATCGCGCTGTACGCGCAGGATTGCTACATGACTGTACGGTGTGATTCATGCATCTCCCATTTGTGTACCTTGATCATTATACGTCCTAGCGACATCAGGACCGTGGCCTCCACAGGCACATCGTGGATGGTTAGATAAGACACTGAAAATATTTGGTTCTAGCACTATAAGGCACTTAGGATGTCCTTGGGTGAAAATTTCAAAACCTTCGAGGCCAGGAGTAGCCCCAACGTCTAGACCGAGTGGAACATGAGCGTCCGAGTACTGAATACCAGTAGGCCGCGTCTTCTACTGTGTCGTGGTCAGTTAGGAGGGGGTGTGGCCTTACCCGCCCGAGAGAGGAGGCTATAAGTTAGGCTGAGTATGACCAGCTCGTAAATGGGTCTACTATCGACGAGCTGGGTAGGTATTGGCAGACTACTGGTCAGACGGATAGTGAGGTCTATTCCGCTCGCTGGGCTGTGCAGCTAGGGAGGAGACAGTCGGTGTCGAGTGTAATAGACCCAGGTGATTTTCCTAGAGAGTAACTGTACTGATATGTGAACTTATTGAGCAGGAATTGCATATCCATTCATTCATTCACTATCCACTCGGGCTGGTGGTGTGTAACTATTTGTTACGTGTACCTTTGCATGACCAGGATTTTGATTGGGTGCGCGACTAACCTGAGACCAGGAGTTTACCACATTGTGTCTGACTATCCAAATTTAGGTATGAGACTGGTTTGGATAGAAGTCCCTTGTGATGGACCCCATAGTCTATGATACTTCATACTATCATCCCGACTTTACATTCCAGTATAGTCATTTCATTTGCACCACATATTTCATTGCATCCGTAGTACTTAGCATTTTGAGTTACTATATTATTGCACGTATATGGCCTAGACGGACTTAGCAGGATTTACATATTGCATTGTACCCTCGACATCTGACATTTGGCTCTCTGTGACTCCTCATTCACATAGTTGATTGTCTTGCTAGTATTTTCGATATTGTATGATTTATGGGCTTCTCATTATTTTCGCTTACTCTGATATCGTATGGTTCATGATCTTGTTAGTATTTCCATTTACCTCGATGATGTATGATTTATGGACTCTATTGTATACTCAGCACTTACCTTACACACACTTACACCACCCTCTAAGCTTTTGTAAGTTTATGCACGATAGATGCTTGCAGGTGGCGTTAGGTTGCAGCAGCATTGAGCTTGGAGCGTGCAGCGATTTCAGGAGCTCTGATTTTAATATATGTATTTTCCTTTCAGCATTATATTTAAGTGAATATATTAGTGGATATGTGATGATGATGTTGCCTTTATAATTTGGGTAAACTTGTGGTCATGCTTATTATAAGACAAATGTACGTTGAAAAATCTTCCTTGTAAGATCCCAGGATCGAAATCTGGCGTATGCTGCGCTAGGAGCCGAGAATTGGGTACTATGGAGGCTGTCGGCACCGGATTCAGCGATCAGGATTCCTGTGAATCTGATTTCCGGATTTGGGGCATGGCACATACACACACTGAATCTGATTTTCGGGTTTGGAGAGTCACACACACACACTTACACCACTCTCGAAGCTTTTTATAAGCTTATGCATAACTGTTGCGTGCAGGTGACGTTGGATCGCAGCAGCGCTAAAGCAGGAGCGCGTAACAGATCATCATGGAGCTTTTGTATATCTTTGTATTTCTCTTTCCACATTATGCTTATAAGTTTTTAATCATAGTAAAAATGTGATGGAGTTGTCGGTTGTTATTTGTGGGTTATGCTTGCTTATGCTTATTACGAATCAAATTCATATTGAAAATCCTCTTCGTAGGATCCCTGGATCGAAACCTGGCGTATGGGCACTGGGAACCGAAAGCGGGGTACTATGGAGACTGTCGGTGCCAGATTCAGCGATCGAGAATTTTGTGAGCCCAATTTTCGAGTTTAGGGTGTGACAGATGCTATCCTCAAATTTTTGTAATCACCGCAAAAGCACCGAACGCCTCTAGAAAGATATCCCATTTTGGAAGAATTGTAGGAGACAACTTTATCAAGCATATCTGGATTTTTATTAAGATCTCTGTTTCCATGGCTCTTTTATAAACGTGTTAAACATGCTGCCTCAGTCAACATGCCACACAAATTAAGGCTATGTGTCATTTATTCCTTCGTCTTTTCTGAAGGCGTGCATACAATTCAACGTTATTTTACTTTTTACAGGTGATGTCTCTCTAAAAAGTTTGGGCAAAAAATATTCTAGAGCACAAGTAGTATTTTTGCTATTATTAAGCTCATAATGTCAACACCTGCTACCCTCCGTCGGTTTTTTTTTTTTTTTTTGTTAACTTGGTAGTACACCCCACCGTCAGTTCACACTTCACTGTTAGCCACCCCCACTAGGGATCCATACCAAGACCTTAGTGTTGAAATGAGGGATCTTTCACTCAGTCTATCACTTGAGCTATGGATCAGGTGTAACAGCCTAAAATGATATGGAAAGGCAACGAGGGTGTGCAAACAAATGAGGGTGTGCAAACAAATGAGTGTAAACAATGGAGTTTGATTTAGTTTTGGAATAACAGCCTAAAATGATATGGCCGCACCGTCTCCAGTGAGGCCGAGGCCTCACCGGATCCCTGTGAAAAACAAGCTGCTTTACCCCATGTTGCGACACAACGTCCAATATGATCAATGGACAGCGATGGAAGGACTTGGTGCACTGGTGTGATCCAGGCAGTGAGGCCCGTATTTATCTTGTATGGCCAATATTATATACGGATGGGATAATCTACATACAATACATCGCAAGTTAGAGAAAAATATGGCTGTATGATACACCCACTGTATCTGATCATTTCTCCTCGCCCAAAAGATGGCCTTTCACTCATCAAGTAAGCCATGAGCCATGGGTTCAAGTCTCCATTGTCGTGAAAAACCCTGTTGTTGAGTGCGTAGGTGAGTGTGGGGGTGTGAGTACCTGCCTACAAATAAAAATAAAAATAAAAGTGGGCCACACTACACAGACGGTCATGGGGAATACATGAGAGAGGTCTACGTAATTTTGTTGTCTCCCAAGTCTCACCTTGACACAGGCATGTACCAAAGTCCGGATCACCCGCCCATCCGATCAAACAAGTCCGACCGTCCATCTGTAGTAGGTGTCAGGGAAATGTGGACAGGGATTCCTGCGGTCCACCAATTTACGGTGGAAGATGTTCCGCACAAAATGGACGCGGATTAGGTGGTGACACCACCCCAAGCCACGGTGTGTCGATGTGTTGGGCACTGTGGGGCCCAACCTGATGTATGTATTTTACATCCATGCTGTCCATCCCCTTTTCCATCTCATTTCAGAGCATGAACCCAAAAATGAAGCAGATTTAAAGATCAACCGCACCACACCACTGGAAACGGTGGGGATGATGACACCATTGAAAACTTTCTATGGCCAACCGTAATGTTTATTTGTCATCGAATCTGTTGGTAAGTTGACTAAGACCTGGATCGAGGGAAATCACGAATAAAAGCCTGATCCAAGAAGTTTTTAATGGTAGCTGTTCAATCACCGCTGTTTCATATAGTGTGGTGCACTTGAGCTTTAGATCTGCTTCACTTTTGGATTCATACGCTAAAATGAGGGGAAAAATGGATGGACGGCGTGGATATAGGATATATGCTTCACGTTAGCCCCACAACGATCAACACACGGATTGGCTACTTCCCGACACCAGCCCCGTGGCTGGCGGGCGGTGCTACGTAGGCCCCACCATGATGTATTTGTTTCATCCATTCCGTTAATTCATTTTTACAGATCATTTTAAATATTAATACAAAAATTATACGAATATAAATCTCAGGTGGACCACACCACGGGAAAACAAAAGCGATTGGATAGCCACCATTAAAATCCTCTTAAGGCTCACTGTACTGTTTATTTGACAGCCAATCGGTTGATTAAATGAAGGGAAAGGATAAATATCAGATTGATCCAAAACGGCTCCCAGAATATTTTTAATGGTTAACATTCATTCAATACTGTTTCCTTTAATGTGGTCCACTTGAGATTTCTATATAACTCTTTTTTTCTCTTATAATATAAATTGATCTATAAAAATAGATAAACGGCAGAGATGAAACACATATATAATGATGGCAACAAAGCACCGACCATCAGGCATTGGCTGGTGGCAGGGGGAGTAGCCAATCCGTTTCCCCTGCACGCCACCTGATCCGACGGCCGTACGAAATGAATTGTCGCACCATTTGTCGTGAGGGACCTTTCCATCGTTTCCACATTTAATGTGGATGTGATCCAGGGCCTTCCATCGTTTCCATCAATCAACGTGATGTGGTCCATGACCTTTCAATCATCACTATTTCGTATGTGTGGTCCACTTAAGTTTTAGATCTACTTCATTTTTGGATTCATACACTGAAAATGAGGGGCAAAACGGATGGACGGCGTGGATATAAGATATATGCATCACGTTGGCCCCACACCGCTCAACATACCTCCACACCACCTGATCCGACGTCCGTACAAAATGAATCGCCTACCAAATGTCACGGGGGATCTTTCTATCGTTTCCCTCAATTAATGTGATGTAATCCACGGCATTTCCTACGCCGTTAAGTTAAAAGGTAGAATTGTACACTCTGCGGCCGCTTTCCACAATGAAAGTATGTCTGGCCAGTGGGGTCCATGTCTCAGTAATCTTGGCGTTGATGTGTTACCTGCCCTAGTCCATGGACTCTGCATTGAAAGTAGATCAAATTGAAACATCCTAATTAGAGCTGCATGCCAGTCCAGCCGGGCCGAGTATAACCCAACTTTTGTTCGGCTCGCACCGTGAGAGTCTCAGCTCGTACTTGGCTTGGCCTTCAAACTCGAATGTCCAGCTTGTGCTTGATTTGTACGATTTCGAGAGAAGTTCAGGGTTTTTGAGTTGGGGTTGAGTTACCGAGCGAGGTGCAGTAAGAACGGCTGACACCGTGCAGGACAGGGATGCACAGCAGGGATGAGTTGCGGCACCGGACAAGAGCATCGGGCAGGGTATGGACGACCGGCACCAGACAGGACAATGTAAGAGAGAGAGATAGAGGGAAGAAAGAGAATTGGACAATCGTTGTGGCCACCAGAAAGGTCGCCAGACAGGTGAGGGAAGAAGAGGGACAACCAGACAGGGTGATCGAGTGGCTGGGACAACCAATGGGAGAGAGAGGAATGAGCGCTGGAAGCCGAATTAGCGCTAGGATGGGCCGGATAGCTGAGAGAGGGTAGGGGCTTATGGTTTTTTTTTTTTTTTTGAAGGATTTGAACGGGCGCTAGGAAGGAAGGGTTTAGGGTTTTTTAAACGGGCGCTGAGAGAAGGTAGCTTAGGGTTTTTTGTTTTAGGGTATATATACCCATGATCGAGTACCGAGTCGAGTCAATTTCGAGTACTATTCAAGTCGAGTCGAGTCGAGCAGGGCCAAGCTCGTACTTGGCTTGAACTCAATTCGAGCACCAAAAATCAACTCGTGCTCGGCTCGAATTCATTTCGAGCAGAGTCGAGTCGAGCGAGTTACCGAGCTAACTCTGCTCGTGTACAACTCTAATCCTAACAACCAATCTTTGGTGTTTTGGGTTGATTTTGGACCGTTTATTTACAAGACATGGATTTAAAGTTTACAATTGTCCCCTCAATGCAAGTTATTGGGAACCATCGTGGTAATGGTCTGGACGAAATAAATCATGGGCCCCACTATTCTGAATCGAGAACACGTGTACACTGTGCAATGCCTGTGTAGCCAATGAGGGAGACACTGGGCCCCACCGGTGTAGCTATGTCACATCACAACCTTCCACTCTGAGGTAGTGGACCACACCATAATAACCTGTTTGATTTTTCAGGTAAGAGGGGTGATAATTACTTACCAGGTAATTACCACATCGTTTTTTACGCCGACGTTGATGGCTTAACTTTTTGGCACTAGAATTGAGGATGGATGAATGTAGGGCCCGCTGTGATGTACGTGATATATCAACACCGTTCATCCTATATGTTAGCCTCATTTAGGGCATGAACCCAAAAATAAGGCAGATCCAAAGTTCCAGTGGACCACGCCACAGGAAACGGTGGAAATTGGATGCTTACAATATAAAAATTTATGTGGCCATCAAAAGTTTTGGATGAAGCTGATATTTGTGTTTATTCCTTATCAATGTTTTTATGACTTTATGAACAGGTTAGACGACAAATAAACATTAATGTAGGCCTAAAAAACAAAATAACTTTCAATGGTGGACATTTAAGGCCATTGTTTCTTGTGGTTTGGGCCACTTGAGTGTTGCATCTGCCTCAATTTTGGACTTAGGCCCTAAAATTTTCTGTTAAAATAGATGGACGGTGTGGATATGTCATTTACATCACTAAGGGCTCCACAAATTTAAGTCAACTTTTTTAGATCAATTTTCAAGATGAAAATATATTTGAAATTTCAAACAGGGTGAAAAGATAATAATGATCTTTTTAAAGGGTATTTCCCTTATACACAAAAATCAAACGGTCCCTAAATAGCAACATATTATACATATCCAAAGATGATATGGACCACACCATAAATAGTAGCAGAGATAATGATTTTCACCGTTAAACAATTTGTAGGGTCCACCATAATGTTTATTTTTCATCCAATCTATTCATAAGGTCACAAGGACATGAATGAAGAGCAAAAAGAAATTTCATATTGATCCAAAACTTCTGTGACTTCAAAAAGGGTTTTAACGGTAGATGTTCTATTCTCCACTTTTTCTTTTTCTTTTTTTCATTGAGGTCCACTTGATGGTTAGATCTGTCTTATTTTTTTTGTCTAAAGTCTTAAGACAAGCTTGTAAAATGAATGGATGGTTTGGATATAACACATACCTCGTGATTAAACTCACAGAATTTGTTGATGTCAATACAGTAGCTATATAGCTGTTGTGAAGTACCCCAGCCAATCCGCTTCCTCCATCATTAGGGTCCAATCAAAAGTGCCATGTGATCATGTTCGATCTATCTCATTTTTGTGTTCATACATTAAAATGAACTCAGAAAAGGGATGAACGGTATGGATAAACAGATACATAATGGTGGGCTCGCCCACATAATTCTCCGTTCGTGGCCAGAGACGGGGTAGGACGCAATCCTCAACTGGATCCACCGAGGTGGGTGAGACGCTGACTGTCCAGTGCACAGTGATATGTGCATAAGATCCACACCGTCTAACCATTTTAAAAGCTCACTTTCTTGTGCTGTGATCTACCTAAGATTTGTATATGCTTCATTAAGGAACATACCTTATAATGATTTTTCAAGACAGATGGACTGCGTGGATGTAAGGCATATACATCCTGACGGGCCTTTTAGACAGGATCCCACCCACCTCGGTGAATTCAGGAGCCGCGCTCATTTTATTCTTCAGGTAGTGGTGTCTTCTCACTTGAGAAAGTTCCCTTTCTTTTTAATATACAACTGACACTAAGCTACTTCACATTACCAGGTTGATCTATCGTTGCTGTGGCCCTTGTCATACAAATTTAAAGCCCCAACAGTTCCAGCCCGTCAATCAATCAGCCAACGCCACTTGGCTGCGACCCCAAACTAGAGATGTGGGTGTGGCTCTAACTGTAGGCTTATCTCAATGTATGTATTGTATACGCTGCCTATTTAATTTTTCAGCTCATTTTAAGTCATGAGCCCAAAATTGACGCGGGTACAAGTTTCTAGTGGGCTGTACCATAGGAAACAGTGGGTAGTTGAAAGTCCATTATATAAAAACTTCCTAAGTCCCCCGGTGATGTTCTTTTAGCATCTAACTTATTGATAAGGTCATACACAGTTGTATGAAAAGAATATATATATATATATATATATATATATATATATAATAGAATGATTGTAATACATCCATTGAAATACATACCTTACTTAAGAATGAGGAAATTAATAGCATCAAGTGGGCTACAAATGTAAGGATCACAAACAAGTAATTTACCTATATTTTATAACCATCCATTTAGATAGCCTACTTTTGAATGGTTTGGATCATTCTATTAATGTGATTTTATTGATGTAGTCAATAATTAAATTCTTTTGAAGTATCATCATCATGCCACAGGTATGTGTGTAGCAAAACCTTTGTTTACTCCCACTACTCTTTAAGGAAGCTCTAAAGGATATTTCTTCCCATTTACTCACAAATCCTCTCTCATGGAGTTGATTTCTTTTACATGCCCATTTATTTTTCATTTAATTTCATTTCCATGCATTTACTCCCATCCAGATATATGTCAAATGTCATTTACCTCCATTCACCTCCTTTTACTCTCATCCAAATGATCCCTCAAAGACGACTAATCAAATGGTTCATATTTATCACATCGGCATAATGCTGTAAATGGTAGCTCATGAACTGTGAGCTGAACCAAATGTACAGTCTAGATTAATGGATTGGTCCATCGAAGTGTACCAAGCACTATAACTTATAGTGCTATGAGAGCACTGGACCATATCTATATCAATCATGATATATATATATATATATATATATATATATATATATATATATATATATATATATATATATATATATATATATATATATATATATATATATATATATATCAGCCTCATCTAAAACTTTTATGGCATACAAGGTTTTTAATAGGGGTGTACATAAACCGAGTTAGCTCAGTTAGTTCACTCGACTTGACTCGAAAAAAGTAAATTCAATTTCGTTTGAAGTTGAGTTTGAGCTGATTTTTTCAACTTGAAAAAAATTTAAATCGAGTTCGAGCTTGCCTATGCTTGAGTTGACTCAGATCGAACCCCAACTCAAATTGAACTAGGATTGAACTAGTTCACTGACTCTGTTACTTTGATATTGATGTTGCTCACCAAGTGTTTGATGAAATGACTCAATAAAGTGTCGGCTAGTGACAAGAAAAGTATGTATATGAAACAAATACCATCTTTTCTTGATTTTGATGTTGCTCATAAGGTGTTTGATGAAATACTTGTAAACAACTATTGTTGTTTTACATACAATGAGAAATTGAAAGTGCACTGCATGTGTTTGTGAAAATATTGCAGAGGTTCGATTTTGGCTCAAACTCGGCTCGAATTGGCTTGAGCTACTGACTGAACCGAGCCGAGTTGGCCAATCAGGCTTGAGGATCGGGATGAGCCAAGTTCGAGTTGGGGTTAGCTAGTGGCCGAGATGAGTCGAGTTAAGGCTAGCTTGACTTAGTTCGACTCGGTGTACACCCCTACTTTTTAATGGTCAATAATCACTGTTTCCCATGGTGTGGTCCACCTAAAACTTATATCTACTTTTTTTTTTTTTTGGCTCATGGATTAAAATGAGCTGTAAATACAGCTGGGTGGCATGGATATATGATACATACATGTAGGTGGGCTCCATGGTTAAGGCCGCACTCACACAACTGGTTTCGAGGCTACAATGACGAAATCTGTGGAGATATCTCATTGACTTGACATTGTGAGATTTGATTTGAACATGGGCCAACATTAAAAGAAAAATACAAAACACAACATTTTTTAAAGTTATCTAGTTAAATATGTGTGTGATCATGCACGGTCCTTGATAGCGCCCGTGGTCAAATCAAATCTTATCATGTTAGGTCCCTTCGCAGTCCACTTCTTAGGAAAGATTAGACGATAGGGAAAGTGGATTTTACAATAAAAGGCTAGATCAGGCAACCGACTTTCACATTGTCTAACATTTCACGGGAAAATTGCTTATTGAGTCCACCAGCAGCGATATCCCTAGTGGCAGGCACTGTAGGCCTATCATAATGTATGTGTTGTGTCCACGCTGTCTATAAATTTTGCCAACTCATTTTAAGACGAGCTAAAGAATAAAGCAAATCTAAAGATCAAGTAGACCACACCATGGGAAACAGATATGATTGAATGCCATCATTAAAAACTTCTCAAGTCTACATGGGCTTACAAAAAGGTTGATGAAAAATAAATACCACGATGGGTGTGATCTACTTGGGCTTTGGAATATTGCTCCATTTTTAGGGTCATGCCGGGAATGAGTTGGCAAAATGACTAGTTAATGTTTACATAAAATATATACATCATGGTGAGCCCCACCAGGTATATCCATGGTGGTGGGGTCACGAGGCCATCCGCTCTCACATGCGATGTCTTCTCAAGAAAAACAAGGACACGGATTTGAAGATACCGTGGTTAGAAACTAGGTGGATCCTACTTTAATATTTTTGAGAAATCCAACCTATTTGTTTTGCCCGCTCATATAAGGTAATGGCATAAAATGTTGCATATCAAGAACTCAACTAGGCCACACAGGCGGGAGAAAGTGAGGGAAATTCCTATCGTTGAAGCCTTTCTGAAATTTGTTTATATGCCTTAAAGCCATTCATAAGATCATTCCACCGGGATGAATGGAAAATGCAAATATTTCCTTGATTTAAAACTTTTGTGGCCATGCAAATGTTTCTTCCCAGGACCTTCAATCTTCATCGTTTCTCATTGTGTGGTCTGAGTTGGGTTTTTTTATTTACCTTATGTCTTAACATGGGCCGAAAAAAACTGACGGAAGGGATGAATTTTTCATCCCTTGAAGCTACTGCGGTCAATCCACCTCTGGAAAATAAGGAATTATAGGTCCAGATGCAAAATAGATACTCATGCACTTGTCATGTGAAAGTGAGACTATGTTTTAGTAATCCATATCGATCATACGATGGTCTTATGGGGATTCTCCAAAATCGGAACGGATCGCAGATCCGTTCCTAGTCATCCAATCTTTGTCCTTCTTCTTGGGTCACCGAGGGGATGGCTAGGACCTTTCAATCCATAATTTCTTTTAAGAAACACCTCATATACAGAAAGGCTCATATGTTCAACGGTTTCGGTCATAAGAATATAGGACCTACTTTTGTAACTATGTAAACTGTTGATGACAAAATCTGGTCGGCCCTCTCTCCACATCGCCCTCTACGTGTCGTCCCTGAAGCCTGCACCAAGACAACGGACAAAGGTGACCCTGGCTAAGCCGGGAGACCCTCCGATGCCTAAGTCAGGACAAGGGAATTGTGGTCTAGGTAGTGAGTAGAGGAGGAGATCTCGATCTTGCGTATTTGTAGATATGGCGGTGTGTGCTATTTATACTTACCTGTGGGGCAGTCTGGTCTCGATAATCTCGACACGATCAGAGGGATTCCCGGATCGTGGAGATACCGTATGCAATCTGTTGATCGTGTAGCGTATCCGACGAATGATGAGTATCTGCGAGCGACATTATTGGCCACGTTTGGTTATGCCAGTTTCCATGTTTAGCGAATGAGATATGCGCATCTGAGTGTCTGTTCGGCTCAGCTCGTCAGGCCATAGCAAAGAACATTCTCCAGGTCGGACGACGTCCGACCCGACCCGTCATGCCGAATCCGATCGGATTATTAGGACCCCTCCGAGTTGGCCCTCTTCCAGAGACGCTCGCGTGTCCTTGTTGCGATGCCGAAGTCTGGTCAGATGGGTCATGCCCCGGGCACCTCGGGCGTCGGCTCGGACTTACAGTCGGATTGATGTTCTCCCATGGGCTCGGATCTCCCCATAATAGAAGCCCCCTACTCTTCGAGTTTGCTTGCAGACTCGGAGAGTACTTATGTAGAAAATCTTTCACCCTTATTGCAATGATGACGGGCCTCGAATTGCACGCACGCTGGCCGCCTTGGTTAACGCGTGGCGATGGTTACGATCCCAAATCTCCTCCCAGCCTATGGGAGATTGCCACGCAGGCCTGAGGAGGTGTGTACGTGACGACTCCGACTACTGAGGCGTCGATTCACATATCGAGGTACACTGCCCGATGTCAGAGCCGTACCAACGGTTCAGTATTCCTCCAATGAGATGCGTCCATGTGTGCTCGGAGATCGGCTCGTGCCAATTCGACCGCTGCCATTAAGGCTCATCATCAATGCAGAATTCCTTTGTCGCTTTTATAAGGCACCCCGAACTTTCGTTCGTCACTTTACACTCTGAATCAGAAGAGCATACCGGAGGAGGCAATTTTCGACGAGGCGATTCAGGCTGAATTCGAAGTTCCGGTAGAAGACGATTTCCAACAGTCACCCGGTGAGTCCTATTGATCTTCACCCTTCTTTCTGCCATGTCTTCCGACCTCGAGATGGTTCGTGAATACGGCGATGACTCTGAGCCGGAGAGTTCTGAAAGTGGGAGTGGGTCTTCCGAAGGCCTTTTCGAGACCACTCTCCCATACCCCCCGCCTCGGAGGTAAAAAATATTGGGCTCTAAAACCAAGCAGCTCAGCAAGAAGAAGGCCACCCGAGCCCGTCGAGTTGAGACCACTGCCACCATCGAAATGCCCGCGAGCTTGCACGCCGTAGAGGTAGTTCTAGGAGGTTCTGTCATGTCAGAATCTCAGATGGAGTAGATTCGCTCGGAGTTCCAAATCCCTAACTCCGTTCAGATAAGGGTCCCTGGTCCTTTGGACGTAGCTGATGCTCCTGCCAAGGGAGAAGTAGCCATCTTCCTTTACGCGCTGCAGTGCGGGGTCCGGCTCCCACTACACTCCTTTATCAGGAAGGTTGCGGCTTACCTTGGATTGGCTCCCAGGCAGTTTACTCCGAATGCCTGGAGGGTAATGATTTCCGCCTTCATTATCTGGAGACAAGTTGGAAACTCCGAGCTGACCCAAGAGGAACTGCTGAGCCTGTACCTGGTCAAGCATGATAGCGACGATCCGTGGTACTATTTTGTGACTGGGAGAGAAAGAGGTCGGGATTGGTGATGCACCTGCCGTCCTCCAACAAGGACTGAAAAAATAAGTGGTTCCGAGTGGCAGGTGAATGCGAGGCACCGGCGGCTGAACTTAGGACCTCAACGCCTCGTATTCCAACCCATTTTACGAAGCCAGGTCGGACTTCATTTTACATCTGGCTTGTTGCTTTAGTTTTCACCTGTTTCAATTGAAGTAATATTTCTTTTTTTTCTTTTACAGCTTTTTCAAAGGGGTTACCGCTCCTCGACTCAGACCAAAAAAATCGCATTGTGAAGGCCAGAGCGTGATCGGAGACGCTTCGTTCCTGGGCTGATCTGATCACCCCGGCCAACCTTCACTGGTCTAGGCTTTACAAATCCCAGCCTTTGCCCACGTCCCTCAGTACGCTGCCTGATCTCTTCGATGAGCTTTCTTTCAGTCGCTTAGTAACTGACATCATTTTTTTTCTTTCGCGGGCATGGCCGAGGCGTTCGGAGCTCGAAAAAGGAAAGTAGCTCTGACAGCGGCGGAGTTGCTGAAGGAAGCCCCCCAAGTGAAGATCACTTGGAAGAAGCCAGTTCCCCCTCGCGTGGGGGAATCTTCCTCTGTGCCGACCTCAACAGCCCCAGCTCCGAGACCAGTCGGCTCCTCCTCTGCGGTGCCGACCCCGTCGCGTCCTAGTACTGCCGCGGCTCGTTCGACTGTCTTGCTCCCGGTGGTATCTCCTCCTCTCGGGCTCGTCTGAACGACCGTGGCCGACACCCCGGTTGTTCCGAGCCCTGTTGCTCGTGCTCTTACTGCCGTCGTTCCCCCCTCCGCGGAGGCTCTTGTCGCAGTCTCCGAGCCCCCCGTCGCTATCCTTTCTTCCTCCGAATGGGAGGAGGCCATTAGAATGACCGATAATATATTTTTCCCCCCCGAGGTCTGGGGAGATGTCCACGCCGAGGATCAAAACTCGGCCGGCAGCAGGGTAGGGTCCGAGGGGGCTACGGCCTCGGCCCAGGCGGGCACGAGCGGTGGGAGGTTCTAGCCGGGCTATCATATGGGGTTCTTGGCTCCGTGGGCTGCCAAGCATGCTAAGGAGGAGGATATTGCTCAGAACCTTGACCGGTCGGAAGACGGCTTTCTGAACGACTTCGCTTCCGTGTGCTACATGATATATCTCCGAGAGGATTCTCCCTTTCTTTCATATCGTTATATATATTTTTTTAGATTTTGATCTTTGTTTCTTGTTCAGGCCGTCCCGGTGTTGCTCTTACTTTGGGAGAGAGTGCGGGAGCATTGGAGGAGGGAGGCAGAGTTCGAGGTTCTCCAAGCTGAGACGGTAGCCTTGAAGTCCGAGCAGATCGAGCTGTGCCGGCAGCTTTCGGGCGAGAGGGCCAGGGTGAGCCGACTGCAGGGGGTCATCATCGACCTGGAGGCCAAGAAGCTACACCTGCAGGAGAGGGCGGACAACCTTAAGGCGAGTGGCGATGCAGCGACCGCCGAACTGACCCGCGCCATAGCTCACGTGGATTCCTTGACCATGGAGGCTACTCGGCTAGGTGAAGCTCTGAAACGCGCCATGGCCGAGGCGGTTGAAGAACAAATCCGAGCCATGAATCAGGCCCTGGAGGCTCAGCGAGCCAAGGAAGAGGCCTCTCTGGCTGCAGCGGTTACCACCGCGGTTGAAGGTTTTAAGACCTCCAAGGAGAGGGACGCTGAAGCTGCGACGTTCTACAACCGCGGCTTCGATGCTTGTCTCTAGGCAGTCCTGAGTTTAAGCCTAGACCTCGATCTTGACTCTCTTCTGCCTGAGGACTCCGAGGACGCCCCTGCTGAAGTCGCCCGCTCGGACCAAGCCCCTGATGCCCAAGCTCCTCCAGCATGAATACATTCTATCATATTTTTTATAGAAACTATCAAGGTATTTCTATCAATATATTTTTTGCCCCTCCGTGGGGATTTAATGAAAAATGTTTCTTTGACATTGTGTTAACTCATTCTGAGATGTTGTCGAGCCGACCTCTTTACGGGCCTAGTCCCTTCATTGTCGTTTACTCGGTTCATAGAGTTGGTTCTCCGAGCTCTCTCGGCCCAAGTCTTAGTTGGGTCATATCTCTTAGGATACTTGGCTCGTCGCCTGTCTAGCGAGAACCCTTCATTCCTTCGTATGTCGAGTTGAGCGCTTCAACGAAGGGTCGGGTCATTATTAGGCTTTTTCCCTCGAGGGGATGCCTTTTCGATTTTTCGTAAGATTAGACTTCGATCCCTTAAAGGATCGGGCCATTTAGTTCATGCTTATATTGATAAGATAATCGGGCAAGCATTCGAAGTAGAATTGAACTTTTATTAAGAGCCTTAAAGGCTAGCAGCTCAGAGGCGTACATTTTATTATGAGCCTTAAAGGTAAGTTCCTCATGGGTAGTAGATCTTCAAGTGCTCGACGTTCTAAGGATGAGGGAGATGACGGCCTTCAAGGTCTTCCAAGTGATACGAGCCTGGTTTGACAGACCTGACCACACGATATGGTCCTTCCCAGTTAGGTCTGAGCACTCCTGCCCCTGGCTCAGCCGTGTTCTGGAAGACTCGTCGGAGGACTAAGTCTTCTGGGCGGAAGCGCCTGACCTTGACCTTTGAATTATAGAAACGCGCTACCTGCTGGTGCCGACCCGCCGTTCGGAGCTTGAAAACCTCTCTGAGTTCTTCGAGCAAATCCAGATTAACAGCGATCTGCTCAGAGTTTTGGTTTTCTTCGAAGCTTCTTACCCGCGCCGTTGGGAGTCCGATTTCTACTGGCACTATTGCCTCCGAGTCATAGGATAATGAAAAAGGAGTTTCTCCCATCGAAGTCTGGGCTGTGGTCCTATAAGCACAGAGGAGAAAGTGGAGCTCCTTGGCCCAATTTTCCTTCACTTTTTTCAACTTTGTCTTGAGATGATGCTAGATGACCTTGTTGACCGCCTCTACCTGTCCATTCGACTGCGGGTGCCGAGGCGATGAGTAAGCGTTCATAATGCCTAGTCCTTAACACATGCTATGGAACTTTTCATTATCGAATTGGCAGCCGTTATTAGAAACGATGGTTCGTGGTATTCCTAACCGGCAGATGATATTTTTCCATACAAAGTCAATTTTTTTTTGCTCAGTGATCTTCGCGACCAGCTCGGCCTCGGCCCACTTAGTGAAGTAGTCGACTACAACTATAGAGAACTTAACTTGTCCCTTCCCAGTGGGTAAGGGACCAATGATGTAGATCCCCCATTGGGCGAACGGCCATGGCCCACTCATGGGGGTCATTTCTTCTGCCGGTTGCCTCGGTACGGCAGCAAAACGCTGACACTTGTCACACTTCCGAACAAAGTCCTTGGAGTCTTGCTTAAGAGTTGGCCAGAAATATTCTTGACGAAGTATCTTCATAGTTAAGGCACGACTGCCAGAATCGTTTCCGCAGATTTCCTCGTGAATCTCTCGAATCACGTAGTCGGTCTCGTCCAGTCGGAGGCATCTAAAGTAAGGCTGAGAATGCCCCTTCTTGTACAACAATCCGTCCAAAATAGCGTATCGGGCCACTCTGACCCTAAGTCGTCTCGCCTCTAGTTTGTCCGAGGGTGTTTCACCGGATGATAGATAATTGAAGATCGGGTCCATCCAACTAGGAATAGAGTGGACGGGATTGACTTTCTCCGGCTGGCTGATACTCGGGTGCTCAATGAACTCGATAGGAACGAAACGCGGGATCTTTCCCTCGGAGGCCGAGGCGAGTCTTACTAAGGCATCGGCCCATGAGTTCTCTAATCTAGGGATCTGCCGGATGGTGCAACTCTAAAATCTTTCGATCAATTTCCTTGCTTCCTCGAGGAGGCGATCATTCTGACTTCTTTAGCTTCGTACTCTGAAGAGATGTGGTTCACTACCAGCCGCGAGTTCTAACGGACTTGCAGGATCTGAACGCCTAGGCTCGCTGCTAGCCTGAGCCCAACCAACAACGCTTCGTACTCGGCCTCGTTGTTTGAAGCTTTGAATCCGAGTCTGATTGCGTATTGGATTGTCGTTGAATCAGGTGTAACCAGGACAACACCGGCTCCTGCTCCTTTAATATTGGAAGACCCATCAACATAAAGGACCCACCCGGATCCGATGCTGCCTCTTGGTTGCTCAAAGGAACAGGTGGTGTCATTTCGACTTCATTACTGACTTTCTCCTCATCTGGAGTTGTGAACTCGGCTATAAAGTCGGCCAGAAATATCTTTGACGAAGTATCTTCATGGCTAAGGCACGACTGCTAGAATGGTTCCCGCAGATTCCCTCGTGAATCTCCCGAATCACGTAGTCGGCCTCATCCGGTCGGAGGCATCTAAGGTAAGGCTGAGAATGTCCCTTCTTGTACAACACTCCGTCCAAAATAGCGTACCGGGCTGCTCTGACCCTAAATCGCCTCGCCTCTAGTTTGTTCGAGAGGGTTTCGACAGATAATTGAAGATCGGGTCCATCCAACTAGGAATGGACTGGACGAGATTGACTTTCTCCGGCTGGCTGATACTCGGGTGCTCAATGAACTCGACAGGAACGAAAAGCGGGATCTTTCTCTCGGAGGCAGAGGCGAGTCTTACTAAGGCATCGGCCTATGAGTTCTCGGCTCTAGGGATCTGCCGGATGGTGCAATTCAAAAATCTTTTGATCAATTTCCTTGCTTCCTCGAGGTAGGCGATCATTCTGACTTCTTTAGCTTCGTACTCTGAAGAGATGTGGTTCACTACCAGCTGCGAGTTGCAACGGACTTGCAGGGTCTGAATACCTAGGCTCGCTGCCAGCCTGAGTCCAGCTAACAACGCTTCGTACTCGGCCTCATTGTTTGAAGCTTTGAATCCGAGTCTGATTGCGTATTGAATTGTCGTTGAATCAGGTGCAACCAGGACAACATCGGCTCCTGCTCCTTTAATATTGGAAGACCCATCAACATAAAGGACCCACCTCGGATCCGATGCTGCCTCTTGGTTGCTCAACGGGACAGGTGGTGTCATTTCGACTTCGTTACTGACTTTCTCCTCATCTGGAGTTGTGAACTCGGCGATAAAGTCGTCCACAGCTTGACCCTTGAGTGTCGTCCTGGGGTAGAATTGAATGTCAAACTCTCTGAGCTCTACGGCCCACTTGGTCATCCAACCCGATACCTCGGGTCTATAGAGGACCTGCCTCAGAGGAGATTCTGTTAGCATAACTATGGAGTGGGCATGGAAGTATGGCCATAGTCTTCTGACCGAGACGACAAGGCAGAGCGCCAGTTTTTCCAAGGACTGGTACCTTATTTCAGCTGGTACCATGACTTTGCTTAGGTAGTACACGGGGTACTGCTTGCTTCCGACATCTCTGATCAGAGCCGAACTGACAGTTGAAGCCGAGACTGCGAGGTAGAGGAACAAGGGCTCCCCTTCGTCAGGCTTGGACAGTAGAGGCAGTGAACCTAAGTACTGCTTTAATTGCTGAAAGGTATGCTCACACTTTAGCATCCACTCCGCCTTCTTATAGCCCTTAGGCTGTTGAAAGAAGGGAAGACATTTATCTGTAGCCCTAGATATGAAGCGTCCGAGGGCGGCAACTCTTCCCGTGAGACATTCTATCTCCTTAAGAGTCTGAGGCGAGTTCATGTCGAGTAGAGCCTTAATCTTATCTAGGTTGGCTTCGATACCTCGCTGACTGACTTGAAAGCCAAGAAACTTCCCTGACTTAACCCCGAATGCACACTTAGCGGGATTCAATTTCATCTGATATTCTCGGAGGACAGTGAATGTTTCTCCGAGGTCGGCAAGGTGGTTGGAGGCTTGAGTACTTTTCACTAACATGTCGTCCACGTACACCTCCATGGTGTGCCCAATTTGACTAGCAAACATCTGATTCACCAGCCTCTGATATGTTACCCCAGCATTTTTCGGGTCAAATGGCATGACCCGGTAACAGTAGAGCCATCTGTCCGTGACAAAGGTTGTCTTCTGCCTGCCTGGGGGATACATAGCGATCTGGTTGTATCCAGAATAAGTGTCCAGAAACGAGAGTAATTCATGTCCGGCCGTGCTGTCCACTAGTTAGTCGATCCGAGGTAACGGGAAGCTATCTTTGGGACATGTCTTATTCAGATCAGAATAGTCTACACAGACCCTCCACTTCCCGTTGAATTTCCTGACGAGCACAACATTTGCTATCCAGTCGGCATAGTACACTTCTTCTATGAAACCCGCGTCGAGCAAGATTGAGACCTCCTTGGCAATGGCTTCATATCGTTCGGCATCGAACGGTCTTCTTTTTTGCTTAACTGGCCAGTGATCTGGGTCCACGTTCAGCCTGTGGACCAGCACTTCAGGTGAGATCCCTAGCATATCTGCGTGCGACCATGCGAAGATGTCTCGGTGTTGTTTTAAGAAGGCTAATAACTCATTCCTCCGCTTGAAATTTAGTGATGATCCGAGCTAAACAGTTTTACTCGGGTTTGATTCATCGAGCGGTACTCTTACCAGATCTTCGACTGAGGAGCTTTCCGTCGGTCCTCGAGGATCTAAGGCGTCCAATACGAGCATTTGCTTGGTAGCTCCTTTTCTCAGGGCTATCGCATAATACCTCCGGGCCTTGCGTTGATCGCCTCAGAGATAACCAATCCCACCTTCAGCTGAAAACTTCATCATCAGATGGTAAGTTGAGACGACCGCTCTCATTGCGTTGAGGGATCGTTGGCGCAGGATCACATTGTGGACAGATGGAACATTGACAACTAAAAAGTCAACCAAAAGTGTGACTTGATGTTATCCTTCTTCTGCTGTTACTGGGAGGGAGATGACTCTCTCTCCGGTAAAGCCGTGCAAGAGAGTCTTCACGGGTCGGAGCCAGGACTGTGGAATTTCTATCTTTTCGAATGCTTCAGAATACATAACATCAGCCGAACTCCCGATGTCGACCAAGATGTGGTATACTTTGTGATTTTCTATGGTTATGGTAACCACTAATGCGTCATTGTGTGGATGCTGGATCCCGTGCGTATCATCTTACATGAAAGTCAGGCTGCACGGAGCGACTCGGAGTTCCTTGCTGGGACGTTCTGCCATGTGAATGTGGTGTACCGGCTCGGATCTCTGGGAGTGGGCTTCTCGAGCTCTGTTTGAATCCCCTCCCCCAGCTGAACCCCCGAACATGGTGCGAATTTCGACGGGTTCCTCTGGGGGGTTGTTCGGCTGTTCTCGCGACCGTTCCTCTCTCCGAGCAGATTTCTCTTTTTTGGTATAACGACGTAGATGTCCCTTACGGATGAGGGACTCAATTTCGTCTTTCAGATCCACGCAGTCGTCCGTGTTGTGACCATGGTCCCGGTGGAAACGACAGAATTTTTGCTTGTCCCAGTGCTCTGGGTCAGCCCTCATGCAGACCGGTCAATTAAGTAGTCTGTCTCCTCGGATATCCAGCAGAATCTGCTCGGCGGAGGTATTAAGCGGGGTATAGGAATGAAATTTTCCTTCCGGCCTGCGGCTCGGTAAACGATCGCGGGAAGCACGGTCATCCACCCCTTTGTCAGTCGGCTGAGAGTCTTCGTTCTGAGGTTTCTTTCATTTGTTCGTCGAGTCGGATACTTGTGTGCCTTTTCGAGCGTTAGTGAACTCCTCGGCGTTAGTATACTTTTGGGCTTTCGCTATGAAGTCCGCTAGCGTCTTTGGCGGATTCTTTCCGATAGAGAAGGCGAACTTTTTTTCTTTCAGTCCGCTCAGAATGGCAGCGAGGGCCATCTTATCATCGTAATCCTCGACATGCAACGCTTCTTCGTTAAAGCGAGCGATGTAATCCTTCAATGACTCTTTCAAGGCCTGCTTGATGGTGAGCAGGTGAGTGTTGGGTTCCCGACTTCTCTTACCGCTTATAAATTGCGTAAGGAATAGTTGACTCAGTTCCGCGAAAGAGTCCACGGAGTTGGGTTTGAGCTGATGATACCAAATCCGAGCAGACCCTGTGAGGGTGATAGAAAATTCCCTACACATCATTGCGTCGGTTGCAGTATGGATCTGCATCCACGATCGTTAGGACTCCAGGTGTTCGGATGAATCCCCAGTTCCTGAATACTGGATGACGGGAGGCATCCGAAACCTCTGCGGCATCACTTCAGCCATGATGGCTGGGGTGAAGGGAGGCTCGGTCTCTTCCATCATTGCTTGGATCGTGGCTGGAACTGTCGATTGTTGCTGCTTTTTCTCAAATGTCAGGAACTTGTCTTTCAGCTCCGCAAATCGTGCCTCCCACGGGTCTCTATTTTCTGCTACGACTTCTGGGGCATCCTTGACCTCCGGTGTTCTCCTTTCTCTCCTCCGTTCTAACTGATGACGGAGGTCCATGGGCAGCAGGACGGAAGTGGATGAATGAATGGTTATAGGGGCCCGAGTGGTGGCGTTCCGCGCGGATACCTCGACTTGTACCGCAGAAGGATTTTGACTCGAATGCGGCACCCTAGAGTGTCGGGGGGCTTCAGGTCTCGCACTCTTCGGTACAGAGCGAGTTTCCACGAACAACCCCACCGGCTCGAGAACAGGTTATTCCTAAGCTAGGCGTAGCTCTGGATCTCTCTGTTGTTTCATTCAGTTTATCTCATCGCGTAGGGACTGAATCTCGTTATGCATGATGGATTACTTGCTTGACCGATTATGCGAACGTTGGGAAGGTCCTGGTGCAGACTCGGCATGAAGCGGTGATGACGACCGAGTCTGCTCATTAGGTTGCGGCTGCACCACTGTAGCTTTCTTCTTCTTCGCCATTGCTTGAATGAATGAGAACCTGAGTTTTAGTTTCAGGTTCCCACAGATGGCGCTAAAAAATATTGATGAAAAAATCTAGTCAGCCCTCTCTCCACGTCGCCCTCTACGTGTCGTCCCTGAAGCCTGCACCAAGAAAACGGACAAAGGTGACCCTGACTAAGTCGGGGGATCCTCCGATGCCTAAGTCAAGACAAGAAAATCGGGGTCTAGGTAGTGAGTAGAGGAGAAGAGAGCTCGATCTCGCGTACCTGTAGATATGACGGTGTGTGCTATTTATACTTGCCTGTGGGGCGGTCTGGTCTCGATAATCTCGACACGATCAGAGGGATTCCCAGATCGTGGAGATACCGTCTGCAATCTGTTGATCGTGTAGCGTATCCGACGAATTATACGTATCTGCGAGAGAAGTTATCGACCACGTTTGGTTATGGCAGTTTTCATGTTTAGCGAATGGGATATGCGCATCTGAGTGTCTGTTCGGCTCAGCTCGTCAGTCCATAGCAAAGAACATTCTCCAAGTCGGACGACGTCCGACCCGACCCATCATGCCGAATCCGATCAGATTGTTAGGACCCCTTCGAGTTGGCCTTCTTCCAGAGACGCTCGCGTGTCCTTATTGCGATGCTAAAGTCTGGTCAGATGGGTCGTGCCCCGGGCGCCTCGGGCGTCGGCTCGGACTTACAGTCAGATTGATGTTCTCCCATGGGCTCGGATCTCCCTATAACATAAACTATAGTGTCGGTAGTAGAATGATATTATATTATGCACATTAAACTTGGGTTTTGCATTATTACAAGTTTGAAATGATGGCATCCCATCGTGTTTGCACCACACCCAAAAGTTTCATTGACGTGACTTTTCTACTCTTTCTGCCTTTAATCGAAGTATTGCGGTCAATCCACCTCAGGATGATAAAGAATTACAGGTCCAGATGCAACATAGATACTTAGGGCCTGCTTGATTTCAAGGGCATTGGTAAATGCCCTTGTGAAAGTTTATTATAACCTTTTTTTCTTGTTTGGATTTTCAAATGTAATTTTGCCTCGAAAATTAGCCCGAAAAAGTTGACTGTGGACCCTTTTATGACATATCCACACTATCCATCTATTTTATCAGAAGATTTTAGGGTTTAAGTCCAAAATTGATAAGGGATAAACACAAATATCAGCTTCAGCCAAAACATCTAAGCGCGACAAAATTTTTATACGGCAAACATTAAAATTTCACTGTATCTTGTGGTGTGGTCCATTGGAGCTTTGGATCTGCCTCGCTTTTGAGTTCATGGCTTAAATGAGGCTGACATACAAGATAAATAGTGTTGATACATCATGTACATCACAGTGGGGCCTATATTTCTTTCACAGCCATCCTCGATTTTAATGCCAAAAGGCTATGCTCGTCAACATCAACGCAAAGGAAATGAGAGGCAATTCACTAGTAAGTAATTATTACTTATTTATCAGGTAATTTCCATTTACCTCACAAATCAAACAGATCCTTATACAATTGTCATATGAAAGTGGGACTATGTTTTGGTAATCCACACCGACCGGAGCAGGTCCCACCTTCCCAGGGATTCTCCAAAATCAGAGGTCTGTTCCTAGACATACAATCTTTGTCCTTTTCCTTGGGTCACCGACGGGATGGTTAGGACCTTTGAATTCATAATTTCTTTTAAGAAACACCTCATATGCAGGTAGGCTCATTTGTTCAACCGTTAATTATACAGAAAGATCCATCTGTTCAACCGTTTAAGAAACACCTCGTGTCAGTAATAGCATGATGTCACAGGATGCACATTAAGTGGGGTTTTAAATTATTGTTGGTGGCACGTTTCTTAGTCATTCTTAGTCACATGGACTGTGGAAACGATGGCATCCCAACGTGTCTGCACCACACCCAAAAGTTCCATTGATGTGACTTTTCTGTCCTCTCTTCCTTTCATTGAAGCTACTGTGGTCAATCCACCTCTGGAAAATGAGGAATTACAGGTCCCGATGCAACATAGTAACACATGCACTTGTCATGTAAACGTAGGACTATGTTTTGGTGATCCATACTTATCATATGCACTTGTCATGTGGAAGTGGGACTATGTTTTGGTGATCCATACCGATCATCTGATGGTTTCTCACCTTCTTGTGGGGATTCTCCAGAATCAGAGCAGATCCGTTCCTTGTCCACCAATCTTTGTCCTTCTTCTTGGGTCACTGACTGGATGGTTGGGACCTTTCAAGTCATAATTTCTTTTAAGCAACACCTCATGTACAGAAAGGCCAATCTGTTCAACCGTTTTGATCATAAGGATATAGGGCTTACTTTCGTAACTGTGTAGACTATAATTTTAGTAGTAGCATGTTGTTACAGTAAGCACAGTAAACTTGGGTTTTGAATTATTACAAGTGGCCCATTTTTTAGTCATATAGACCGTTGATACGATGGCATCCCATCGTGTCTGCATCACACGCAAAAGTTTCATTGACGTGACTTTTCTGCCCTTTCAAAGTTGCCTGCAGCTGGACGATTGAGACAAAAAATATAACAAGGGTTCAGATTCAACCGAGGTCATCATGGCGTGTTGGTTCGAACCAATGGACTGGATCACTGAATTTATATGGTATACCATTGGGAGACCATTGCTTTGGTAATCTAATCCAGACCATCAGTCTGTTGGAGAACATTGCTTTGGTATTCTAATTAATCCAGACCATCGGTCTGTTGTCTTATAGCATGGATGGATCTGGAGACTTGGTTGAATCTGAAATGCTGAAGTAGAGTTTTTTTTTAATTTTTTTTTTTGTTTTTCCCCCTCAACCGCCTATTTGGAATCCAAAAATCGCACCGTTTGCATCGTCCTGTTGATGAGGTTTTAAGGTGTGGTCCACATGGTGAAGCAGCCTAATGGTCTGTACTCTGGATCACCAAAGCATGGGTCCCACTTATCAAAACTGAAATCCCTAGTATAATACCTAAAGCATGGGTCCCACTCATCAAAACTTAAAACCCTAGTATAATACCTAAAGCATGGGTCCCACTCAACAAAACTTAAAACCTTGGTATAGTTATGCAAAGCATGGTTGGGTGATGCTGTGATTCCTTTGGATAAGAAGAAATGACACACCTTACTACTAAGGTGTGCAAAGGCAATGACGCGGCTCAAATGGTCAGTACATAATAATGATGGTCACACGACGGTGACAAATGTTATGTTCAAGGGGGTATTTACATTTGAAGATTGCGAATCTTTTAAGGTTAATGGTCATTATGTCCAATCTCAAGTTCTTAAATAGTAATACTTGACTTGTCAATAATGTGCGTTAGTGTGTCTTAAGTCGGTTGAGCTCCATTGAAAGAGCAAAAACTATAATACTTACAACATTAATGCTTAAAGACATAAGTAAATTGAGGTGTCTTCGTGAAACTAGCTCAAAATTCATTTAGTTCCATAACAACCTATGTCTAAATGATATGTTCTAAATAAGAAAACCTTATCTCTATCTTCCCAAGCCTTACACATTAAAATGAGCAAGATATGATAGGCTTGTAAGAGGTTCAGATATGTTGTAAACCAGAAATTCAATTAACAGAAATCTGAAGAGTACTATTTTCGATTCAATTTGATTGAATCGATAGTCATTCGATTCAATTTGATTGAATGGGTAGGACTGATCAATTTGATCGAAGGTCTGATCGAAGACAACTGATACTGTTTACAAACAATCTGGACAATTCAGCAAAAGCTCGATTGATTGAAGGATTGATCAATCAATGAAACTAGCCATTTTCTTCTTGTTTTTTATCCGTTGCAAATCTGTTTTCTATATAATGGCATTTAGACCTCTTTGCAAATGATTATTTTTACTGATTTAGAAGCCCTACTATATCTCACTATTTCCCTTTACTCTTAAGATATCACCCAAAGAGATTCATGTCATCTTCCTAGTGATTCATCACTCTAATGACCATTCCAAGCTCCATTTCAAGAAGAACATATTATCTTGTATTCTCTAGAGATTAAACACCAATATAATTGGTAAATTCTTTATCTATCATTCTCTAGAATGCAAGTCAATCTCCCAATTAGAAACAACTTCACAATTAGTTGTAGGAGATTCAACCAACCCATCTCTCCCATTACCTTGACACTTCATAAGTAGTACATCTTCGAAGTAGTGTCCACCAATATAGGTGTGTATATATATGTTCATATGTAGGGCTGTCAAGGTTTTTGTTGAACATATTGAAAATCATTGAGAAAATAAAATCTGGTACTCTCGAGTTTGAGTGGGTCAACTGGGACTAGAGTAAGATTAAGCCGAATCACTATATATCTTTGTATGTTATGATTGATATGTGGATACAATACTCTTATGTTTATATCGTAATTTGTATATTTCATATGAATGCATGATTAGATTATATGCTGAGTAATTAATGTATTGCACACACTAGATAGAGCTATCTCTTATCATAGACTAGTTATTCAATAATTAATGTATTGCACACCCTAGATATAGTTATATCTTATCATAGACTAGTTACTCAATTGATTGTATCTTGTATTATATGATCTTGGACCTGAAATTGTGGCTTTACCGCTACAAGCGAACTTGAAAGTATGTCTAATATCCTAGAGGGGGGTGAATAAGACTTTTCAAAATTATTTAAACTAATAGCAGACACTTGCTTCTAAATACACAAGTAAAGAGTTCTAAATGATGAGTGCATAATCATAGTCTAGTTAGTAAAATACATCGTTTATGCATTTTGACAAATATGTTTGGTGTAGAAATTAAACAGTGTAGAGATCATCAAAACATCACAAATAATGAATTAAAACATTCATCCATCTCTCCCATTACCTTGACACTTCATAAGTATATCTTTTAGGTAGATGATCGTTTTGAAGAAGATTGAAATCAAAGTAAAGAGTAAAAGAGAAGCTAATACAAGAGCGGAGAAGTATTAATCAAGCATCTCAAGAAGTCATATCAACGAGACTCAATCTAACTAGTAAAATTTTATATTTAATTCTATCATATAGTCATTCCTCATATAATCTTGAGTATAGAGTTTGCAACCCAAACTTAAACAGGTCCTTAAGTAGGATCGCCTTCGACTATAGTATACGCTAGTCTTTATGTATGATCGTTTCCAGCGAGAAAATATAAATTAGTTCTTTTGTAGGATTAGTTGAAGGTTATTGGTTAGCGTATAGAAAACCCTTGTAGTGTCCCTGAGAGCCATTGACATTGGTGCGTACGTGTAAGTTATTGGTGAGCCTATAGAAAACTCTTTAAGTCTTTGAGGGAGCCATCAACATGGGTACATACGTGTTCTATACCAATATGGGTGTGTACGTGTAGGTCATTGTGAGAGACCGTCATCGACACGGGTGTGTATGTGTAAGTCTTTATGAGGGACTGTCACCGACATGGGTGTGTATGTGTCCACCAACATGGGTGTGTACGTGTAGGTCTTTGTGTAGGGTTGTAAATGTTTGTGATGAACCTATTAAAAATCATTGAAATAATAAAATCTGATACACTCGAGTTGGAGTTCGTCAGTTGAAAATGGAGTAAGATTAAGCCGAATCACTATAGATTCTTGTGTTTGCAATTGATATGTGAATGCAATTCTATCATGCTTATGTTGTAATTTGTATATTTGATATAAATGCATGATTAAATTGTATCTTATAGTCTATGATTTTGGACATAATTCACCTTGTGGATTAACTTGTTTTAATTGAAAAATAATTTAAAAAGTTTCTATTTACTTTCCTCCTCTAGAACCTAGTCATAATTCTAAACCCTGCAAGCGTCTGCATACTGTGGTATCATGTTCGATAATCTTTACAATTTCATAGTTTATGATCTATGGTCACAACGATCAACGGCTAAGATCCGGCCTATTACATCCATATGACTAGTGTATAATGGCATGAATAACTTTTTAAGGCACTAACTCCAACAGTAGCACCCGTGATGGTAGATACATTAATTTTTATTTTTTTTTCAAAGAAGAAAGATCCTAATGGCCTCTATTGCCATGGTAGCCGTGGCAACTCATTATCTTTCTACAATGTAATGATAGCAGTGGTGGCCTTTACAGCTACAATTATGATAGATATCTTTTGTTGAATGTTGAATGGCAGTTTGATAAATTTTATGGAACCATCCAACCTATAATACCTGCAATAGACATGGCCTAAGAGGATTTACATTAGCCAATCATACCCATCATCTTTGTTATGCTTTTTTTTTTTTTTTGCATGAATTCCCTGTTAACTTTTTTGTTTATTATATAGTTGATTTGCTAGCTAGTGATCAGACGGCTAGAATCATCCGATGGACGTATAAATGTTTTTGAATGTTTTAGTTTACAGTAGGGGTAACTAGATTGACAGTCCTGATTAATGTGTAATCCTCCCACGTGTTCTGAGGTGGCTTTACTATAGAATGGTTCTCCTGGTTCTACCATATCATCTCCGTAATTCCTCCGTCCCTATCATTTCTAGGAATCCGGATCGTATGCTGGCCACAAACATGGATTTTCTAATTTCCCCGCACTGTGATTGGTCCAATATTATCAACGACGTTTTCAGCATCGCTGTATATCCCCGCATTTTGATTGGTCCACATAATATCACTGACGTTTTCAGCATCGCTGCACTAAATGCACGACGTGATGGTGTGGCCTCGTTCATGTTGCAATAAACTGAAAATTTCAGTTTGGGACAAGAAAAGATTCCCGACTCATCTTCAATACCCAAAGCCGGGTCCACTCGGTTTATTTTTTCGTATGGTTTTTAACTGCCAGAAATTGCGTCGTACCTGGCTTTATAAATCAAACGCGTTAGGTGGTTTTGCCCAGACCACCCCCATCGGTGGTGTGGTGATATTTTGGGCGTTGTGGGCCCACCGTGATGTATGGGTTTTACATCCACGTTGTCTATTCCTGTTTTTTCTTTTCAGCTCATTTTTGGATATGAACCCAAAAATTAAGTAGATTCACAGCTCAAGTGAACCATACCCTATGATTAAATGCTCACCATTAAAAACTTTTGAGAGCTCCAGGTTTTGATCAAGCTCCAGGTCTGTGTAACCTTATCAACAGGTTGGACGGCAAATAAACATTAAGGTGGAACCTAAGAAGGTTTCACTGGTAAGTGTCATCATCTCCACTATTTCTTGCTGTATCGGCTAGTTGTGCTTAGGATCTGCTTCATTTTTGGCTTAATGTTTTAAAATGAGCCGGCAAAACTGATAAATGACATGGATATAAAATACATAAACCAAGGTGTGGCCCCCAGCACCCAACACGCCACCGCTGGGGATGGTGGGGGTAACATCACCTAATCCGAAATCAGGATAAGCGTTTAAAATGTGTGGAGTTGCAGGTAGCGTGTCAATGTTGTCCATCCATTTTTAAAATGAAAAATGTGTGGAGTTGCAGGTAGCGTGTCAATGTTGTCCATCCATTTTTTAAGTTCATTTTAGTGAACTATCCCAAAAAATGAAGCAGATCCAATTATCAGTGGACCATGGCATAAGAAACAGTGGTAATTGACCATCCTACCATTAAAAACTTCTTAGGGTGCACTTTAATGTTTCCGTAGTGTTTATTTACCATCCAATCTATTGTTAAGGTCACATAATCCTGGATTAATGGAAAAAATGAATATCAGCTTGATCCAAAACTTGTGGCCCATTAATGGTCAGTCACCACTGTTTCTTATGGTATGGTCCACCTGATAATTTGGTCTACTTCAATTTTGGAATTATGACCTAAAATGATATGAAAAAACGGATGGATGGAGTGGATACATGATACATACATCAAGGTGGGCCAACAGTAACCTCACTGTAAGGGCTGCACCGTGTTGGGTGGGGCCGGGTCTCACCTAATCCGCTATCAAGCTAGTGGCCTGAAAAACGTGAATCCCTAAGTACACGTCGGTCTACTTAACATGGAAGTACAAACTCGTGCGTTTAGACAAGTGGGCGGTTCGTTCACAGATCTGGACTGTCCATTTTCGTCCAACCCTCTCTTCTTTGGTAACTGACTTACGAAATGGATGTTGGAGGTCACCAACAGCCAAAGGCCAGATCATGATTGCAAACCGTTTGTTTGGTAGCCCCTCCAGGCATAACATATGTTTCTAAAGTCAATTCAATTAGATAATCATCGTCACCAATCTATGGCTAGTAAAACTGGCCGCTAAAAATATGGAGGTCACTATTTGGACGGTTAGGATTATACGATCAAAATCAATGTAAAGTGGACTGGATCGTTTGGACGGTTCAGATCAGTGATCAGTTTTTCAAGTACCTAAAAGCACCAGGGTGCATGTAAAGCTTGATTGCCTCTTGACTGGAGTAGGGGTGTACATAGCTCGACTTAGCTCTAACATTGGCTAAGCTCATCTCGAACTTGGCTCGGCTTGGTCCTCGAGCTTGACTGGCCGGCTCGGCTTGATTCGTTTAACAACTCAGGCTAATTCAAGCCGAGTTTGAGCTAAGAGAGTTCGTCATTGAGGTATTTTCACAAACACCTAAAGTACAACTTCACAATCCCATTGTTTGTAATAAAGAGGCAATGGTTTTATAAGTGTTTTATCAAACACCTTCTAAGTAACGTAAAAACCAAAAAGTATAAAGGGAAAAAAGGTATTTGTTTAATATACATACCTTGCTTGCCACCGGCCAAACCTTCCTTGCCACCAGCGACATTTGGTTGAGTCATGTTATCAATCAGTTGGTGAGCAACATCAATGGCAAAATAACTGAGTCACCAAACTGGTTCGATCCGAGTCAGATTCGAGCTGGATTCGATCCGAGTCTAGTCGAGCTGAGACCTGCTGGAACTTGGCTTGAACTCGTTTTCGAGCTCAAAAAATCAGCTCAACTCGATTCGAACTCAACTTCGGACTGAGTCGATTCAAGCTTTTTTTAATTGAGTGAGCAAGCTAACCAAGCTAGCTCGGTTTGTGTACACCCCTAGACTGGAGCATTCCTTGAAAATACAATTTGGGAGCGGATTAGGTGCCACCCCATCCTTACCCAAGAAGGTGCGGCGCCTACCGTGGGGCTCACCTTGATGTATGTATTCTATATCCACACTGTCCATTCATTTTTCTAGATCTTTAGGGCATGAACCTTAAAAATGAAGCTGATACCAATATCAGGTGGACCATCCATAGGAAACAATAGTAATTGATCATTAGAAACCTTCGCGGTTCACACAAGTTTTGGATTTAGCTGATATTCATTTTTTCCCTTCATTGAGATTCATGTAACCTTGTAAACAGTTTGGACAGTAAGTAAATATTACCAAAACATTACATTAGGCTCCAAGAAGTTTTTAAAGGTGGGCCATTCAATCACTATATCATGGTCCGCATTAGATTTGGATCTGCATCATTTTCACCACTGTTTTTTGTATTATGGTCCACCTGAGATTCGGATCTGCATTATTTTTGAGCTTTGATAAAACATATGGCAACGTGAAAGTATAATACACCCATCAAGTTGGGCGCTACAGTCATAGTCATGTCTGCTCTATCTTGAGTGAGAGGCTTGGGCCTCACCTAATCCACTCCTAAACAATCTGGGTTGGAGTAATTTCTATCCAAGCTGCACGTTACCAAAGAAAGATTTGCAAGTACAATAGATAATGCTACGAGGATGCTATGAATTATTAAGGGCTTGTTTGGGAGCATGGATTTGTAACCCCTTGGATTCGGAACCCCAGGATTAGAAACTCTTAGGATTTGCAATCCTACCGGTGTGTTTGGCATCCTAAAGTGTGAATCAACTTTAATCCAAAAGTACCTATTCATAATATATTTACAGAGATTTGAATTTAATTACTAAATCAACTTTAATATCTCTAATTAGTGAGATATGTAATTCTTGATATAATGGTTGTGATAAGCCCGTTGAAATATATGCTTTGCCTGAAAATGATGAAATTCTAAGTCTCGGATGGGCCACAAGCATAAGATCATGTCTGAGTGACTAACGAATGATTTTTAATCATTGATTTACATGGACAATGTTTGGACGGTGCTGGACAATGTTTAGACGGTGTTGATTTACATGGACAATGTTTGGACGGTGTACATCATCATTAGTGGGCCATGTGCCCAATAGAATGATAGTGTATAGTGACACACATGTTACACCTGCAACTATTGAAATAATTTTAGGTGTAATTCAAGCTCTCACCTTGAATTGCAAACCACCTCAAAGAGGAGATTGGAAACCCCGGTTACTTCATGCTGCCAAACAATCAGGGGATTGGAAACCCCCTCCAATCCCCTCCAATCGACGATACCAAACGGACCCTAAAGCGTCCATAAAAGTTAGACTAAGTTCTCGAGAGTACCTTAATCAATTTTAATATATGTGGCCCATGTTTCCTATATTATAGTCTACCTAGATTTGGTTTTGCATCAATTTTCAGCTTTAGCAAAACATACGGCCCCATGCATGTGGAATACACACATCAAGGTAGGCCCCCCATTAATGTCCGCTCTGTATCGAGTGAGGCTAGAGCCACACCTAATCCGCTCCTAGACAATTTGGGGCAAAGTGATTTCTCCCCGAGTAGCCAACTGTCATCGGGTGCTTCTCTAACCATGGGACCACCTTGATGTACAAAAGATTCATAAGCAAAAGTGATAATGCCACGTGCAGCCCATACACCATTAAAACTTTCATAAAAGTTAGACTTGGGCAGTAAGATACGCATATTTTTACCCTTTCAGCACCTTTAACAGCCTGACCTGTGGTAATATTTTGATTAATTTTAATTGAGAAATTTACCACTGTACGACCCATATACGGCCCATTTACCTGTTGGAGCCGACTGCTTTTTACCTCATCAGAATAAGCCCCAGCTGTACGGACGACTTGCCAAAGGTCGAAAATGCGCCTGCTTTTTCCTTCAGCGGATCGCCTAGTCCTCGAATACGAGCGCTGATGCTCCTCGAACTCGAGTTGTACGAACGGTTCAAAAGATATCAAAGAAACAGGGCCCCACCGTTACGTATATATTATATCCACAGCGTTCATCTATGTTTCGAGATCACTTCAGAGTGTTATAAAAAAATAAAAAATAAAAATCATATTCAAGGATCAAATGGACCACACCACAAAGAGCAGTGGAAAATTGATTTTCACCGTTGAAAATTTTGTAAGGCCCACCATAACATTTATTTTCCATCCAATCTATTCATAAGGTCACAAAGACCTAGATGAAGAGGAAAAACAAATTTCATAATGATCCAAAACTTTTGTGACCCAAAAAAGGGTTTCAATGGTAGACATTCGATCCTCCACTGCCTTTTACAGTGTGGTCCACGTGATAGTTAGATCTGTCTTATTTTTAGTCTCAAGCCTTAATAGGAGTTCACTGAATAGATGGACGGTTTGGATACAACACACACCTCATAATGGGACCCAAAAAAATCGGTAGAGATTTAAACAGAAAAAGAAAAACCAGCAAGGTGGGGAGAGCTGGGTATATGGCTACGGGTATTATATCCGTAGCCATAACCATAGTGGTATTCACTTCTCTCTCTCTCTCTCTCTCTCTTTAATTTAATTTAATTTTATTTTTTACATCGAGAAATTTATGCTACCTACATTTTTCCCTAATACATATTTATATAAATATGTATATATATGCATATAAAATTTTTTTCTCTTTTTTTTTTTTTTCATTTCTTTCTTAATTTATTTAACAAGAATATCTTCTAAACCAAAATTAGTTACTTAACGTATCACATATAATTTTGGAGTAGGAGAAACTACTTTAGCCAACCAACCTAGTAATTTTCCATGATTCCATCAAGTCGATGAACGAAAATCCATTTCATTCACTTCATGGTCAATTTCATTCACTTCGCGGTCAACTCAATTCATTTCATGGTCAATTCTCTTCACTTCATGGTGAAATCCATGCATTTCGTGATCAATTTCCTTCACTTCACGGTCAATTCCATGCATTTCATAGTCAATTCCCTTCACTTCACGGTCATTTCCATGCATTTCATGGTCAATTCTAGCGATTCCGCTTCACTTCACGGTCATTCGATGCATTTCGCGGACAATTCCCTTCACTTCACAATCATTTCCATGCATTTCATGGTCAATTCCAGCGATTCCGTTTCATTTCATGGTCAATTCGCTTCACTTCACGGTCATTGCCATGCATTTCACGGTCAATTCCAGTAATTCCGTTTCATTTCACGGTCATTTACATGCATTTCACGGTCAATTCCCTTCACTTCACGGTCATTTCCATGCATTTCATGGTCAATTCCCTTCACTTCATGGTCATTTCCATGCATTTAACGGTCAATTTGCTTCACTTCATGGTCATTACCATGCATTTCATGGTTAATTCCAGCAATTCCATTTCATTTCACGGTTATTTTCATGCATTTCATGGTCAATTCCCTCACTTCATGGTCATTTCTATACATTTCATGATCAATTCCTTTCACTTCACGGTCATTACCACACATTTCACGGTCAATTCCGGCGATTCTGTTTCATTTCACGGTCAATTTCCTTCACTTCATGGTCATTACCATGCATTTCATGGTCAATTCCGGCGATTTTGTTTCATTTCACGGTCATTTCTATGCATTTCATGGTCAATTCCCTTCACTTCACGGTCATTTCCATACATTTCACGGTCAATTCCCTTCACTTCACGGTCATTACCATGCATTTCACGGTCAATTCTGGCGATTCCGTTTCATTTCATAGTCAATTCCCTTCACTTCACGGTCATTTCCATTCATTTCACAGTCAATTCTGGCAATTCTGCTTCACTTCATGGTCAATTTGCTTCACTTCACGGTCATTTCCATGCATTTTACGGTCAATTCCCTTCACTTCACACTCAATTTTCTTCACTTCACGGTGAATTTCTATAAGACCCGTTTCTTGGTCCGTACCTTTCCATACACTTCCGCGGTCTTACCGGTCGAATTTCGGCAACTTTCGACCCTTAACCAGTATCGACGCGCGACCTTGATTCATATGCCGACAACCCGAGTCGACTCAACCCGGACCAATACCATAGCGACCGCGCCATCATTGCGGTTCCGATACCGCGACTCGCACGCCGAGGCGATGCCCTGGTCAAGAGATATGGGCCAACGTTCGGTGCGAGAAAACGTCGCGCGTTGCGAAACCTAAGAGAATCTCTACGATGTGTCACATCAATCACATCAATCCCATCAATCAATCACCCATCAATCCATCACATGTCAAGTACACATCACTTCCATCCCTTTTTCCAAGCAACCACAAAAGTCTTCACCACCCATACCTCTCTTACACAAAAAGCCACAAAAGTCTTCACCACCCATACCTCTCTTACACAAAAGCCTCAAAAGTCAAGCTTTTCTTACACAACCATCACTCACCCATCCATCCATCACTCTCTCTCTCTCCCTTTACATCACTCTCTCTCTTTCTCTCTTTCTCATTTCAAAAATCCCAAGCAACAAAAGATTTCCAAAAACTCCATACGTATGGAATTTTCTAAGTCTCTTTAAGCTTCAAGTGTGACCCACCTTCCTACCCCAAAATCTCCCATCTCAACCCTTCATTCTTCATCTTAACCATTGAAGTTGAAGCTAAGGTGCCAAGGAACTCCTAGGAGCGAGAAGATTGGACGGGGGGGTGCTTCTATAGGGTAGATTTTTCTGTTTTTATGGTGGACCAAGTGAGGCCCACCGATCAATGGTGTGGATCTCACTTGGGACCCTAAAATGTGGCCGATGGCCCACTTGGATCATCATGATCATTCCATGATGGGGTCATTCTCCATGGACCCCATCATGATGTTTATTTCATTTTGAAAGGTCATCTAGACCGTCCATATCAGTGGGGAATGGATCTCCACCGTTGATTTATATTTTTGATGGTCCCATGTTCAAAGGGATCCGTTTATTGTATGATTTATTGCAAGGGAGGGCCCATAGTGTCGGGGTCCCTCCATCACAAGTCGTGTCCCACTCTCTATCTCTCTCTCCCTCTCTTTTCTTTTAATTATTTGTTTTATATGATGAAATGGCCTTATGGCCTACTTGGATGGACTCCACCATGGAGCATGTATTAGATCCAAACCATCTAAAGGAGGGGCCCACTTTACACATGCAGTGCAAATCTCAAACCTCATCATGTGGTGGTCCACTTAAACGAGGCCCACCCTAGATGTATTTGATGAGGCCAAAAATTTTTTAAAAAAAAGGGAAGAAGAAAACGTCCAGGGACGTTGCTGGACGGAAGCAAAGCAAACATTTTGGCCTTGCTTTTAAAGGTCATTGGGGTAGGCCACGTGTATAGGCCCCACCGTGATGTTTGTACCCAATCCATACCATCCATCCTATTCCTTGGACCATTTTAGGCGTTGAGCCAAGAGGTGGGTTTGATCGGAGTATTTAGTGGGCCATAGTGTTATAAATAACCTCGTTACCATTAAAAATCTATTGAGATTTCTTCTATAGGTCGAAAGTGGGCCGTTAGCGGTCTCATTGGATTGGTCTTGAGCCGGGGAAACCAATGAGCGGAGCAGATTCATGTGATGCGGGCCTCACACTCGAAAAACCGCGAAAATCGAGTTTTTTTCCCCAAAAATTTCAAGAAGCTGCCTCCCCTCTGACGCTGTATAGCAGCTGCATGCTGCTGCGTGTAGCAACAGCGTGCGGGCGGGCGTCTGGCAGGGACCCACGACTCTAGCCGTGGGCCCCACCGTAATGTTCGTTTGTCATCCAATCTGTTCATGAGGTGGGTCCCCTCCTCAGGTGGGCCCCTTCCAAAAATCAGCTCCATCCATTACTTGGGTGGCCCACACCAAAGGAAAAAGTGAATTGGACCTCTACCATTGAAACTTACTTAGGGGCCCACAGAAGTTTTTGATCAAGCTGAAATTTGTTTTTCCCTTTCTCCCAGGACCGTGTGACCTTATGAGCGGTCTAGATGGCTTAATAAACATTTCAAGTGGGCCCCACATGGGACCCACAGTGAGGTATGGGTTTTATACCCACCGTCAGCGTGACGGTGGGGCCCAATCGCTGTGTGTGTGTGTTGCGTGTGTGTGGGTTGCATGTATGTGTGTTGCATGTGTGTGTAGTGTGTGTGCAGCGTGTGTGCATGTGCAGCGTGTGTGTGCAGCATGTGTGTATATATATTTTTATATATTTATATTATATATAATATAGTATATACTATATATATATATAAATATTATGTAGTTTATGTATATTATATAACATATCATATACGCTATGACGGGCCCTCATGTGGGCCCCACCCTTGAAGCATGTGAAGCATCCAGGCCATCCATCCCTTTGATTTAGCAAAGGGCTATGGGGTAGGCCCATTTGGTTTATAAAAGGCCTATGGGCTAAGCCCATTTGGTTTATGAAATGTTTATGGGCTAGGCCCATTGGATTCATTCAAGGCCTAAGAGCTTAGGCCCATTTGATGTGTTGCAAGTCCATGGGAGTAGGCCCATTTGATGTACTTCAAGGCCCATGAAATCGGACCCTTTGTTGCATTCTTAAAGCCCATGGATGTGGACCCATTTGTTGCATTTTTGAGCCCATGGGATCAGGCCCATTTGATTGTTTAAGGCCTACGGGTTTAGGCCCATTTGATGTACCATAAGGCCTAGGGGTTTAGGCCCATTGAACTCATATAATGCCTAAGGGTTATGGCCCATTTGGCGTTCATATGGAATTCAATTGGTGTGACCCATTCGACCCATGAGTTAAGCTCATTTGATGCAATTCAAGGCCCACGGGTTTGACCCATTGCAATGCACATAAGGCCCATTAGTTTGGCCCATTTATGTGGCCCATCTGACGAAAAAGAAGCCCATAGGATATGGCCCATTTGATATGTATGTAAGGTCCAATGGGGACAACCTACGGTCCATTGCAATGTGTAAATCCATTGCAGACTAAGTATTGAGGTTTACAAAGATCGTGCCCTGGGATGCAATGTTGGTTTGACGTCCATATTGCGAGTGTAATTTTGGTTGGATGTCCACATTACGACTCTCCTTAAAACCCATTACTGGGCCGTACTTGCTGTGTATAGGCCGTCTAGGCCTATCTGCGTCGTATGAATGGTTCATCACTCATTTACATGTTTAGTATAGTTTCATGACCCATGATCATACGCATCATATGTATGCATGACGTGAGGATTGTCTGATCATAGCATTTGCCTTCGGGCAGGTTGTTTATGGGCCCCCGGTTAGGCGGTGTTGCCCTACACGAGCGCACGATGTGCGCAGGATTTGATGCATGACTGGATAGCGTGAATCATTCATATCGCATTTGTATGACATGGATATTGTACACCCTAGCGACATCAGGGTCGTAACTTCCACAGACAGATCGTGGTTGGCAGGATTGAATACCGAAAATCTTATTCTACATGGGGTACTATAGATATCCCTGGGTGAAAGTCCCTAAACCCTTATGGTACCAAGAGGTTGCTCCAATGTCTAGACCGAGTGGGTAGATGAGTGTTGAGTGCCGATTACCAGACGGTTACGCTCTCCACTATGTCGTGGTCGGTTGGAAGGGGGTGCGGCCTTACCCGTCCGAGAGTAGGGGACAATACTAGGCTGAGTTTGACCAGCTCGAGGAATGGGTCCGCTATCGACGAGTCGCGCCCGATATTGGCAGACGGATAGTGTGGTCTCTTCCACTTACCTTATTGCGCGCGATGTGGCGACAATCTGGTTTAGAGTGTACTAGACCCCGGTGATATTCCATATTTTGAGTTGTATTGATGTGTGGACATAGATGAGGATCTGTATGCTTGATTTGCATTGTATATCACATGGCCTTGGGGTGGCCGATACCATTCATGTCTTGTATCGCATAAGCCTTGGTACGACTCATGATATTATGGTTCCATCTGCATATTCCGCATTACTCTGTCATTGCATGTTCATGTTACTACCTTGCGCACACACTTTTACCACCCTCTAAGCTTTCTATAAGCTTATGCACGACCGTTGCGTGCAGGTGACGTTGGATCGCAGCAGCGCTGAGGCAGGAGCACGTTGCAGAGTGTTTTAGAGTTTTTGTTATTTACCATTGTATTTCTCTTTATGCTCATTGTACTTGTAAAGTTTTTTATTATAGTGGAAATGTAATGGAGTTCTTGGTTGTTGTTTGTGGGTTATGCCTTTGGTTATGCTTATTATGAATCAAACTGACATTTAAAATCCTCCTCGTAGCATCCCAGGATCGGAACCTGGTGAATGAGAGCTAGGAGCCGAGAATGGGGTTCTACGGAGGCTGTCGGCGCCGGATTCGGCGATCGAAAATTTTGTGAGCCCGATTTCCGAGTTTGGGGCGTGACAATTCCCTTCACTTCACAGTCATTTTCATGCATTTTATGGTCAATTCCCTTCACTTCACACTCAATTTTCTTCACTTCACGGTCAATTTCCTTCACTTCACAGTCATGTCCATGCAATTCACGGTTAATTCTGGCAATTCCCCTTCACTTCACGGTCAATTCCATGCCTTTCATGGTCAATTCCATGCATTTCATGGTCAATTCCCTTCATTTCATGGTCAATTCAATGCATTTCATGGTCAATTGCGGCGGTTTCGCTTCACTTCATGGCCAGTTTAGCATGTTTTTCACAAAAGAACCAGCCCTGAGAAAGAATGGATATGCCTTGCATTGCACATTGCACTTGAACTTCAAGTAATTGTTGATTTTCTGTTATTGCTATGAAGTAACAAAATGGCGATATGATTGATATCATCGACATGAATGATGATAGATATTTCAATGGTGATTATGTAAAGTTTGTTATGTTTAGCCATTCATTGTATGGCTGGAAATCTACTGTTAGATGTGCTTGTATGGGTGCAGCTTATGTAATGAAATGCTTGAGAAATAACAAAGAAAAATGTTGTTGTTCCATCATTACTAAGGTTTTGAAGTAACATTTGAGATAGAAATGTAAAATATGCATTTGTTCCTCGTCATTACTGACTGGTCATGATGCAAAGATCGAATTGAGCTGAAGATCATAGCCATCTGATTTAATGGCATGAAAGTTAGGAACTATAGATCAAGGTTTTAAGTCTATTATAAAGCATTGTGAGACTTGTCCGAGTTGACTCAGACCTGATTAGAACAGATCCCTTTTGACATTGCGATTCAATAATGAAAAGAAGGGTGACTCGATCAACTTAACCAGGTAACCTCAACTAGGGAAGCGGATTGACTTGTGTACCATACACCACCGACTTCAGTGGTGTATTGACCTAACTAAGTTCTATAGGCCCAACCATGAGGCATGTGTTATATCCAAATTGTCCACCCATTTGGCGAGATTGTTGTAAAGCTTGAGCCTAAAATGAAGATAGATCCAAAGATCAAGTGGACCACATTATAGAAACCTGGTCGACCTTAAGTCACTGTCTGTGTGACCAGTCGACCCCAAATATGCTAAATTAGGCCAAAGAAGGGTCGACCTGGTCAACCCAATCGGTTGGGTTAACTTGTACTTAGAGCTACAGTTATCTATGGCTGTAGATTATAACTGTAGTACTATGCACTTTCTTTTTTTACATGGGGAATTTTATTCTACCCACATTTTTCTCTAATACATATTTATAAATATGTACATATAAGCATATAAAAAAAAATTTCTCTCTTTTTTTCATTGCTTTCTTTATTCATTTAACAAGAATATCTTCTAAACCAAAATTAGTTACTTGATGTACCATATATGATTTTAGGGTTGAATGTTGGGCGGGTTCAACTTGACCAACCTGTGACTGACCCGACATTGGGTTGGGCTTGGGTAGGATGTATCAGGTTTGGTCTCGAGGTTGGGCCATACAAATACCAACCCGATAAAACTTAGGTTGGGCTCGAGTTGAGGTCTCGAGTTGCCTGACCCAACCCGAACCCGATTAATATATAAGGTCCTTATAAATTAATTATAATTGAGTGTGGATCATTTGTGTTAAAAGCACAGAAAATTCCAATGTCAACTGCTTCCATTGGTCCACATCATTTTCGATGACTCAAGTTAACAAGATATGCCGGATTTCCCTCTCCCAAATAAATTGCTTGATACAAAATACGACTTTTAATGGAGTAGTTGTCCCATATTTTAGCTTGTTTGTTTAGAAAAAAAATGAACTTATTATGATAAATAACTACATATGTAATTAATAAAATTATAGGTACAAAAAATAAGATGTGTATTGAAAATACAAAGACTAATGTAATAATGAAAATATTAGCATATATCTACCCGACCAACCGAGCCAACCTAATCGAGCCCACTTGGGTTGGGCTTGGGTTGAAAATTCCCAACCCGAAGTTGGGTTGAAAATTCTTGGGTTAGGGTTGAGGTATAGGAACCTTGGGTTGGGCTATGGTTGATCACCAACCTAACCCAACCCGCCCGACTTTTCAGCCCTATATGATTTTGGGGTAGGAGAAGCTACTTTAGCCAGCCAACCTGGTTATTTTCCAAGATTCCATTAGGTCGACGGTCAAAAATCCATTTCATTTAGTTCGTGGTCAATTTCAATCAGTTCTCAGCCAATTTCATTCATTTCATTTACTTCACAGTCATATTCATGCATTTAACGGTCAATTCGCTTCACTTGACGGTCATTTCCATGCATTTCACGGTCAATGACCGTGAAGTGAAGGGAATTGATCCTGAAATGCATGGAAATGAGTGTGAAATGAAACGGAATTGCCGGAATTGACCATAAAATGCATGGAAATGACAGTGAAGTGAAGGAAATTGACCATGAAATGCATGGAAATGACCATGAAGTGAAGGGAATTGACCGTGAAATACATGGAAATGACCATGAAGAGAAGGGAATTGACTATGAAATGCATCGAAATGACCTTGAAGTGAAGGGAATTGACCGTGAAATGCATGGCAATGACCGTGAAATGCATGGAAATGATGTGAAGTGGAATCGCTTGAATTGACAGTGAAATCCAAGGAAATGACCGTGAAGTGAAGGAATTGACCGTGAAATGCATGGAATTGACTATGAAGGGAATTGACCGTGAAATGCATGAAAATGACTGTGAAATGAGACGGAATCACCGGAATTGACCGTGAAATGCATGGTAATGACTGTGAAGTGAAGCGAATTGATTGTGAAATGTATGAAAATGACCGTGAAGTGAAGGGAATTGACCGTGAAGTGCATGGAAATGACCGTGAAGTGAAACGGAATCACCGAAATTGACCGTGAAGTGAAGGGAATTGACTATGAAATGCATGGAAATGACCAAGAAGTGAAGTGGAATCGCCGGAATTGACCGTGAAATACATTGAAATGACCGTGAAGTGAAGGGATTTCACAGAAATGATCATGAAGTGAAGGGAATTGACCGTTAAATGCATGAAAATGACCATGAAGTGAAGGGAATTGATAGTGAAATGCATGAAAATGACCGTGAAATGAAACGGAATCGCTAGAATTAACCGTGAAATGCATGAAAATGACTATGAAGTGAAGGGAATTGATCGTGAAATGCATGGAAATGACCATGAAGTGAAGGGAATTGACCATGAAATGCATGGAAATGACCATAAAGTGAAGTGAAATTGCTGGAATTGACCTTGAAATGCATGGAAATGACCATGAAGTGAAGGGAATTGATAGTGAAATGCATGAAAATGACTGTGAAGTGAAGGAAATTGTAACATCCCGAATTTTTTCCAACTTAGAGATAGACGTCCTTAAGCAATGAGTCGATCATAACACCTTAATTACTTTTCAAAAACCCAATCCTAAAGCCTCAAATCCCCTTTCAAACTATTTCCTTCAAAATCTCACCTTTCACCACCTTATTCTTCAAATTTTTTCAAGTACTTTCATATTAGATACTAATCTTAAAGTTTAAATGATGAAGACTGATAATGAAATTAAAATTTACTATAAATAATGAATATATAAATAAATTATGTTTTTAACTATTAACCTTTTAGAATCTCATGAAATAAATAGATTATTTGGATAGAACAGCTTCTTCTACCCCAAAATCATATATTGCACGTCAAATAACTCATTTCAATTTGTAACATACACCTGTTTCAAATATTAGGTGGTGAAACCACCACCAAATAGGATGGCGAGCCGGAGATGCCCTTGCCGTGATGGTAAGGCCTCGCCGTCCAGCGGGCCGAGCGGGCCACAGCAAGCTACGTGGCCCGTTTTTTACCTCATTTTCTGTAGTTTTTCATCCAGCTTCGAAAAGTCATATCTCCCTAGTTATAACTTCGATTTAGGTAATTCAAAAGTCAGATTGAAGCTTGATAAATTTAATTTTATATAAAAATAAGTAAAAAATATAATAAAAATTTTAATATAGTTAAATGTAGGTCATTGTGACAATTGTTTCAAAATTATTAGTTTGGAGAATTGCTGCTTCTAGAATTTTTAAAATTTTTCTACAATATGAAATCTAATAAAATTTGGTGAAGACAAAGTGAACTTGATGTCAAACTATTAAAAAAATAATTAAAATAATATACTAACTAAAAGTACCAAGAAGGGGCATAGAACTGTCCTAGGACCTTATTCTGTCATAATTAAGGCATAATTTAATTAAGTACTGAACTAAACAATTGAGAAATTTGGCTTGAACCACTTTCAATACAAATTGTAAGACCTAAAACCATTAGAATCGTTAATACAACATTACCTAAAAATCTAGGATCAATCTCAAAACCCAGTTTCTCTTGGGAGCTCATTAAAACTCCGTATCGGACCTAGACTGCGTGTCGAAAGTCTGATGACCGTGAAACTATATAGTTATAAATGCCTTATTGTGTTTCACTACCACCTCAAAAATCAAATCCAAATAGTATCCAGAAATGCACAACTTGAGCCCGGAGTGAAATGTGTGAAAAGCGAGTATATCTTTGGAAAATGAACTGAAACTTAAGTGAATTGAGCCGTTCGCTTGCAAGTCAATTTTAAGGTTTCAGATTATTAGATTTTGACCCAACCACATCCTCGGATCAGAAAAAATTTCTAACACATGTCAGTATACTTGTAGCCCTAATTGAGTATCGTTGACCGTCGAACTGAAACTGGTCCTCTACGGTCGATCCACTGATCCGATTGGACCGAGATCTTAACCTAGCATAGATCTAATATCAAGGAACTTAACCCCAACCGTATTGAGGAAATGGGCCTCTAGGTGGGCCCCGTTCATCAGAAACAGACACCCTTTGGCTATAGCCTAAGTATATCATGGCCCTCGGGCCATTTACACCAATTCTGGGCTTATAAAAAGCCCTTAAACTCACCTCTCTCTCTCTCCTATACGAATTTCTCTAAAATCTAGGAGTGAGAAGAGAGAAAAGGAGAGAAAAGAGGGAGGATGGAAGAGGGATTCTTGGAGATCGTTGTCGGGATCTTCTCCCACCACACCACGCGTCGATATACCTCTCTCTTACACTACATAACTTATTTCAATTCTGATTTGGATAAAAAATCTTAACCCTAATCTGTTTTAGGTATCCAAATAGGTAGATCGGTGAAATAGTTAACCTATTTCGTGATTCAGGTAGTCGCTGTGCCGTAGACAATGACGTAGTGTTTAAACTGAGCTCGGTACGGGTTTACCAGCGAAAGGTGTAGACTATAAATGTTTAGCTTATGGTTTTCAAGGCTTTGAATGTCAGTAATAGTTTATGACTGACTTGCTTTCTATCACATGAGCCTAGATACGACGTTTTCAGTATCTTACACATATATATGAATTAGGTAGAATATGATGCATTCTATGTGTTTGTTGAAATGTCTGAACGAATATAGAATTATAATTTGTACTTGTCATACTTGTTAATTGAAAATCTATGATCGTTGTATGTGTCTCCTTTGTGAAAAGATTTGTCATAATATAGGATATAACTAATATATTACATGTATGTTGTAGTGTGTAGTCTAAGTGTTTGATAAAATGTTTGAATGAGAAATTACTTATTGAAACGTACTTAATAAGAGCATTGAGATAGGATTCTCAATTTTTATATCTATAGTTACAGTTTCCTTCATGTAACATATCTTGCTGCTACGTGATTTATGTATAAAACTCATATGTATAATGATATGTTCTATGTGTTGATAGGATGTCTGAATGATAAATTATTTGATGAATGTCATTTAACAAGGGTGTTGAGGTAACATTCTCAACTAACTTATCTATACATATAGTTTTCTTCATGTAATCTATGTTACTACTACGTGTTTTATGGATGAATGTCAACGTATGTTAACATGTACTCTATGTGTTTGTTAAAATGCTTATATGAGATTTATGTTTGAAATGGTTGTCACATACTGTTTGACTAACACATTGAATGCGTATTGTATTTGAAGTATTATTGGGACTACTGTGTAGTCTAGGCAATCGGTAATGATTATCGAATTAGTGGCCGAGGTCGTTTCGCCACATAAGACACGTTCGATGAATCCGAGTTGTACGATGATTGTCGATAGTGGTACCATGTCGATTAATTCAGCGTACACTCATACCAATCGAACTTGTCAAGTAACCCAATTGGCCTACTGTGTGTTTACCATGTATGAACACTACTGCTTGAACCTAAGGTATCCCTTACTAATGTAAAGACCCGTCTCAACCATGGTACTACGATCCGCTAAGACTCATGAGTCGGGTATGGTGGTATGGGACACTGTGGTCGAGCCGTCGGCCTACGCTGGGGTGACGAGTCTCCCCGTAGTGACCAGTGAGCAACCCAAACTCGTGAGCCACATACAGTGGTATGAGATACTATATTTGAGATGTTGGTCTCCATTGGTGCAGCCTGGTTGTGGTCTCCAGTTGAGTTGGTGATGAGCCTTCTAAAATAGACTGTCAGTTGGTAGGGCGTTAGTGGAGTGACTTCGAGTATGAAATAGGCCTACCTCGGTGCAACCTGACTGTGGTCCCCAGTTGAGTTAGTAACGAGCCTTCAAAAATAGACTGTTAGTTGGTAGGGCGTTGGTGGTAGTGGCCTCGAGTACCAAAAAAGGCCTATGTTGATGGTGACGAGCCTCTCGTAACGACCTAGAGTGTAACTCTCGAACTTGCCTATCGTATGTGACTAACTAGGATTGACGACCCCTAGATGGATCAATGTTTGAGTCAATGATATAAAGAAAGGTACCTTAGCTTCCCAAACCTACTGTATGAATATGCTTAATTAAGAACTTGCCTAACACGACCATGCATCACATTGCACGATGCTTTGGTGAGAAAGTGCACAGAGGAAGGGGTGCACACCGTGATCGTGAGATGATGTCGCTGAGGGAGTGTAGGCGACGGCATACATCATTATAGCATATCATTCCTACATTAACAAGAATACTTAGGACTTACTTATTATACTGCTTTATCATTACTGTTTGACTGAATTGATAACATATTAATCTTTGGTTTATAGTTCCACTGAATTAACTACTCATTCCCACCTGTGGTAGTGTTTTTAAAACACCACCCAGACTCTGTTGTAGATGCAGGTGATGGCAAGGTCTATAATGCAGTGTTGGATTTCGTAGGCGAGGAGGAAGAGTTCTCCCACGTTCAGCTATCAGGTGAATCTATGCAGATCTCATACCGATGTGCAGGGATTACTAGGATACTTGTTTAGTTGAATACATTTACTTCCTGTATTTTATATGGTTAAAAACAACACATACACATATTTAGCCCGGTTTCATACCCATACTCTGAAATTTATGAAATGTTTTCATAATTAAATGCATTTATTTTAGTTTTCCGCTTGTCAAATTGTATTAACTCTGAAGTATGATATGTTGTTTTAGTATAATCCCACTCATGCTCGAATGCACTCATAATAATCATCATAATTTATGTTGCATAAGTGATGCATTGGAACTCGAGAGTTGAGCTTTGCTCGACCCTCAATTTTCAGGACGTTAAAGGAATTGACTATGAAATGCATAAAAATGACCGTGAAGTGGAGGAAATTAACCGTGAAATGCATGGAAATCACCGTGAAATGAAATGGAATCGCTAGAATTTACCATGAAATGTATGATAATGACTGTGAAATGAAGTGAATTGACCGTGAAATGCATGGAAATAACCGTGAAGGGAATTGACCATGAAATGCATGGAAATGACCATGAAGTGAAGGGAATTGACCATGAAGTGAAGGGAATTGACCATGAAATGCATGGAAATGACCGTGAAGTGAAGTGGAATCACCGGAATTCACCGTGAAATGCATGGACATGACCATGAAGTGAAGGGAAATGACCGTGAAATGCATGGAAATGACTATGAAGTGAAGGGAATTGACCGTGAAATGAATGGAAATGACCATGAAATGAAACGGAATTGATCGTGAAATGTATGGTAATGACCATGAAGTGAAGTGAATTGACCATGAAATGCATAGAAATGACTATGAAGTGAAGGGAATTGATCGTGAAATGCATGGAAATGACCATGAAATGAAACAGAATCACCGGAATTGACCGTGAAATGCATGGAAATGATTGTGAAGTAAAGGGAATTGACCATGAAATACATGGAAATAACTGTGAAGTGAAGGGAATTGACTGTGAAATGCATGGAAATGACCATGAAATGAAATGGAATCGCCGGAATTGACCGTGAAATGCATAGAAATGACTGTGAAGTGAAGGGTAATGACCGTGAAATGCATGGAAATGACCGTGAAATGAAACGGAATCGTCGGAATTGACCATGAAATGCATGGTAATGACTGTGAAGTGAAGCAAATTGACCGTGAAATGCATGGAATTGACCATGAAGTGAAGGGAATTGACTGTGAAATGTATGGAAATGACTGTGAAGTGAAGGGAAATCGCCGTAATTGACTGTGAAATGCATGGAATTGACTGTGAAGTGAAGGGAAATAACCGTGAAATGCATGGAATTGACCATGAAGTGAAGGAGAATCGCCAGAATTAACCGTGAAATGCATGAAATTCACCATGAAGTGAAGGAAATTGACTGTGAAATGCATGGAATTGACCGTGAAGTGAAGGGAATTGATCACGAAATGCATGAAATTCATCGTGAAGTGAAGGGAATTGATCGTGAAATGAATTGAGTTGACCGCGAAGTGAATGAAATTGACCGCGAACTAATTGAAATTGACCGTGAAGTGAATGAAATGGATTTTTGACTATCGACCTGATGAAATCTTGGAAAAGAACTAGGTTGGTTGGTTAAAGTAGCTTCTCCTACCCCAAAATCATATGTGTTACGTCAAGTAACTAATTTTGGTTTAGAAGATATTTTGGTTAAATGAATAAAGAAATAAATGAAAAAAGGAGAGAAATTTTTTATATATGCTTATATATACATATTTATATAAATATGTATTAGAGAAAAATGTAGGTAGAATAAAGTTCTCCATGTAAAAAATAAAAATTTTAATTTTTTTTTAAAAGGAGAAAATAGCACATAACACTACTGTTATGGCTACGGCTATAATCCGTAGCCATAGGCCCAGCTTGACCCGGTTGACCTCGACTCGCTATCTCCCCTCTTGTAATCGTTGCATTGTTGCTACGGTTATAATCCGTAGCCATAGGGAGCCCCAACTTTATCAAAATGCTGAAAAAGCAGGGGTATTTTCGACCTTTGGCAAGTCGTCTGTACAGTTGGGGCTTATTCTGGTGAGGTAAAAATAGTGGGTTTCAACAGGTAAATGGGCCATCAATGGGTCGTACAGTGGTAAATTTCTCATTTTAATTCAGTAAGAGTAATTCATGTGGTAACGTCTCCTATATTCTAATGCACTGGAGATTTCGATCTGCATCATTTTTCAGCTTTAGTGAAACCGATGGCCAGCATGCATGTAGAATACACACATAATGTCCACTCTATCGTAGGTGAGGCTAGGGCCGCATCTAATCTGCTCCTAAACAATTTGGGGTGAAGTGATTTCTCCCCGAGCAGCCCACGGTTATAGTGGAGTGTTTCTCTAATCATAGGCCCAACTTGATGTACAAATGTTGAATAAATTAGTAGCAGCATGTTAGAATGTATTGATTTGGGTTGTCCTAGTCTTTAGGAGTTCAGCAGTTTATTTCTGTTTGTTGCCTAGTTTGTAGGAGTTATTTAACATGATGTTAGTGGTGCCTATTTTTGTGTTTGTAACCGTTTATTTTTTAGCCTATATAATGGGCATTTCCTTATCAATGAAGATGTAGAGTTTCAATCCAACTCTGTTTCCCCTTGTTTTTAGTTTATCATTTCTTCTTCCATTTTACATCAATGGTATCAGAGCTTGGTTAGAGTTCCACAATGGCTTCTGAAACTTTTGTGCAACAAGCCATTCCACGCTTTATGGTCACTATGACCATTGGAGCATGCTCATGGAAAATTTTTTGAAGTCCAAAGAATATTGGACAGTTGTTGTTTCTGGAGTTGCAGAACCAACAGTAAGTGTTGTGTTGACAGATGTACAGAAGGTGGAGCTTGAAGGGCAGAAGTTAAAGGATTTCAAAGCAAAGAATTATCCCTTCCAGCCAATTGATCATTGAAAGTGCACCTACTACGTGCCCTGGTTTGTCAATTACGTTGTAAGTTGAGTTAGTCGGACAACAGCGCCTAACAGGAAGATCAAGTCAAGCGTCTGCCTCAACTGGATGTGTGGAAGCTCGCCATAGGTAAATCATAGCCTCACATCCCATGTCTCAGAACACCAGGTAATTAAAACCCTTAAAAAGAACTAGAACATCTTAGGGTTTTTGTGTAAGAAAACTTTTTTTCAAAAAAGAAAATTTTTAAAGTTTTTCTTACACTGTCGATTAAATCGATTCCCCTTTCGATATGATCGACCATCTTTGTCGATGTCCTCGGCATCTCAAATCGATACAATCGAGTGAGGACAAAAAGCGTCCAGCAATCAAACAATCATCTGGACGATTTATCGATATATCGACTGGTGAGTCGATATCATCGATATTCGATTATCGATCCTATCGAAAGAGGATCGATAATATCGACAGACTGTTTTTAGGTGCCCCTATTTTTTTTTAAGAAAACTAACATAAGCTTCGATATATCGATGACTGTTCGATTTAATCTGAACTCAAATATCGATCATATCGGACGTCAGTCGATCATATCGATTGTGGGCGCATGTTTTCACCAGCATGAATTTCAGGTTATTTTTAATGTTGATCGGGGTGCCAGTCAATAAATCGATATTCATATATCAATCATATCGAGACCTGGTCGATTGGATCGAGTCCGGACATAAATCGTCCAGCAAGCTTATAAGTAAATCTATACGATTTATCGATCCTATCGACACGGTCTCCGATATGATCGATATACAAATTTCGATGACATTGACTGTTCCCCGATCATATCTGTAGAACCTGAAATTCTTCAAAGCTTCTCTCTTGTTTTCCCTATCTATAGATCGATCCATCTATCGATGGAATTGGAGTTCGAAATTCGATAACATCGATGTGTGTGTCGATCCCATCGACCAGTTGGCGAAAGGTTTCCAAAAGCGAAATGACAATTGAGTTTGTATCATCGAGAGGTCTACCGATACAATTGAGAGTATATGCTCGATCATATCGACGACTGCTCAATGATATCGAACTCTGTCATAAATATGACCGTTTATATCCATTGGAACCTTTTGTCTATATATAGAGAGATTAGTCTTTATTGCTGGTAGAGAAAGAAGAGAATGCTTTTAAGTGTTTTAAACTTCATATCCTTTATCCTAAGCCCTTTCTCTTAGAAAGTTCATCCTCTAATCCACCCTCATCATTGATATTTCATAGAGTGGATTGGGGAATGAACTTCTGCATTCAAGGATCCTCCAGCTACTACCTTAATGACAAATCATTAAGCTGGGATGCCTTGAATGCATAGATGATTGGAACCACTCTATCTTCCTTATAGGAAAATCTTTAGAGAGTGGTATTCCATCATAACCTTGACCCAACCTAAAAGCCTAGGAAAGGTACATCTTTGTGTTGCAGATCAAGGAAGCTGAAGACTCTTCATCGACAAGAAGGAGATCTTCATTATTACGCTTAAAGGGACTCATCAACTTATCTGTAAGTACCTAGAGTCCAGAGGACACTTGTGATCATTTCTTCATAGGATTGAGTTTTAAGTGTTGCTCACCCTTTGAAGTCCTCGAAGGAGGCCTCCGATGGGAGCGTACGTGCGGGGTGCGTTGTGTGGACCCTTGCTCTGTGGAGAGCATAAACATCTGGTTAGGAGTACGCCAGTAAAACTCCAGGGTTAGAGGTGAACCGAGTAGAAACCTCCGGGTGCGTTGTGTGAACCCTTGCTCTGTGTGGGCATAAACATCTGGTTAGGAGTACGCCAGTAAAACTCCAGGATTTGAGGTGAACCAAGTAGAAACCTCTGTAAAGGTTGAAGGTGAACCTGATTTAAAACCTTAGGTTTGAGGTGAACCATGGAAAATCTCCTTAGTGAAATCTGGTCACTCAAGGGTTAAGTGTAGAAGCCGGTAGTGGAGTAGACAAGTAGTCGAACCACTATAAAATGACTGTGTTTGAGATTGATATTATCTTTCATTTATGTGATTGCTTTATATGCATTTATATATGATTATGTGAAATCATATCTTGTGTACACACAGTCATATCCATCATAATCTGATTCATAAAGTTGTTTATCTTACAAGTAGTTTGTGATTGGATCCTCTATCAGGCTTGGAAGCCAGTAGAGTTAATTTTTGAGTAATCCTAATCTGTACTCTGTGATAGGATTAGTGTGATAGGATTGAAATAGAAGATCTGGGACTCTATGAGGAAGAAGTATGAGGGGACAGCAAAGGCAAAGAGGGCACAACTTCAAGCACTTCGAGGTGATTTCGAAACTTTACACATGAAGTTTGGAGAATCGATATCAAATTACTTCTCCAGGACAATGGCAATCGCAAATAAGATGAGAATCCATGGCGAAAAAATGGCTGATGTCACTATCATTGAGAAGATTCTTTGTTTGATGACAACAAAATTCAACTATGTTGTTTGTTCGATTGAGGAATCTAAAGACACTGATAGTATGTCCATTGATAAATTACAGAGTTCTTTGTTGGTTCATGAGCAAAAAATGAAACGGCAAGACAAGGAGGAGCAAGCGTTATAAGCCTTAGCATCAATAGGAGGAGGTCAAGGACGAGGAAGAGGCAGGGGTAGAGGTGGCAATAATGGTAGACACTCAAATCAGAAATCTAAAGATTCTGATTCTTAAGGAGAGGAAAAGGCCATGACAACAACAACAATCATTCAACACCTTCCAAGTCAAAGTCAAGAGTTGAATGCTATAGGTGTTACAAGTTTGGCCACTATAAGTCAGAGTGTCGTACTAATCTAAGGAGAGATGGTGGAAAGTAGTCCAATTTTGTTGAGAAGGAAGAAAAAGTGTCTTTGTTGATGGCTTGTCACATGAAGGAGGAAACCCACAAGAAATTCTCATGGTACTTAGACATTAGCTGCAACAACCATATGAGTGAAGGGAAGTCTGTATTCTCTGAATTAGATGAAGTTTTTCGTGATGTTGTGAAGTTCGGTGATGACTCTACAGTCTCTGTTATGGGAAAGGGAAAGGTAGCAATTCAAACCAACAAAAATTCTATTTAAACTATTTCTAACATTCTTTTGTTCCAGATTTGAGAACAAATTTACTCAGTGTTGGTCAGCTACAAGAAAAGGGATATGTAATCTCTATCAAAAATGGAGTCTGCAGAATTGAAGATGAGAAGTTGGGCTTGATAGCTCAAGTCAACATGACAGCCAATAGAATGTTTCCATTGTATCTCCATGACACCGCTCACTCATGTCTTTCTGCAAGATTGGGAGAGAAGGAATGACTATGGAATTTTCGCTATTGGCAACTTAGCTTTGGAGGGTTGAAGACTTTACAATAGAAGAATATGGTGACTGGTCTTCCTCAAATTATAGCTCCTTCTGAAGTTTGTGAAGAATGTGTTGTTAGCAAATAACACCGTAATCAATTCCCACAAGGGAAATCATAGAGGGCGAAGGCTGCACTGGATCTTATTCATTCTGACATTTGCAGGCCAATAACTCCATGCTCTAATGGAGGTAAGAGATGTTGCGAGATGTCTTAAATCTGAGTCCTTTCGCAACTGGGATGCGAAAGGGTCCTTTCGCGTCCTTTCGCAACTGGGATGCGAAAGGAAAGTTTCATAAATTATAAATAGGTGTTCTTAGGACTTTTCTAATGCATGAAAAATAATTCTAAGGCTTTCTAAAGAGGTTTTAAGGTTTTTAAAGGGTGTAGCAAGGGTGAGATTCAAGGTTGTTTAAATCGAGTAAGTCTTCTCTTTGTAATTTCTATTTTCATAGTGGAGACTTGTCACTTTGTATCGTGGTTTTTTCTCGAAAGGGTTTTTCATGTTAAATCTATGTGTTCTCTTATGTGCTTGGTGCCATTGGATTACTATCCTAGATTTAGATCTGTGTGATTCCGCGGCCAAAATTCCCAACAAGTGGTATTAGAGTGATCGTTGGGGGACAGATCTGAATCTGAGGGATTAGTAATAATGGCGAGTGCTAAGTATGATATTGAGAAGTACTCAGGAAAAAATAATTTTGAGTTATGGAAGGTTAAAATAATTAGCCTGTTAACTAAGCAAGGCGAAGATGGTGCTCTTGAAGACCGAAAGTCTACTATAAATGATGCTGATTGGAATGCTCTTGATAAGAAAGCTTTATCATCGATCTGTTTATATCTCACGGATGAGGTTCTCTATAACGTCATAAGGGAGAAAACTGCGGCTGGTTTGTGGGCGAAGTTAGAAGATGTCTATGCGAAGAAATTCTCAAAAAATCACCTACACTTGAAGCGACAGTGGTATAACTTCAAGATGGCAGAGGGTGGAGATCTGGAGGCTCGCATCAGCAACTTTAATAAATTGGTTTGCAAATTGCTGGATATGGAGGAAGTGATGAAAGATGAAGAACAAGCATGTATGTTGCTGAATTCTCTCCCGGCGTCCTATGAGGCATTCAAGGACACTATGTGTAGCATGAATAAAATCCTGAGTGTCGACATAGTTATCTCAACCCTTCAAGAGAAGGCTATGAGACAACTGAACAGTGACATGGGGACGTCTTCTGATGCACTGTTTACAGTGGATAAGAATTTTGGACAAGGTATAGGTTCTTCTAGTTCTAGATCCAAATCCAGGGGCAAGGGCAAAGGAAAGGTAAAGTGTTGAATTGTGGGAAGGAAGGACATGTAAAGAGGGATTGTGAAAATCCTAAATCGAAAAGGGAAGATTCTGAGGCTTCATGTAGAGAGGCTAATGTTGTCATGTCAGATGGATCGAGTGGATGTGATGGTGATGTTTTATTTGTGTTTTCACTCAGACAGTCATACGATGATCGTAAGGATGAGTGGATGCTAGACATAGAGGCATCTTTTCACATGACTCCTCATCAGAGTTAGTTCACCAGGTACAGGGAGTGCGATGGTGAATAAGTATTTATGGACAATGATATTGCCTGTAATGTTGTGGCTGTTGGTTCTGTGCGCATCAGGATGTTTGATGGGGTGGAGTGTACCTTGACATATGTGAGGCACGTTCCTGATTTGAAGCAGAATCTGATTTCTCTTGGTGTGCTTGAGGTAAAAGGATGCAAGTACACAGGTATTAATGGTGCTCTTAAAGTATCCAAGGGGGCACGGGTAATCATAAAAGCGCAATGACTTGGTAACTTGTACAAGTTGATCGGGAACACTTCAAAAGGTGGAGCTACAGTGATGTAGCAGATTCCACCTCTATAAGTGTGAGGCATGTTGGGCACGACCACATGAGCGGGCAGGGTAAGAAGGCTGAGACGTGTGGACAGGGATACAGAGCAGGTGGAGTAGCCACCTATGAGAAGAAACACATGGCATGATCGCGGGATATCGGCGAGGTACATGAATGACTCCAATATCGCAGGAGTATTCATCTTTTATTCAGATGGCTCTAGGTGAGCCTAGTACTGAGAAGTGAAAGGTGACTATAAGCGATGTAATGGATTCGTTGTACCAGATCGACATATGGAAGCAGGTGGAGTTTTCAGTGGGCCGAAAAGTAGTTGGATGCAGGTGGATCTTCAGGAGGATACAACATAGATACAGAGTGATGTTAGTGGCGATGGGTTATGCTCAGGGAGAAGGGATCGACTTCTCAGAGATATTCACGCAGACGGTATAGCAAGTGTCTATTAGATCAGTGATTGGCGCTGGTTGGCCAATATGATCTGGAAGGAAGGATGTGGAGTCTGCACTTCTGCAAGGAAAAGTGAAGAGCAGATCTACATGAAGTAACCAGGGCGGTTCGAAGTGAAAAGGGCTGAGAAAAGACTTTGCAGGAGGTCGTGGTTCGACCTGTCACCTAGGCAGTGATTTGATTCCTTCATGGATGAAGTATCGGGGGCTGTAAAGACGGTTCTCGGCATTGAGACTGAAGGAGGAGTAGGCTTTGGTAATCACAGGAGGAATACCTTGTGTGTAGGTATTAATCAAGGATGTGATGGGCCAGGTAAAGCCGGAGAACGTTCACTACGCGTCTCTCCTCAAGTTTTTCTCAGGACATGTCCCAAAACAGATGAGGAAAAGCAAGATATCTCATGAGCCTTATTCGAATGCGGTTGACAGTGTATGCCATGGTTTGGATTAGACCGGTTATTTCACAAGCTATCAGTGTTGTAAACAAGTACCCCAGCAAGCAATATTGGGTGGCGGTGAGATAGTAAGAAGACTACGTCTTTTCTTTTGGGAAGACAATAGCAAAGCTGGTTGGGCATATGGATTTAGATTCGGCAGACATGATCAACAAGAATGTTCCTGCAGAGAAGTTCAAGTTTTGGGCAACTTCTCTGGGCTTGACGATGGCATAAAAGGAAGACGGAGTGTGCAAGAGAAGCTATGATGTAATGTAGAAATAAGAGAAGAGGTCAAGAAGCTACACGGTTGAAGATTGAAGACATGGTGGAGATTGTTGCGAGATGTCTTAAATCTGAGTCCTTTCGCAACTGGCATGTGAAAGGAAAGTTTCCTAAACTATAAATAGGTGTTCCTAGGACTTTTTTAATGCATGAAAAATAATTCTAAGGCTTTCTAAAAAGGTTCTAAAGTTTCTAAAGGGTGTAGCAAGGGTGAGATTCGAGGTCGTTTGAATCGGGTAAGTCCTCTCTTTGTAATTTCTATTTTCATAGTGGAGATCTGTCGCTTTGTGCCATGGTTTTTTTTCGAAAGGGTTTTCCACGTTAAATCTGCATGTTTTCTTGTGTGCTTGGTGCCATTGGATTACTATCCTAGATCTAGATCTGTGTGATTCCGCAGCTAAAATCCCCAACAAGAGATATATACTTACCTTCATTGATGATTTTAATTACAAAAGCTGGGTTTATTTTTTACAAGAGAAGTTTGAAGCCTTTCTAGCCTTTAAAAGCTATAAAGCGCTGATTGAGAAAGAAGTTGGTAGTCCCATAAAAATTCTTCGCACAGATCGTGGTGGAGAATATAACCCACATGAATTTGTAAGTTTTTGTGAGACTCATGGAATCAAGAGGCAGCTTACAACAACTTATTCGCCCCAACAGAATGACGTTTGTGAAAGGAAGAATTGCACTATTCTAAATATGGAACGAAGTCTTTTAATAAGGAGCTATATTCCAAGGAGCTTCTGGCCTGAAGCAGTTAACTGGAGCATTCATATATTGAATAGAAGTCCCACACTTACCGTTCAAAATATGACATCAGAGGAAGCATGGAGCGGACAGAGACCAACTGTTGATCACTTCAAAATTTTTAAGTGTGTTGCATATGCCCATATTCCAAATCAGAAGAGGAAGAAGCTGGATGACAATGGAGAAAAATGTATTTTTCTTGGTGTTAGTGATCAATTAAAAGCTTATAAGCTTTACAATCCTAACACTAAGAAAATACTTATCAGTTGAGACGTTGTTTTTGATGAAGATCAAATCTGGGAATGGAGGAAAAATATAGTTGAAAAGCCAATTCCAACTAGTTTTGATGGAGAAGATGGTGATGAAGCAAACCACCTGCAGCAACACCTCGCTCCAGCAACTGATGCATTTGAGAATCCTCAAAATGAAACTCCTGTAGCCCTTGAAGTCACTCCAACAGCATTAGAATTAGTAGTTGAATCATGTTCTCATTGTGTTTGAAGGAGACCGGCATGGATGTCAGATTATGAGGTAACCGGAATTGATCAATCTGAAGACCCACTCAGTCATTTTGCTCTAATTTCATATTGTGATCTTATAGTGTTTGAAAGTGTTGTCAAAGAATCAAAATGGCGGTAGGCTATGGATGCTGAAATTGCAGTCATCGAAAAGAATGACACTTGGGAGTTATCTGATCTTCTAGGAGGGTACAAAACAATTGGTGTGAAGTGGGTTTACAAGAAAAAGCTAAAGGAGAATGGTGAAGTCGACAAGTACAAGGCACGCTTGGTGGCCAAGGCCTATAAGCAAGAGTTCGGTGTTGATTATAAAGAAGTCTTTGCTCTAGTTGCAAGGCATGACACAATTAGATTGGTGATTGCATTAGTAGCTCAAAACTCATGACCTATCTTCCAGTTGGACGTGAAGTCGGCGTTCCTCCATGAAAGTTTGAAGGAACTAGTATTTATCGATCAACCTCCTAGTTATGTGAAATATGGAAATGAGCATAAAGTGTATAGACTAAAGAAGGCTCTATATGGATTAAAACAAGCCTCACAGGCTTGGTATAATCGTATAGAAACTTATTTTTTGAAGGACGGATTTCAAAAATGTCCTTATGAACATACACTTTTCATAAAAGTTGAGGACGGAGGGAAAATGCTCATTGTTTGCTTATATGTATATGATCTAATCTATACTGGAAGTAATACAACCATGTTTGAAAGCTTTAAGAAATCCATGATGGCTGAATTTGAACTGTCTGATCTTGGCATGATGCATTACTTTCTTGGCACAGAAGTGTTGCAATCCTCTACTGGCATTCTTATTTCTCAAAAAAAAAAAAAAGTATGTGGGAGAAATCTTGGACAGGTTTCAGATGAAGGATTATAATCCTATGAATACTCCATCTGAGTTTGGTTTGAAGCTAAACAAGGATGATGGAGGAAAGAAGGTTAACAATACTCTTTACAAGCAGATTGTGGGGAGCTTAATGTATTTGACTGCAAAAAGGCCTGATATAATGCATGTTGTAAGTGTCATTAGTAGATACATGGAGTATCCAACAGAAATTCATCTTTTGGCTGCAAAAAGAATTCTTAGGTACTTGCATGGCACTAAGGAGTTTGGGCTGTTCTTCAAAAAGGGAGAAAAGTCAGATTTGTTTAGCTTTACAGATAGTGATTATGTAGGAGATTCTGATGATCGAAAAAGCACATCTGGGTATTTTTTCATGTTGGGAACTAGAGCTGTTTCATGGTCATCAAAGAAGTAGCCAATCATCACATTGTCAACCACTGAAGCTAAATTTGTTGCAACAACAGCTTGTGCTTGTCAAGCTATTTGGCTGAAGAAGATTCTTGAAGAGCTGTAGTTCAAAGAAGATGGGCCTACTCTCATTTACTGTGACAACAGTTCAGCAATAAAGCTCTCAAAGAATCCTGTTCTACATGGTCGAAGCAAGCATATACATGTGAAGTATCATTTCTTGAGGGATCTCACGAATGATGGAGTTATTAATCTGGTTTACTGCATAAGTGAAGGCCAAATTGTTGATATTCCAACAAAGCCTCTCAATTTTCCAGCATTTCAGAAGCTCAGGGAACTACTTGGTGTTTGCAATTCAAAGGACTTTATCTGAGGGATGGCACTTCAAAGTTCGAGTCTCATTAAACTGATGTTATGTATGGAACATCAGTTTAAGGGAGAGATTGTTGAATAAATTAGTAGTAAGTACACATTAGAATGTGTTGATTTGGGTTGTCATAGTCTTTAGGAGTTTAGTAGTTTGTTTCTGTTTGTTGCCTAGTTTGTATGAGTTGTTTAGCATGATGTTAGTGATGCCTATTTTTGTGTTTATAATTGTTTATTTTTTAGCCTATATAATGGGCATTTCCTTATCAATGAAGATGTTGAGTTTCAGTCCAACTCTATTTTCCCTTGTTTTTAGATTATCATTTTCTTCTTCCATTTTACATCAACAAAATAATCACTATTAAAAGTGATAATGCTATGAGTAGCCAATAAATCATTAAAGCTTTTATAAAAGTTAGACCAGGGCATTGAATTTCACTAATAATGGGCCCACATTGATGTACAAAAGATAGTAAAAGTGATAATGCCGCGAGCAGCCAATAAATCATTAAAGCTTTTATAAAAGTTAAACTTGGGCATTAAAATACTAAGTATTTTTACCCTTTCAGCATCTTTTACAGCTTGACCTGTAGTAATACTTTAATCAATTTTAATTCAATAAGAGTAAGTCATGTGGCAACCGTCTCCTATATTATTGTGCACTTGAGATTTGGATCTGCATCATTTTTCAGCTTTAGCAAAATAGATGGCCAGCATGTAAGTAGAATACACACATCAAGTTGTTGAGTTTCAGTCCAACTCTGTTTTTCCTTGTTTTTAGTTTATCATTTTCTTCTTCCATTTTACATCAACAAAATAATCGCTATTAAAAGTGATAATGCTATGAGCAGCCAATAAATCATTAAAGCTTTTATAAAAGTTAGACCAGGGCATTGAATTTCACTAATAATGGGCCCACATTGATGTACAAAAGATAGTAAAAGTGATAATGCCGCGAGCAGCCAATAAATCATTAAAGTTTTTATAAAAGTTAGACTTGGGCATTAAAATACTAAGTATTTTTACCCTTTCAGCATCTTTTACAACTTGACCTGTAGTAATACTTTGATCAATTTTAATTCAATAAGAGTAAGTCATGTGGCAACCGTCTCCTATATTATAGTGCACTTGAGATTTGGATCTGCATCATTTTTCAGCTTTAACAAAACAGATGGCCAACATGTAAGTAGAATACACACATCAAGTTGTTGAGTTTCAGTCCAACTTTGTTTTCCCTTGTTTTTAGTTTATCGTTTTCTTCTTCCATTTTACATCAACAAAATAATCGCTATTAAAAGTGATAATGCTATGAGCAGCTAATAAATCATTAAAGCTTTTATAAAAGTTAGACCAGGGCATTGAGTTTCTCTAATAATGGGCCCACATTGATGTACAAAAGATAGTAAAAGTGATAATGCCGCGAGAAGCCAATAAATCATTAAAGCTTTTATAAAAGTTAGACTTGGGCATTAAAATACTAAGTATTTTTACCCTTTCAGCATCTTTTACAGCTTGACCTGTAGTAATACTTTGATCAATTTTAATTCAATAAGAGTAAGTCATGTGGCAATCGTCTCCTATATTATAGTGCACTTGAGATTTGGATCTGCATCATTTTCAGCTTTAGCAAAACAGATGGCCAGCATGTAAGTAGAATACACACATCAAGTTGTTGAGTTTCAGTCCAACTCTGTTTTCCCTTATTTTTAGTTTATCGTTTTCTTCTTCCATTTTACATCAACAAAATAATCGCTATTAAAAGTGATAATGCTATGAGTAGCCAATAAATCATTAAAGCTTTTATAAAAGTTAGACTAGGGCATTAAGTTTCTCTAATAATGGGCCCACATTGATGTACAAAAGATAATAAAAGTGATAATGCCGCGAGCATCCAATAAATCATTAAAGCTTTTATAAAAGTTAGACTTGGACATTAAAATACTAAGTATTTTTACCCTTTCATCATCTTTTATAGCTTGACCTGTAGTAATACTTTGATCAATTTTAATTCAATAAGAGTAAGTCATGTGGCAACCGTCTCCTATATTATAGTGCACTTGAGATTTGGATCTGCATCATTTTTCAGCTTTAGCAAAATAGATGGCCAGCATGTAAGTAGAATACACATATCAAGTTGTTGAGTTTCAGTCCAACTCTGTTTTCCCTTGTTTTTAGTTATCGCTTTCTTCTTCCATTTTACATCAACAAAATAATCGCTATTAAAAGTGATAATGCTATGAGCAGCCAATAAATCATTAAAGCTTTTATAAAAGTTAGACTAGGGCATTAAGTTTCTCTAACAATGGGCCCACCTTGATGTACAAAAGATAGTAAAAGTGATAATGCCGCGAGCAGCCAATAATTCATTAAAGATTTTATAAAAGTTAGACTTGGGCATTAAAATACTAAGTATTTTTACCCTTTCAGTATCTTTTACAGCTTGACCTGTAGTAATTCTTTAATCAATTTTAATTCAATAAGAGTCAGTTATGTGGCAACCGTCTCCTATATTATAGTGCACTTGAGATTTGGATCTGCATCATTTTTCAGCATTAGCAAAACAGATGGCCAGCATGTAAGTAGAATACACACATCAAGTTGGCCCCACAGTAATGTTCACTCTATCTGGGGTGAGGCTAGGGCCACACCTAATTCGCTCATAGACAATTTGGGGTGAAGTGATTTCTCTCCAAACAACCCACTAGTATCATGGGGTGTTTCTCTAACCATGGGCCCACCTTGATGTACAAAAGATTAGCAAATAAAAGTCATAATGCTACTAGCAACCCAAAAATTATTAAAGCTTTTTATAAAAGTTAAGACTTAAGCAGTGAAATACTTCATATTTTTACCCTTTCAGTACTTTTACTAATTGACCTGTGGCAGTACCTTGATTGATTTTAATTCAATAAGATCAAGACTTGCAGTCAATCCAGCAACAATAATAAAAGTGGCGGAAGTCTGCAGTAATATTGTATATCCATGCTGACATCCATTTTTTTTTCAACTAATTTTAAAGCTTTTGCTAGAAATGAAGCAGATCCAATTTTCAAGTGGAGTACACAAAAAATAGTGGTGATTGTTTGTCCAACGTTAAAAACTCCATGTACCCTACCCTATTGTAATGTTTATTTTTCATCCAACCTATTGAATTAATATTATAAAGATAAAAACACAAATATTAGCCTATTCAAAACTTTTGTGGTCCTGATAAGTTTTCAACGGTGGCCATTCAATCCTTGCCATATCGTCGACTTGAGATTTGGATTTTTTATTTTTATTTTGGAGACCATGACCTAAAATAAAATGGAAAAATGAATGTACAACATGGATATATAACACATACATCAAGGTGGGTCCACAGTTAAGGAAACATGATGTAGAGCAGGTTGCGGGCAGTTTCATGGCCAAGATGGATTAGAAAAGGCCCGGTTAATGATGGAAGTGATCTAGACCGTCAGACCTTAAATTGGGCATATCTCGCAATCCAGAATGAGTTATTCTACGTGCCATATATGATTTCGGGGTAGGACGACCTACTTTTGCCACCCAGCCCAGCTATGCCCATGCCAAATTTGCAAAATACCATCATATCGATGGTCAAAATGCCATTTTATTTTCGTTTTTAATATTTAATTATAGTAAGTTTTAGTTTAACTCTTCATCTGTTGGGCTTTAGGAGTTGCGCCCAACATGAAAAGTGCTTAGAATAATTAGGAGAACATAATGGTTCAGACAAATATGACACTTACTATTTTTGGCCAAAACCATGCACACTAGTAAACATCACGACCATCTATAAATAGTATATAGTAAGTTACGATTTCTAAGAGTTTTAGTGGTAGTTTGATTCTGAAACTTCTCCCATGGCTTAGTATCCCTATTTAAAGGGTTGTGAACTCGTTTATTTCATTATCAATCAAATTACAAATTTTATAGAATTTATTTTTATTTTTCTTTCTTTTTTCCTCGTGAATTCGAGAAGTCTCTGTGAAGAGTCCAGAGAAACTCCGTGAATTCGGAATAGTTATCCTAGAGGAAGATGGTGCTCGACCTCATTATGTTCATCCCTGCATCAAAACACCTATTAATGCATCACCAGGTAACACCTGATCTGCTCTCAATTTCTTAGAAGAAGCACTCTCATGAAACACTTATTTTCAATCATGACTTTCCCGCTCAAACACGTCCCACATATTGCATTAACATGCATATTAAGTAATTTAGGTTATCTTCTAATGATCAAACTGTTTACATGGCAGGTGTTACTTTGAATGATAGAAATTCAATGAATAAAAGCTCCTAATTGAATATATTTTTTTAGTTCTTTTACTTTTGAGTATTAACCGTCATCGTAATAGTTCCGGCAAATGCTTTAATCACAGCCCTTACAGCTCTTCCAGCCATTTTGAGGATTTCTGAGCTTAAGCCTATCTCAGCTTATTACTCTACACTTCTTACAACTTCTGGTCAATTTACTCCAGATATTTCTTCTTCACCCAAAGCTATCACAGTCTTTGAAAAAAATATTATAAAACTATATTCTGGCCGAGTATTACACATTCAAAATACTCTTGGGAGATAGAAGAGGCATATAAAAGACATAAAGATACTCACTTTAATAGGGTTTTAAATAAATGATAAAGTGAAAAGGAAAGATTAAGTGATTATAATCTTACTTTTGACCAATTTCTCAAGCCATATCACCCTTATCCTCACCATTTTTCTTGTTCTAACCGAGCTCTGCCTTTAGTCGTCGATCCTACGAAAATCTCATAAGTGGTTGATTGATTTACTATTGTCGTTGTTCAGACAAATTTATGTGAATGTTATTTCAATATTTTGTTCATTTCCTTTTTAATTATTCTACAATTCTCCTGTCTTACTTTCTCACTTCTTTTTCATAGTAATCCCAAAGCTCTCGGCCTTTGAAAATCTAGTCTCTATATCACATTCTTAAGCTAAAATATATATTTCAGACACTTCAATTGATGTTGCTGAGTCTCCTGTAGAAATACTTGAAGTTTTTGACTCGGAAAAGACAATGAGCGACATTCATCGATCAAGAAATCAAACAGAATGTCCAAATCAAGAGGAGGTAATAATATACTGGCCAGTGGATTCCTTTGGTCTCATTTTACAATCTATAACCCTATCGCTTGCACCTGATCAGGATCAGGGAGTTGTGGAATTGGTCGCACCGACAACCTTATTTTCCATTCAACCTACTCCATCTATAGAACCGATTAATCAAGTAGTCATTGTCCCGATCGATGAATACAAGATGGTTCCTTTGGACAAAACGGAAATATTGGAAGAAGAAACCTCTTAGCCAGTTGAAGCGTCTCCTGGTCGAGCTACAAAAGTTTCCTCAAATATTTAACATGTCTTATCTTCTTTATCTGAGGAGCTACTTCCAGTAGAAGAAATCTTATCCTGCTTTGATCAGGCATTGCCTTGTGATATTCTTGTGTCCAAATCCCTTGCACCTTCATCAGAGATCCAATAGTTTTAGGATGAATTACGAGTTCTCATTCACTCCAATGCTACTGACATCATTGCTTCAGAATTAATCAAGAGGCTCAATTTCCTCATTCGTCGATACCAAACTCTCACTCGGTTTGATGAGAGTATGTCGGCAAAACTACATACACTCTAAGAATTTTTGAGCTTGATTCACGAGCATCAAGATATAGTTGTGGCGATCAATAGATTTCAAGTTGATCATTTATCTGCCTCCCTCAAAATGACTAAAATTGCAACTGTCAGAGAATAACTTGTTATTGTATATAGCAACCTGAATGAGTTAGATGCAAGCTTGATCGATCTGAAAGCTCAAATTTCAACCATGGAGGATAAACTGAAAGTTTTGAAAGAAGAAGAAGAAATCTCTGACAAGCACAAACATGGTCAAAAGGCTAAAATCAATCAATTGATTAGCGGTTATATGCAAGAGCACACTCCACTGATTGGTCAAATAACATGCTCAAAACCTAAAACCAGTGCTGCTCTCCATCGACAGAAATCCAAGAGATCAAAGCTTCAAAAAGTTATTGCATATTTTTCGTCATTTGAATTTTGATTGTTTTATACATGTCTATTGTCGATCCGTACTTTTCTTTATTTTTAATATAATTGGCCAGAATATTTTCTTTCCACATGTCTTATGTTATCTCAAGTATTTAGCTTTTTTTCTCGTGTGGATAGCATAACTATATTAATGACATGACATATACATAAGAAGTCGTGCACTCATTCGTTCCCTCTTCCTAAGAAATATTTTATGCTATTAATGAGGTACTTCAACCATCACAACACTTCTTCTTCAGGCATGACTATTCCTTTTGAGCACCTATATAAAAGATCTTTGGTGCTTTCACCCCTACATAATCAAATTCATTTACTTTCCAATCATCAAAAACCCTTTCTCTTTTTAATGGTTGTTACACCCATGTTTGTTGTCGATCAAGCTTAGGATTTCTTGAGGAAAATCTTTTCCCTGAACATCGATGCCTTCGCTCACTTCACCCTTCAATATGACATATATTTGTTCATTCATGACCTTTAGATGACTATAATAAATGATATTCTTTCAATCAAATTGCTAAACACTTTGACCAAACTTCAGAGAATTGACAATGCATACTCCATTGCTAAGAATGATTTAGAAAAGCTCGACACTCATACAAATGAGCATGTTGTCATCTATAAGGAAATAAACATAATCTCTGATCAATACGATTGGGCCAATAGATAACTGCATGTACTGGACTCGACAACATCATTTTAACAAAGTAATGCTGAGAACTCTGCAGATTCAGCGCAAAGAAATTAATGACGACCTCCATTAGACCGAGTGCATTTACCTCGAAAGGTGCTCGAATTGATCAGAGACTCTTCTAAACTTCATTGATTCTTATATCGATCTTTATCAAGATCGGTCGCACGAGAGTAGTGAAAAAAATAGAGAAGCAAAGCACAAAGCCAATATCATCAGTCATTGCATCGATAAAGTCTTTTTTTTCCTGGACCATGTTTTAGAAAGTGGAGTCCTAGAAAGCACAAAGTTAAACAACTGAACTCATTAGAGAATGTGTTGTCAAGGAATTTGATGAGATGAAAGATGCTTACGCCTAAGTCACATCTTCGCAGAGCCCTTCCTTCTCTCTCTCTCTCTCTCTCTCTCTCTCTCTTTAAAAAAAATAATAAATAAAGATATATAATCACCCATCGACTATATTTTGTTATTGGTATCGAGTACTTCATCTGAGTTTCGTCCCATACAATAGCTAACTATTTACTCTTCGCTACCTATTGCCTTTAGTAACATTGTTTCTGAGTATGAGTCATTCGTTTCTGGTACTGTTGTAAATTTCAGATGACTTAGGCTTTTCCAAAATCCTTCTTAAGCAGGCCAAGGTTTAACCATCCTTTGTCCTAGGACAGGCCCGAGGTGATCACTAGCATCTTTCACCTTTTGTGGGTAAATGAAATTTCATTCCTTATAGTTTCGATTAACTGATTGTTTTGCCTGTTATTTCGGTGAGTCAGCCTCGCACGTTTCTCACAAATGTGCTGATAATTTGATATTATTACCTCCAGACATCGTTCGGTTTGTTTGATTGTAGGCTTAGGCCTCATATTTCTCTTGCTATCCTTTTACTTCTTAGCTTGACCCATGTAATTTCTGAGAGCAATCTTTTGTTGCGGTCAAACCAGTCTCTGGGGATTAATAGTGGTCAGATTGAATGAAAACGGATTAGTATCGATCAACATTGGTTTTTTTTTTTTTCCTTTTCAGGAAACTTCAGCAAGCCTTTATCGATGATGTCTTGAATAATATTCTTGAAAACAATACATTTGTTAATGGAATACGATCGAATTCCATGCTATTCATAGTAATCAATTTTCTTCAATTATTTGATAGTCAAAATCTTATGGCTAACAAGAATTTTGATAAATTTATTGGCTAATATGATATTAAAGATTTTGTCAGCACGAGTAATATCAAATGTGTACGTTCTTTGAACTTTCGGATTAAAAGATGTCGTTGCTTTTGCTTTAACTAATGCCGAGCATATGAATGGTTGTTTAGCCACTACTTGAGTTATTGCAATATCATAATTATGATCATAGTAATATGTTTTTGTAGATGAATTCTTTTGTCGTATTAAGTCCTAAAGTAGGGCCTCATACCAAAACATATTTTTGGTCAAATCATAAAGATTTATGAATTCTGTTTCGATAAACTTCTTTTAAAGCTTGAATTATAACTATTTTTTAGTTAATTGGATAAATTCTGCTTCGGTCGTGACTACCTTCTATCGACTTTCTACTATCTTAAACTAAGTAATATAATTTTCGATCGATTCTCCTAATAATTTGCCGAAAATGAGCTAGATCAGCTATAAAAATTTCTTTATTCTTATAAAAGAACTATGCATGAAAATTTTCTTCCATCTCTTGTCAATTCTATATAGAATTGGATAACAAATTAGAATAAGTAAAAGCTACCCTAGTAAGTGAATGATCAAATAGTTGAAATTTATAATATTTACTATTGGTCAAATCTCTACATTGTGTGGTAAATCAACTTTCATGTTTTACGGTCAATTGACCTGTATCACCTATAAATAGTGTAAATTCAAGTTGATAATTCTTCGGCAATGGATATTGCTTGATCGATCCAATCAGGATATGATTTATGATAAACTCGAATAATAGTTTGACTGAGAACTTGGCCTAGTACTTATTGAACTAGTTGAACAATTTGATTATGCTCCTAGTATTATTGTGCACTGACTAGAGGTACTTCTGGATCAATATGGTATTACCCTTCATTATAAGGTTAATTTCTAGGTAAAGGTTGCCCCCCAGGTATCTTTTAATTCCTGGCTTCAATGATTAAGTTTCTTTTTTCACATTCAGGATGCCTGAAATCTACCAGTGGTGGTGAATTTCGCATGTCTTGAACATGAATATATTCAAGACGTCTGAAATCTACCAGTATCGGTGAATTTTGCACATCTTAGATTGGACCAATGATAAGAATAGGTGTTGTATTTTGTCATAAAGGAGGTATTTGTGGCACTTATTGGGCTGGTGGTATAGGTGCTAGATTTCTAATAAAATTTGCATCGACTTGTTACTGAGGTGCAATAAGTGTTCTTTCAATAAACAAAGCCAAAAACTAATTCCAGCTCTTGGTATGGCTGACCATCAACTTATTACATGCTCCAGCCTAAGCTAGTGAGTGTTGAGCCTAAACTCGTGATAATTCTGCGATGTGTTGAATCTCCCTTTACACATCAACTATTCCAAATGATATAATTTCGAGAGGCTCAACTCGTGATGTCAATGGTTTATTTGGACTTGGTGGAACATGCGTCAGACTAGGTGGTTGATTCACTTATGCACTCGTTGAACTTGCAACTCCTCCTCATGAGTAGAAGGCTCGTTGGTTACAATAACATTAGTAACGGTTATTAAAGCATTACAATCACCCGTTTGGCTCATGATACAGAGAAATTACTGCACCGGTAAGAATACTTGTGTGTCAAAAGTATTCTTTTTGCAGAGTCAGTGCAAAATGAATATTAATGATAGTTAAGTAATTTTTTTGTCCCACTAGGTATGTAAAAAATGTTGGTGCTCGGCTTTTTTCCTATCACGTGTAACGTCTGCGAGCGTGCTAGAATTGATAAAGTGACTGGATCCGATCTGATCAAGTTTGACCCCCTACACTAAAATAAGTAGATACATCCAATATGAACATATATGATCAAATTCTGAGAAGATCGGTTGCTTACTCAACCACTTGCAAAAGTTTATAATGGTCAGGCGATAACCAGAGAGCGGAGTTCTTCCTCCGAAGATACGTTACTTTGTGCCTTACACAGGAAATGACTTTTTAAAATACCAATGCAATGAAACAAAAGAAAAAACTCACAATTGGTCACTAGGAGTGATTGCGAGAATGTGTCTCTTGAAAGAACTATATGATATTAGATAGAAAATAAATCCAACGTATAAGTATAAATTTGGATTACAACCAAAATAAGATTTAGATTACAACTAAAAGATATAACTAAGAATTACCGCTACTTGATTATTGTTATTCCTAAGATATGCTGTGATAAAGTAAATTGATATATTTGGTTTAATTTAATTGGTATTTAAATTCAGCTTTTTACTTCGTTAAATTCCTTTATTATTTATAAAGTTTTGTTACAGCTTATTCTTTTAGATACTTCTTTCATTATTTCAATAATTATAGTAGTTGAAAAACTTTCCTCTAAAGCCTTTAAAAAAAAAAAAAAAAAAATTTCTTATATGATTGTTTTTCTTCTATTTTTTAAATATTTTTTTTGTTACATTTTCCTTTTATGATTGTTATGCTTTTGTCAATCAAAAATTCCATTTCATTTTTCAATCACCTTGTGTATTTTAAATTGTTTTAATGCATTTCTTTCTTCGCTAGTTAGGCTTTTAAATAAGTTGGTTGTGTTACTTCCTTGACCATCCGTTACCCAGTAAAATTAGATTTACACCAAAAATCACTCCACTGAAATTTAATCTTCACTGCATGATTACTGTCTTGGAATGATTTTTCACTCATGGATTCTCATTGAAAGGGCTGGTTTTAAGTAATAAAAAGGATGGAATTTATCCGTACGGTCCAAACGGTTGTACACCTAATTGGAGCTGAACGAAGGGGAGGGGCATTTTGGTAATTGAATACAAATATCTCCTGGTTTGTATGGGGTTCTCCGACGCGTCCTCAAACCGCAGATACGGCTTAGCTTTTGTACGTAGAGAGAGAGAGAGAGAGAGAGGGAGAGAGAATGGAGGTAGTAAACGTGCTAGCTCAGCATCCATGGCCGTCTCGACTTTCTTTTCTCTATAAATACCACCACCACCACCACCAGCAGCAGCAGCAGCAGCAGCAGCTCTCCTTCTCAGTCTCTCCTCTCTCCTCCAAACTCTCCAAACCTCTCTCTCAAATGCCTCTTTCCACTTCTCCTTCCAAATCATGTGAGTTTCACATACCCTCATCTCACTCCCTTTCTCAGTTCGACACGCGTAAATTGATTAGATTCCGAAGTTTTGTTAATTACATGTTTATCGTAATTAATCTTTACGAATTCTACAATCCCGAACTTTCGATTTCATGGTCTCTAATATTAAAAATTAATGGCTGGGACATCCGAACTCTGGAGATTTTTGGTGTATCTTCTATACATGGTGGGATGCAAAAGACCAACGGTCTGGATTACTGAACCGTATCCTTGATTTCCAGAACTGAAAACCCTAGTATACAGTGGAAAGCCTTCGAGGATTCTGTAATTTCTCTGCTGTAGAAATGTCCCTTCGTTTTATTTCAAGTACTCGATATTTTGAAAATTTTTTTCTTAAATTTGGATGAACAGATTTGGGCTAATTTTTATTTTTGTCAATTTTTGAATATCAGAATTTATTGTAGCATTTGTAATTTTTAAGAATTTTCTTTTTATTAAAATAGGATAAAAGGAAAGTGGGTTTATTTATTTATTTATTTTGGAGCCTTTTTTTGGTTTCTCTGAATTTCTAATACAATTATTTTTATTTTCTGGTTTGAATTAGTTAGATGGAAGTGACATTTAAGCTCCTCTTTCTTTATCTATGCGCCCCTATTTCTCTTCTATTGGTTATGGAATAGTTGGCAATGGTAGGAAAGTAGGAGCGTGGGTGCAAAAAGTGGGGGTTTATGTAGTGGTTAAATGGAAAAAAATAAAAATAAAATCTTCTTTTGCTGTCCATTTACAATTTTTCTTTATTTGATTTTGAAATGTCAGATAGCATTGGAGAATCTCCACCTGAAATTTCCTCCACAAAACGCTGATTTTTTTAAATTTTTTTTTTCAGATACACTTGATTTGTGTATTTACGAGTTATGACATTCGCCTATCAGTAGTCTTTGGTTTGTGTATTCTTTCAGCTTTATCCCTTTTTGGGTTTGGTTGAAGAAAATGTTCCCTGAATGATTCGGATGATTGGGATTGATTATTGTGGCGGATGATCTGCTTAGCTTTTCAACGGCTTTGATTTCATATGAATGTGACATGTTGGCTGTATCCAACTCAATGGATGGTAACTTTACAGTACATTGAGATGGATCTGATCATTCATGTGGGAAATGCTCAATTCAGATTTTTGTGTTCAGTGGAATGGTTAGGCATATAGACTGTAGATTGTTGTTTGGTGTTTGGTCCAAAATCCTCATTCCAACCCTGGAAAGGGTCTCAAGATAGCAGAATTTCCATCAGTAGGTGGTGTACTATCTTGATCCTTCCGCAGATGGGTGATGGAAGACTGAATTCACTGAGTAGTTTGTATGGTTATCTATCGTTCCCTTTTTCTTGGGGCTTTGAGAAGAAGGATCTGATGGTGGTTATTAGGACCCAGACAAATCATTTGGCGGGTCTTACCATGGATAGATCATGCACAAAGAAGCTTTGAGATTTGATGATCCTAACCATCAGGTGGGAGGACTCTTGGCCATTGTATGGGGGCCATTGGTTGCAATTTCTTTTAACTGTCTATTTGCAATCTTCAGAACCCTCCGATGGATGGTTGGGATTGTTCTAAGTTCTAACATTGCAGTGTTCGGGTAGCATACTATCCATAATAGGGCTCGCTGGATGAATGGTCCAATCTTGCACATTTGTGCCGAGGGTACAGGGATTCCATGCTTATATATGAGAAAAACAAAGTGCCTAAAGTGGGCCTGTTTTCCCTTCTGAGAACATGAACTGAGTGAACAGTGATAACTCTGCAACTTGGAAGGTGGGTTTTAGCTTAGGGTGCATTTGATTCATGATATTTGGTGCAACCAAACACACCCTAAACCTTTTAATTCAAAATGTATAGTTGTAGAAGGGAATGGTTGCAATATGGATTAGGTACAATAGTGAATGAGTCATACCCGCAGCATGGGTTGCCACCCCAATTCACCCCTGACTCGGGCAAGGAGGACCGATTTACCACCAACTCGGTCAAGTCCTGACTAGAGTCTAAGCCAAATGAGTTGGTATGAGTCGGTGAGTCAAAAATCCATGATTCCCATTGATATCTCTACCACCATCACTTAGATCTTGATTTCTTTGTGAATTGTGATTATGCGATCAGGAACCTGTTAGAACAAACCAAATTCAAATAATCTTTGCAGATTTTTATGGACTTTGTAGGACTCTTTTTGGCAGTCAGGCCTCCCTCGTGTATAAGGGGCGCTATTTGGTTCATTGAATCGAGCCATAATTACTGTTTTCATTGTTTGCAATCTTGTTCTTCTGAAATGATTTATGTATGATTAATGTCAGTCAGGATAGAATCTTTGCACAGATATTCAAACACAATTGTGTTATAAAAAACTAATGACGACTTTGTTTTCCAGCCTTTCTTCCTTCAAACCATAGCGGTTCTTGGCTGCAACACACATCCGTATATCATGATACTGCCACCAGCAATGGACACCGGCTGGGGCTACTGCATTCAGTGTTCCCTACGTCACCTGCAGTCGTTTCCTCTGTGCAGGACCTTTTCGATTTCATATGCGCAGGCCCGCTGATAGAAAAATTGGGCTGGACTCCAAGCAAGGTGTTGGTGAGCATTGACAGGTGGTTAGAGTGCGGGCTTTACTTGTGCAGGTTATTTAGATTTAGCGAACTGAACTTGACGACACCTCAGAAGGCTAGATTATATCAATATTATATACCAGTGTTTTTCTGGTGTGAGGATCAGATCTCACATCACAAGTCCAAGTTTAAAGATGGAGATGAGGTCCCTCCTTTAGTGGTATGCATACACCATTCCATCCCCTCTTCTGATTTCATTTCTAGTTTCCTAGTAACCTTGCTTTTAAACCGGCTGAAATTCTGACGCCCTTACTATTACTTTTGGGTACTTATTTTTACAGAAGTTCAAGCTAAAAACATTTTTTTTCTGGCTTTTTTAAGCTTTGCATGTGACCTTTAGTACCCATATGGACACACCCTCAAAAGGGGCATTTGATGCCTAAATGCCTTTTTAGGCCAAACTCCTTGCGTTTGGATGCACTCGTACCATTTGATCCTTCACTTGTTGAAATAGCATTAAAAAGCCAACTTGTTAGAGAATCAACCGGCAAAGTCGATACATACTTGCTTTTGTGGGGAAACCCCTTTTGTGGAAGTTGCGTTTAAATGGGCTTATAGTGAAAATTCTCCAATTAGAAAGGAACTCTTTTGCATGCATTTTAGAAAAATTATCCTTCTCAGATCGAGGAGCAACCTACTCTACATTTCCATGATTTTTATCAGAAACGCTATCTTGTCTCTGAATTCGTATTTACAATGAGACGAACAACTGGCTTACATAAGTTGTTCTCTTGTGGTGCAGATTGGTTTTAGTGCTCCTCAAGGTAGTGGGAAGACTACACTTGTGTTTGCCTTGGATTATCTTTTCCGTATCACTGGAAGGTAAACCAGATGATGTTCTTCACAATTGAATTCCAGACGGTTAATTTATCAGTTTAAGGTATTATGGAATATAAAGGACTACATACAAACTTCAAAAGCTGTGCTGATGTTCTCTCACTCCTTCCAGGAAACCTGCAACAATATCAATAGATGATTTTTATCTGACATATGAGGATCAGGTGAATATATTCTGGAGTTGGATTAAACTTTTGGGTTGCATTTGGATGCTCAATTGAATTAAATCAGTTTAGTGAAGTGGATATGACCAAGTTGGGGCTACCTCTGGCAGCTTGGATTTGGATTCTGAAGTCAGAATCCAAATCCTGGATTTTGCATTCCAGTTGCGTTCGGCAGCCTGGATATTCAATCCCATGCAATGCAGAAAATCTGTTTGGCAGCTTGGCTTTTGACTTACAGGCGTTGTAAAAGAGAGGAGGAGAGAGCCAAGGTATTCCACACCTTTGTGGGAACTTTTGACATGTGATGTGGGCACAAAACCCCAGGGCTAACTTTTTGGCCTAATCCAAAAATCTGTTGGGCCATAGCAAAGTGAGAGGCAAATCAAGGGTTTGGGAGGTTTTCACTTTGCCATGGCCCACCAGATTTTTGGATTGGGCCAAAAAAGTTGGCCATGGGGGTTTCATGAGGTGACTCATCTAGTGGACCATCCGGATTTTGTGCCCACATCATGTGTCAAAAGTTCTCACAAAGTTCCCATGAGAACCGGTTCCCATGAGAGCATGCATATGTGTAAAACCTATTTTGGCCCCATAACGGAGTCGTTGACTGTTATAGTCATTGCGAGATCATTATGGGGCTGTTACGCCCTGTTACAGGACTATTATGGGAATTTTTTTCCGTAGCGGCTGCTACTACCCGTAACGCTTAGCGGTTGCCATCATTACCATTATGAAACAGCCATTATGTAACCATTTTGGAATACCTCGGAGAGAGCAGTTATGACAGTTGGTGGGGATTGGAAGTCCACGATTTTCTACCCTGACATTTCCTCTAGGATTTTAAAAGGGGCCCCTTTGTGGTGTCAATCCAAGTTGGATTTGAAATCCAGGATTTTGGGAGGTGCCAAACATGATTTGGATTGAAAATCCTGGATTCCAATTCTAACTGGCCAAAATCCATGCTGGAAAATGACACCTAAAGGACTAGCCTCAACATCGAATTTGCAATTGATTCAGATCTAACTTGGTACGCATGGAATTGCACTGGTCTCCATGAATTAAAATAGTGCCACCATCACTGGTCATTTCTACAATATGGAACTAGAAAATTGTGATTCCGTTCAGTTAAGCATCCAAATAAGCCCTTGGTTCTTTGTCATATGTTCATTTTCTGATGGTTGTATTACTGACTGCAGGCTAAGCTGAGAAATGAAAATCCAGGAAATTCTCTTTTAGAGGTATTGATCAATATATGATGTTACAGTAACTTTTGACGAGAGCTGATATTTCCACATAAACAAAGTTTGATCAATATGCCATGAAAATCATCATTCATTACATTTTCAGCTCCGGGGCAATGCAGGAAGCCATGACCTTCAATTCTCAATTGATACACTCACGGGATTAAAAAAACTAACTAAAGAAGGTATCTCTGTTTGTTCCCATTGTATATGGATTTCCATTCATTTTCATTTACGGCCCATTTACAAGTTTCTGATGGATTGGGCGAGCTCTGCGCCTCCACCCCAATCCCAAGGGGATTCCCACTAGCAATTGGGGGAGCAATAGGGGAAATGCAGGTCCCTTTTCTTGCCTTATGCAAAACATGAGGGTAAGCAGAACCAACCTGATTTTAGCAGACTTCCAAACAGTCCCTTAGTCCACTCAGTTGAGGAAAAGATCGATTTTGCTTCTTCTTCTTCTTCATTTTTTTTTTCCTATTGTGAAAGAATTAAAAAATAAAAATCCTCAAAAAAATAAAAATAAAAATCATTGACTCTGTTTGGCAACTAACAATCATGCATATGATATTTAGGAATGACGATGAAGGTTCCACGTTATGATAAAGTAAGCAAAGCACGGACCTCACTTTTATTATTTTGAGTGATATCATTTCGTGTGTATTGATGGTGTGTACTTCAATGTCTATAGTCGGCGTATGGTGGGAAGGGTGACAGAGCAGATCCTTCAACATGGCCAGAGGTTGAAGGACCACTAGAGGTACGCACATCTCAAGTCGAAATAAATACTAGACAGCATTACTACCGAGGTCGTTGTATATAATATTTCTTTGTTAACTTGTTTTGCTTTGCTGCGGTCGCTTAGGTCATTTTGTTTGAAGGTTGGATGCTTGGTTTCAAACCTATTCCAAATGAAGTCGTCAAAGCAGTTGACCCACAGGTTAGTCCTTTAAAAGAAGAACCAATGCTCACATCGTGTTTTCATTGAGCGCCTCACATGGCTGAGAATTGTTTTATTTACTTGTGCTTCATTACCCAGCTTGAGCTTGTAAACAAGAACCTTGAGGCTTACTACAATGCCTGGGATAAGTTCATAGAGGCATGGATAGTTATCAAGATCCAGGATCCAAGTTGCGTCTTTCAATGGCGATTGCAGGTTTTTGCTCTACTCTTGTAATATTAGCAGCCCGTATTTCTTTCTGCACTTTTGAGGCTCAGATGCATTACAGAGAAAGGATTGATGACTTGACCGAGTCTGACGTGACTTGTCTGAGTTGACTCAGACTTGCTTGACTCTGACCTGGTTCGGTACCATGAGTCAGCATGGGAAATATGCATGACTCAGTCTGACTTGGTTGATTCAACCTGACTCAGTGGAGTGGTGAGTCGACTCCAGACCAAGCGAGTCAGGCCAAGTTGTGGAGTTCTAAAACCATGTTGCTGAGTACTGAATTCAACAGCAGTAATTAGTTAAATACAGTGGAAACGACCGAGTTGCAATTACCTTGTTTAGTATTAACACCAAGAGACTGCCCCAATTCTGGTACTTTCAAGTTGGAATCATAGTGCCGTTTGAGACCTACTTCATCTTATGTATACCAGGGCATTTACAACTTGGTCATCTCCTCTCTATTGAACTAATCATTGCAATTCAGTTTGATACTCCATCCAAATGCAGCCTAAGAAATCATCGTTCTCGTAGCTACATTTGTTTAACGCAGTCCCCTCTTGACTTTGCAGGCGGAGGTTGCGATGAGGGCAGATGGTAAACCTGGCATGTCGGATGAGGAGGTGTGTTTCTTTGTCCTCCTTTTAATTCCATATCCCGCTTAATTACCCTCACATCCCAATGATACTTTTATTTTTATTTATTTATTTTGCCAATATAATATGGGTTTTGATCTTTTCTCAAATCAAATTATAGGTGGCTTCATTTCATTTGAAGTAGCTTTCTATTCAAACACCAAGGTTTATATTTTTGAAAATTGAGTCAGACTCAGGGAGGGGTGTAGCCAGAGTCGACTTGTGATTTGGATGGAGAACCACCCATGTGGAGTTTTTGTCTTTAGAGTCTCACTACTGGATTGAGAATTTTTTTTCCCCTTGGTTTTTAAGGAAAAGCAGTTAACCCTTCAACTCAAGTCTTGACCGAGTTGCTTGGATGATAACTATATGATTTTCTATTGAAAGAAAAACAAGCTTTATTGGGTTTTCTAAACTCTAAACACTTCAGTTATTCGGCATCCTAAGGTGGGTTAGTTTATGAGGATGAATTTTTGAGGATTTTGGCAGGTGCTGGATTTTGTTTCACGCTACCTGCCTGCGTACAAAGCATATCTTCCGACTCTCTACTCAGAGGGGCCAAACGGCTCAGATCCGGAACGTCTTCTAGTCGTCGAAATTGATGAAGAGAGGAATCCATCTTAAGTAGTCGATCACCATTTGATTATAATCAATATTAAGCATTTTTTTTCTTCAACATGTAATTGATTAAGTTGTTGTTCCCATCTATGGAATAAATAATTGTGTTTAGGAATTCGGTGTAAATGTAATGTCAGCAAGATATACTAAATGAAAGGAGAAATCTCCATCACTTCTCTGTTTTCTGTGTGGAAGATAACCTACCCATCATAGCATTGCGGCAAATATCGCCAATATTTTCAAAATCCCATGACATTTTTCACAGAAAAGTCATCAAAGGATATTTTGCAATAATATGATGAGATTCAAAATCTCAATTGCTCAGATTTTATTGTGAAATTATCATGTTTTTAGCTTTAAATTTATTTAAGAGTGAAATAATTCATTTATGCTGCTATATTTAAAATTTTAAATTATGTATTAATTTATAAATATGTTTAATATTTTATTTTCAGCTAGATTTTTCCAATACCATCATGGGAAAGATGTGAAAATCTGAGAATCCCCAAAGAAATGCCGAGGACAAGAAACAGCCGGTAACTGGATTTGTCGCTATGATCACTAGACAATGACTCCCTCCCTTTCTTCTATTAGTTTATCGGCAAGACCAAAGGTCATAGGGGCAAGAGTTTTTAAGGCCTCATGCAGCGCATCTGGTGGTATGGTGTTCTTTATTAACAGTTTCATTTTTAAATTTTGATGAATGATGCTTGGTCATATAATTTATTATAGTTAGATTATTTAAAGTATTATTCTCGATTTGATGCCTTTGAATTTCATATTCCAAGGTGCAATCGGATCTATTCATTAAAAAGAATTGATTCCATACATTTCTTATGTGCCTACAAGTAGAGCTGTATACCGAGTTCAAGCTGGGCTCAGATCACTACTCAGCTTGATCAGCTGCTACCCCCAGCTCGAGTTTGGCTCGGCTTGGTGATTGAGCCACTTTGTCCAGCTTGACTCAGCTCGGTCAATAGCTTGGACTAATTTGAGCTCGAGCTTTTGAGCTGAGTTCCAATTTTTGAATTTGAGTTCGAGTTGAGTTTTCAAGGTGAGTTCAAGTTCAAGGTTGAACGTTCGGATGAGCGGGCAAGGCAGGGGTGACGCGTGAGCACCAAGCAAAGACAGACGGCCGGACTGGCAGAGAGAGAGAGAGAGAGAGAGAGAGTTCCGGTAGCTGGGTGTAATGTGAGAGGGGTAGGGTTTTAACTTAAGTTTGGGGTTTTTATATCACTTGAACCGAGTCGAGCTGAGTCAAACCGAGTTGAGTTGAGTTGAGTTCGAGTTATGTATCGATCTGAGTCGAGTCGAGCTCGGGCCAGCTCGAACTCGGCTTGAAATATTTTCGAGCTAAAAAAATCAGCTCAGCTCAAACCGAGTCGAATTGAGCTTTTCCCAACTGAGTCAAATCTTTTTGGTACACCTCATCTTTATAGACTTTTGTATGCCCTATTACATTAAAAAATCTACGATTCTGCCTATCCATGCACTCAAATTGAACGAATATATCAACTACCTATGGTCAATTCGACATTGGGTTATTGGATCATACTTGAAAAAACTCAATTCGACTTGGTTCGAAATTGAATTCAAGCTGAGTTGAGTTGATATTTGGAGCTCAAAAAAATTTTGAGCCGAGTTTGAGCTTGAATTGACTTGGATCAAACCTCAACTCGAATTGAACTCGGATTGAATGAGTTCGGTGACTTGGTTATTTTGATATTGACATTCTCACCAAGTGTTTGATGAAATGACTCAACCAAATGTTGTTTCGAGTTCATACATTCCCTGCGGGATTGGCTGGTGGCAAGGAAGGTATGGATGCGAAACAAATCACTAAAAAAAATGTTTACATGCTAAAACTACCATTTAATTTTGATTTTGGTGCTACCTGTTGAGTGTTTAATGAAATACGTGTAAACTATTGTTGTTATTTTGTATATCGTGAGATATTGAAGGTGCAGTCCGTCTATTTGAGAAAATGCCGCACAGGCTCAAACTTGGTTCGAACTGGCCCAAGCTGCTAACCAAACCAAGTCGAGCTGCCCAGTTAGGCTCTAGGACCGAGCCGAGCCGGGTTCGAGCTGGGGTCAGCTACTTGTCGAGCTGAGTCAAGCTATGCCAAGCTCGACTTGGTTCAACTCATGTACAGCTCTAGTTAGACCCAAGCTCAGCCTGATTTGAACGAAACTTTTAGGAGATAAGACGTGCATATGAAGTTGGGTTAGACCGGATTAGGCTAGGACGGGTGAAGCTAAACCAGTTCAAGAAATTAATTCGCCCACGAGTCTCAGGTCCAATCCCATAAGTCCAAGCCCAGTCCAAAGCTAAGTTGGGTTTGTCAGGCTGCTTGACCCATTGCTCCCTCTTACAAAAGACAGTCTAAATGGTAGGCATCATTTTAGATGTATTATAAACTAAACTAAGCCATTCAAATAGTAGGCCCCACTTTAGATGAATCATAAATCAGCATAAAATAGTAAAATGATATTTTAACTGTTTGATTAGTAGATGCTAGTAGATGCTATGTCGCTGATATACTATATATTTAATTTTAATTTTAAAATAATACATAAAAAAAAAAAAAAATAGAGTTCAAAGTTGTTTGATGTTATTATGTGTTTGCCAAAATGAATTATTATTATTATTATTATTTTCTTGTAGAAGTCAACTTAACTATTATTTTTAATTTTGATTTTTTTTAATCGTAACCAAAAAAAAATAAAAATAAATAAAAAATCTTGTTGTATCCAAAGAGCCCTTACAGTTTTTGAATTATGGTTTTGATGGGAATCCAGGGATTATTTGAATGTGCAATTACGCCATATGAACCCCTTCAAAATCCAGGTAAGTGAAGCATGAGACTGTTTGGATGCACAATGGAATAGAATTGTAATAATTGTTAGTTCGATCATCCAAACCTCTCATTCATTGGAGACACCTTAAATGGGCCATGGACGAAAAAGTAATGGTGATTAGATTATCCTAACCATTTCAGAAAATAGCATCAAAATTCGGTAGAATCTAGCCATGATTTTCGTATGTTTTTTACACGGTTAGGATTGACTGGTCATTGCGATTTCTGGTCGGTGTCCATGTATGTGGTCTCATGTTGAATGAAAGGTTCGGATCATCACACTTATATGTCTTGTGTACAGTATAAAATAGGAATTCATTCCTTAGGTTATCGCGATTACAAATCATTGATCCCGACTGCTGCCACTCTTCCAATAGGGAGCGGTTAAGGTGCGGCCCCGGCCCCGGTCCTGGCCCCACCCAGGACTGTGTCCTTATTGTGGGCCCATATGCTGTCCATCCAATTTTGCTAGATCATTTTATGGCATGAGAGGAATGAAGCAGATCTAAATCTTAGGTAGACCACACTACAGGAAACGGTGGTGATAGAATGCCATCATACCTTTAAAAACTTCCTAGGGTCGGAAAATTCTGGATGAAAAGATAAAAATAAATATAAGCTTGATTTAAAACTTTTCTGGCCCACGAGAAATTTTTAATGGTCAATCACCACTGTTTCCTGTGGTATGGTCCACCTGAGATTTTCATCTGTTTCATTTTTGGATTCGTGCCCTAAAATGATTTGAAAAAACGGATGGACAGTGTGGATTTAGAATACATGCATCAAGGTGGGCTCCACGGTAAGAGCTGCACCATCTTGGGTGAGGCTAGGGACGCACCTAATCCGCTACCTGTTAAAACGATGCCTATGATGTCATCCTGACCTAACCAGCGAGATGCTTTCCAATCCAACGTCAAACGCTGAATTGATGCTCAACCCAAGAATCATGTTGAGCCACTGGTCAGGTGGGCCACAGTTTGTGAAAGATATTGACGGCTCTGCGAAAACTTGGCTGAAGTTTTCTGACCCGTCTACCTCTTTCTAACGTTGGACCCAGATGCTGAGTAGATTACATTTTTTTTGGGAGAACATGCACGAGGTGGGATCTTGCTGCACGGGAACACGTGCCATCCACCATGAGGACCCTGCTTCGCACGTGTCATCGCTTGAAATGGGGCCGGTTGCGAACACGAGGAGCCTGCTTCGCACTTGAAAATTGGGCCGGTTGCGAACATGAGGGGCCTGCTTCGCACGTGTCATCGCTTGAAAATTGAAATGCGGCCGGTTGCGAACATGAGGAGCCTGCTTTGGGATTTTGACCAAAATGACCTCGTAGTATGCGGTTTCCACTTAATTGGCCTCCCATTATAAAGCATCACTTTTTTAATCCTCCCAATGTCCGACAGTAATTAGAAAGTTTAAGAGACGAAAATGCCCCCAGTCCGCTGAGCCTAGTATTAGGTAAACTTGGTTGGAAGAATAGTATTTGCAAGATCATTCCATGACATGAGCTAATAAATGAGGTAATTCAAAATTCAAGTAGGGCACACAATAGGAAATAAAGGAGATTGGACTACAATAGTCGAAACAGGGCTGCAGTTTCTTTGGGTCAGGCTAATATTTTTCTTCTTTCAATTCATTCTATTAGAAATGACTTTATGAATAATGGGGTAGTTTATGAACACTTTGGATTGTATAAACACATCTAAGTGGAGCCCATAAAGGTTTTAATGGGAAGTAATCCTTTCCATTGTGTTCTAGTTATGTGGCCCACTTGAATTCACATTGACTTATTTTTCGTTTTGTTGGGGTATTTTTATGGGACGGCTTCTCTAAGACGGATCTTCAGCCACCTGCACAATCAACAATATCAAGGAGAGACTGGCTAGAGCCGGGTAGTATCCGATGCTTAAGTCAGTCGTCTGATCAATGACAAAGGATTTTTTCTCAATTCTGTATTGCGTACCTGCTTCTGTAAAGAGCTTGGATATTTATAGATCTCAGGAATCCTCATCATTTGAGGATTCTTCTCCTGATTATCTGGAGATTTAAATCTTCTTCACCGATTGCGCCCGATCCCGAGATCCTCGGGATTGGACACCCGTATTCCTGAATTTTCGGATCAGTATTTGAATTCTTACTGCTTTCTTTTTTCTCGGCTCGACCGTTACTGACTCTAGGAGAGTCTCGGCCGGCTATCGAGCATAAGTTTTCTGCCTTTCCACGGACGGAATAGTCTCGATTTTACCTGTCATCCTTCCTTATGTCGTGGCTGATAGAACCAACTCGTTAGGTCGGTTTTATTCTGTCGATTGGGTGGCGTATAACAAGCTTGGGCTTATGCAGACGAGGTTATCTCTCCGACAGAGTAACTTTAATCGTCTTATGCTTGTGCCACTTGGCCTATCTCTTTTTCTCTCGGCTTTGACCGTTATCTCGGATTATTCGGGCAGTGCCGGCAGAACCGACCTACTTAGAATCCGAGTCTCTGGACTTGAACATATTTTTCTCCAACAGTAAGCCCACCTTACTCCTTGTGTCGTTCACGGCGTTAAGGGGTAACGAGTTTTTAGGTCGGTTCGTATTAGAGTACGAGGTCATGATGAGGCATTTAATGCCCTTTGCGTCGTCCCTATCATGTGACGGTGCGTCTCCCGAGGCTGCACGTGCGGCCAGCCGTCAGGTCGTTTCGTCCGCTTATGGGAATTGGACGCGTGGCGATGGCGTTACCGCTGTCAGTCGGCGTGCGCCACGTGTCGATCGAGGGAGTCAAGACGAGCGCCGTTTAGCCTTTTTCATTAAATGCTCTGCCACGTGGCACAATTATAAAAAGGCCGGGCAGGAGGAGCGTATGAATTTTATTTTCGCCTTCATTCCTCCTGCCCATGTGTCCTCTTCCAAATCTTTCGCTGTCGTTTCCTCCTCCGTCAACTCCCTTTGCATCCGCTATCATCTTCCCCAGTGAGTTCTTTCCCTCCACTTCTATAATCGTTAATGGCTGCGCGTGGCTCCCAAAGCCCTTGGGAGGGGTTGTCCGGAGATGAGGGTGTGTCCCAACATCTTTGGAATGTTGCGGAACCACCCTCCCTACTGACGAAATTTGCCGTCGGCGCTGATGCGGCATTTCAGCTTGTAAGGGGGGCTGACGATTTATCAACTGAACGTCCCGCTCAGGCTAGTCCTTCCAGTAGCAGTGCATCCCTGGTAACCCGTCCAGGGAGACCGAAACTTGGGATGGACCCGTTGGAGGAGGGAGAAGGAGAAGATGAAGTAATTATAGCTGAGCGGATGGATACTTCAGATCCTATAAACCCAACTGCAGAAGCTTCTGAATCCTCTTCCAAGGGAGAAGGAGTCGAAGACGATCCGAGCGGTCTTGTCGCCTTGATTCTGACTGAGTCCGACCTAAATCGGATCCGGGCTGAATTTCATGTTCCTGACTCGGTTGTTCTTCGTCTTCCTCGTCCGGATGATTTGTCCGACCATCCCTCTGCGGGGATGGTTGTATTTTTTCAAGTCGCGATGTAATGTGGTTTGCGCTTGCCTCTTCAGCCCATTGCTCGTGACTTCTTGTCCCGAGTCAAAATAGCTCCTGGTCAAATTGTTCGGAACGCGTGGAGGAATTTGTTTGGGTGCATTGTGCTATGGGCCGAGCTAAAATAGCCTCCGCTAACAGTCGACGAGTTCTTTTACCTCTATTAAGTTAGACAAAATCCAAACTTCATTGGCCTATACTTCCTGAGTGTATGGAGAGGCAAAGGTGGGTCTTTGATAACCGACCCACCTACTTCTAACAAATACTGGAAGGAAATGTGGTTTTGAGCGTGCATACAATGGGAGTCGGCTGATACGTGGCCGTACGAGCCTCGAGTCTCTCGCTTGTTCCGAAAAGTAGGTGACTAGATGACTCGGCTTGATGACCTTTGTTCTTTTCTATTGTCTTGTGCTGATTCTGATCTTATGATGCTTTGCAGATATTTTAAAGAAAAGAGGGAAGCTTGAGTCCGACACTCTATCTCGGGTCAAAGAACTGAGGAAGCTGAGTGCAGCAGACCGGTTTTGGAAATTATTGCTCCAACCCGAGCGTCTTCATCTCGCGGGTTTAGACTCATTTGTCTCAGGTGGTTCATCCCGTTCTGTTTCATTCTCTTAGTTTCCTGTCTAACCCATCTTCATTTTTCTCCTCAGATCTTCCCGAGGCTCGTCCACATCTTAAGTCGGCTTCTGCTAGCATGGTCGGGTCTCATCCGTCCCTAAAGCCAATCTCCAAAGTGAAGGGCTCTCCGATGTTGGTTCTTTTGTCAGGGTCTCAGCCTTCGAAGCAGCAGAAGACCGCTGCAAAAGCCAAGGAGCCAGCTGCCTCACCTGCTCCCGTCTCTGCCGCCCCGCAAGTGGTCGTGCTTTCTGACCCTGATGAGAGGGTGGAGGAAACGGAGCCGAGCCTTCCGGTCTCTCAGTTGGCTCCCGAGCCAGGACCCGTGGTAGAAGAGGTCACGATGCCGAGAGAGGCACCTAGCGGGGAATCCTCGAGAGGAGAGACGACTCAGCAGGAGTTGTCTCCCTTCTCCAAGGTTCTTTCGGGGATGTTCCCTGGGCCGCCACTCATAGGGGAGAGAAGGAGTTTGTCAGCTTCTACAATGCCCCAACTGTACAGACTCTCGGGCATAAAGCGAGGATACTCTTTGAGGTAAAATCCGTTCTTTTTACTGTCCTGTTGCTTTCGACTAAGTCTTTGGTCATAACTTATTATCTCCCGTTTGTAGTTGGTCCCCTGCATCGTCAAGGCCAACTCAGAGTTGACCGCTACTCAAAAACTCGCTGCCGAGACAGAGACAGCGAAGAGGATTGCGGCCGAGGCAGAGGGTTGCAGAGAGATCGTCGAGGGTCGCATCGACATTATGATTGGCGATCTGTCAATTGCCAGGAAGGCGACAGAAGACGTCAGGAAAGCAGCGGAGGGTGCAAGGATGGTTCTTTAAGGAGCCAAAGCTGACAATGCCCTCTTGACCTCGCTTCTGAAGGAGGCTGAGAAAAAGCATCAGCATCTTCTCCGAGTTCACGGCGCCTGCGAGGGCACTCTCGCCTGAGCTAAGGCTGAGGTTGCGGCCCTCATCCAGGAAGCACAGGGACGGGCCGTAGACGCCTTCCTTCAGTCATCGGAGCTTGCGGAAGAAAGAGACCGCCTTTATCAAGGCGGTTACAGGGCCTGCGTTTTGGAGATGAAGGCTGCCTTCCTCGACCTTGATCTCTTTACTTTCGATGCCGACAGTCCTGAGGCCGAGGCTACTGGCGTCAACACCGCTGACGGGGAAGCCCCCGCTATGAACGCTACTGCTGACGAGGCCGGTCCTTCCAAGACTGCTTGAAAAAATGGTCCTCGACCGAGGGAGATAACTCTCTCTGTCGGTAATTATGTCGTCCATCTTTCATGTGACTTTACCATAAGCTGTAACCCGACGCTAAATACTTTACAAAAAATGAAAATTTTATTTTTATTGACTCGATTTCAATTGCATCTCTCTTCCATTATTCTTTAGCGCTTTCTATTCTATTTCATAGGTAATAGATCTTGAGATGTTCGGCATTCCACGGGTGAGGCAACAGTTGCCCATTTAGGTCTTTCAGCTGATACATTCCAGGGTGGATAGTGCTGGAGACGACATAAGGACCTTTCCAATTGGGTCCCAGTGTGCCCGTCCCAACTTCCTTTGTGTTTGGGAACGTCTTCCGGAGGACCATATCCCTGGCTCGGAATCGTCTGACTTTGACTCGGCTGTCGTAAAATTGAGACACTTGCCTCTGTCGAGCCATCATTCGTATTTGAGCTCTTTCTCTTCTATCTTCCAGCGAATCGAGCCCGAGTGATAGGAGTTCATCATTTTCTTGTTCACTGAACGTATTGACTTGGGCCGAGCTAATACCGATCTCAACCGGGGCAATTGCTTCCGAGCCATAACAGAGGGAGAAGAGAGTTTCTCCCGTGGCTGTCCGAGGTATAGTTCGATAGGCCCACAATATATTCGGAAGTTCCTCGGCCCATGCTCCCTTTGCCTCATCGAGCTTCATCCGGAAATGCCGCTTTATAATTTTGTTAACGGCCTCGACCTGTCCATTCGTCTGAGGATGATGAGGCGAGGCGTACACGTTTCGTATCCCCAGATTACTGCACATATCTCGAAATTGCTTGTTATCGAACTGCCTTCTGTTATTGGTAATGATAGTCCGATGTATCCCGAACCGACAGACGATATTTCTCTAAAAGAATCCTGTAATTTTTTGTTCGGTAATCTTTGCTAATGGCTCGGCTTCAGCCTACTTCGTGAAATAATCTACTACAACCACAACAAACTTGGTCTGACCCTTCCTCAAAGGGAAGGGTCCAATGATGTCGATTCCCCACTGTGCGAAGGGTCACGGTCCAGACATCGGAGTTGGTTCCTCGGGGGGTTGCCTCGGGATTACCGCGAATCGCTGATACTTGTCGCATCTTTGGACGAACCTCTTGGCATCATGTTGTATAGTCGGCCAGTAATACCCCTGTCGTAACACTTTATTGGCGAGCGAACGTCCTCCTGAGTGATTCCTACATATTCCTTCCTGTATCTCCCGTAAGACATATTCGGCTTCATGGGAATCCACACATCTTAGCAAAGGAACGTAAAACCCTTTCTTGTACAGTACCCCATTCAAGATGGTGTAACGCGACGCTCGTACCTTTAGCCGTCGTGCCTCGGTGTGATCTTCTGGTAGCTCTCCAACGTTAAGATAACGAACGATTGGATCAAACCAAGTGGGTTCCGAATTGATAGAAAGTATAACCGAGTCAATAATCGAGTCTGTCGGCTCATTTATACTCGGTTTTGCTACATATTCGATCTGAACCGACCGAGGTATAGTGTCTTCGTCTGTTAAGGTGAGCTTGACTAACAAGTTAGCTTTGGCATTGTCGGCCCTGGGTATCCGAATAACTTCGCATTTCTGGAATCTACTGATTAATTCTTTAGCTTTTTCCATGTACGCCTTCAGTTGTTCTTTCCGAGTTTGATAAACACTAGAGATTTGATTGACGACCAGCTGCGAGTCACTGAAAACATTAAGATGAGTTACACCTAAACTTACGTCAAGTTGAAGGCCGAGTAATAAGGCCTCATATTCTACTGTATTGTTCGACGCTTGAAATCCAAGTCGTAAGGCATACTGCATGCATGTTTGATCAGGAGTTTCCAATACTACTCCAGCCCCGCTTACCTTAGAGTTGGATGAGCCGTCCACGAATAATTTCTAAGGAGCCGGGTCAGGTACTAGGCCGGAGGAAGAAACCGCTGCTTTAGTAATCTCTTCAGAGTCAGGCACTGTGTTATGTTTGGAGGTTACTTCAATAAGGAAATCAACAACAACTTGTCCTTTTATGGCTACTCTTGGCCTGTACTGTATGTCGAATTCACTCAATTCGACAGCCCACTTTGTAAGTCGGCCGGAAGCTTTTGGCTTTTGAAGAATCTGACACAGTGGTAAGTCGGTCACAATAATAATGGTGTGAGCTTGAAAACATGACCGGAGTCACCGCGAAGATACTACCAAAGTTAAGGCTACTTTTTCGAGCTGAGGATACCTTGTCTCTGTCGGTAGTAAGGCTCTGCTGATATAGTATACGTGTAATTATTTCCCTTCGCTCTCTCGTATCAGGGCCGAGCTGACTGCCGCATCAGATACAGCCAGATATAACAATAATGCTTCTCCTAACTCGAGTTTAGACAGTAGTGGTGGAGACCCGAGATAGGCCTTCAGCTCTTGAAACACTTTTTCACACTCTTCCGTCCATTGTATCATCTGTCGTCCCTTCAACTGCTTGAAAAACGGGAGATATTTATCTGTAACTCGGGACAGGAAGCAGTTTAGCGCAGCTACTCTCCCTGTCAGCCATTGAATGTCTTTAATGATTTTTGGAGACTCCATATCGAGCAAAGCTTTGATTTTCTCGGGATTCGCTTCGATTCCTCGCTGACTGATGAGGAAACCGAGGAATTTTCCTAAGCTTATACCAAAAACACATTTGCTAGGATTCAATTTCATTTTATACTTACGTAGAGTCAGGAACATTTCTTCTAGGTCCGCCACATGGTCGGCTGCGTGTACACTTTTGACGAGCATGTCGTCTATATATACTTTCATAGTTCGACCGATCTGCTGAGCGAACATTTTGTTCACTAACCTATGATACGTTGCTCCGGCATTCTTCAGACCAAATGGCATCACTCGGTAACAGTAAAGGCCTTTGTCAGTGACAAATGTGGTTTTTGATTTATCAGTTTCATACATTACAATTTGATTGTAGCCTGAATATGCATCCATAAAACTAAGTAATTCATGTCCTGCAGTACTGTCCACCAACTGATCAATGCGGGAAAGAGGGAAGCTGTCCTTGGGGCAGACTTTGTTCAGATTTGTATAATCTATACAGACATGCCACTTCCCATTAGCCTTTCTCACGAGCATGACATTGGCTATCCACTCTGGATAGTATATCTCCTCAACAAATCTGGCTTTAAGGAGCTTGCCGACTTTCTCTTCAATGATAGCGTACCTTTCTGGGCCGAGAGGATGCCTCTTCTGTCGGATGGGCCCGTAGGTCGGGTCGATGTTGAGTCAGTGCGTTATGACCGAGGGATCGATTCCGAGTATGTCTTTGTGGCTCCAGACGAATACATCGGCATACTGCCGAAGCAAGGCGATTAGTTCCTCTCTAATAGGTGAAATCAGAGAAGAGCTGATTAGCACTACCTTTGACTTGTCTGTCTCGGTTAAAGGTTACGAGACAAGTTCTTCCATTGGTTGCCCCCATTCATGAGATTCGATTCGAGGGTCCAGCAATTCGATCATCGACACTTCCGTCGGCGCTTTGACTGCGGTCGCATAACATTGCCGGGAATCTTGTTGATCTCCTTTGACAATTCCTACTCCCGACTCAGTCAGAAATTTCATGAAAAGGTGGTATGTAGATACCACGGCTTGAAGGAGGCTTAGGGATGGTCGACCGAGTATAGCATTATACACCGATGGTTGGTCCACGACCAAGAAGTCGACTATTGTTGTTGTCTGATGAGGTGCAGTCCCCGGCAGTGAGTGGTAGTGAGGCGATTCCCTCAGAAAGTACCTGTCCACCCTAAAATCCTATGGGTGGAGTTCAGACCGGCTGTAAGGTCGATCTTTCAATGCCCATTTTGTCGAATACTTGGGTGAACAGCACATCCGCCGATGAACCAGTGTCTACCAGTATTCAGAACACTTTTCTGTTGGCGATGGTGAGAGCAACGACAAGTGCATCATCATGGGGATGATGAATGCTTCGGGCGTCATCCTCAGTGAATGAGATGCAATATCGTTCTCTCTTCTGCTCCTTGGAAGGTCGGGACAGCAGAAGAATCTCAGATTCCGGGCGATCGATGCTTCTGGCATAATTTTTCCTGTTGTTATTTGAATCTCCGCCGCCCTGATGCCCTCCAATAATCGTTCGGTTTTCTTCCGTGGGACGATCTTCACTTGGTTCTACTGTCGTGCCAAGTCCTTCTGTATGTTCTCTGAGTCGGCCTTCTTTAATTAGCCGCTTGATCTCATCCTTCAACTGGTAATAATCACTCGTGTTGTGACCGTGATCGTGATGATAGTGGCAATACTTAATCTTATTCCGTCGATTTGGGTTTTCCCGGAGCTTTCCGGGCCAGTTGATGAAACCTTCGTTCTTGATTTCCATCAACACCTGTTCCTGAGATTTGTTTAAGGGGGTGTATGTAGAAAATCTTCTGTCGGGTAGTTTGTTCGACCTGCCTTCGTCTCGTGCGCGATCATCTTTTCGCTTCTTCCCTCTGGCTGAGTCGGCTTCTTTCTTGGCCGACTCTTTAGTCGAGGGTTTTGTATTTTGGACCTTCTCTTATAGGAGTCGGGTCTCCTCAGCGTCGGCGTATTTGTCCGAACGAACCATGAATTCACCTAAAGTCTCGGGCGAATTCTTGTCCAGTGACGCCAAAAAGGGTTTATCTCTCACCCCTTGCATGAGAGCGTTAAGAGCTGTCTCCTCAGAATACTTTCGAACCTGAAAAGATTCGAAGTTGAAGCGCTTAATGTAGTCTTTCAACAGCTCTCCTTCCTTCTGAACTATGTTGTTCAGATGTGTGGACGGCTTTAGTTTCTTCTTTCCGCCGATAAATTGTTGAGGAAGGCATCACTGAGTTCGGTGAACGACTTAATTGACTTCGGTTTTAATTGCTTAAACCAAAGTTGGGCCACATCAGTCAGGGTAAGAGAGAAAGCTCGATAGATAACGGCATCCGAGGCATCGTGCAACTCCATATATGTTCTGAAACATTCAAGATGCTCTGTCGGATCAGTTTTTTCGGAGAAGAGAGTTATCTGAGGTAAGCGGAACTTCTCTGGCAACCGCGCCTGCATTACTTCGTCCATAAATGGAGAAGCTTTTTCCTCGAATTTGGTCGAGTTCGAGTTCCGACCGTTCTTCATATTTGTCATCTCCCTTTCCATCTTTTCTCGGACCTCATTTTTGAAGTCTTGCATATCGGCTTTCTAAGGTTCCGTACTCTCCGCTATCTCTTATACAGGAAGTCGACTTCGCCTCCTCTGATTTATTCTATGTCGCAGATCAGAGGGAGGCAAAATGGCCGTTGTAGAGCGAGCCGGCGCTGGATGACTCGGCCCTAGATGCTGAGTCGCCTCTCGAGGTAATTTGGAGCAGCAGGCTGTGCTGCTGATGCTGACGGGGGAACCTGCGCCGACTCATGACGTTGCTGCATCTGCTGATTACACAGTTGTTCCAGCATGTGTTTCATAACAGCCATCTCGAAACGCATCTCTTAGACTTCACAATCCAAGTGTGCGTTCCCTCGATTAGGTTGACTGGTAGTCGCAGGCGGTGTTGTTGGGGGAGCTCACTGAGCTGTGCTGGCAGCGGCCTCCCCCGCTTCATCTAGATCCGTCCTCCTAGTTCTTGCCATTCAACAAGTTGTAGAAAATGGCTTTTTGTCCGTTCCCACAGACGGCACCAAACTGTTGAGGTATTTTTATGGGACGGCTTCTCTGAGACGGATCTTCAGTCACCTGCACAATCAACAATATCAAGGAGACCTTGGCTAGAGCCGGGTAGCCTTCGATGCTTAAGTCATTCGTCTGATCAATGACAAAGGGTTTTTCCTCAGTTCTGTATTGCGTACCTGCTTCTGTAAAGAGCTTGAATATTTATAGATCTCAGGAATCCTCATCATTCGAGGATTCTTCTCCTGATTATCCGGAGATTTAAATCTTCTTCACCGATTGCGCCCGATCCCGAGATCCTCGGGATCGGACACCCGTATTCCTGAATTTTCGGAGCAGTATTTGAATTCATACTGCTTTCTTTTATCTCGGTTCAGCCGTTACCGACTCTAGGAGAGTCTCGGCCGGTTATCGAGCATAAGTTTTCTGCCTTCCCATAAACGGAATAGTCTCAGTTTTACCCGTCATCCTTCCTTACATCATGGTCGACAGAACCAACTCGTTAGGTCAGTTTTATTCTGTCGGTTGGGTGGCGTATAACATACTTGGGCTCAAGCAGACGAGGTTATCTCTCCGACAGAGTAACTTTAATTGTCTTATGCTTGTGCCACTTGGCATATCCCTTTTTCTCTCGGATTTGACCGTTGTCTCGGATTATTCGGGCAGTGTCGGCAGAACCGACCTACTTAGAATCCGAGTCTCCGGACTTAAACATATTTTTCCCCAACACGTTTCATGTCTTTACCTAATCTTCTAAAATGGATGGATGGAGTAGATTTCTTACCAAAATCACATTTTGCCCAACATAACTTCCAGTGGCATGAACTCAGTAAGAAATGTTTTAGCTAAAAGTTGGCCCCATATCAGTAATGTGATATGATGTGATCCGGATTGATTGAGTACCACCCGTACAGGCCTGTCAGGTGTTGTGTGGGGCTTCTTTTTTTTTTTTTTTTTTTTTAAATTTTTAATTTTTAATTTTTTATTTTTACACATGCACACACTCATGCTGGGATTTCACCACCTATGACACTCGACCCCTTGATTGGGTGTTGAAACTCCTTGGAGTCTACCACCGGAGCAAGAGTTAGGTGTTGTAAGGGGCTCATTGTAATGTATATATTTTATCCATGTTGTTCATACATTTTAAAAGATTATTTTTAAAGCATGAGCTAAAAAAGATGCCTATCAAAGGCCCAAGTGGACTACACCACGGAAATTAATAAGATTAAAAAATTATCATTGAAAACTTCTTAAGGGCTATAAAATTTTTAGATCAAGCTGGTATTTATGTATAATGTAAGTGACCTTGAGAACAGGTTGGATAGCAAATAGGCATCACAATGGTCCCCAGCGATGAGAGTTCAATCTCCACTACTACCTATGGTGTGATCTACCTCAGACTTCAGCCTGATCCACCTCAGACTTCAGCCTGCCTCCTTTTGGAGCTCATGCTCTGAAATCTATCAAAATAGGTAGACCGCCTAATAAATTGTATACATCGGGATGGCTTCATTGAGCCCTGAAATGGCAGGTCATCCCCAGCCAGCTAGGCCATGGTTTTTTCAACGGTGGATCCCACTGTCTCCTTGACGTAGGCCTCAAAGTTATGGATCCGCCTCATTTAATAGTGGGCCCTCTTTCAAAAATAAAAAATAAAAAATAATCCTTTTGTAGTGACGTCCGCACCATCTCGACTCCGTCTTCTTCGCACCAGCAGCCGCGCTACCCGACCCAGCCTTGCACGTCGTCAATGATCTAGACCCATCTAGTCGATCCAAAGAGTCTATCCGTCCTGAACCATTGCAAAATTCCGACCGTCGAAATCTCTCGGCTTATAACTTCTTGTGCGGCCCACTTTCAAAGACAGAACTACTTTACTTTTTGAAATCCTCTTGTACCTATACCCATAGAAAACGATAGATGGTGTGGATTTCTAATTCTCGCATCTCAGTGGACCCCACTTGACTTGTCATCGTCCGGAACTGCATTTTTTAGTGCGAAACGGAACTTGTTTCCCACACTTGTGGCGATCCTTGTGAAATCCTCCCCTCCGATCTCAACCATTCGTAGCGTTCCAAACTAATGGATCCCAATCCCCTACCATCATTTTCCCATCTCTAGTCAATCAACATAACTAAAAGAATCTTTCTTCAGTCTCCTTTTGCATACACAACATCTTCGTAGCCGCAACCTTCTACTCTTGAACCCACTAGAAAAATTGAATTGAACCTTGTGTTTCTTGATTCCAAAAGCTCCCTTACACTCATCTACGATTACACTGTCAATACAAATCAGAAATGAGAAAAATAGCCTTGTCATTTCGATATCCAAATCGAACGTCAAAAAACAATTATGTGTTTACCCCATCTGTGAAACCGATCGCAACCCAACTCATTGCAAATGCGTCCTTGTGCAAGCTTGATCACAACAGTAAGATCAAAAGATATACAATGGGGGAGAGAGAGAGAGAGAGAGAGAGAGAGAGAGAGAGAGAGAGAAGAAGAAGAAGAAGAAGAAGAAGAAGAAGAAGAAGAAGAGAAAGAAGGAATGTGAAAGAGAAAAGGAGAATGCGTTGACTCGATAGCTGACCGATCCAACTCATTGATTGACCCTCCACTATAGCATCGAAATCCAACCTGAGTATAGGGCTAGATCAAGTTACGTCTTTGCCATTTATAGAGAGAGATTTAGCCGATTTACATAGAAACGCCTATGGATCGCCTCAAGTATAAGCACGTTGAACTGTGTTTAATTGGAACCAAATCGCACCGCCTTCACGTGCATGATTTGCAAGCATTATATTAGACCTGTGCACATCAAACCAGGAAGGTGATCTTCCCATTGAAAAAACCCTATGTTTAGATGTTGATTTGGTTTCATTTACTTATTTGTTACTCATTGTATATTAAGTTGAGACATAATAATTTCATTTTAGATTAAGTCTATTTGATTTTGTTATGTGTTGCAGATTGTATTCTTTTGATTATTGCTTACATATTGTAAATTATATGTATTTAAAGTTTGCTACGAGTTGTAAATTGTTTCCATTTGATTATTTTGTTACAAGTGCTCTGCAATTAAAAGGATGAATGTGTTATTATGTTTCGGGTGCTTTGCCCGGGTCATTCTCGAAAGGATATTTATTTTGTGTTGTACTTGTGAATTTTGGCATTTGTGAACATTCAACTCCTAACGCATGTTTCAGGATGTGTCGTATTTGAATATTAAATCTTTGGCTGTGTTTTAGGATACAAGTTATATTTTTTTTATGTAAGATTAAATGAATCTACACGTGGGTTCTCTGACCAGAATTCCTAAAATGTTGGATGCACAATGCCGTACCCTAAGAGGTTCAAAATGTTCATGGTGCTGTCTTGAGTTAATCCCTAAAATGGGGTGCTAGGGTGCTCTGCCTTGATAAAATTTTTTAAAAATGGATCAAAAATTATTTTATTTTATTTGACTTCATTATCATAATTTCATTTGTTATTATTGAAATGTTAATGTTCCTTTATATTCAGGTTATGGATGTATAAATATAATTTTAGTGTGCACATTCCTGAGCCACGATCTCCAATAGATATGCGACTATTTGGAATGAGGAGTCAATCATCTTGTAATCGCTTTTCGCATGTTAGATATGGGATTAAATGGAGTTTTGGCCCTTGGTACAAGGCTCCTACTAGCCTGTCATACTACACACTACAACTCGATCTTTCATTATGTAGTCTTCGTTATATGATGATATAAAATTTTCAATTTTGAAAATAATGTGACCTTACGAGCCATTACACTCACACCCACAAAATAATTGTTTTGCAGTGTTTATGCATGAAGAGCTAGAAGTACAAGATTGAAAACATTTATTTTTGTTTATTTGAAAACTAGTTGATTTTAATGTCTTTGTCATTAGTTTATTTTATATCAATGTAATTAACGGTTTAAGAATTGATTAGCGAATAATTATTTAATGATAATTTTTATTTTATTTATAGTTTCTTTGATTTCTATAAAAATGTAAGGAAATTATGTGGGTTGTAATTTATATTTGTTCAAATACAACTCACGGTCTTAGAATTCATGTTCGGGGTTGGCCAAGTCGGGTATCGAATTTGGGACGTGACAATGGTGGGATCCAACTCAACCCGCTATTGTTGGGGAGCGGATTAGCATTACTTGGGTTAAACCTTAGTGGGTGTTACCCTAACCACGTGGACCCACCTTAATGTATTTGTTGTATGTCCACATCGTACATTTATTTTTCTATCTCACTTTAGGATGTGATCCAAAACTTAGGAAGATCCAAATCTCAAGTGGACCATACTAATAGAAATAGTAATGAATGAGTGGAATGGATTATGTGTGGGCCCTGTCTCATGTAAGATGGTACTGCCCTGAACATGGGGCTCACTGACACTATGATGTTTGTGAGAAATTCACCATGTCCATCTATTTTGCAAGATCATTTTAGGACATGTGAAAAAAATGAGGTGGATCTAAAACTCAAGTGGGCCATACATGAGAGGAAAAATTGGAGAAGGAAATGCCCTCTGTTGAAACCTTTATGGGCAACCTCAACCCTTAACACATGGTAACTTAAACTCTGACAACTTAGACTCTTAACACCTGACAACCTAGACTTTAACAACCTCAACCATTAACCCATGATAAACTAGACCCTTAACACATGACAACCTCAACCTTGGTTGACATGTGTTGACATAACTATTCAACTAAGACAATACATTATAAAATTTAGATTCTATTTCTTTTATTATCTTCCACGTGACAATGACAACCATCCATCTCCACGTCAAATCCCTTTCGATAATCACTCTTCTTCACCACAATCACTTCTCTCCACGACAACAATTATGACCATCCTTATCTATCCATAATCAAAGTGGCTTTCATCTATAAGAAAATGTTAATGTAAAAATAATAATAATAAATTAATTTAAAATATTTTTCACGTATTAATGGCTTGCATCTCTGAGAAATATTGTTGTCGGAGCAAAAATAATACTCATTTTTAAGGCTGTAGAAGTTGTTGGTAGTGCCTGCATGATGAAGAAGTTTTTTTTTTTTTGTTTAGCTTGTTAGTACACCCACGGCCAGTTCACACTTCATTGTTAGCCATCCCCATTACGAATCGATACCAAGACCTCAGTTGAAATGATGTATCTCCCATTCAATCTATCACTTGAGCTATGGATTAGGGTGTCATAATGAAGAAGCTGGTAGTGGTGACCATATATATAGGAAAATACAGTTGGAGGAGGTAGTGATCGGTCCTCATAAGACATGTTCAAAAAGAGGAAGAAGAAGAGTCTCGACAAAACAATAATGTGTCCTTGAATGGCCTCCGACCCTACCTAAAGGGTCTTTGGACGACGTCTTTGAGGCCCACCGTGGGGTAAATCTTGAATCCATTTTGTCCATTGAAATCAAAATTTTATGAAAAGTCGTGGTTTGAAGAATGACTTATATCCATTGATCACGTGGACCACACCACATGGAAATTAACAATTGGCAATGAACGACCATTGTTAGTCCCGTGGGTTACAAAGAGCTCATAGTAACATAAAGTTATTGACTTTCCAAAGAAATGATGGGCCAAAATGAGGATAAACAGATTGGATCACAACATACCTTTGGAATCGAAGCTGTTAAGGTTCTCCTGCATGCAAAGGTCTGTACAAGCACCAGGTTTTTCATTCACTGTTTTTCCAAAAAGTAGTTAAGAGGGTTAAAAAATTAAGGCTTTGTGAAAGGATGCCGACCATAAAGTTATTTTGGTAAAAAAAATCCGTTTTATTTTCAACGCAGATAAGTTTTCTGGCTGAATCTGGATCCTCTGCTTGCCGAAACCACAAGCATAAAAATCCTGCTTGTTGCAGTATAATTGGATTACATCATCACATATTGCCCTCGAGCACAAATTGTGTCCTACCTCGCTAGTCTGGTGCAGTTCTGTGGGCTGGCTCACTTTGATTCATCTATTTATCTATGCCATACATCGCTAATTTTTAAGGTATGAACACAAAAAGGAGGCAGATCTAACGCTCAAGTGGACCACACCACATATAACTCTTGCATTTAATGCAGCCAAGCTTATTACTTGGTGTGGCCCATCTGAGCATTGGATCTACCTCTTTTTGTGCACAGACCTTGAACCCGTTGATGGCTAGAGACGAGCACGGGAAAGACGCAATCCATGACCGTTTGGCTCACTGCCCACTTCCCTCACGACCCACACACAAAACTTGGTGACGTCGCTTCAGTAGCTAATCGGCGTCCCTTCGTAGGCGACGGCACGTGGTGGGGTCACCCTTTTTGAATTTTTTTATTGATTTATAAAAACTTCATTCTCTTCCCATTCTCCATATTCGCATACTCTCTCCACCAATTTCTCAGCACGGAATCATCTGAAATTTTCTGCTTCCAAAACACGCACAGAGAGAGAGAGAGAGATTTGAAGGGGAAAAAAAAATGGAGAAATCGCTGATTCGGCCCGCCCTCGCTCTGCTTATATCATCTGCAATCGCGATCAGAGCTTACAAGCGCAAATCTCTTAATCGATCTGGAGCTTTTCTGGGGTTTTTAGTCATGTTTATCCACATTGCTGTCGGTTACAGGTCCCTTCTCCTTCTTCTCTCCTTTTTCTCCACCTTTTTTCCTGCTTCTGAATTCACTTTTCTTTTAAATTTCTCGTGAGGAATCGGTTTCTGTTATTTTGAACCTTTTCTGTCTGATTTTTTTTTGAAGGTTCGGAGCTCTGATACTGGCTTTCTTCTTCACGTCATCGAAGCTCACCAAGGTTGGGGAGGAGAAGAAGCGAAGCATACATGTCGATTTCAAAGAGGGAGGGCAGCGAAATTGGTATTTTTTATTTACAAGAAAAACTTTGATACTCTGGCAGAATGTAATGGATGATAAGCAGGCACTTAGAAATTGCATACATGGCATGCAAGTAGTTCAAATTGAAATGTTCAAGTTATGGGTCCCAGTTTAGATGCATCATGAACCAAAGATTACACTTATTTGATTGTCTGACTATTGGATAGATGGACATTTATTGAAAGGCCAAGAGTGGGGAAAAAACTAGGAATCCCATTTCAACAAAGGTCCCGTTAATGGGAAATGGAATTGGAGGTAAACGAATTGGGTGTAAATGACTTACTCAAGTTGTGTTTGGATGAGAGTAAATGAAATTCATTGAAATCCAAAATATTCTTATATGGATGGGAGTAAATGGGAGGATTTGGAATGCATTTTAATCTTTCAATATATTCACACTAACATATGTGATATTCTAAATAAGCTTTAATATTCCAAATTAGCGTACATATATGATATTTGAAAGAATAATTGTAATAAGCCCATTGAAATATGTACTTTAGTGAAAAAATGAGGAAATTCCAAGCCTTAGGTGGGCCACAAACATAATGATCACAAACAAGTGGATTGTCAACATTTTTAACCATCCATTTTGGATGGTCGACGTTTGGACGGTTTAGATCATTCTTCGGGTGTGATTTTAGTGATGTAGCTGATAAGTGGCTTGTTTCCAAGGAAGCCCAAAAAGGCATTTACCTCCATTTACTCTCAAATCTCTCGGTTCAGGGAGGATTTCATTTGCAGCCCCATTTACTCCCAATTCATTTCATTTACTTCCATGTACTTCTCCAGACACACCAAAAAAGTCATTTACTCCCAATCCCTCCCATTTACTCTCATCTAAACGGCCTGTCCATGAATAAGAAGTAATGATTCTTCAACCAATCTGATTTTGGGACTGACTTAGTTACGGTGACTTCCACAAGATAGTTGCATTAATTTGAGTTAATGTATGCTAGACGTACTCTGCATATCAAGTGCCATATGCTGTCGGAGTATCATATAATTCTCCTTTCACTACTGTGACAGTTATTACTGTAACCTTCATCAACACCGTAATCAACATGATGACCAAGAAGAAGACTAATATGTAGGTCGCTGATTAAAGTGGTAAGTACTATGCTGTTCCCTCGTCAATCCTTACAGTGTATGTAGCAACCGTTCTAGCAATTGGGACTGCTAATCTGGTGGGCCACAATGTGGATGGGCTAAAATCCTGGCAATTGGAGAACACTGACCATTCAGTTGTGAGGATTTCTAGCTTAAATTTGGACTACCACTCTAAGCATTCTTATTGAGAGCCACTGATTGGATGGCTACCACAGCACAATTCCCAGTTTACCATGGCATTTGGGATATGACGACCTATCCATGTACGGGCACAACAGAACAATAGTCCCAATCACCAGATACATTTACCAAATATTCGGCATAGAACTTTTATGCAGCGACCCACATATGGCTCCTCTGTGACAAATGACCAATTACACCTTGTTGTATATAAGGGGTCATTTGGCACCATGGAAACGGCAATAATTAGTGTTAATAAGTGATAAAAACAAAAGCAAGTGTGTTTGGGTAGACTTAAGGTGGTGGTAAATGGATTCCCATTACCACTGCTTTGTACGTTTTTCTTTCCCTGGCTAGAGGCGTGATTTCAATTCCATTACCATGGATTACGTCAGAATGAAAATCACAGTGGGCTTTAGTTCAACAATTGGTGGGCCCCACCATGATGTTTGAGTGAAATCCACCCCGATCGCTTGGTCCGCCACCCCATTTTAGCTGTTGGACAGTCCAAGTGTCTAAAAATGCTATGGTGCACTTAAAGCTTTAATCACACTAGAGTATGCATAAAGTTTAAAATACACTCGGGTGTTCTTCAATATTCCCCAACTATTGTGACGGAGACACCAGTTACAAAACTTTTTTGGATAGATAAGCTCTTCCTTTTCAACATTGGTAATACGATTATACATTGCATCGCAAATGTTCAAAAGAAAATGTATCAATTAGGGTGGATTTAAATATCGATACATGGGAATATTTGTATTCTCATGGGTAGCTGCACTTGCTTGGCCAGTGGGTGGAATGAAGGTGCTGACAAATGATAATCTTCGCAAGAGGAAGATGATTCTCCCGAATGCATGCTTAGGGCTTGTTTGGATGCAACTATTGCAAAAGGCTACTTCCGTACCCTCGCTTTGTCAAAAGACAAGACTCCGACTTCAGCCAATTTACAGGTAGCGATCCAAAGAGACTGCAAAACAAAGGTTTCGGATGAAAATAAGGATTGTCTCCAAACCTGGGTTTTGACGGTACATCCAAACAGGTCCTTTTAATGTATTTTCAGGATTAGGAATCAGTGGATCATCTTTTTATACATTGCTCATTTGCCAAAAGGATGTGGGATTGCTTCTTCAATATGTTCGGAGTAGAATGGGTGATGCCGAGTTCTTATTGATTGGTTCTTTTTGATGTGGCATGACGTTGGTGTATAAGTTTATTAGCGGGTATCTGGTTCCTATGGTTGGAAAGGAACGTTCTATGTTTTAGGAATCGGAAGGGGCAAGTATTAAATGTTTTTAGAAGGGTTTGGACGCTTGCATCAAAGGCGATTGTTCATTTTCCGGATAGTTGGTTAGAGTTGTAACTCCCTCCCCCCTTTTGTATTCTTTAGGGTATGGCTTCTGTTAAAAAAAAATATTTGTATTCTTGGATGGTTTTGTATCACTGACCTGCAATACTGGAATTATCTGCCAATACATTCAATACATTGAACAATATTGGGTGTAAATGAGTGGAGGATTTGCAGAAAAAGAATTTGGGTTTCTTCTCCAAGGATTGCACTTTTAGTTAATGAGTATCCATCATGATTATGCTTGCCATAGATTGAAACTAGTTTCTTTTTCTTCTTTTGAATGATGATAACTATATTAATTAAAAAAGAGTTGCATGAAACGGCCAAATTCAAGTGATCCTCTCATCACTCAACAGATAGGCCAGCCAAAAACAAAAACAAATGTAAAAGACAAGGGAGCAAGGCCAGAAAAGGCCCAGACAGCATACACTATTTACACCTCTAAATCCCTTGAAAGATCAACCTTAGAACAGCCCCGTCAATCCTGTCTTGGCAGGGCCCAATTAACCATCATGATAGGATCCTTCTTTTAATTGCTTCCACCAACCAAACCTTATTCTCAAATATTCTACTGTTCCTCTCTTTCCACAAACCCAATGAGTTCCAAAAGAAGTACATCTTCCATAATACCTCCTTGCGGCCCTTGAACAGCCTGGAAAAATAGGTTTTTATTTTAGCCACGAGTATCTGACATGGTTATGCTTAACATGGATTAGATTGTCGACACATGAAAATGATATTTGTTGTGGATGTATAACTGAATGCTGATGTACTTATTGGTATCAAACATGGAAATGAGGTCTTTTCTTTTTTAACATGGAAATGAGGTGTTAGCAATGGTGATGAGGATGATGAGGTGTTAGGAATGGTGAATCTGGAGGAACTGTAACATTGACCCTTCAAGGACGATACTGAAAATTTATCATTGCATAGGTATTTGTCCTATAGCTTAAATCATTACATATGGTATGATATCTAGATAATATAAATACTTGAAAAATGTATAAATAAAGACACAAGAAGGAAAAAGCTAAGGTTTCGTCTGATGTTTCCTATCCATGTCAATTTGTGCCCCACTTGTATCTACATGTGTCTGATACGTTGATCTTTGTTTTTGGAATGGCAATCTGATACGGTAATCTATGCAGTGTTTTTATGACATAGTGTTGAAGCTGGATCAAATAATGGTGCTTTATTTTGATGGAATGTACCTTGTTCTTTTTCACAGGCTACAAGTTCTGGCCAATAGTGGAATTGCAACTGTTTTAGTAGTGATTGTTGGCAAATTGACGGGATGGCAAGACAAGTGTTTAGATTCAAAAGAGTCAGAGCTTATAACATGTGTTATTGGTGGTATCATTGGACACTATGCCTGCTGCAATGGAGACACTTGGTCATCAGAACTTGGGATGCTTAGTAATGCCCAGCCTCTCTTGATCACCACCTTCAAGGTAGATACTTGTTTTTCTGTTTAAGAACATGTGTGTCTTTTGAGAGGACCATCGCTTATTGATCTTTCCATGGCTTCATTTTCTCTGAGAATATTGTGTCTTGACCACTGCAATTATGCATCTCATACAGAACCAGAAACAGTGTTGTCTTATACTGGTATCCACTGAAATTTGACTTAGTTTCTCTTTGCTGCTTGTTTGGTAAATTATGCAACTGATACAGAACCAGCAGTGTTATCTTATCCTGTTATTCACTGAAATTTGACTTAGTTTTTCTTTTCTGCTTGTTTGATTGTGATATCATTGCTCGTCTTGGTAAGCATGACTCATTCAATAGTTTTCCAACATTTGTAATTTTTTTAGTACAATTTCCCTTCCTGAAAACATGTGCCATTTTACTTTTTCTCGAGATTCTAACTGACAAGCGGTAACTGCTCTTTAGAAGTATCACTCAATGGGATTCCATGTCCATGGATTGAAATGTCTGTATCGTATGAGCTGATACAGGTGTATTGTATCCGTATTGGCTTGATACAATACACCATATGAGGTTATATTGGCCCCAGTTAAAAAAATGTTGTATCGACACCTATACGGCCATAAAGGCCCAATTTTGATTTTATTTGATTTTTTTCAATTTATTTTTCTCTTCCTTTTTGGTTTAAACATGGAGGAAGCTAAGAAAGTCTTTTAGTGTTACTGATAACAATATTGTCAGATTCTAACCTAAAATTTAAAGCAAGAAGCAGAAAGAAAAGAAAATAGAAGGGTTCCAATTTTCATCACTTGTTATTTTGCTTAGGAGCTCATGATTAGGTAACCAAAGAAGGATTGTACATGTCATATTTAATGTTTCAATTCTAGCAATGTAGCATGGTGTAAACATTTTTTGGTTGGGCAAGTTCAAATCAAATCCATGACTTATGAGTATTGCACATCATAAGCTCTATGGCATGAGGCTTGAACCTTATCTTTAGCTGAAGGCTGAGTCTGAACCCATAACCTTGAGGCTGCAATCCTTATGTCATAACCACTTGGTGTGAGACTATCTGTTTTAGTTGTCTACATTTTTTATTATTAACTCAAGTTACTTGCCTGTTTCAATGTGCTTAACACATTTTTATGGTGTAGGAAACAGGGAATTTTATAGATGCTGATACTTGGTTTTCCACTTTCTTAGATTGACAAAGGAATATAAAATACATAAAATTCTAGCTCAACCACTGCACTCCCCCTCAATCAGGTTGGAAGGAACTTCATGCATCGAAGAGCTTGTTTTTTCTATGCTACACCTTCTGTTGTGTCTTCTATTGAATGGCTGGAATCTGATCTCATCAAGTGAAAAGGCAGCCAATGTTGGTGGATCCTATATAGGTTCCCAGGTCATATTTGTTAGTCCATGAGATTCCAACCCCCCCCAACAGATCCAACCGGACTTTGTAAGCATCACCTATTATCTGATTTGCAAGTCACCTCACGGTAAACCTTAGGTTTCTTTCAGAACTGCACTATTTTCTGTATCCACGTATTCATATTTTCTATATTCACACATATCAAAATATTCTCTCTCTTTTTTTTTTTATAGAAGTAGAAGCAAAATACTGAGCTACAGATGGCTATCTACATTAATGAGTTTTCAATTGCTTTATCTCTTAACTATTGAGACAAAGGCAGTTTACTCATTACTTATTTGTTTTATTCTATGAGTCTAATTACGCTTTCTTAATGTTGCTGATCAGCCAGTTCGGAAGGGTACAAATGGTGGAGTGACGACAACAGGACTCCTAGCAGCTGCAGCTGCAGGTGGAGTCATTGGGCTGACGTTTGTTATCTTCGGATTGCTGACGGCAACTTGCACTACTGATGTAGCTCTAAAGCAGTTATTGGTAATACCCCTTGCTGCAGTGGCGGGGTTATGTGGAAGCCTGATTGATTCTCTGTTGGGTGCAACTGTGCAGTTCAGTGGATTCTGCACTGTCCGAAATAAGGTAAGAGACACCTGTTGTAATTGGGACTTTCAATTGGCTGCATAGCCCCTTGGGGCTTTCAAAACCAAGCGCATGTGTTTGCACTGACGTGAAAATCTAACTTGGTTTTGACCCTTGCTTGCCAGAAAATTTGTGTATGCATGTGTGTTTGGGCTGACACAAAAAAGCTAGCAGGGGTTCTGACCCTTGCTTGCCAGAAAGTGCATGCGTATGTGTGTTTGAAAATATTGCTCAAGCTCTTCCTGAAAAAAAAAAGATGCAAAAATAAATCATTTTCTTTAAAGTGAAGATTTTCTAATTAAATGTTGTTTTTAGTCTATTAATTATCTCTTTTCTTAATTGAAGCCATTTAAAAAAAAAAAAAACTCTTTATTATTTGAAATCCTAGGCAAATAAGGTAAAAGTAAATAAATATAAAAATAAAAATAAGTTCTCTTCTACCTTTCCTTTACCTAATCTAACTCCTCATTCCTATCCCCATAAGCAAATCGTAAGGGCTGCCTGCTGGTAGATTTGTTTTTCATGTTACCTTTTCTTGTTCTTCTTTTTCTTCTTTTTTCAATCTATAAGAAAAACTTTGTCAGAAACCTGAAAGTCTGGTCAGGTAAAAAATACAGCCCTTGAGGGGGGATGCAACCAGAACCACTTATGTTAATGCGGACTTTATGGTAATTGCATTATCTTCTTGCTATTCTGGCTATATTGGCAGAAAGTGCATCCGCAAGCCATATGACTAACTAATTCAGAGAGTGAGATCATCTCGTAGCAGTTTTTGAAAATATCAGCAAAAAAAAAAAGGGTTTATTTTCAGCTAGAATCTTTTTAGCGATTGTTTTGATTGATGATTAAATAAAGTATTGGGCACCAGATTGTTATCAAAGATCACTTTCCAATTGGGACATAGCTGTCAATGCCCATCATGGCTTGGTTGAACTGTTCAAGTTTTGGCAGGCCTAGCATCAGCTGACCTCAGTCCAAGTCCATGCAGCCAGTTTATACCCCTTTTAATGCGGGGGCATTTTCACACCGGGCTCGAGTGGGGTAGCCTGTGAGATGCAGGGGCACACTCGGGGTGGGCGGCCTGTGTGATGCAGGTAGCTCGTGAGATGCGGGCCCCACCCATGTGACTCGGGTGGCTCGTGTGAGGCGGTACCCATGTGATTTGGGGCCCACGAGGGGGGTTCGACCGAGGGCCTAACCCATGAGACGTGGGGCCTGGACAAGGGATTAATTCGCCATACTCTAACAGTTCGAGCTTTTAGAGCAAGTGGTTAATTGTCCTACATCAAATTGGTATCAGAGCAGGAGGTCTCGTGTTCGAGACTCCTCACTGGGGGTGATTAATGATGGGGCATTTTCACACAGGGCTCGAGTGGGGTGGCCTGTGAGATGCAGGGGCACACTCGGGGTGGGCGGCCTGTGTGATGCAGGTGACTCGTGAGATGTGGGCCCCACCCGTGTGACTCGGGAGGCTCGTGTGAGGCGGTACCCATGTGATTTGGGGCCCACGAGGGGGGGTTCGACCGAGGGCCTAACCCATGAGACGTGGGGCCTGGGCAATAAGATAAAGGGATTAAGTCGCCATACTCTAACAGTTCGAGCTTTTAGAGCAAGTGGTTAATTGTCCTACATCACCTTTTCATATTAGTTGCTGTTTTTAACTTTTCAAGTTTAAGCCATTTAAGAGCTCTAGGAAAAGTGGGTAGACAGCACATGCTTAAGTAACTGTATTTTTCATGGATTAGCAATCAGATTCCATATCAGTTCGTAGTATTTTGGTGTATCAGCATTGTTGTTGTTCAAGTGGGAGGGTGGAGAGGAAGTACTTTGCAATCATGAAATATAAATGACAAAATGAGGTGTGGAAATAAACTTTTACCAATACGAGACTGCTACCTTCACTCATGGAAAATGGGGTTGACTTTGCTTGTCATTACAAAGTAAAAGTGACTAAAGAACTGCAAGCTAAGCTAGCGAGAGAAGCAAATTGATGATGATGATGATGAATGGTAGGATGGATAGGCTTTGCCAGCTAGTTTTTCTTGGAAGCCGGCAGGTAAAGATTGCATGTTGTCTGTCTAGAATTGAGATGGAAAGCACTTGGTTACAACAATGAGTTGCTCTTTGAAATGCCACTCTACTATTTTATGGGCAACAAGGCAAGCTGTTGAGATAAAATTTGAGGGGAGGCTTTCTAGGCATCAAGATGTTGAGATTTCTAAATTTTGTGGGTGTGTGGAGGCTTTCTAGGAATCCTTTCCACTAGAGATTGATCAAGGAGAGACCTCCAAAGTTTGAAGGATCAGCATCAGGCTTTTACACACTCAGAGAGTACATAATCATAGGTATGATCATGGCCACTGTTTTGCTTGTTTTCGAAATTTGGTTTCACTTAGATGGACGTAGATCCTAATCACATGATTTTTTTTTTTTTGAACGAGTTTTATGCTTCCATCTTTCATAAAACTCAAACAATCAAAGTGGAGGGACCCTGTCTCATTCAGTTGGGGATATTCTGTTAGAGCCGGATTTTGGGAATCTAGGGATGATAACAAGTATATGGACCCTGATCCATGAAGGTAGTGTACAAGTAAAATCATGATCAAGAGTTTCACAGGTGGAATTATAGGCAGTTGAAGTCTAAAAGACCTATGATTTTGGCAGAAGTGAGGATGCTCAAAGTTATAAATGAACCTATATTTTCAGGGATATAATTTCTTATAGAGCAGTAGATTATGATGTAAATTCTTATAGAGCAATAGATGATGGTTTTGCAATCTAACTGGTATATCACAATGTTTTTCTGATTTTGGTGCACGGGAATGTGATTAAAGAATCTTTTTCATCCAAAGATTCCAAAACATTGCAGGGAAAACTTGATGGGACGAGATATTTCTACTCCCGAAGAGTGAAACATTAGACTGTGTCCTGTTGCCCATGGGCATGAAGCAGGTTTCTTGTAACTGGGCATCTGAGATACTTTGGGAGAGGAGAGGATCTGCTAGCAAGCTTCAGACAGCAGTATATTGTTTTAAATAAGCATCAAATAGTACATATGAGAAAATACTTTGTTTGCTTAGATTGCAGATGGAATCTGATGCATGTTCTATCTTGTCTTTAAAACAAGAATAAGGTGGATTTTTGTGACTGTTCTCTCATGTGGTTGATCTGCTCCTTATTAAAGGTGATACTGTTAAAATTCGTAGTATACTTGCATTATCACTTTCATTGCTGGTGAAATATACATCTTCCCGTGCTTAACGAATAGCTACCAATTCATATTTTTTGCAAGCTTGCTGATTTCCTTGTTTGGAAGTTCTTTGCTCAACTAGATATGAGTTCTAGGCCAGTACTGCCCCTAACTCTATTATAGATTTTCCTTTTATGCAAAACAACAGTTTTAATAAACATACTCGCAGAAGTGCTCCTTTCAAAAGAAAAGAAAAAAGGAAAAAACTTTAGGAAGTGCTCTTATCATCACTTGGGTTCATCCAGGGCATTTGACGGAGAACCGTGGGTTGAAACATCAACATTGATTTCTCAGAATAGTTTAAAAACTCGGAAACTCGATTCTACTTGGTAGCCAGCTGGGTCAGGTACACTCAAATATTTGAATCAACTCGACTCAATATTTAATAGTTAAATTAGCAATTTAATTCCACTAATAATAAACACTTAAAATAATATGAATAAAAAAATATGCAACTTAAAACACAAAAGCAGTCCTTGGTTGGGTGGCAATGCTAAGCTGCCAGCTTAGTAGAGGACATGAGTTTGGATCCCACCGACTGCATTTTTTTTTACTCTTTTTCAATTAGAAGTTGCTTGACTCAAGTGAGTGAATCATGTCAAGTCAACTGAGTAGATGAGTTGACTCGATGAGTCAAGCAGAGTCTGAACTGAGTCAGACTCCTTGGCGAGTTTCACAGTGACTTGGCTCTATTTCTGGTCGAATTGAGTTGACTGGCCCGAGTTTCGAGTCGATTCACCCAGTTTTATAATTATGTTTCTCAATGCTTTGGTTGGTTTCCAACTGGGTTTTAGGGTTCAGATTTCAACATTGATTTCTTACAAGGGTGATTAGATATCTTCTTGTTGGCTTTTTACGATTCAATCATATTTTTGTGTTTTTATTTGTAATTGTAATTGGAAACATTGAACGGCTAGGGTCTTGTATAGGATCCTAAGCCTCAGGATGCTTGAGACTCCACATCTGTGCAAGTGGGGCTGGTGGTTCAGTGATCCTGAGGGTTGATCTGGTGGACCCCTCCCTATACAGACTGAGCCCCAAAGACTTCCTAATGGGATAATCTTAACCCTTCAGTTGGCTGCATGCAAACTGACAGTTGAAAAAAAAATACAACAAAAGGAGAAAACTGAAAAAGATCAATGGTCTGGATCACAGAACCATGGGGATCAGGAGCCTTGATACGTCCTAAACCTTAGGACCTGATAATTCCTCCCGGTTTGTTCATCGAGCACTGTCTAAAATCTGGGTGTTTTATTCTTCTCTCATTGAAAACAAAGGGCCTCTGATGTGTTTTGTGTTCATGAAGGTGGTGGGAAAGCCAGGGCCAACAGTGAAGAAGATATCGGGCATGAGCATCCTCGACAACAATGGGGTGAACCTTGTCTCCGTCTTGCTAACAACTCTCCTCACTTCGATTTCCTGCTTGTACATTTTCTGACTCCTTCCATCCATTGATCTTTTCCATAAGAAATGAATGAATTTCATCTTATGCTCTCATGTCTTCCATCATAGTGATATTGATTCAGTCCAAAGAAAAGAAGGTTTAACTGATACCATCAAAATCATGGTTGTCACTGCAGGTGGGTCCATGCATGTGAAAGGACTGTCAATTACATGCATGGGGACCCATTTTGAAGAGAGATTTGAAGCTTGTGGATGAGTGGCATGAATCACCTTCTCACTCTAGTTTCTTTTTGTATAACACAAAAAGAAAATTCAGGCTCAAAGTAGGACTTTTGGAACTATTGGACATTGAAATAATGTGCAAGAGGATGAATGGCTTAGATGTGTATCTCCTGGAAAATGGAGTACAGGATATCAGGAATCCTCCATCTGAGAAGCATGAACGGATTTTTATAGCTAAATACCTCAAGAATTCTCTTCTCACAAATGCATCTAATTTAAAGTACTAAAACGTGCTTTTTGGGAGATGAAATGACTAAGCTGACCATCATCCAATTTTTCTCTAGAACATGGAGTCGCTGTTGTGGGCCTCACCTGGTGTGTGTATATGACATCCAACCCGTTCAACGGCTGCACCCCACCCTGATGTTTAGACTTCTTAAAAATCTATCCAATCCTATCATCAGGTGGGCCACACCATATGAAACAATGTTTCCCACTCAAACATTCAAATCCTTGTGTTGTGGCCCACCTGATTGTTGGATCTGCCTAATTTTTACTTCTCTAATCATCATGATGGGGTGTGCACCTGTCAGACAGCTTATATGTCATGCATCATGTGGCTCCCCTTGGTATGAGAATTCTTGAGGTATTTTGTGGTAGTTAACTCAAACCGTTCGGAAGTATCCCGATTTGATACATGGTGACTCTAGCCTTGGTTTTGTCTCTGGGATTATTATTATTTTTATTTTCCAAGACCCAAATCATGGGAAGACGACCTAGATTTAAATGCTAAGAGTCCCAACGTATCTTATTGCAATTCTTCTCAGAAACAGATCTACACGGTAGACTAATGTCCATGATTCCAGGAGAGCAAAATGTCACTCAATCTCTGCAAAAGGGGCCGAGCTTGTAGACAGCGCAAGCTGTTTGTCTCAAAATCGGTTTGTGATGTGTACGTGCCGGTTGTGCCAAAGCTGAATGCAACTTGAATTGAACTGAATGCCTTGTGACCCTACATGTCGAAATAGACCTATCTATCTATCCAACAATTGATTGTGCAAAATTAAGTGACTGCTGAAGGGGAGGGTTTGTCCTTTCGATGATTTCATTTTACTTTTGAAAAAATGGACTTTCAATTAAGTCTGTACTACCTTACACTGTTTAATACTAAAATAATAATCATTTATTCATCGTTTGGTGAAATACCAGGCTTTATAGGTAAGAAGGTTGTCAGGTATGAAAGTTGAATTGTTACTTAGCCGTTTCATGGGAAGACGGTCACCGAAAAGTACAGTACATTCATTGGGAGGCTAGGCTTCATAATGCGAGACAAATGTGGTTGTAGGAGGGGGTTGACATTTGTTTGTCACATGGCTGGACGATCATTGTGGCACGTTGTGTAGGATCAATTTCCACAATAAGACGACCAATGTCGAGCGGATCATTGGCAATTGGTTTGGTGCACAACTGAGCTTCCTGGCAAGATGGTCGTTGGAAATGATAGACTTTTTGTTACCCTCACATGGTTGAGCTTTGTATGCAAGTTAATCGTGGTTAAACAATCAACCAGGTTGATCACTCAAACATGTACTTCGTGATGAAAAGGTTGGTGGGGTGACAATTTGTTCGTCATTTCGGGTCCTCATTTCGTGGCGAGATAGACGTGGGATGACTATCCATTCATTGCATGGATCTTGACTCCATATGCAAGGTTGTCATGGAGTGACCATATGTTCATCACTCGACTGGACATTGTTGCAAGGCAATTGTAGTTAAATAGAGACTTGTCCATTGCGTTGACCGAGCTTTGTGGCAAGATTCTCGAGCTGTTGCTTTGATCGAGCTTTGTGGCAAGATTCTCGAGCTGAATCTCTAGGAACGTGGCATGATGGCCTTGCTGGCATCTGTTCAAGACCTAGCGATTTTTCTAGGTCCAACGATGTAATTGTGGACATAAAGTGACAAGTTAGCTAAAATCTAATGTAACTGATCCAAGCTTGTTTGCAGTATTTCACTGTTAGTCTAACAGTGGTGAATAATAATAATGACGAGTGCCATGGTGGATGAATGATTGGTGGTGTTGATTTGAAAAGAGTAGTGTTGTGTTATGTTGTACTAGAGTGGCATATGCCCGCTAGCTCTTCATTCTCTGCTGAATTTATAGAAGTGTAAGACAGTTTGCTGGATACTTATATTAGAATCGACCTCTGTAGTCTTCTTTGGATTAATTGGCCAATTAGTAGGTTCATTATACTTTTAACTCAAGACGAGCCTTTAAGATCATTCTCTAAATCTGTCAATAGTCTGAAAAGTGTAGTTGACTGTATCTCCATTTCAAGAGGTGTCTTCATAATCTCCGCGTAATCAACTTACTTCCGAACGTTTGGGATGAATCATATTCTGTCATGTATTGTTGTAGATTACTGCCTTAGCTAATCGTTTAGAGCTTTTTCACTTATAGCTTCACATATTTGCAACCACTTGACTTCTGGCATGTGTCATGAAAAGAGTCAATGTCAGGTAAAACATCCATCGTGAACATCCTCTTTAAACCAATATGAAACCTATGGCCTCTCTTGTTTTGCCACGTCTTGCAGCGATTTGTGTCAGGTGTGTTGACTATGTCTCGTGGCAACAACTTTTCTTGTGCTTCATTAACTCTTCTTGCCGATTGCATTGTTGGGAGGATCTCCTCTTGGTCTTCTCTACAGTGATGCTGCCATGTGTCAGCTTTTTATATGTTAGATCCAGTGTGGTCAAATCAAGTGTAAACACAAGCAACCTAACTTGTGATTAAGTTGAGTACTATATGAAACCTCTTGATTAAACAAAATCCTTCCATTTTACAATTGGATTGACACAACCCCTGAGAAAAGCATTAGGTTGGATATGTAATTTTTAATTCACTTCTACAATTGTTTTGAGTAGGAGCTGGTTACACCTGATTTGACCACTCTAGATTTGGATAGAAAGCCAACATGAAGAGATCTTCAGAGTTGGTACGATTGACAAAGATATAGTAAAACACAAGAAACGTGCTTGTTATAAGACACGTGTCAATATATCTTAGAAAAAGTTATGTCTTGACACATGGCTATATGAGAGAGGCCATACACTTAATAGTGGCCTAGAATGGAAATCAAGGCCCCTATTTTAACTAATGGTGACACTCTTCATGACACATGGTGAGAGACGACTAGGCTCCATATATGTGAAAACGTAAGCAAAGAGCTCTGAAATGAATAATTAGCTGAGGCGGTAATCAAGAGAGACGCATGGCATGACGTGATTCGCGAAACACATTTAGAAGCTAGCTAGTTACCCCAAATCATGAAACATGACCAACTACGTTACCAATCAAGCCGATCAGAAGAAAATCTCGTAAACTTGTCTCGAGTTGGAAGCATAGTTATCCATGCCCACTAATTGGCCAATCAATTAAGAGAAGATGTCTGAGGTCAATTTCAATACACATCTCCAACAAACTACCTTAAACATCAAAAAATTTAACAAAGTTTAGGGACCATGCCATTCCAATTCAAATACAACGTTACTTTAAGCTATATGCTGCTTAACTTCCGTCTACCTTGGACATTTATCAATATTATCTTTTCATCTAACTCCGCCACGATCAAAGCCAGAGCCATGCTACAAAACCATATTGAATTAAGTATATTAGAGTAAGAATAGGCCCTCTATGTCTATAATCATGTTGTTAAACCTAAGAAGACAACTAGGTATCAAAGGAATGGCCAACGAGGTCATCTTGCCACAAGCTTAGTGATCCGCTTGACCATCTCGCCACATAGTGATGGGGTTTTTTGACCTGTTGTCGACTAGTTGTGACCCCTGCTCGATCGGTCCTGGGCTGGTGTACGACCAGTCGTAGGTTCGAGTCGTTACACGACTCAAAGTCCAGCGAGTTTGGGCTGATTTTTTCCAGAGTGCTCGACCGGTCGTGGGAGGTGCACGATCGGTCGTATGTAGCGCTCAACCGGTTGTGGGCGACGCACGACCAGTCGTGGTTACGCAGATTCGTTTCGCAATTTTGTGCGGATTTTGTGTCGCAAGTCCTTTGGCAATTGGGATGCGGAAGGAAATTTTCTTAAACTATAAAAAAAGGTCTCTAGAATTTTTCTAGGGTATGATGGTGATAGAAAAACACAAGAGGGATATTAAAGGGGTGAGAGAGATAGAGAAAGAGAGAGAGAGAGGAAGCTTGTAGAAGGGAGGTTATGTTCGTAGAGGTAATTTATCATATTTCAGCGCTTTTACGTCCTCGTAATTAGTGAGATTTCTTAGTTTTCTTTGTTTCTTTTACCATTTATCCACTCCTGCGTGAGTGATGAAGGTTTGATCATCGCAAGGTGTGCTTGTGATCAGTTATAAAGTTCTACTTCATAGTGGATTGTTGATCTGGACGAGGTCCCGTGGTTTTTACCTCTTTGAGGATTTTTCACGTAAAAATCTCTTGTGTAGTGTGTGATTGTTGCTTTGATTGTCTTCATTACTTTTATTATCCCATAATTTCGGTTTGTTCGGGAGGCTAGATCCTAAAGTTTTATGCAATGCCCCCAACAAAGTGGTATAAAAGCTGAGTTCATTGAACGGGTAGGATCGGTTTGGAATTATGGAAGGTGGCTCATCAAGGATGATCGGCCTCAATGGTTCTAACTGGACCATATGAAAGGCTAAGATAGAGGACTTGCTTTATTACAAGGACCTATATTCTCCAATTTTAGGCATATCAGCAAAATCCAAGGATATGTCTGATGATGATTGGAAGAAGATAGATCGGAAGGCGGTGAGGTTTATTAGACAATGGCTGGATGATTCTGTGTTCCACTATGTGTCTATGGAAACCTCAGCCGCTAGCTTATGGCTGAAACTAGAAGAGATGTATGAGAGGAAGATAGCCGGTAATAAAATTTTTCTGATAAGGCGACTTGTGAATCTCAAGTTCAAGGATGGTGGTTCTGTGGCCGAGCACATGAATGAGGTTAGCAATATAGTGAACCAACTCTCCCCTATGAAGATGGTCCTGGATGATGAACTGCAGGCTTTGCTATTGCTTAGTTCGTTGCCTGACAGTTGAGAGACATTGGTGGTGTCTCTAAGTAACTTCGTGCCAGATGGAAAGATATCCATGAAACAGGTGACTAGCCATCTCTTCAATGAGGAGACAAGGAGGAAGTCTCAGGGGTCTACTCAGCAAGAGGCCATTGTGACACAGGAACGGGTGAGAGGAAAGAACAGGAAGGGTGGGAAGGCTCGATATAAATCAAGAGGCAAGTCAAGTAATAGAAAAGATGTTGAATGCTGAAATTGTGGCAAGAATGACCACTATAAGCATGAATGTCGTAAGGTTAAAAACGATAAGAAAGAAAAATGAAAGGAGAAAGAAGATGAATCAGATTCCACTGCGGTTACTTCAGATGACGACGTTGTAGTTATTCTTTATACAGATCATGATGTATGTCTCACGGCTATAAGTCAGGACACCAACTGGGTGATAGACTCGGGAGCCTCATGCAACTCCACACAGAGACTTTTTCACAAGCTACAAGTCAGGTGACTATGGGACCGTGAAGATGAAAAATTCTGGCGTATCAAAGATCATGGGGGTCGGTGATATTTGTGTGAAGACCGATGTGGGCTGCACATTGGTTCTCAGGGATGTGAGGCATATCCCAGACCTTCACTTCAACTTGATGTCGACGGCAAGGTTGGATGATGATGGCTATGAAAGCTGATTTTCTATTGAGTGCTGGAAGCTCATCAAGGGTTCATTGATCGCAGTCAGAGGAAAGAAGTATTGTACCCTTTACAAGGCATGTCTCAGTGTGTACAAGGGTGAGTTGAACGCAGCGGAAGATTCAGCTATTGACATGGGGCACAGGCGTCTAAGTCACATGAGTAAAAAAGGGCTTTATCTACTGGCGAGGAAGTGACTCCTTCTAGACGTGACAGGTACACCTCTCAAAACCTGTCTTAATTGTTTATCAGGGAAACAACATAGTTTCATTCGTTAAAACTGTTTCTCATGTTAATAAAGTGCATGCATTAGATTTAGTTTATTTTCATGTTTGTGATCTTATGAGGATAAAAACCTTAGGTGGGGCATTATATTTTGTTACTTTTATAGATGATGCTTCTAAGAGGGTTTGGGTTTATGCATTGAAATCGAAGGATGAGGTCTTTTGTGTGTTTAAATTATTTCATGCTATGGTCGGGAGAGAGACAGGTAGATCATTGAAGTGCATCCGCACTGACAATGGTGGTGAATACATTGGTGACTTTCATGAGTACTGCAAGTCCCTGGATATACGGCATGAACGACAGTTCCTAAGACCCCCTAGCATTATGGCATAGCTGAGTGAATGAATCGCACCATTATAGAGAGAATCAGATGTATGTTATCCCATGCGAAGTTGCCCAAGATGTTCTAAGGAGAAGCAATTCACACGACGGTGTATTTGATAAACAGGTCTCCATCAGCCCCGTTGAATAGAGAAATACCTGAGAAGGTGTGGACTAGACAGGATCCATCATACAGTCATCTCAGGGTGTTTGGACGCAGGACATCTGTTCACGTACCAAAGGACGAGAGGTCCAAGCTCGATATGAAGATCAGGCAGTTTGTGTTCTTGGGGTACGGTGATGAAAAGTTTGGTTACAGATGTGGGATCTGACTGTGAGGAAGCTTGTCAGGAGCAGAGATTTGGTTTTCTTTGAAGATCAGTGTATAAAAGACATTGGTAAGCCAGAGAAGAACTAGCCTAGTTTAGGTGAGCTAGAGGACATAAATCCGATTATTCCTCTCGTGGTGCCTGATGACGGGGGAATACAGTAAGGTGCAGAGGATGAGGGAGTTCCTATAAAAGATGGACCGGGGGAGCATCCCCCACTTGATCCACCTGTTGAGCCACAGATGAAGAGGTCATCTAGGGACAGACAGCCGTCAAAGAGGTACTCATCGCATGAGTACATTATGCTGATTGATGAGGGAGAGCCAGAAGACTATTCTGAGGCCCTAGTCGACAAGCATAAGAAGGAGTGGTTGAAAGCTATGCAAGAGAAAATAGAATCCTTATATAAGAATCACACCTATGACATGGTAAAACTGCCTAAGGGTAAGAAAGCTTTGAGCAATAAGTGGGTGTTCAGAAAGAAGGTTGAGTAGAAGAATTCACAGACGACGTTCAAGGCCAGAATTGTGGTAAAAAGGTTTGGTCAGAGAAAAGACATATACTTCGATGAGATATTCTTACCAGTGGTGAAAATGACATCTATACAGGTGTTGCTTGGGTTGGCAGCTAGCATGGATCTAGAGATATGGCAGTTAGATGTTAAAACTGTCTTTCTCCAGGTGACTTAAAAGAAGAAATCTACATGCATCAACCAGAGGGTTTCAAAGTCAAGGGCAAGGAGCATATGGTGTATAGGCTGAGGAAGAGCTTGTATGGGCTGAAATAAGCTCTACAACAATGGTACAATAAGTTAGATTCGTTCATGTTATATCATGGGTATGACAGAACGGAGTTGGACCATTGTGTGTTCACGCGCAAGTTCTCAGATGGTGATTTTTTAGTTCTGCTCTTATACGTTGATGACATGCTCATAATGAAAAAAGACATTAAGAAGATCGACAGGTTAAAACAGGAGTTGGGCAAGTCATTTGTGATGAAAGACTTCAGCCCGGCTAAACAGATCTAGGAATGGAGATAACCCGTGACAAAAGCAGCAGAAAGCTTTATTTTGAGGGTCAAATATTACATACCAGACCCCAGTTATTGCCTAATTTCACGTACATGATAATGCTTAATGTCATATTTTAATTGTGTTTTTATTGCGGGATGTAATCAGGAGCGTGGACTTAAAAAAGAGTACTAAAAGAGTAAATTTGACACTTTGAAGTCATCAGAACAGGGGACGGACTCCAGAGGACCAACATTGAAGGATTTACACGCTAGGGATCCGAAAAAATCAAATCGTTTACCTTCAAATGGCCTGAAATTGGTGCAGATTGCAAGATCATATGGTTCCCATCATCCGATTGGCTCGAAACTTCATACATGGCCTTAGGACCATAAATTAATCGTACATGTTAAATTTCAGCCATTGGATCCCTCTAAAAGTGGCCCAATGGACATATCAGCCCATAAAACAGTGATGTGGGGCCCACCTGATATCTAGATCTGCTTCATTTTTGGTCTCAACGTCTAAAATGATACTATAAAATGGATGGATGGATCGAATTTCTCACACACATCAATATGGGACCCACTTTGCATGAGTGGGCGTGCACACAAGTTGTGCATTCGAGGTGCACCGAGCCACTAAAAGGTATTCAACTTGCATTGACCGCAAGCTTCCTGGCCAGTTTCAAATTGGCTACGAAACAACATAACAGGGACTTGCGGCCTTTCATTGTGGGCCACCATCGTTGTTCAACGGTCCGATTCGAACCGTCCATTAGAATCCCACACGCCCACTCATCAAGACTTAGGTGGGAAATTTTCAAGAAGCAGCGAAGATCAGGTTTCAGCCCTTCAAACGGAAGATGGACAGTAGAAGCACAAGTTCTGTGGGCCACGTCGAATTCAAGCTAGAACACGTCATTTTCGACTGGTTTTTCGAGGGGAGTTCAATGAACGATATGGATTTCTCGTTCAATGATGATTAGGGGCCCCACCAACACCTTAGCGGAAGAAGATCCACGTCTCTGTTTTTGCAGCCGGACGCTGCCCGATTTTACGGGCCGTTACATGATCTTAATGGTGATCGGATGGCCAATCTGGACCATCCATCATGTAGTTCGTGCAAAAATGTCCCAAGGGACGTGGATTTTTTGGAAAGGAAGCAAGGATTGAAGGGAGTTGGGACACTATTTTTCTGGCTGTGTAAAAGCCTTCGCAGGCAGTTTCTAAACATAATTCCAGCCGACTTCCTTCTTCACCGACTTTCAATCTCACATGACCGACAGTCTCCTGCTATAAAGAAGAAAGAGACAGAATGTGGGAGGGGGGGATGGAGATCAGATCGTAGATTGGCTTGGGCTGTACGTGAGCGTGGAGCAAGGAGAGGCTATCTGTTAGAGGTTATCATTATTATTATTTTATTCTTATGAGATCTAGCCCACTCATGTGTGGCTAAACCTCTTAGCTAGGGCTAAGCGGTGAAGCTTGGAGTGAGATGGGAGTTTATGACTTTAATTTAATGTATGAACTGAACTAATGTTGATGTTAGTTTAATGGAATGTTTTTAGTCTTTAAATGGTCTGTTGTGACTGAAATTACAATGGGTCTGCAATGAATTTGAGCATGTTCTTTTCCTTTTAATGTTTATGACGTTAGGAAACCCTGTTGTTCACTATAGTCTCCTAGGTATGGTTGGATGACGGTACCCTTCCTAACCTTCATACATTATTGATTGGTTGGTAATTAGTTTAATTCTATTGTTTGCTTTGTCTCCTAGGCATGGTTTGGTGATGAAATCCATTCTAATTCATATACCTTTCATCTCTTGAAAACTATATCAACGGCAGTTCAGTTAATTTCTATAATTCTTGAAGCAGGCGTAAGATCTCCCTGATCTTTATAAGTGGATCATCTGAATCCCTACTTTCCTACAACTGAATTTCTCTACGTTTTAGATAATTATTCCACCATCATTCTCTAAATTTCATTTAGGTTAGATTCAATCTTAGTTTAGTTCTAGTTCTAGTTAGTTTCAGATTTCGTACAAGTTTCAGTCCCTTGGGATTCAACCTCAGTCTTACAGAGTTTATTACTACGTACAACCCTGTACTTGAGGAGTGAACACTTTGGCTGTCACAAGAGCGATATATTGAGAAAGTCCTATAGCGGTTCAATATGAATGCAGTGAAGCTGGTCAGTACTTCACTTGATGGTCACTTCAGATTAAGCAACAGACAGTGTCCCAAGATAAAGGCAGAGGTGAAAGAGATGCAGAAAATACCCCACGCGTAGCCGTAGAAAGTTTGATATATGCTATGGTGTGTATACGACCAAACACAGCATATGCGATTGGTGTTGTCAACCGGTATCTTTCCAATCCTGACAAAGAGTATTGGGCAGTGGTGAAATGAATACTACGGTATCTAAGAGGCTCATCCAGGTTGTGCCTATGCTATGATGACGGTAAACTCGTGTTAGGGGGCTACACAAATGCTGATATGGCAGGTGACATAGACTTAAGGAAGTCTACATCGGAGTTCATGTTCACGTTTGTAGGGGGCCAGTTTCTTGGCAGAGTAAGCTACATAGGGTTGTAGCATTGTCGACGACAGAAGCCGAGTACATTGCAGTCACAGAAGCATGTAAAGAGATGCTTTGGATGAAGAGGTTCATACAAGAACTTAGCCTGAAGCAGGAGGAGCACATGGTCTATCGTGATAGTTAGAGTGCTATACACTTGAGCAAGAATCCAAGTCAACATTCCAAGTCGAAGCACATAGAGATTCGGTATCACTGAATCAAGGATACTTTGGAACAGAAGGTGTTACAGCTTGAGAAGGTCCACATGGACGATAATAAGTCAGACATGATAACCAAGGCTTTGCTTAAGGGCAAGTTTGAGGTTTGTAGAAACCAGGCTGACTTGAAGAAGGTAAATTCCTCCTGGGTCAAAAAGGGAGAGATTTGATGAGGTTTTTTGACCCGTCCTCGACTAGTCGTGAGCCCTGCTAGACCGGTCATGGGCTGGTGTACGACCAGTTATAAGTTCGAGTCGTGACACGACTCAAAGTCCAACGAATTTGGACTGATTTTCTCCGGGGTGCTCGACCGGTCGTGGGAGGTACATGACTAGTCATAGGTGGCGCTCGACTGGTCGGGGTGACGCACTATCAGTCGTGATTATGCAGATTTATTCTGTGATTTTGCATAGATTTCGTTTTGCAAGTTCTTTCGCAACTGGAATGCGAAGGGAGTTTCTTAAAACTATAAAAAGGGGTCTTTAGGGTTTTTCTAGGGTATGATGGTGATAGTAAAACATAAGAGGGATATCAAATGGGTGAGAGAAATAGAGAAAGAGAGAGAAAAGAAGCTTATAGAAGGGAGGTTATGTTTGTGGAGGTAATCTACCATATCTCAGTGCTTCTATATCCTCGTAATCGGTGAGATTTCTCAGTTTTCTTTATTTCTCTTACAGTTTATCCATTCCTGCGTGAGTGATGAAGGTTTGATCATAGCAAGGTGTGCTTGTGATCAGTTGTAACGTTCTACTTCATATTGGATTGTTGATCTAAACAAGGTCCCGTGGTTTTTACCTCTTTGAGAGTTTTCCACGTAAAAATCTCTTGTATGGTGTGTGATTGTTGCTTTGATTGTCTTTATTACTTTTATTATCCCATAATTCCGATTTGTTCGGGAGGCTAGATCCTAAAGTTTTGTGCAAGGCCCCCAACATATAGTTCAACCAAGTGATGAATAGGTTGTTGTTTAATTATAGCAGCTTCACCAGAAAGCCTAGTTGAGTCATGAATAGGTGCTTGTTCCACGATGGTTTTACCTGCAAATTTAGGATCTAAGGAATACACGGATAATTGTTCTCACAATTATCTCGCCACAAAGTGAGGACCTAAAGCAAAAAACAGGTTGTCACTCCACCAACAACCTTCTTGCCACGAAGTATCATGGCTGAGTGTCCAACGGTCATTGACTTGACTATGAAGTTCCATTGTGCGAAGTGTTGAACGGACCGTTGTTTCCCAACGATTGGCTTGCCACAAAACCCCACCATACAATGAATGAACCATCGAAGATCCACCCGCCATTGGCAGTCTTACCACGGAATCCAGTCCTACGCAATGAACAGATAGTTGCTACAATGATCGTCCAACTACAAAGCCAATTGAGAGATGAACAGACGTCTACCCTCACACGAACCATGAGTGTTTCGCATAACGAAGTTCCCCTCACAATAAAAAGATTGTTGTTCCTAACAACCGTCTAGCTATGAAGCTAGCTAAGAAAGCAATCTAGCTCTTGTGACCCGATGACCTTGTTGCCACAAACAAACATTCGTTCTTAATAACCATCTCACCATGAACAAATTATCATTAGTTATCAATTTTCCTTTTCTTATTTTCCTTTGTTAGCCAAGTGTAACTGATACTCTTTTATTAAATTGATCGGTTGCAACCTAATAATTCTTTCTAATTGTATTCTCTTATTGTTAGTGTCAAGCTATTATGTGCTTAATCACAAGTTCATCAAAAGGACAAACTCTTCTCTTTGCAAATCATTTTGATTTAACGCAATTACTAATAAAGTAGTGAGGTTGATCTTATCAAATCAGGTCTTACCTGACTATTTCAGCTCTGAGGAGCAATTGGCTCTAACACATGCATACATGACACGACGACCGAAGCTGAACCAATGGGAGCCATTGAGCTAACAACCCTAAAAAATTAAAAATAAAGAAGATTCAGAATTTGGGCCAATAACTGTTATTTTTCTTCTTCTTCTCTCTTTCTTGCTGCCCTAGTCAGAATCAAGGTTTAAAACATTGTCTGAAACAGGTATGTATCTGTATTGCGAATGAAATATCGGCCCTACCAGACACAGAGCCATATCAGTGGTGAATGATACGAACCGATACACTGTTTTAAAGCTTGGTTGGAATTCCCTGATGTGGTGAACCAACTAAAAAACACTTCTTTTGATAGACGCATTTTATTTAGACTAGCCCACTGTATTAGCAGTCTTTGACACTCATCAATATCAAGGCCCACTGCATTGAACAAATGGTTCACATTAATCTCTCTATCAATCCATGGATATCAAGTAAAACATAGTAACAACAAGCCCAAATCACAATTTCATAGTTATTTGTGAAGGGAAAATTCACACAAACTACTTAATTCAACCCCCCATTCCTAGCAGCAAGTCCATATATCCTAAAGCATGAAGAAGTAGACTTGAGAAAACTAAAACTGATAACAGCCAAACGGGGTAATGGGGATTGCATTTTAAGGGCAGCAACAGCAGAGAACGTCCAAGCAGCACTCGCACGTCTCGTAGCAGCAAAAGCAGCAACACGCAGCGAACAAGCTGCAAAACAAACATCAAAGACATACCAGAGCTGAAGATCGTTCGATCAGGGTGGTTGAGAACCATCCATTTAGGGGGCCACAAATCAGAGAGTCAAGATCATCTGGTGGACGAGATTGTTTAGCCAAAGATGTCTGACCGTCCATCCACTGGATGTACCATGGACTGGCCCGCTCGTCCACATGCATGCACCTGCAAATATGGACCGTTCATCTAGTTCAATGCATTCGATCAGGTGGTCCAGACTGTTTAAGATATCCTTGCTCAAAATTAGGGCGTTTCACTAAGGTGGGCCACTGCAAAACAAAAGGGGACTAAAACAGTTTCTTTCTGGCCATCCATTTGTTTTGCATTATTCTATGGCCCACCTAAAGAGTGAAACAGAACGGGAGATTTAAACAGTGAGTCACACCTGATAGAAAGCTCGGGAAACGGATTGGCTACTCCCCCTGCCACCAGCCCGGTGGCTGATGGTTCGGTGCTCTGTGGGCCCCAGCATGATGTATGTGTTTCATCCATTTTTACAGATCATTTTAGGATTGATGGAAAAAAATTAGAGGATATAAATCTCGGGTGGACCACACCACAGAAAATAACAGTGATCGGATATCCACCATTAAAATCCTCCTAAGGCCTACTGTACTGTTTATTTGACATCGAATCTCTTGATTAGGTCATACAGACCCAGCTGAAGGGAAAAAACAAAGCGCAGCTTGATCCAAAACTTTTATGGCCCCAAAAAGTTTATAATGGTCGACATTCATTCAACACTGTTTCCTGTAATGTGGTCCACTTGAGATCGGGATATATCTCAATTTTTGTCTCATGCAATAAAATTATCTATAAAAATAGATAGACGGCATGGATGAAAAACATATAGTATGGTGGGGCCCACAGAGAACCGACCACCGGCCATGGCTGGTGGCAGGGGGAGTAGCCATCCGTTTCCTAAAGCTTGGATGTCGTGCGCGCTATATCGGCAGCGTGTCGGTTTTCCATCACTTCAAAAGTGGTGGAGACTCTTCAACCGTACACATGGAGTCATTGAACGGTGATCCAGACTGTTCAAATCGCTGACCCTACCGTGGGTCCCATGTAGATTGGACCATAACCTAAAATTTCACTCAGAACACTATTAACTATCCGATTTCCCTTCAAAAATTTTAACCACATACCAACCATCCGTATGATAGCTATCAATTGGATGGTTAGCATTGCTTGATTACTGGGATTTTATATCAATTCCCTATCCACTGTAGGAACAACAATTTTGATGGTCTGGATAGCTGTATATCAGTGCCACATGCGAGGAGGACGAGTCACGACCATTGTTCAAATTGTGCCAGACTAACACACAATCTTTCCCTTCTAACGGTGAGGCGGCGAATATAATCGTACGGCTATAACGGACGCGGCTTGCGTCCAACCCCTGCGAGGAGGAACTCGCTCCTGACAGGGACTCTGTGGGGCCCAGAATGATGCATGCGTTTTATCCACGCCGTTCATTCATCTTAACAGATCATTTTAGAGACGAGCAAGAAAGGAGACAGATCCAAGGCTCGGTGGGCCACACGACAAGAAGGATGACACCACCGTTGAAACCATCGTAAGGCCCACCGTGATGTTCATTTACCATCCAAGATATACCTGGATGAAGAGAAAATAAAAATATCAGCTCGATCCAAACTCATGTGGCCCCGAGAAAATTTCAACGGTAGGTGTCAATCCTTACTTTTTCCTGCTGTGTAGCGCACCTGAGCCTTAGATCTGCTTCCTTTCTGGACTCATTCATTAAAATGAATGGATGGCGGGATAAAATGCATACATCACGGTGGGCCCCACAGAGAACCTGACAGTACCGTGTCCCTCCTGGCAGGGGTAAGAGGCAACCCGCCTCCGACCATGACAAGCAATAATAATAATAATAATAATATTAATAATAATTTTTTTATTTTATTTTTATTTTTTTTAAGTCCAACGCGGTGTACGTGATGGATCCTGAGTGGTGTTGTGGGGGAGCCGATTAGGTGAGACCCACCCAAGACCGGGACCCACCTTAATGTATGTATTCTATATCCATGCGGTACATCCGTTTTCACATATCATTTTAGCATATTGTCCAAAAAATGAAGCAGATCGAATTATCAGGTGGACCATACCATAGGAAAGAGTGGTGATTGACCATTAGTGGGCCACAAAAGTTTTGGATCAAGCTGAGATTTTTTTTGTCCCTTCATCCATGCTTATGTGAGCTTATCAAGAGATTGGATGGCAAATAAACATACGGAAACATTAAGGTTGCCCCAATAAGTTTTCAACGGTAGAGTGTTCTCCTAGAGTATGGTCCACTTGATAATTGGGTCTTCTTCATTTTTTGGATCATGCTCTAAAATGATCTGGAAAAACGGATGGACGGGGTGGATACAGAATACACACGTCAGGTTGGGCCCCAAGGTAAGGACCGCACCATCTTGGGTAAGGCCGCGGTCTCACCTAATCTGCTCCCTTTTTTGGGACCGTCCACGTGTCCAGAACATGTATTTGACGCACGTGAGTGCCTGCTCCGGATCAACCCTATCGACGTGCCTTTTGATGAACCCGCTGTGCAGACCGACAGCCAATGTTCCATACAAGAGCATGAGTCAGGTCCATGAACCAACGGTCAAGATCATTCACTGGGTCCGGGTAGTCTTTGGACGACCACCAAAAGTGCAGCACCAAGGCGCGTACTAAATTACAGAAAAGCGTGTGGAGTGCTGCCCATCCACTTGCAAACGCGAGTGCTAACGGCACACGTGTGCGAGTTCCGATTAGTTCTTCTCGCTCACAAAACTCAGGTACATGTGTGACTTTACCAGATTCGTACAACAAACGCAGAAACAAAGGCAACAACGGGAAGTGTGGAGAAATGATCCAGTGCTCTCATATCAATCAAAGTTATAGTGCTCCTAGTTACATCGTAGCACTTTGACAATAAAATCAACCGATCAGAACCGTCCATTAGCTCCAGCCCACATTTCGACGCTAACAATGTAAAAGAAAACACAGGAAAGATAATCAGATCCGTACGCATATTTCCCTTATTTCCAAAAGCCATCCATTTTCCAAACCACGGATGGGACGGTTAGGATTGACCTCTTATACGGAATTCCATAACCCATCCACCAAAAGCCCCAAAGAATAAATGGTCCCGATTAGATCTACCTTTCATAAACAACCTTGACCGTCCATTTTACTAGCAGTCGGTCCGGATCGGTGCAATGTCAACCGGTCAACCAATTCCTAGACACTGGATTTCATGCCAAGAAATATCCACGAGTCCTAGCGAACAGTCAGGATCGATAGATTGTACTATCCAAGCGTCTCGATGCAAATAGGAGCATTAAAAAAATGTAGAGGTGAGAGCACTGGATCATATAAGTAGAAGGGAAAAATACCAAGCGTAGAGGCAGCCCTTCTCCTCGTGCCGCCTCTGCACGTGCTCGTAGTATGACATCTCCTGATTCGATGGTGGGCCGTACATTCTCTCTCTCTCTCTCTCTCTGAGAAATGGAGGAAAGAAGCGAGAGCCCAGTGAGTTTTATAAGCTCCAAGAAGTCCTTTTGCTTCGAACTTAAGGATCCCTAAGTAACATAAAATACTCGGGCGGAGTGTTATGATTCGTACACGTTCACACAGAATCGTACACGTGGCATATTTATAACTCAGACTAGACCGTCCAATTAGTAGGATGGGCCATGTTCCATATTAAGATCATTGGGTGACATTTAACTAGGATGGATGGACGCTCCTTTTTTGGCTATTTTTTCTTTTATCAACCATTCATTTAGTGAACGTCAGTTGAGGAGACAGAATCGAGAGCTCTGTGAAATTTTCGCCATTTATTCAAATCTGAAATGATTTCCATTATTTTAACGGTTTGGATTGAGGTATTTTATTGTCACGTTTACAGGGGCCATCGTCTGTGGATTGCTATAATCCTGTAGGAGGTGCTCTCACATGGTATCGGTACCACAACCACAACTTGTGGTTGTGGGTGAGAAAATGACCACTGTAGACAAAACCTTTTACCCAGCTGTTTTTATCGCGGAATACAAACTTAAGTTACCAACTTAGACTAGCACGTGCGGACAGCGACTTTGAGGACGAAACTACCCCTCCTTTTTACTGCCGTTGCTTTTCCTCTCCCTCCCTTCTCTCGCTCCATTTGTTTTTTTTAAAAAGGACGAAAACTCCGCCGCTACATCTGTTGCTTGGATCGCACCACGCTCTAGCTGGATCCCACCTACGGATGTACACGAATCGAGCTAGCTCGGTTAGCTCGCTCTACTCAATCTGAAAAAAGCTCGATTCAGTTCGGTGTTGAGTTCAAGCAAGGTTGAATTGATTTTTTGAGCTCAAAAATGAGTTTGAGCAGGCCAGCTCAACTCGACTCGGATCAAATCTAGCTTAAATCAAACTTGGATTGAACTAGTTCGGTGACTTGGTTACTTTGTCATTAATGTTGCTCACCAACTGTTTGATAAAATGACTGAACGACATGTGGCTGGTGGCAATGAAGGTTTGGCTAGTGGCAAGGTGGAAAGGAAGGTATGTACATGGAACAAATACTTTTTTTTTTCTTTATTATTATTATTATTTAGAAGGTGTTTGAGAAAATACCTATAAAATCATTGCCTTTGTAGGTAAAACAGTGGGATTTTGAAGTTACAATTAAGGTGTTTGTGAAAATGCCTCAATAGCAAACTCGGTTCGATCTTAGGTCGAAGTCTGCCCGAGCTGCTAATTGAACTGAGCTGAGCTGGCCAATCAGGCCCGAGGACCGAGATGAGCCGAGTTCAAGCTGAGGTTAGCCACTGTTCGAGCCGAGTCGAGCTGAGGCCAACTCGACTCGGTTTGACTCGATGTAGACCCCTAATCCCACCCTCTCTATTCATCAACATTATCTCGTTTTTCCTGAAAATGTTCCCTCCACGGAAGACAGTACGCATGACAGGTATGATTTTCAGTTTGCCCTGCTCAATTTCCAGTTTGCCCCGCTCGGCAAACTGAAAATTGAGCGGGGCAAACTGGAAATTGAGTGGGGAAAACTGAAAATTGAGCGGGGCAAACTGAAAATTGAGCAGGGCAAACTAGAAATTGAGCGGGGTAAACTGAAAATTGAGCGGGGCAAACTGAAAATTGAGTGGGGTAAACTGAAAATTGAGTTGGGCAAACTAGAAATTGAGTGGGGCAAACTGGAAATTGAGCGGGGTAAACTGAAATTTATTTATTTTTTTGCTATGTTACTTTTGTGGGTCCCATCATGATGTATGTGTTATATCCAAACTGTCCATATATTTTACGAGCTCATATCAAGGCTTGAGATGAAAAATAAGATAGATTTAACTATCAAGTGGACCACACTGTAAAAGGCAATGGGAAATTGAACGTCTACCATTGAAACCCTTTTAGGGGTTATAGAAGTTTTGGATCATTATGAAATTTTTTTCCTCTTCATCCAGGTCTTTTTGACCCTATGAATGAACTTAGACGAGGAGGATTTCTCACAAACATCATAGTGGGCCCCCTAAAAGTTTCTAATGGTTGATGCTCATTCAACACTATTTCCTGTAATGTGGTACACTTGAGAACTGAATATATCTCATTTTTGGTCTCATACCATAAAATGATCTGAAAAAATATATGAATTGAGCGAGACAGCCTACGAATTGTGCGAGGGAAGCTAGAAATCCAGTGAGGCAATATATAAATTGAGCGAAGGAACCTAGGATTTGAGCGAGACAACCTAGCAATTGAGCGAAGGAACCTAGGAATTGATCGGATGGACTTCATTTTTTGTTTGTTTTTGTAAATTTCTTGAAAATGTCATTTTCATTTCCCTCATTTCCTGAAAAATGCCCCCTTTTAGTTTCCTTGCCTAGACTGGCAACAAATTTTTCATGAATATAGATTTGTAAATGAAGAAATTTTTTCATGAAAATCTTGCTGAAAGACAATCGTGGGAAACAAATTTTCATTTCCGACTGTTTTCTAGATTTGGAGTTTCCCAAAAAACTCCATTTTCTTCATAAATAAAAAAGAAAAAAATCTACAAATCCAAACAGTCCTTAAAGTAGGCTTGAAGAGATTGCTCGATTCATTGATAGCCAGTCAAATTAGATTAAAGAGTTTGAAGCGGAGAGAGAGAGAGACTGATACGATTGCATGAAGATAAGAAGACAGAGCTGAAGTGGAGGTATTTGGAAGAAGAAGTGGAACTGGAGAAGGAATTTGATGCTAAGCTAACCCAACTGATGGACAAGTGACTATTGTAAATAGGTCTAATCTTTGTCTTTTTTCTATTAAATTTTGATTGTTGTTTCAGCTTTTTCTTAACCGTCTGTTTGCAAACCATTAGTTAAGAAAACAGTTGGTTAGGAAAAAGATGCAAGAACAGTCCCTGGTTTGGTGAGCTAGGCTGTTAATCTGAGCCAGCTACAGATGTGCTAGCTGCAAACAGATCATTAAGAAAATGCTGCAACAATATTAAATCTCCCATTTATTAAAGAAAGATCGAGTGATCTTTTTAAAAAAATAAAAAATAAATTTACTGTTAGTTTTGTCTAGAAATTGATCGATTTCACTTTTAGCACAATATTGAACTTGATATGTAATTATGGATCCTGATGTATGTCAAAACAATATGACTTGTGGGCCTTGGTTCTTGGATGCTCTCTAGGTTAAATGAGTTCAAGTCATGAGACAAATTCATTCATGTGCAATGCTTGTTTTCTTTATTCAGGCTAGTATATATCAGGAGAAGAAGAATCTCAAAGACTTGTCTATTATCCTTCTCATATTTTCAAGGTAAAGAAAGTATCATTATGGGAGTTTTACTTGCCTTTTCCTTATTTTTATTGTCACTTTCTCATTGTTATGGAGTATTGCTTTTTGAATATTCTTCTTTTTGTAAATTTTGTAAGAATCATATATTTTACAACTTAATTGAATGGAGCCTTGCTGCTACCTTGAGGTTGTGCATTCAATTTGAGACTATTATCACATGTTTCATTTGTGATTTTAAAGATTGTGAGAGTTTGATTTTTCTTAAAAATTCAGTTCTTTACTATCTGTTTAGCTGGGTTTAATAATTCCATATTTGCATTTGGACAGGTATTCAATCTTCCCTATTTAAAATCTTCCAATCCAATCTTCCCAATTTACTATCCGCAATCTCATTCATTCAATTGCTCTCTAAATTGAATCAGTTTGATAATGCACCAACCTTTGCTCTATCCTTTGGTAGTGCTTATTTCCTTTGATTCTATTATAAATTTTGTTTATTCTTTTTGTCATTACAATGATTGTTTCAAAGATTTTATTTGGAATGGAGCTTTGATATTAGGAACATTGTGTGATCTAGGCTATATGAATGAAACTATAATAGTTATCAGTTGCATCTGGTTTTTCTACTTAATATTAACCATCATTTTCAGTTGCAAAGTTACAATCGGGATCTATTCCTGTTTCTATACTTTCTAGTTTCAGCTATAACTTCTTTCAAAATTCACCATGAGGTGGGACTGCTCGAATGTGGTTGGAGATTTAGTCGTTCCTGTATAACTTGGTTAACAGACCTGATTTCTAGTTTACAATTACATATGGAGTCTTCTAATGACTTAACTTTGTGCTATGTATAATAGATTTGTAGCACAATATCTTAAGAGTAAAGGAAAGGAAGATTTCAATACTATTTTTGTAAGGTTTACAACTTCAAGAGGGGTGTTTTATGTGGATGTTGCTGATATTTATAATACAATCTCCCTCCTGTATTTCATGCATGTTAACTATTTGATAAAATGGCTCAACAAGGAGTGTTTTGTGTCGATGTAGCTGATATTTATAATACAATCTCCCTCTTGTATTTCTTACATGCTAATTGTTTGATGAAATGGCTCAAGAAGGAATAAGAAACTAGCACTACTATCATTAGGCTATGATCTGACTAATCCTTGATCTTGGGTGTGTGGAAAAAAGTTTATCAAGATTGAGCAGGTTTCAATTTTTATAGTGATGCCTCTTATAATAGCTATTTCTTTATTTGTATTTTGAAACACTTCTTACTAAGACTATGATGACACCTGTAACTTGATTGGACTGACACTATATGTCTCGACCTTAAGATCATGGGCCAGATCCTAGCTTATCTACTGAAGCACATGATTGCACAAAATTGGTAAGGAAAACTGTTGAGCGATTGTGTCTTTGATTTTTTTAAATGTCTGGCTCTCTCCGTCGTACTTTTGCCTATATTTACATCACAAAATCTATAAGGGCTCTTCCATTTACCATAGACCTTTAGAACCTCATTGCCATATATTGAAACCTCCCAAGTAGAGAAGGCATCTTGCACTTTTTTCTTGGTGACTAATGAATAAAGCATGCACCAACATTCATTATGCAAGTACTCTGGCATATATAAATGTATGTATGGTTTACTGTTCCATGATTTTCATCTTTGATATCTTGTTTATAGTTGGCCCCATGACCAAATATCCAAGTCACTATAACAAAATGGAACATTGCTGTTGCATTTTTTCTAGCAGCTAACGTTTAACGCCAATTGTGGTTTCCACTTATGGCATATTCTGGATATATGTGCATATTCATATAAGTTTTCCATATTATGTAATGCTTTGGGTTTTGAAGATTATCTACTACACCGCTATCAAAGTTTTCACTGCTGGGCTGAAATTGTTCAGATCCAAGATGAACAAGTTCCATGTTCCCCATTATAACATGACACAACACTTGGTAAGTCTCTTGTCAAGAATGCACATGTGTAGTTATCATTGCGGTTATAGTTATTCATTATGTGACAGGTTTTCAGGTGAGATGAACGAGTGTCAAAAGAAAACAGTCTGCGATTTTGAGAAGCGATTCCTAATGCCATTTTATATTTAAATATATATTTCAGATTCAAGCATCTGGTACGTCTCTTGACTCAAGAATGCACATGGTTGGAGTGGTCTGACTATTTGGACAGACCGTGTTTATGTATTTGCTCAAAATTGATGGAGCAGACCCGGATGTGCGTCGGAACTATCCGGAAGAGCGGGGTTCCCTGGAAGGTGTGAACCGCTATTATGACCATGATGAAGCTGTTCATTTTCTATGGACAGCATTGGAGGGGCCTGGCCATTTGGACATGCCGTGTTTATGTATTTGCTCGAAATTAATGGAGCGGACCCGGATATGCGTCGGAGCTATCCGGAAGAGCGGGGTCCCTAGAAGGTGGGAACCGCTGTTATGAGCATGATGAAGCTGTCTATTTCCTATGAATGACATTGGAAGGGCCTGACAATTTGGACAGACCATGTTTATATTTGTATTTGCAGGTACCATACCCTTAACCTAAACCCGAACCGATTCTCAAACCCAAAAACCTATAACTTAAACCAAAACCAAAACCTATAACCTAAACCAAAATCAAAACCTATGACCTAAACCCGAACCGATTCTCAAATCCCAAAACCTATAACCTAAACCAAAACCAAAACCTATGAACTAAACCCGAACCCATTCTCAAATCCTAAAACCTATAACCTAAGCCTAAACCTAAACCTATAACCTAAACCCGAACCCATTCTAAAATCCCAAAATCTATAACCTAAACCCAAACCCATTCTCAAATCCTAAAACCTATAACTTAAACCAAAACCAAAACCAAAACCTATAACCAAAACCCTAGCCGATTCTCAAATCCTAAAACCTATAACCTAAACCAAAACCTATGACTTAAACCCGAACCCATTCTCAAATCCCAAAACCTATGACCTAAATCCGAACCCATTCTCAAATCCCAAAACCTATAACCTAAACCTAAACCTATGAACTAAACCCGAACCCATTCTCAAATCCTAAAACCTATAACCTAAACCTAAACCTAAACCTATAACCTAAACCCGAACCCATTCTAAAATCCCAAAACCTATAACCTAAACCAAAACCAAAACCAAAACCTATAACCTAAACCCAAACCCATTCTCAAATCCTAAAACCTATAACCTAAACCAAAACCATAACCAAAACCATAACCTAAGACCTAAACCCGAACCCATTCTCCAATCCCAAAACCTATAACCTAAACCAAAACCAAAACCAAAACCTATAACCTAAACCCGAGCCGATTCTCAAATCCTAAAACTTATAACCTAAACTAAAACCTATGACCTAAACCCGAACCCATTCTCAAATCCCAAAACCTATGACCTAAACCCGAACCCATTCTCAAATCCCAAAACCTATAACCTAAACCCAAACCCATTCTAAAGCAAAACCTATAACCTAAACCAAAACCAAAACCTATGACCTAAACCCGAACCCATTCTCAAATCTCAAAACCTATAACCTAAACCCGAACCCATTTTAAAATAAAAAACCTATAACCTAAACCAAAACCAAAACCAAAACCTATAACCTAAACCCGAACCGATTCTCAAATCCTAAAACCTATAACCTAAACCAAAATCATAACCAAAACCTATAACCTAAACCCAAACCCATTCTCAAATCCAAAAACCTATAACCTAAACTTAAACCTTATCCTAAACCTATAACCTATAACCCAAACCAAAACCAAAACCAAAACCTAAGACCTAAACCCGAACCGATTCTCAAATCATAAAACCTATAACATAAACCAAAACCATAACCAAAACCTATAACTTAAACCCGAACCCATTCTCAAATCCCAAAACCTATAACCTAACCTAAACCTATACTAATAACTTAAAACTATTCCCAAATCCCAAAACTTATAACCTTATCCTAAACCTATAACCTAAACCAAAACCTATAGCCTATAACCTTAACCAAAACCTATAACCTAAACCAAAACCAAAACCTATAACCTAAATCCGAACCCAATCTCAAATCCTAAAACCTATAACCAAAACCTATAACCTAAACCCGAACCCATTCTCAAATCCCAAAACCTATAACCTAAACCTAAACCTAAACCTATAACCTAAACTCGAACCCATTCTCAAATCCCAAAACCTATAACCTAAACCTAAACCTAAACTTATAACTTAAACCCGAACTCATTCTAAAATCCCAAAACCTATAACCTAAACCAAAACCAAAACCAAAACCTATAACCTATAACCTAAACCAAAACCATAACCAAAACCTATAACCTAAACCCGAACCCATTCTCAAATCCAAAAACCTATAACCTAAACTTAAACCTTATCCTAAACTTAAAACTTATAACCTAAACCTAAAACCTTATCCTAAACCTCTAACCTATAACCTAAACCAAAACCTATAACCAAAACCAAAACCTAAGACCTAAACCCGAACCCATTCTCAAATCCAAAAACCTATAACCTAAACCAAAACCATAACCAAAACCTATAACTTAAACCCGAACCCATTCTCAAATCCCAAAACCTATAACCTTATCCTAAACCTATACTTATAACCTAAAACTATTCCCAAATCCCAAAACCTATAACCTTATCCTAAACCTATAACCTAAACCTAAACCTATAACCTATAACTTAAACCCGAACCCATTCTTAAATCCCAAAACTTATAACCTAAACCAAAACCAAAACCTATAACCTAACCCGAACCTATTCTCAAATCCCAAAACCTATAACCTAAACCAAAACCTAAAACATATAACCTAAACCCGAACCCATTCACAAATCCCAAAACCCAAACCCAAACCCAAACCTAAACCTAAAACCTAAACCTAAACCTAAACCTATAACCTAAACTCAAATCCCTAAACCAAAACCTATAACCTAAACCCGAATCCATTCTCAAATCCCAGAACTTATAACCTAAACCCGAACCCATTCTCAAATCCCAAAACCTATAACCTAACCTAAACCTATACTAATAACCTAAAACTATTCCCAAATCCCAAAACCTATAACCTTATCCTAAACCTATAACCTAAACCTAAACCTATAACCTATAACCTTAACCAAAACCTATAACCTAAACCAAAACCAAAATCTATAACCTAAATCCAAACCCATTCTCAAATCCCAAAACCTATAACCAAAACCATAACCAAAACCTCTAACCTAACCCGAACCTATTCTCAAAATCCCAAAATCCAAACCCAAACCTAAACCTAAACTTAAAACCTAAACCAAAACTTATAACCTAAACCAAAACGAGAACCTAAAACCTAAACCCGAACCCTTTCTCAAATTCCAAAACCTATAACCTAAATCAAAACTAAAACCTATAACCTAAACCCGAACCTATTCACAAATCCCAAAACCTGTAACCTAAACCCGAACCCATTCTCAAATCCCAAAACCCAAAAATCAGTGGGGATTACAACAGGGAAAAGGAAAAAAAAATAAAAAATGAAAAAGAAGCCAGCAAGTTGGGGTCGACCGGATTAGGCTGGTCGACCGGGTTAGGCCGGTCGACTGGCCTATGGCTACGGATTATAACCATAGCCATAGCTATATGCTCTGCACTTTTTTTCATTTTTTATTTTTTATTTTTTACATGGAGAACTTTATTGTACATACATTTTTCTTTAATACATGTTTATATAAATGTGTGTGTGTGTGTATATATATATATAAATATAAATTTTTCTCCTTTTTTTTCATTTCTTTCTTTATTCATTTAACAAGAACATCTTCTAAACTAAAATTGGTTACTTGACGTACCACATATGATTTTGGGGTAGGAGAAGCTATTTTAGCCAACCAACCTAGTTATTTTCCAAGATTTCATTAGGTCGATGGTCGAAAATACATTTCATTCACTTCACAGTCAATTTCAATCACTTCATGGTCAAACTAGAAATTGAGCGAGGCAAATATGAAATTGAGTGAGTAAATTGAAAATTGAGTAGGACAAGGTATGAATTGAGTGAGGGAAGCTAGAAATTGAGCGAGGTTTAGCCTACGTTGAAATTGAGCGAGGTTCCCTTGCTCAAATCCTAAGTTGTCTCGCTGAATTTCTACGTTGCATCGCTCAATTGCTAGGTTGCCTCGCTCAATTCCTAGGTTCCTTCGCTCAATTTATATATTGTCTCACTGAATTTCTAGCTTCCCTCGCACAAAAGCAACATAACAAAAAAAAAATAATTCAATTTGCCCCGATCAATTTCTAGTTTGCCCCCCTAAATTGAGCGGGGCAAACTAGAAATTGAGCGGGGTAAACCAAAATATTTTTTTTTTACTTTTGTAGGTCCCATCATGATGTATGTCTTATATCCAAACCGTCCATATATGAGCGGGGAAAACTAAAAATTGAGCGGGGCAAACTGAAAATTGAGCGGGGTAAACTGAAAATTAAGCGGGGCAAACTAGAAATTGAGCGGGGCAAACTGAAAATTGAGCGGGGTAAACTAGAAATTGAGCGGGGTAAAATGGAAATGAGGATAGGTTATATGTTAAGGTTTAGGGAACTGAAAATAGGTTAAGGTTTAAGTTCAGAAAATTGGGTTCGGGACCGGGTTTAGGTTTGGGTTTTCAAGTTTAGGTTTAGGTTAAGGAGTTGATATTAGGATTAGGTTAAAGTTTAGGTTTAGGGATTTGAGAATACATTTAGGTTTTAGGTTTAGGTTATAAGTGTCGGTTATATGTTAAGGTTTAGGGAACTGAGAATAGGTTAAGGTTTATGTTATAGGTTTTTGGATTTGAGAATGAGTTCGGGTTTAGGTTATAGGTTTTGGTTTTGGTTTAGGTTATAGGTTTTGAGATTTAATAATGGGTTCGGGTTTAGGTTTAAGTTTAGGTTTAGGTTATAGGTTTTGAGCGGGGTAAACTGGAAATTGAGCGGGGAAAACTAGAAATTGAGCGGGAAAAACTGAAAATTGAGCGGGGCAAACTTGAAATTGAGCGGGACAAACTGAAAATTGAGCGGGGTAAACTGAAAATTGAGCGGAGTAAACTAGAAATTGAGTGGGGCAAACTGAAAATTGAGCGGAAAAAATATGAAATTTACCTAAACCTATAACGTAAACTAAAATCAAAACCTATGACCTAAACCCGAACCCATTCTCAAATCCCAAAACCTATAACCTAAACCTAAACCTAAACCTTATCCTAAACCTATAACTTATAACCTAAACCAAAACCAGAACCTATAACCTAAACCCGAACCCATTATTAAATTCCAAAACTTATAACCTAAACCTAACCTTAACCTAAACCTAAACCTATAACCTATAACCTTAGCCAAAACCTATAACCTAAACCAATGCCAAAACCTATAACCTAAACCCGAACCCATTCTCAAATCTTAAAACCTATAACTTAAACCTAAACCTAAACCTAAACCTTATCCTAAACCTATAACCTATAACCTAAACTAAAACGAAAACCTATAACCTAAACCCGAACTCATTATCAAATCCCAAAACCTATAACCTAAACCTAACCTTAACCTAAACCTATACCTATAACCTATAACCTTAACCAAAACCTATACCCTAAACCCGAACCCATTCTCAAATCCCAAAACATATAACCTATAACTTAAACCAAAACCAAAACCTATAACCTAAACCCGAACCCATTATCAAATCCCAAAACCTATAACCTAAACCTATAACTTAAATCAAAACCAAAACCTATAAGCTAAACCCGAACCCATTATCAAATCCCAAAACCTATAACCTAAACCTAACCTTAACCTAAACTTAAACCTATAACCTATAACCTAAACCAATACCAAAACCTATAACTTAAACCCGAACCCATTCTCAAATCTCAAACCCAATACCAAAACCTATAACCTAAACCAAAACCAAAACCTATAACCTTAACCCGAACCCATTCTCAAATCCCAAAACCTTAACCTATAACCTAACCTAAACCTATAGTTATAGCCTAAAACTATTCCCAAATCCCAAAACCTATAACCTAAACTTAAACTTAAACCTAAACCTGAACCCATTATTAAATCTCAAAACCTATAACCTAAACCAAAACCAAAACCTATAACCTAAACCCGAACCCATTCTCAAATCCAAAAACCTATAACATAAACCTAAACCTTAACATAAACCCATAACCTATAACCTATAACCAAAACTAAAACCTATAACCTAAACCTAAACCAAAACCTATAACCTAAACCAAAACCTATAACCTAAACCAAAACCAAAACCTATAACCTAAACCACAACCCATTATCAAATTCCAAAACCTATAACCTAAACCAAAACCTATAACCTAAACTCGAACCCATTCTCAAATCCAAACACCTATAACCTAAACCAAAACCTTAACATAAACCTATAACCTAAACCTAAATCAAAACCTATAGCCTAAACCAAAACCAAAACCTATAACCTAAACCGGAACCTATTATCAAATCCCAAAACCTATAACCTAAACTGAAACCAAAACCTATAACCTAAACCCGAATCCATTCTCAAATCTCAAAACCTAAACCTATAACCTAAACTCAAATCCCTAAACCTTAACCTATAACCTAACCTAAACTTATACTTATAACCTAAAACTATTCACAAATCCCAAAACCTATAATCTAAACCTAAACCTAAACTTGAAAACCCAAACCTAAACTCAATCCTGAACCCGAACCTGATTTCCTAAACCTAAACTTTAACCTATTCTCAATTCCCTAAAGCTATTACCTATAACCTACACCTAAACCTAACTTAAACCTATAACCTTAACCTAAACCTAAAACCTAAACCTAAACCTAAAACCTAAATGTATTCTCAAATCTTTAAACCTAAACCTACACTTAATCCTAATCTCAACTCCTTAACCTAAACCTAAACTTAAAAACCCAAACTAAACCCGATCTCAAACCTGAACCCGATTCCCTAAACCTAAACCTTAACCTATTCTTAATTCCCTAAAGCTTTAACCTATAACCTAGAACTTATAACCTAAACCTAAACCTTAACCTAAACCAAAACCAAAACATATAACCAAATTTTTAGTTTGCCCCACTCAATTTTCAGTTTGGCCCGCTCATATATGGACGGTTTGGATATAACACATACATCATGATGGGACCCACAAAAGAAAAAAAAATTCAATTTGCCCCGCTCAATTTCTAATTGAGTGGGGCAAACTGGAAATTGAGGGGGGCAAACTAGAAATTGAGCAGGGCAAACTGGAAATTGAGCGGGGTAAATTGGAAATTGAGCCGGGTAAACTGGAAATTGTGTAGGGCAAACTGAAAATTGAGCGGGGCAAACTAGAAATTGAGCGGGGCAAACTGATTTTTTTTTTTTTGCTATGGTACTTTTGTGGGTCCCATCATGATGTATGTGTTATATCCAAACCGTCCATATATTTTACGAGCTCATATTAAGGCTTGAGACGAAAAATAAGATAGATCTAATTATCAAGTAAACCACACTGTAAAAGGCAATGGAAAATTGAACGTCTACCATTGAAACCCTTTTAGGGGTTACAGAAGTTTTGGATCATTATGAAATTTTTTCCCTCTTCATCCAGGTCTTTTTGACTCTATGAATGAACTTAGACGAGGAGGATTTCTCACAAATATCACAGTGGGCCCCCTAAAGGTTTCTAATGGTTGACGCTCATTCAACACTATTTCCTGTAATGTGGTACACTTGAGAACTGGATATATCTCATTTTTGGTCTCATACCATAAAATGATATGGAAAAATATATGAATTGAGCGAGACAACCTACGAATTGTGCGAGGGAAGCTAGAAATCCAGTGAGGCAATATATAAATTGAGCGAAGGAACCTCGGAATTGAGCGAGACAACCTAGCAATTGAGCGATGCAACGTAAAAATTTAGCGAGGCAACTTAGGATTTTAGCGAGGTTTCCTCGCTCAATTTCAACGTAGCCTAAACCTCGCTCAATTTCTAGGTTCCCTCGCTTAATTTCTAGCTTTCCTCGATCAAATCTTAAGCTGCCTCGCTTAATTTCTAGATTCCCCCGCTGAACTCCTATATTACCTCGCTTAATTTCTAGCTTCCCCCACTCAATTCATACCTTGTCCAGCGCAATTTTCAATTTACTCACTCAATTTCATATTTGTCTCGCTCAATTTTTAGTTTGACCATGAAGTGATTGAAATTGATCGTGAAGTGAATGAAATGTATTTTCGACCATTGACCTGATGGAATCTTGAAAAATAACTAGGTTGGTTAGCTAAAATAGCTTCTCCTACCCCAAAATCATATGTGGTACGTCAAGTAACTAATTTTAGTTTAGAAGATATTCTTGTTAAATGAATAAAGAAAGAAATGAAAAAAAAAAAGAGATACACACACACACACACACACACACACACACACACTTATTTATATAAATATGTATTAAAGAAAAATGTAGGTACAATAAAGTTCTCTATGTAAAAAATAAAAATAAAAAATAAAAAAGAAAAAAGAAAAAAAGTGCATAGTATTGTAGTTATGGCTACGGTTATAATCCGTAGCCATAGGCCGGTCGACCCCAACTTGCTGTCTCCTTTTTCATTTTATTTTTTTTTTCCCTTTCCAAGTTGTAATTCCCACTGATTTTTGTGGGTCCCATTATGAGGTATATGTTATATCCAAACCGTCCATCTATTCGGTGAACTCGTATTAAGGCTTGAGATGAAAAATAAGACAGATCTAGCTATCAAGTGTACCACACAGTAAAAGGTAATGGGGAATTGAATGTCTACCATTGAAACCCTTTTAGGGGTTGCAGAAGTTTTGGATCATCATGGAATTTGTTTTTCCTCTTCATCCAGGCCTTTGTGACCTTATGAATAGATTGGATGGAAAATAAATGTTATGATGGGCCTTACAAAAATTTTTAACGGTGAAAATCAATTTCCCCGCTGCTCTTTGTGGTGTGGTCCATTGATTTATGTATATGATTTTTTATTTTTTTTGGATAATGCTCCGAAATGATTTTGAAATATGGATGAACGTTGTGGATATGATAAATACATAGCTGTGGGGCCTTGTAACTCTGATCTCTCCTAAGCCGTTCGTACAACTCTCAGTTGGAGGAGCGTCAGCTCTCGTCTTCGCAGTGAAAAGGAGGGGTAGTTTCGTCTTCAAAGTCGCTGTCCGCACGTGCTAGTCTAAGTTGGTAACTTAAGTTTACATTCCGCGATAAAAACCGCTGGGTAAAAGGTTTTGTCTACAGTGGTCATTTTCTCGTTGTGGGTGGTACCGGGATTCTCTATGGCCATTCAGTCCGATCCATCCTGTCCATCGATTTACCAATCAGGCTGTTCCTAAACTTAGGTGGGCCACAGCGAACAAGGCATAATCCTAACTAAGACCTCTAAATTCCCGTGGTGTGGCCCACCTGCGTTTTGAAATTGTCTGATTTTCATTTTTTTTTCCTTCCCCAAAAAATAGCGGAGAAGTTTTTCTCGGTCATCGCCTCCCAACCGTTGATTTTATTACTGGTACCGGTACATATGAACCGACTTCAATATTTCCAGGAGAAATTTAGGACTGTCGACCCCACCTTTTAGCCACCTGTTTTTATGGAGGAATACAAAATTTGTTTTGCAACTTAGACCCGCACGTGCGGATTCAGAATTTCAGGATGAAAATACCCCTCCTTTCAAGGAAACAGATTGGGTACTCTACCTGCCACCAGCCCTTCATATGTGGGCCCCACCTTGATGTGTGCTTTTCATCCATGCCGTCCATATAATTTTCGAGATCATTTTATGGTATGAGACCAAAAATGAGATATATCCAAATCTCAAGTGTACCACATTACTGGAAACAGTGTTGAATGAGCGTCAACCATTAAAAACCTTTAGGGGGCCCACTGTGATGTTTGTGAGAAATCCTCCCCATCTAAGTTCATTCATAGGGTCAAAAAGACATCTAAGTTCATTCATAGGGTCAAAAAGACCTGAATGAAGAGGAAAAAAAATTTCATAATGATCCAAAACTTCTGTAACCCATAAAAGGGTTTCAATGGTAGATGTTCAATTCCCCACTGCCTTTTACAGTGTGGTCCACTTGATAGTTAGATCTATCTTATTTTTCGTCTCAAGCCTTAATACGAGCTTGTAAAATATATGGACGATTTGGATATAACACATACATCATGATAGGACCCACAAAAGTAAAAAAAAAAAAAAAAAATTCAGTTTGCCCCGCTCAATTTCCAATTTGCCAATTGAGCGGGGCAAACTGGAAATTGAGCGGGACAAATTGAAAATTGAGCGGGCAAACTAGAAATTGAGCGGAGTAAACTGAAAATTGAGCGGGGCAAACTAGAAATTGAGCGGGGCAAACTGAATTTTTTTTTTTTTTTGCTATGTTGCTTTTGTAGGTCCCATCATGATGTATGTGTTATATTCAAACTGTCCATATATGAGCGGGGCAAACTGGAAATTGAGCAGGGCAAACTGAAAATTAAGCAGGGCAAACTAGAAATTGAGCAGGACAAACTGAAAATTGAGCTGGGCAAACTGAAAATTGAGCTGGGCAAACATGAAATTGACCCCATTGTCAAAATCTAGTTTTTTCACTTTTTATCCAGCTGTTTTTATGAAAGAATACAAAATTACTTTTGCAACTTAAACCTCCACGTGCCGAGACCCAATTTCAGGACGAAAATACCCCTCCTTTTCACTACTATCCACCTTTTTTTTTTCATTTTCACTGTTTGATTTTCATCTCTTTCCACTGCTGCTTTCACGTTGCTTTCACCTTCCTTTCCACCCTCCGGTTCCACGAGAAAGATGAAAAAAACTTATTTTGTGGGCCCCCCTTATCAGCATTTTGTCTTCTTCCGAAAATGGTTAGTCTAGGGAAGAAATCACGCATCAGTTGGGCCCACATTAAATGTATGTAGTATATGAAACGGATTGGCTACTCTCCTTGACACCAGCCCCGTGGCTAGTGGTCAGTGCTCTGTGGGCCCCACCATGATGTCTGTGTATCATCCATTCCGTTCATCCATTTGTAAAGATCATTTCAGGGCTTCATCCTAAATATAAGAGGGATATAAATCTTAGATGTACCATGCTACAAGAAAACAATAGTGATTGGATATCAATCATTTAAATCCATCAATTCAAGTTTCCCCCGCTCAAAATTTAAATTTTTCCCACTCATTTTCTAGTCTGCCCTGCTCAATTTCATGCTTGATCTGCTCATTTCTTAGTTGCCCCACTTAATTTCATGCTTACTCCGCTCGTTTTCTAGTTTTCTCCGCTCAATTTCATACTTACCCTGCTCGTTTCCTAGTTTGCCCCGCTCAATTTCATGTTACTCCTACTGAATTTCTTGTTTGCCTCACTGAATTTCTATTTTGACTAGCTCAATTTTCAAGTTGTCCTGCTGAATTTTTTGTTTGACCCATTGAATTTCTATTTTGACCCGCTTAATTTTCAGGTTGTCCTGCTGAATTTCATGTGTGCCCCGCTTAAACTGATAATGCTCCCTTCGCTCAATGGCATGATAAATAGCGTCATAAAATTAAACAAGCACTACTCATTTTTCATGTTTTTCCCGCTTAATTTCTAGTTTGCCCCACTCAATTTCATGTTTCCCCTACTCAATTTCATGTTCGCCCTGCTGATTTTCTAGTTTACCCCCACTCAATTTCATGTTTGCCCCTGCTCAAAACTTAAACCTAAACCTAAACCTAAAACTTAAATCTAAACCTAAAACCTAAATGTATTCTCAAATCCCTAAACCTAAACCGTAACTTATTCTCAATTCTCTAAACCTTAACCTATAATCTAACTTAAATCAAAACCTATATTGTATACTTGTAACCTAAAACCTAAATGTATTCTTAAATCCCTAAACCTAAACCTTAACCTAATCTCAATTCCCTAAACCTAAACCTATAACCTACACTTCTAACCTAAAACCTAAATGTATTCTCAAATCCCTAAACCTAAACCTACACGTAATTCTAATATCAACTCCTTAACCTAAGCCTAAACTTGAAAACCTAAACTTGATCAAGACTAAAATAGAGTATATGGAGTGCAATTTTAGTAACAACAAGAATGAGAACGAGGCACATAATCCCTCCTCCCCTCTTTCCTTACCATCATCGTCAAATGAAAGTAGAGATGTGGCTGCTCTCCACTTCTGCTTGTAGACTTCTTCTCCTTCGTGCTTCAAGTGACAAAATGTGAAGCAGAGGTAGGTGAAGAACATGTGATCCCTAACAAAAATGGTTATGAAATAGATGTTGAAAATGATTTTATAAAAGCATCATCACTATGGGAATGTACACACGGTAAAAAAAGTTACGTCAATCCGTTGAGATATGGAATGCTATAAGTGAATATTTGAGACAAAAAATGCATCCTAATTTAGGATGACCGATCCTTCTAATCTAGTTCACATAATGTCCTTTTCGGAAGCGTACATGTGAAGAAATGATCAAAAAAGTCGTATTTGTTAGGAAATTGGGATTTCTATACTTATAACCTAAAACTATTTCCAAATCTCAAAACCTATAACCTAAACCTAACCTAAACCTAAACCTAAACCTATAACCTATAACCAAAACCAAAACCTATAACCTAAACCTGAACCCATTCCCAAATCCCAAAACTTATAACCTAAATCAAAACCAAAACCTATGACCTAAACCCGAACCCATTCTCAAATCCCAAAACCTATAACCTAAACCTAAACCTACACCTTATCATAAACCTATAACCTAAAACCTAAACTAAAACCAAAACCTATAACCTAAACCCAAACCCATTATTAAATCCCAAAACCTACAACCTAAACCTAAACCTAAACCTATAACCTATAACCTTAACCAAAACCTATAACCTAAACCAATACCAAAACCTATAACGTAAATCCGATCCCATTCTCAAATCCCAAAACCTATAACTTAAACCTAAACCTAAACCTTATCCTAAACCTATAACCAATAACCTAAACCAAAACCAAAACATATAACCTAAACCCGATCCCATTATCAAATCCCAAAACCTATAACTTAAACCTAACCTTAACCTAAACCTAAACCTATAACTTATAACCTTAACTAAAACCTATAACCTAAACCAGTACCAAAACCTATAACCTAATCCCGAACCCATTCTCAAATCCCAAAACCTATAACCTATAACTTAAACTAAAACCTAAACTTAAACCTATAACCTAAACCCGAACCCATTATTAAATTCCAAGAAAAAATTCAGTTTGCCTCACTCAATTTCTAGTTTGCCCCGCTTAATTTTCAGTTTGCCCCTCTTAATTTTCAGTTTGCGCCGCTCATATATGGACGGTTTGGATATAACATATACATCATGATGGGACCCACAAAAGCAACATAGCAAAAAAAGAAATTTCAGTTTGCCCCGCTCAATTTCTAGTTTGCTCCGCTTAATTTTCAGTTTGCCCCGATCAATTTTTAGTTTGCCCCGCTCAATTTCTAATTTGCCCCGCTTAATTTTCAGTTTGCCCCGCTCAATTTTCAGTTTGCCCCGCTCATATATGGACAGTTTGGATATAATACATACATCATGATGGGACCCACAAAAGCAACATAGCAAAAAAAAATAAATTCAGTTTGCCCCGCTCAATTTCTAGTTTGCCCCGCTCAATTTCTATTTTGCCCTGCTCAATTTCCAGTTTGCCCCGCTCATATATGGACGGTTTGGATGTAACACATACATCATGATGGGACCCACAAAAGTAACATAGCAAAAAAATAATAATTTCACTTTGCTCCGCTCAATTTCTAGTTTGCCCCGCTCAAACTGAAAATTGAGCGAGGCAAACTAGAAATTGAGAGGGGCAAACTGAAATTATTTTTTTTTTTACTTTTGTGGGTCCCATCATGATGTATGTGTTATATCCAAACCGTCCATATATTTTACGAGCTTATATTAAGGCTTGAGATGAAAAATAAGATAGATCTAACTATCAAGTGGACCACACTGTAAAAGGCAGTGTGGAATTGAACGTCTACCATTAAACCCTTTTAAGGCTAAATGTATTCTCAAATCCCTAAACCTAAACCTTAACTTATTCTCAATTTCCTAAACCTTAACCTATAATCTAACTTAAACCAAAACCTTTATCGTACACTTGTAACCTAAAATCTTAATGTATTTTCAAATCCCTAAACCTAAACCTTAGCTTATTCTCAATTCCCTAAACCTTAACGTATAATCTAACTTAAACCAAAACCTAAATGTATTCTCAAATCCCTAAACCTTAACCTATTCTCAATGCCGTAAACCTTAACCTATAACCTAACTTAAACCTAAACCTATAACCTACACTTATAAGCTAAAACCTAAATGTATTCTCAAATCCCTAAACCTAAACCTACACCTAATCCTAATATCAACTCCTTAACTTAAACCTAAACTTGAAAACCCAAACCTAAACTCGGTCCCGAACCTGATTTCCTAAACCTAAACCTTAACCTATTCTCAGTTCCCTAAACCTTAACATATAACCGACACTTATAATCTAAACCTAAACCTATAATTTAAACCTAAAACCTAAATGTATTCTCAAATCCCTAAACCTAAACCTACACCTAATCCTAATATCAACTCCTTAACCTAAACCTAAACTTGAAAATCCAAACTTAAACTCGGTCCTGAACCCGATTTCCTAAACCTAAACCTTAACTTATTCTCAGTTCCCTAAACCTTAACATATAACCGACACTTATAACCTAAACTTAAACCTATAACCTAAATGTATTCTCAAATCCCTAAACCTAAACCTACACCTAATCTTAATATCAACTCTTTAACCTAAACCTAAACTTGAAAATTCAAACCTAAACCTGATCCCAAACCCGATTTCTTAAACCTAAGCCTTAACCTATTCTTAGTTCCCTAAACCTTAACATATAACCGACACTTATAACCTAAACCTAAACCTATAACCTAAACCTAAAACCTAAATGTATTCTTAAATCCATTAACGTAAATCTTAAAAAAAAAAAAAAAAAAACACAATTTTTTTTATTTTTTTTTTGCAAAAGATGCAAACGTTGATATTATCTACATATCATAGATATTATCGACATAAGTTGTAGATATTATCTACATATCATCGATATATCGACGTAAGTTGTAGATATTATCTACATATCATCAATATATCGACGTTAGTCATAGATAACAATTTTTGATACACTTTAGCTACGGATTATAACCGTACCTATAATTGTGTCAATATATCGACGATATGTCGATATTATCGAAAAAGTTTAGAACTGTCCAACAAGTTTACCTTAAAAATTTAAAATTTACTATACATTTTAGCTACGGATTATAACCGTAGCTAAAACCATTGCGGACAGGCAGCGCTGCGGCTATCTTTTTGTTTTTTTTTTTTTCTTTTTGCTATGTTGTTTTTGTGAGTCCCACCATGATGTCTGTGTTATATCCAAACCGTCCATCTATTTGGAGAGCTTATATTAAGGCTTAGGACGAAAAATAAGATAGATCTAACTATCAAATGGACTACACTGTAAAAGGAAGGAATTGAACGTCTACCATTGAAGCCCTTTTAGGGGTTACGAAAGTTTTGGATCATTATGAAAACTTTTTTTCCCTCTTCATCCATGCCTTTGTAACCTCACGAATAGATTGGATGGAAAATAAATGTTATGGTGGGCCCTACAAAATTTTTAATGGTGAAAATCAATTTTCCTGCTGCTTTATGGTGTGGACCAGTTGATCTTTGGATATGATTTTTTTTTTTTTTTGGATAATGCTCTGAAATAATGTCAAAATATGAATGAACGTTGTGGATAATAAATACATAACTATGGGGCGATGTAACTTTGATCTCTTTTGAGCCGTTCGTACAACTCTCGGCTGGACGAGCGTCAGCGCTCGTCTTCGAAAGGAGGGGTATTTTCGTCCTCAAAATTTTTATCCGTACGAGCAGGCCTAAGTTGCAAAACAAAGTTGGTCGTTTTTTCACAAAACTCGGCTGGATAAAAGGCGGGGTCCACGGTCCTAAATTTCTCTGTTTCCAGTAGAAGATAAGAGATACTCGTATCCAACCGGTTGGACGATAAAGTTAATATCCACCTACTTGAAAACTTTAAAATTGTCATGTGCGTACGATATCTACCGCATCCAATAGTTTTCCTACTATCTGTATCAACGTTTGTAGAAGTATGTCCCATTTCACTAATTACGTGGAGCATAATTCTATTTAATTATTTATTAACGTCTATCAAATATTTTATTCTTGTGTCTAAAATATCATTTCATAGGTGTAATCTTTGAGAAATAAAATATATATAATCAGATTAACCGGTTATACGGAGTAGATTTAGCATTAAAGTCATATCATGTAACATATCCACTTAGGCGGTCTATAATTATTGTCCATCCGGTTAGATGCGAGCATTTATCCATATAAGAAAACCGCCGAGTGTGAAAGGAACTCGCGTGATTGAGATTTGATGAAGAAGAGGTATCTCCACACACGTATTAACTTGTCATGCGTGTGATAAATGTTGACAATTTATAAGTAACTTCTACATTGTACATTTACTGACTAGAATTAAATACTAGACTCCAGGTAAAACCTTTAATAATGAACTTTAAGCTTTGTCCATTCATCAATGTATTTTGACCGTCCAAATTTTTACTAGAAGTAATTATCGTATTAGTAATTTGACTGCCTGATTCTTGAAATGGATGATATAAACTATAATTTTCTCCTTACGAATGGACCGGATGTATAATACATGTAAAATATCAGAAGGTGTGATGCAGGGCGCCTTCAGCATCACACGCGCGCGCGGCCACGCTGGCATGTCTATAGAAATAAAAATATCTAGAAAGCGACGTGCCGACGGCAACAAACGACCGTATGCGCATAAACACTAATAACATATATCTGACAAATTGGTGTGTACGCGGATTGCCTACCGTCGGAAGCTAAGTGGGGTCTACTGTGATTCCTGTGAGAAATCTACTCCGTCCATCCATTTTGAAAGATTATTTTACTCCATGAGACCAAAAAAGAGATGGATCTAATACTCAAATTAGCAACATAAAAAGAAAAATTTATTTCTACGGTTGAAACATTATTTGTGTCCACCTCGATGTTTAAGTGCCATCCAAACCATTCATAAGCTAATTCTAACTGTGATGAACTGAAAACCAAAAAATATTAGCCTGATCAAACTTCTTTGGCCCCATGAATGTTTCAATGGTTCGCGATCAATTCCAAGTGTTTATCTATCTTGAGGCTCGTTTGAGTTCTCGATCTGCATCATTTTCAGTTAATTTCCTAAAATGAACTGATATAGCGGATGAACGGATTTGATTACTCACGAACATCACCATGGCCCTACCTAGCTTCTGACCGTAGAAACCTGGTGCCGAGAGCGGATTAGGTGAGAGCCGGCCTCACCCAAGACGGTGGGGCCATTACCGTGGGGCTCACCTTGATGTACGTATTATGTATCCACTTTGTACATACGTTTTTCAAGATCATCTTAGGCAGTGACCCAAAAATGAAGAGATAATTCAAAGGATGACCTTGCCATAACAAACAGTGGTGATTGACCGTCCTACCATTAAAAACTTCACAACTTAATATTTCCGTAGTGTTTATTTAAAATCCAATCTGTTGATAAGATCATATAAACCTGGATGAAGGGATAAAAACAAATATCAGCTTGATCCAAAATTCTCGTGGACTATTAATGGTCAATCGATACTCTTTCTTATGGTATGGTCCACCTGATAATTAAATCTGTTTAATTTTTGAAATACTTGTCTAAAATATTCTGAAAAAACAGATGGACGGTGTAGATACATAATACATGCATCAAAGTGGGCCCACGGTAAGGGCTGCTCCGTCTAGAGATAGGCCGGGCGCTATCACCTAATCCACTCTCATTGCCGTCGCAGGAAATTCGCATCCGATTGGTATTATCTTACGAATGGTTTATCCTGTTCTTCCAAGGGAATACAGGAAAAGCTTTCCCACTGGAACGGATTACGTGAGGGGCGCCCTGGATTTTACCGACGATGGTGCGGCCCTTACCATGGGGCCCACCTTAAAGTATGTATTCCATATCCATGCCGTCCTTTCAATTTTTTAAAGATCATATTAATAATAATTTCAAAAATGAAATAGATCTAATTCTAACGTTGACCATACAATGGGAAACAGTAGTGATCGAACATTAACGAGAGTTCAAGCTGTTATATATCTATTTTTCATTTATTCATGTTTTTGTAACCTTATCAAAAGGTTAGGATGTCAAAAAAAACGTTACTGAAACATTACAGGGGGTCATAAGAATTTTCTAATGGTAAGGTGCACAATCACCAATGTTTCTTATTGTATAGTCAACCTGAGATATGGAACCTTTAATTTTAGGTCTCCTGTCCTAAAATGATAAGGGAATTACCGTACTGAGCAACTACGCGGATTCCGTCTTACCCCCGCACGTCTCTGGCCGTCTCTAGCGCCGAATGTATGTCCAAGCTGTTAATTTTTTTTCTCAAATTATTTTAAGAAATGAAAATAAAAAGGAGTCGGATCCAAATAAAAATGAGTCAGATCCAACCCTCTAAGTGGACCACACCACAGATAACTGCCATTTAATGCTCGTGCGTTTAATGCAACCAAGCTTATTATTTGGTGTAGTCTAGGCGTTGGATCTGCCTCATTTTTGTATTTATGCTTTAAAATGGCTTAAGAAAATGAAATGAGAGCTTGGATGCACAGATGCACCACGGTGGGCCCGCCCCGCAGAACTGCCCGTTGGGGCTAGAGACGATCCAGGTAGGCGTAGACGCAATCCAAACAACTCCTAACATGATGCGGCACTGACTATGAAGGACACCTTGATGTATATATCCATGCGGTTCATCTGTTTTCCCAACTATGTTAGGACATGATTCAAAAAACAAGGCGTATCAAAATCTCGAGTGGATCACACTAAAGGAAACAGTTATAATTGACCATTAAACACATGTTTGAGACACAAAGTTTTGGATCAAGCTAAAATTTGATTTTTTCATTCATTTAAGGTCTGTTAACCTTATCAAAAAGAAATATTACGGTAGACCATAAAAAAGTTTTCAATGGTGGACGTTCAAAAAACATTGTTCTCATGATACGGTCCACTGTTATTTGGATCTTTCATTTATGGGCTAATGCCCTAAAATGAAGGAGGAAAACGGATTGATGGCGATATAAAATACATAATCAAGACAGGCCTCACAGCAAAGGCCGCGCCATGTGATGTGTAGCCCAGGCCGTACCTAATCTGCTCCCCTATCACACTTTGAGGTGTTGGCGAATTGGGTACTACCCGCCTGGTCCCTACTTAGGAACTCATGGGGTCTCTGAGGGGCCACCGTGATGTGGGCGCTTATCCACACCGTTCATCCATTTTTTCATTTCATTTTAAATTATAAATCCAAAAACGATAGAGTTTCATGGGTCAAGTGGACCTCACAGTGGGGATTAAATACTTACCATTGAAAACTCTTTTTAGGGCCACAGAAATTTTGGATCAAGCTGATATTTGCTTCTTATTTTCCTTCATCCGGGTCTTCGTGATCTTATAAGCATGTTGGATGGTCATTTACTATCACGGTGCGCGACAGGAAGGTTTCAACTAAGGGTGTCGTTACTAGTGCTGCGTCCGAGGGTGTGTTGCAGATGAGACTTAGATCTATGCCTTTCGCTCGTGGCAAAATGAACGTACAGCATGGATAAAATCCATGCATCAAGGTAACCCCTTAAAACCCCTGTTGGTTCTAACTAGGCATGACTAGTACCCGTTCCGCGTCGTTTTGCAGGGTCATGTGGTGCAGTTACCCCCTTAACATTGTTGTACCGAAAGAAATAACATGTCAAAGATATTAACAGATATTCGGATTGTTGTTCGCTAAAGTCCAGCTAACGTTGAGCTGGATGATATACGCGTTATATTATTTTATATTATACAATGGCATGGTCAAGATGAACATGGGTCAAATAGAACATGTGTCCAGAAGAGATGAAAGCATATAGAAAATCAAATATGGCAATAATTTAATTGCCATAATTGATGAAATTAAAAGTGAAGCATTTGGAAGGCAAAAAAGAAAGTATAAATATCAAAAAGATCAACAAAGATATCTCATATAAGTTTAATAAACAAATCAAATTATCTTTACTTATCATATTTTAGCTCTATCTTAAGAGTAATTATAATTCTTATTTATAATTCAGTAACGATAATCTTTAGTTGTAATTCAAGTTTATGCTTTTGCGCAAGACTATTCTGAATATCAATACAATCAATTCATCTTTCATAAAAGCATCTTACTGTTGCTCCATAAAATCGATTGTAAGTATTTCTTTTTATTTGATTGTTTCCGTTTATAAAAGTCCTTTCATATTGAAGGAAAAGTGCAACCCATCTTCAAACAAAGAACCCCACCCTTTAATAATCAACTGATAATCTTACAACGATATTACGAGTGGCTAAGTAAGTAACTGATCTTCTCAAGTCTTATTCATATACATTCATGTTTAACGTATCTGCCTACTTGGTGTTTAGGGTCAAGTGGTTCTGTTTGAATCGAGTCACACAACCAGTTTTGGCACGTCCGCATAGGTAATGCATGACCAAACTAAACCGAAAGCTAACAATTTTTGACACGCATGGTAGAATTAAAAACTTTTTGGTTGCCATAAATATTCAATGCGCACCGACCGTGTAACAATTTTGATAAAAGCATAAGTTGAATAGGTACTTGTAATACTTTTGTAGTTAGTAAACCTCCTGCACCAGAGGATGAAATACATGTACAACTAGCACTTGAGGTGTTAAATCTACAACCAAACTCAATGCCTAATCCACCAAACTCAAATAGGGCATCTTCATCTCGAAAAAATCCTCATAAAATAATGCTAGATAGGTTACACGATATGCAACGAGCTTAGTGTTCACTCCCCAAGTGCGGGGTTGTGATGTAGTAATAACTCGGTAAGACCGAGGTCGAATCCCAAGGGACTGAAACTTGTACGTTATCTAAAACTAACCAGAACTAGAACTAGATTAAGATGAAATCTAAACTGAATGTAATTTGAGAAATAATGGTGAAATAATTATCTAAACTTGAGAGAAATCAGGAGAAGGGAACTAGGGATTCAGAGGATCCACTTGTAGAGATCAGGGAGAACTTATGCTTGCATCAAAAATCATGGAAATTACTGAACTGCCGTTGATCTAGTTTTCAAAGAGATGAAAGGAAGATAAATTAGAATGGATTCTATCACCAAACCATGCCCAAAGACTATGGCAAACAACAGAATCAAACTAATTACCACCCAATCACATGTATGTAAGTTAGGAAGGGTACCATCATCCGACCATGCCCAGGAGACTATGGTGAACAACAGGGCTTCCTGACATCATAAACATTAAAGAGAACGAAAATATTCAAAGCCATTGCAGACCCATTGTAATTTCAGTCACAACAGACCATTAAAAACCTAAAACATTCCCATATTAATTAACTAAAATCAGCGTCAATTCATGCATTAAAATTTTAAAAAAATTAAATCTCCCATCTCACTACAAGCTTCACCTCTTAGCCCTAGCTAGGAGGATTTAGCCTGCCATGGATGGGCTCAATCCAAATAAATAAAGAGAAAAAGAAAAGGAAAAGAAAAGGGAAAGAAAAAAACCAAGCTCCTCTCTCTCTCCTCTGCCCACGTTGAAACCCAAGCTCGAGCCCTCTGTTCTTCCTCCCAAGACCCTGAATGAATGCTCCCCACGTTCAAAAACCTCTTTTTATAGCTGCTGGAAGGCTGGAGTCAGTGACAGAGTTGTAGCAGGACACGGAGTGCAATTTTCACAGCCAAGTTCGGTACCATGAAACACGCCACTTTCCTCGCTCAAATTCTAAAGAAACACCATCTCTTAGTACTTTCTTGGGTCCTCTACATGATAGACGGTTCAGATCTGCCATATGATCAAAGATGGTGGGCCAAAACTGTCCGAAAAAGTCAGTTTTCGCGGATGTGCGAAACCTTTCGCACCATTTCGCTGTTGTGGTCGGTGGGCCCCACAGAAGCATTTTCTGAAAAATCCACCCCGTCCATTGGATTCAGAACGAAATTTCAGTCAAGAATGGGTGGTTTTGAACGTCCATTGACGTGGCCTAGAGAAGAAATCACAGAAGAATCAGTTTTGAACGTTACCGAGCAGCCCTTTTGTGGCCTCTGTATCTCACACGTGTGCACGCATGGGTGAAAAGTGATAACATGGTTTTGTAGTTCTCGCGGCTGTCTACACGGTGGACGGTTCAGATCGAGCTTATGGAGCACGTGTGGGGCCCACAGATGATCGCAAAAATGGCCAGCGGCCGTGCGTCCGCTGCACCTTACGCAGAGAGGGAGAGAGAGACGGGTCAGCGCTCGCGCTGACCCGTTGGTTGGTCCGGTGCGGCTCGCGTGTGCGTGCACTGAATGCACGCACACCCTCATGTGGGGTCCACTGTGATGTTCACGAGAAATCCGTGCCGTCCATCCTGTTTCCAATTGTATTTAAACCGTAGAGACAAATTTTGAAGCATATCCAGATAGCATGTGGGCCCCAAATCATGATTTTACGGGCTGATATGTCAGTTGGGGCACTTCCCGAGATCTTCAATGGCTGAAATTTTATATGTACGGTCAATTTATGGTCCTCAGGCGACGTATGAAGTTTCGAGCCGAACGGATGGTGAGAACCTCGTGATCTTACATTCTGGACGTCCTTCAGGCCACTTAAGCTTCAATTTCTAACTTTTCTCGGATTTCTGACCGTGTATATTTGTCAATCTTGGTCCCCTGGAGTGTGTCCCTTGCCTGTGGCGTCAACAGAGTGTTAAATTCATACTTTTAGCAACTTTTTGCATTTCATGCTTTCAACTACACCCTGTATCACAAACACGGCAAAACGGGCCATTAAACGGCATTATGTATGTAAATTCAGGTAATAAATGGGGTCTAATATGCAGTTTTGACCCTCAACACAACCCCCAACCAGCATTTTGCTAGTCCCGAGCAAAATATGCGAAAAATAAGTTGAGACTTATATGAAAATTTCTGTAAAGCCGAATGATTTTTGAGAAATAATCCAGTCATTAGAATTCTATGATTCATGAATATTGGGCATTATTTTCTCCTGAACTCAAGCGCACGGTAGACTTCATAATCAAGTGTAAAGTATCAATCCATCAATTAGAAAAATTTTAAACATTGAGATCCATGGATGTATAGTCTAATCTCGGCTTATCATCATTAAGAGATCCAATCGTCAATTTCATGAAATCATTGGTAACCGACAAGAAAATTCATGATAACTAAAACCTAATCCAAAACTTGCCTCATAGATTAGCCTATTAACTTTTGATTTTTCTATTCAAAGTAATGCCAAGGAAGGGGAATCAAATCCTCACCTATAAGGAGCAAACCTATGGTGAAGATCGTACACCTGACTCTTTTTAGATATCATTCATGGGGAATTAACTCCACACCTATAGGGAACAAACCTATGGTGAAGATTAATTATCCAACCTTTCCAATTTTTATACCATGATGGCAAGATATTTCAGGCTGGTTCCTTTCGTGCTTAGTGATTACCAAATTAACCCTTCAATATCAGACTGAAGTCTTAATGTGCAAGCAAGACGTGTCCTGAAATCATGATTCAATCAATGTTTACAACTTCTAATCATGGATTAATAATTCACTTAACTATGAAATCTAACAGATACGAAATCCAAGAGTCATAAATCCACCATTATGTACCTTGAAGATCTAAATTAGGGATATCTGTCAAAATCACTTCGAATTTATAGAAATTTTCAGAAAATTTTTTTTTAAAAAAAATTTCACAATTTTTGCTCAAGACCAAAAAAATATTGATTAGGAAACCTAATCTCCCACTCCCAAACTAAAATCTACATTATCCTCAATGTAAAAGATATGAGCATACAATGCACATGGGACAACGAAAGTAAATGAGAAGTGATGAGAATATAGTACCTGAATAACGAATCAAGAGAGTTTCCAATAGATCACTGGGAGAGAGCAGGTTAGTATGAGAGAAAGAAAAACAAAAATAAAATCCTACCTATACCACTTTCGCAGGTGCTCTCGATTGCATTTAGCATATGCAACAAGCCTTTAAACCCCTAGGTTACCCCTAGTGGACGAGTTGTAGTCTCGTGAGGGTTTGCAGTAATGTTACCCACAAACATTGAATCGATCATGCCGCAAGGTTCTCCTTCCAGCCAATATCTTGATAAGTCTCTCAGTAAGCTCCTCAACAGGATCATCCAAAAGCCCTTTTTGCAATAGGCTTGGGCGCCCTGGAGCATGACTTTCCAGAAAGACTTATGTACCTCATAAGAAATCTTCCATTGAATTGCTGGAGGTATCCGTAATATATACGATTCACCTAAGACAGAAGAAGTTTCAACGTTAGTATTACATGGTGAATCAAAGACTACAAGTAAATAAAGTTTAGAAAACTTCTTAAAAAGTAATGTAGTCTCAACATATTCCGAAGTTCCAAACTTCGGTTTTAGATTCAGCTCCTCTTCCTTTACTAGTAGACGTTTAGGATCAGGGGAAGAGAGAGTTTCAAAATAAGGGTTCGTTTGGTCAGTGATGACTACCGAGATGTTGTCTCGTAAGGTATCCACTTTGTCTTTTAACATGAAATCGTTTGAAACCGCAAAGTGTGCCAAGCAATCCCACGAGTTGGGAAATTCAGATGAGTGTGACTCGTTTTTGTGGCTTGTGATGATCTGCGCAAAGAATCCCTCATCTTTGAAAGTGGATGGAGGTGCGATCTCTTGCTCCAGTCCTACACAGATAGATTGAAAATCAGTAAGTGAAGCATTGATGTGATCACTCTGTTCATTGAAATTACTCAATTGAGGCGCTGAATTCTCAATTGTTTGCAGCTCAGATGGTGGCCTCAACTGAGTGGTTTCAAATTCCAGAGTCGTAGCGGGAAACTCCTCCTCCCGAATCATATCATCATTTAATTCAAGGGAGTGGTCTAAACATGCCTCACAAGAGTTAGAAGAGTCGGTTGTAAGAGGTTCATTCTCCACATTTAAATCAGGCATGTCAGATGAGTGGAGTAGATCTTCCTGACTGATCACTTCGTGCACGTCTTGATCGTTGACCTGGACCAGATTTGAGATTGATTCAGGGAGAATTTGGGCTGCACATTCATGACCATCATCCCAATACGCATCATTGTCTAGTCCAGTGCAGTGCACATTCGGGATGAGATCACTTTCCTCACATTCTATACCTAACATGGGTTGAGGTTTGCATAAACTAACTTCTTCCTCATCATTGAAATCTTGTGTGTCATGTAAGGAAACTGTGTCATCATCAATGTATTTAAAAGACACCCATGTATCTTCACCATTCTTTCGGACAGTCATCGAGATTGACTCATCGAAAAATTGAACCACATGCTCATTAACGGAATCCAACTCCTCATTTCAAATTCCAGATTCTTTTAAAAGTGAGTGCGGATCACTTTCTTTGCATTGTATTTTTAGATTAGGTCGTGGCTGGGATGACCGAGCCTCCTCTATCCTATCAAGACGCGCATCGAGTCCTTTCATTGTTTCCATTACTTTTCTCATTTCCACAAGACAGGCTGAAAGATTACACTGATATGAATCCTCTTGGATCGTTTCTGGATGGATTTCAAAGGTAGGGGATCCAAGAGAATAATCATCATAATATGTAGTTGGTTCATTTTCCCAATTTTGATGTTTCCACTGGTTATAGTCATACTGATCATAAGTGGGAGAATCTGCTGGTTGGTAATACTTATTATCACTCATGATACAATCACGCATTGTTTTATCGGATGAGTGATAATAATTCTCACAACCATAGTTATGATAACCCCAACACTCACGTACTGTTTTGTTAATCCGTGGGGTGTAATTGTTCTCCTGCATATAATCACGTAAGGACTTTTTAACCGGTGGATTTTCATATTTTGATCGGTTCTCGATGATTGTTTCAGCAAAGTTTTGAGACATAGGTTGATTTATATCATCATCATCCCAAAATAAGTTATTCTTCTCAACATACTGACGTTGCCACTCGTGCATATGCATGATGAAACCCTTAATCTGAATTTAATCCTATGAAAAATAGAAGAGAAGATCCTATAGCAAAGTGGAAAGTAAGAGAGGAGAAGTTTAGAAAGAATGTACCAGACTAGATATTCTTATATTAAGATCCTGCAAAAAAATAAAAAATAAAAAATAATAATAATAATAATAATAATAAATAAAACAAGTTAGTTTCTAAAACAGTTAGTCTAAGATTAGAAAATTTTTAAAAACCCTAATAGAGAAAAAATAGAGAAATTAGAAAAAATATCACCAAATTAGAAGTTTCTATTTCAGAATCCTACAAAACAGGAAGAATAGGTTAGTTTCTAGAAATTAGGAAAATAAAAATAAAAATCTACGGTTAAAATAATCCTAATCTTAACTAATCCCAAAACTAATTAATTTCAGAAAAACGTAGCCGACAGTCCCCGGCAACGGCGCCAAAAACTTGTTCACTCCCCAAGTGCAGGGTTGTGATGTAGTAATAACTCGGTAAGACTGAGGTCGAATCCCAAGGGACTGAAACTTGTACGTTATCTAAAACTAACCAGAACTAGAACTAGATTAAGATGAAATCTAAACTGAATGTAATTTGAGAAATAATGGTGAAATAATTATCTAAACTTGAGAGAAATCAGGAGAAGGGAACTAGGGATTCAGAGGATCCACTTGTAGAGATCAGGGAGAACTTATGCTTGCATCAAAAATCATGGAAATTACTGAACTGCCGTTGATCTAGTTTTCAAAGAGATGAAAGGAAGATAAATTAGCATGGATTCCATCACCAAACCATGCCCAAAGACTATGGCAAACAACAGAATCAAACTAATTACCACCCAATCACATGTATGTAAGTTAGGAAGGGTACTGTCATCCGACCATGCCCAGGAGACTATGGTGAACAACAGGGCTTCCTGACATCATAAACATTAAAGAGAACGAAAATATTCAAAGCCATTGCAGACCCATTGTAATTTCAGTCACAACAGACCATTAAAAACCTAAAACATTCCCATATTAATTAACTAAAATCAGCGTCAATTCATGCATTAAAATTTAAAAAAAATTAAATCTCCCATCTCACTACAAGCTTCACCTCTTAGCCCTAGCTAGGAGGATTTAGCCTGCCATGGATGGGCTCAATCCAAATAAATAAAGAGAAAAAGAAAAGGAAAAGAAAAGGGAAAGAAAAAAACCAAGCTCCTCTCTCTCTCCTCTGCCCACGTTGAAACCCAAACTCGAGCCCTCTGTTCTTCCTCCCAAGACCCTGAATGAATGCTCCCCACGTTCAAAAACCTCTTTTTATAGCTGCTGGAAGGCTGGAGTCAGTGACAGAGTTGTAGCAGGACACGGAGTGCAATTTTCACAGCCAAGTTCGGTACCATGAAACACGCCACTTTCCTCGCTCAAATTCCAAAGAAACACCGTCTCTTAGTACTTTCTTGGGTCCTCTACATGATAGACGGTTCAGATCTGCCATATGATCAAAGATGGTGGGCCAAAACTGTCCGAAAAAGTCAGTTTTCGAGGATGTGCGAAACCTTTCGCACCATTTCGCTGTTGTGGTCGGTGGGCCCCACAGAAGCATTTTCTGAAAAATCCACCCCGTCCATTGGATTCAGAACGAAATTTCAGTCAAGAATGGGTGGTTTTGAACGTCCATTGACGTGGCCTAGAGAAGAAATCACAGAAGAATCAGTTTTGAACGTTACCGAGCAGCCCTTTTGTGGCCTCTGTATCTCACACGTGTGCACGCATGGGTGAAAAGTGATAACATGGTTTTGTAGTTCTCGCGGCTGTCTACACGGTGGACGGTTCAGATCGAGCTTATGGAGCACGTGTGGGGCCCACAGATGATCGCAAAAATGGCCAGCGGCCGTGCGTCCGCTGCACCTTACGCAGAGAGGGAGAGAGAGACGGGTCAGCGCTCGCGCTGACCCGTTGGTTGGTCCGGTGCGGCTCGCGTGTGCGTGCACTGAATGCACGCACACCCTCATGTGGGGTCCACTGTGATGTTCACGAGAAATTCGTGCCGTCCATCCTGTTTCCAATCGTATTTAAACCGTAGAGACAAATTCTGAAGCATATCCAGATAGCATGTGGGCCCCAAATCATGATTTTACGGGCTGATACGTCAGTTGGGGCACTTCCCGAGATCTTCAATGGCTAAAATTTTATATGTACGGTCAATTTATGGTCCTCAGGCGACGTATGAAGTTTCGAGCCGAACGGATGGTGAGAACCTCATGATCTTACATTCTGGACGTCCTTCAGGCCACTTGAGCTTCAATTTCTAACTTTTCTCAGATTTCTGACCGTGTATATTTGTCAATCTTGGTCCCCTGGAGTGTATCCCTTGCCTGTGGTGTCAACAGAGTGTTAAATTCATACTTTTAGCAACTTTTTGCATTTCATGCTTTCAACTACACCCTGTATCACAAACACGGCAAAACGGGCCATTAAACGGCATTACGTACGTAAATTCAGGTAATAAATGGGGTCTAATATGCAGTATTTGACCCTCAACACTTAGACCAAGTAATAATGAATCCATACTGAAGCATTCAACATGTGCATGGCTAGTCAGTCTCAGGGCTTAAATCAAATGATGACTATATATATATATATATATATATTATAGGGAGCCGCTCTCCTACGAACTGTACCACATGAAATTTTTGTGCAAGCCTTCCTTCATGTACACCGTAGGATGAGGAGAGTGACTGAGATTCCACTTCATTGGGAGGGAGAGAGTCTTCAAAGAAAAGACTCTTCTACACTCACGGAGAGAAATTTGGAATTGTAAGAGGATTTTCGAAAAAGCATTTTGCTTGAAGATCATGCGAAAGGATTTTGTGTAGGGCCTATTATGATGTTTATGATAAATCCAATCTGTCCATCCATTTTTTGAAATCATTTTAAGTTATGTGACCAAGAATGAGGAGGTTCCAAAAATTAAATGGGCCACGTGAGAAGAAACAGTGGGAATTTTGTGACCACCGTTGAAATTTACGGTGTTGAGCCCATAATTGAAGCATATACATGAATCAATTAGATCATACCCTTTATAGGCTCCATAGTGATGTTTATTTGTCATCGAACATATTCAAAAGATTATACAACATGGATGAAGGTAAAACACAAATATAAGCTTGATTCAAAACTTATGTTACTCTCAAGAATTTTTCGAAAGGTGGATGTTTAATTTAACTCTTTCCAGTGGTGTGGTCAATTTGAACATTTAATATGCCTGATTTTTTGTGTCAATCCCTAAAATTATTTGCTAAAATGAATGGACAGAGAGGATAAAATACATAAATCATGGTGGACCTACGGGGTTTACTCAGTACGCTAAGCGCAGGAGTCTGGATCCTCTGCGAAAGCACGACTCTCCGGGCGCAGATTACATATTAGATACTGAAAGGTTTAGAAGCGAGACTTGCTACTAAGTGACATCACCAATTTTCGTAGGCCCACCATGATGCATGTTTTGTATCCACACTTTTCATCCATTTGGAGAGATCATTTTAGGGTAATATCCAAAGAATAAGTTAAATCCAAATCTCCAATGGACCCCAGCACAGAAAAGAGTGGGGACAGTGACGTCAACCGTTAAAAACTCTAAAGGCCACAGAAGTCTTAGATCAAGCTGATATTTGTGTTTTCCCTTCTTTCATGTATTTTTTAACTTTTGAACAGGTTAGATTTCAAATAAATATTATGGTGGGAATTAGGATAGTTTCAACCATGAGAATCACTTCCCCACTATTTTTTGTTGTGGGTCCACTACAACGTCCCGACTTTTATGCTTTTTTCCTAATTTTCTGAATAGTGATTGGTCCATCTCAATCACAGATGCAATTACATAATCACACGGTCCAATAAAATTACAACAATATGCAAACAGAGCATCGATATTCTAAGCGTAATCTGTATTCTATGGTGGGCCCATTATTACATTTATTTTCCATCTAATTTGTTAATAAGATCACAAAAACATAAATCTAGAGGAAAAAAAAATTTCGTATTGATCAGAAACTTGTGTGACCAAAAGGGTTCCAATGGTAGACATTCAATACCCAATTGCTTTTTGTAGTGTGGTCCACTTGATCTTTATATCTGTCTTATCTTTCGGCTAAAGTATTAAGATGAGCTTTCCAAATGGATGAACGTTTTGGATATAACACACACCTCATGACGGGACCCACAGCTATATTGCTCATGTGTGCTACACCAGCCAATCCGCTTCCGTTCCATTTCAGAGAGGGACGCGGATGGATGCGGATTTCCTGCTAAAGCCTTAGCAGGATGTTCCATCTTTGGGATGCTAGGCGGGGTCCACCATGATATTTTTGATAAATTCATCACGTCCATCCGTTTTCCAAGCTCATTTTATGACATGCTACCCAAAATTATATGGATTCAAAAGTCAAGTGAGCCATATAAGAGGGAAAACTCGAGAAAGAGTTTTCTACTGTTGAAACTTTCTTAGGCTCCACCTTGATTTTTATATGCCATCCAAACGGTTTATGCCATCGAAATGGTTTACAAGATCATTCCCACTGGGATGAAGTGAAAACAATTAAAAATTAGCAGGATAAGAAACTTTCACGGCCTTAAAAATATTTCAATGGTGGTGACTGAATAAAAAAATGTTTCCTTTGGTGTGGCACACTTGACTTTTGTATCCATCTGATTTTCCGTAGCATGTCTTAAAATGATCTCAGAAAGTGGATGAATGGGTTGAATTTATCACAAACATCATGGTAAGCTCCACAAAGAATACTTGCATAGGATATTCATGTGAAAGACTTTAACGTGAGACTCACGTCCGTGAGTGGAGGAGAGAGTCTTTTTCGAAGACTATACTTATCAACGAAGTGGAATCCCAGCCGCTCACCTCATCCTAGGGCGTACATAAAGGTTTGCACATAAATCCCATGCGGTACGGTTCGTAGGAGACCAGCTATATATATATATATATATATATATATATATATATATATATATATATATATATATATATATATATATATATATATATATATATATAAGAGCACCCATTCATGTGCTTCAACAAACTGTTAAAACTAGTTCTGTTAGAAATTTGGTGCTTGTACAATTAGCACCACCAGTACTTCTTTCACAATGGAACATGCACCCTGATTCAGTACATGATGTGCGGGATGTTCCTCCTCTTGTTGAGATCAGACAATTTGAAAGGGAGAATATGAATTTCATTCTAGAGGTCAGGAATCAGGCAATACCTGTAGGCCAATCCTTTCCTAATAATATCGCTCACAATGAGAAACAATACCCTGTAAGTCTTGAGCCACCTCCGATGGTCGAACCTCACCATGTGGATCGTGACAAAATTTTGCAATTGATATAAGTGACAGGCCAAGTTTTTAGCCGAACTATATATCACCCCAATCTACCATAAGCCTTATCTGGAATGGATTGACCGATAGACTCCATTGTTGTATTCAAATTTTATGTTTTTCGACCAAGATAGGTGAGTTCAACCAAGATGGTCGAATTTGATGTTTTTCTACGAAGAGTAATAAGCTCAACTAAGATAGCTGACTTTGATGTTTTCTAACTAAGATAGTCAAATTTGATGTTTTTCAACAGAGATAGCCGAGTGTGACTAAGATGGCTGAATTTCATGTTTTTGTCTGGTCAAGCAGCCACATTTATTACATTGAACAATGAGACACCGTCGGTTTCACTTTTTTTGCCCAAAGGTGAAGTGTAACATCTGAAAAATTTTCGTATTGGTCAAAGTAAATTGACCGACCTATTGGGATTAGCGGGCTTAAGACACCTGGGGCTTAATGACAGCCCCTGCCCAAATCATGAGAAAGCAAATACACAAACACGGATAACCCCAAATGCCAGCCAAGACCTAGAGTTGGCTATTAAAGGGATAAAGTCCCTTGATATACATTGATACACCACACTCTGACAGCTTAAGCTTTTGGATTAAATGGTTGTTTGACATGGTATCAGAGAGGAAGGTCCTATGTTCGAATCTTGAGAGCAGCAAATATGCCTCGCTAATATTTTATTCTCCCACGGGGGGTCAGGAAAAATCAGGTCCGGCCCAGGGATCGGGAAATTAAGCCTAACCTATTTATGGTGTGAGTGTCCCTCTCAGTATGTTCTCGTGCGGAGTTCCCACCCTGCACATGTGGGGGAGTGTTAAAGTGATAAAGTCCCTTGATATACATTGATACACCACACTCTGACAGCTTAAGCTTTTAGAGTAAATGGTTGTTTAACTCGAATGTCTGGGGACTAGCTCCGGTAACCTCGACTTTTGGATTTGGATATTTTGTTACCTTTATTGATGATTATTTACGTATGACTTGAATTTATCTTTTGAAATCTAAAAGTGAAATGTTTAATACGTTTAAAGTATTTTATCATGAAGTGTGCACTCAATTTCATTGTTCCATCAAATCCTTCTATTCTGATAATGGGGGGAATACATGTTTACTGCCTTTCTGTCCTTCTTGTAGGAACGTGGTATTTTATCTAGGACGTCATGTGCTCGCACACCTCAACAAAATGGTATTGTCAAACGAAAGAATAGTCATCTTCTTGACGTTGTTCACACCCTTCTGCTTGGTATACATCTACCTAAACATTTTTAAGGTGATGCTATCTTAACTGCTATTTTTCTTATTAATCGTATACTCTCATGTATTCTATCTTATAAATCTTCATTTACTATATTGTATCCTTATGATAATCTATTTCCTCTACTACCTAAAGTTTTTTGTTGTACATGCTTTGTTCAAATTTTGGATGGGAGTAGTGATGAACTTAGCCCCAGGGCAATTAAATGTGTCTTTTTAGGGTATACTCAGAGTCAGAAAGGGTATAAATGCTTTGACCTATTGACTTGAAAGAAATATGTCTCTGTCGATGTAACCTTCTTTGAGGATATATATATTTTTTTTCGCTCCCAGCCGATCCCTCTGTATCCTCTTGCGAGTCAGGAGGAGTATGACTCTTCCTTTTTCCACTAGTGATGATGGAAAAACTCTTCACTCCTCTATTCAACATCTTATTGGTGATATGGGTGAGCCTAAGCCTCTGTAGGTGTATCATCGTCAAGATAAATCTTCACACGCTCAGCCATCCACCCTTCCGCTCACTTTAGATGTTAGCTCAGGTGACTCTCCTACCTTGAGTTTAGATCTTCTCATTGCCTTGCGCAAAGGGTCACGATCTTATACTCAACACCCCATTAGTAATTTCATTTCATATGATCATCTTTCATCATCTTTTCAGTCATTTGCAGTTTCCTTTTCATCACAAACTATTCCTAGATCTCTTTCACATGCTCTTTAGAGTCCTGATTAGACGAAGGCAATGCTAGAAGAAATGTCTGCTCTTGAGAATAATCATACTTGGGGCCTTGTGCCACTTCCTTTAAGCCATAAACCTGTTGGTTGTCGATGGGTTTATACGTTCAAGTTTCTTTTAGATGATTCAATTGATCACTATAAAGCCCGTCTTGTTGCTAAGGTTTATATATAGACTCATGGTGTGAATTACTTCGAGACATTCTCTCAGATGGGTAAGCTTAATTTGATTCACGTTGTGCTCTCCTTAGCCGTTAATTTATCATGACCCTTATTTCAACTTGATGTTTAGAATGCATTTCTCCATGGGAATCTTGTAGAGAAAGTTTACATGCATCAACCTCCTGGTTTATTACTTCTCACAACCCTGCACTTGTATGCCGGTTGAAGAAGGCTCTTTATGGACTCAAACAATCCTCACGTACATGGTTTGAAAATTTTAGTCAGGCTCTCTTAGAGTTTGGCTTTGATCGTAGTTATGCCGATCATTCTCTCTTTATATGTTGACGATCGACGGACATCATGGTTCTTATTGTTTATATCGATATATTGTTCCGTCTGCTAGTGATTCTGCTAGAATGAGGAAGGTCAATAATTTTTTGAAGACCAAGTTTGAGATCAAGGATCTTGGTCCTCTTCGCTACTTCCTCGGAATTGAAGTTGCTCGCTCATCATACAAATTGGTCTTATCACAATGAAAATATGCACTCGATCTTCTCATGGAGACTAGCATGTTAGGGTGCAAGCCTGCTACCACTCCCATAGATACTTCATAAAAGCTTCGACTTGATGATGATGCTCTCCTTATTGATCCCAAGATGTATCGATGACTTGTAGGCCGACTTATTTACCTGACTATTACTCGTCCAGATCTCTCATTCACGGTGGGAGTTGTTAGCCAATTCATGGAAGCTCCCCGTACTTCCCATCTCATGGCTGTCTACCACATAATTCGGTATTTAAAATCTGTCCCAAATTTTGGCCTCCGCTTTCAGTTGCATGGTTATCTTCATCTTTCTAGCTATTCCAATGCTGATTGTGCAGGTAGTACTTTTGATCGCTGCTATACATCCGGCTTCTGTACCTTCTTAGGTGGCAATCTTATAACCTGGAAGAGTAAAAAGCAGGCAGTTGTTGTCCAGTCTTTGGCTAAATCTGAATATCGTGCTATGACTCATATGACGTGTGAACTTGTGTGGCTTCGCAACCTTCTTGAAGAACTTGGCTATCCTCTTCCAGATCTTGTTTTTCTTCACTGTGACAACCAAGCGACCATTCATATTACTCGTAACCCAGTTTTTCATGACCAAACCAAGCATATTGAGGTCGACTGTCACTTTATTTAGGAGAAAGTCGCTTCTAAGGAAATCGTCACTTCTTTTGTTCGATTTGGGGATCAACTTGCTGATGTTCTTACAAAGTCCTTGAGTTGAGATGCTCTTCATCATGTTCGTGACAAGTTAGGCATGATCAATATTTATGATCCAACTTGGGAGGGAGTATAGAGAATGCTAGTGTATTGTGCATGTGGTTAGTGGCCCCTTTTAGTATAAGTGCATGTGCACATTTTCCTCCTCCTGCGGTGTACTATATGCTTTATTATAATAAAATATTATATGTTAGGGCAAGCAAGCCTAACACAATATTTCTCCCAAACCCTCGTTCTTCTTCTTCTCTCTCAATATTTTCCTCTCTTCTTCACATTATCATCATCAAATTATTCTCTACTTTGGCACCAAGGACCAAATCTTCTTAGGGGTGACTGGACTCGCTGTTTCGATTGTGGATCAGGTGTTACTAGCCCATTGGGCCTGAAATTCTGGTAAGGCAACCACTTTAGCGGGCTTAACGCCCATCGCGAGTGATGAGTCGAGGTGGTGCCTAGAAGTTTTCCAACTTAGGCCTGCAATTTGAGTGCTGACAAGTGTGAATAACCAGGATAATAACCTGAGATTAGACTAGCCCCCTCCTTCGAACATGAAGTCATGATTTTTAAACCATTAGATGACGACTAAACATGAGGCACCCATTAGGGCGGTTGTCTTGACTGGATCTGGGCAAATTAGAACCCGATTTGCGATTGGTCACCGTTAATCGGAGTTGGGGCATTTCGAGTCCATCGGTGCACCCGATCATCAAACCGTGATGGGGTATAGCTTATCCACTACTAGGACACCTACCCTAAGGCACGGATTACTCTGTGTGCCTCCCTTTGGGACCCTACTAACCAAAACTAGCTCCCATAGGGTTAGTATGAAGGACCAAGTGCCATTGAGGTCATTTGCACCCGAACTGGCACTATAAATACCCCATTTCCCACACTCCTCTCCCTTTACACGAATTTGTTGTTTGACCGAAGAGATTTTGCGGGAGAGAAGCAAGGAAACAAGAGGGGAAAGTGGTGCAAGAGATGAGCCAATTAAGAGGAATTGTTTTTCCTCTCCTTCGGGAGGACTCCGTGCTACAACCGAGAACTCTTCCAGGTTCTCTTGAGTAACAAAATGTGAGATTTGACCCTTGACCCAAACCTTAGATCAATCGGGATTTCTTTTTCCAATTCCCTTATAAGCTCCTAGTGTTGGATAGGTTTCGATGCTCTCCACCAAACCCTGTCCCTGAAAACGCTAAGGAAGGGAGACTCACCATAAAGGTGCAGACAATTAACCTTAGGTTACCTTTTATTGACCCTTGAGGGTCCAGTTAATGATCGTGTATAGCGAGCTATTTTCATTAATTAGTTATGTGGTTTTAGTTTTAGATGAATTGCAAGTTGTTTGTTAAAATGATCTGTTGAAATTCACATGTTTGATAAAATGCCTGATGTTCTTAAGTCATATTTTGAGTACCCATAGGTGGTGAAATTCCACTACAGCGTGAATGTGTGGGGGTTTGTTTACGTGTGTATTAAAACAAATGTAGAACTATGATAATAAATGCTACTTGTGATTTAATTGTAATATTTACATAAGTGTGTAGACCTATTAGCACTCATGTGTTCGATAAAATGCCCGTGTGGATGTGACAATGATATTATGCTAGAGTAACATGGTAATTGCTAAGTCATAGAGATGCTTGGTTACTTCCCACCTCGGGAATGTCGACTAACCACCTGAACTAAGGAGCGGCTTGGTCCAAACTGCCCACATTTGTCTTGTTTGATCAACCCGGGTTGAACTCGGACGACCGATAGTAGCCGAACTACATAGGACATTTGTATCGATGTCGGTCGAGCCGAAGTGCCCTAGGTTGACCGAATTGGTTTGAAAGTTGACCAGTTGCTTGGAAACTTTGGATCACAATAAAACCCTGAATAGAAATTGAAGTACCCACATTACCATTAAATGAGTCTACTTCAAACAATTAGTAGTACAATCCGCAAGACTCATGATTCAAGCATGGTAGTATGGGACACCGTGTTTGAGCTATCGGCCCACACTAAAGTGACTAGCCTCCTCATAGTGACCAATGAACAAGCAAGATAGCTATGAGCCTGACTTTCTAAACTGAAATGACACCATGACCGTTCCATGCTTAAGTACGAGTGACGAATTTATGTGACCATGAACGACCTCCACCCGTTGATGGGCCGCCTAACCTTGTGCGTTCGAACTATGTCATTCGGGTGAAAAATGTCGCTCGAGTGATGAACTCGATCATGGATTATGGGACACAGGTAAGGAGCTGCTTCAACAGCTCTGAACCTCGTGACATAATTGAGACTACGAAGAAATGAGGGTACCCTAGTTTCTCTAAAATGGTTAGACGAATACGACAAGATAATTACTCGGCTAACATCTTTCATTCATCGCACTGCATTAGCTAGGACTTGCGATTTAGTGTTAGGTCGCTTATGAGGAAGTGTTGGCATATGCAAAATGTGCGTTGAAGTCACTTAAGAGGGAGTGTTGTTTGGAAAGAGCATGCATCATATCAAACTTTCATGCTTCGCACTTAATAAGAGTTATTAAAAAATTTTATTTTTACCTGTACTGATTTGGTTAATAATGTAAGCCCCATATCCTAGATCGTACCGTTCCATAAACTTCTGCGGTCTTACCGGTCGAATTTCGGTAACCTTCGACCCTTAACCAATATTTACGTGCAACCCTGATTCGTATGCCGTCAACCCGTATCGACTCAACCCAAGACCTTTACCATAGCGACCGCACCGTCGCTGCGGTTACGATGCCGTAACTTACGCGCCGAGGCGATACCCTAATCAAGAGATGTGGGCCAACGTTTGGTGCGAAGAAAATGCCGCGCGTTACGAAATCCAAGAGAATCTCTACGAGGTGTCATATCAATCCCATCAATCCATCAATCCATCACATGTTAAGTACATGTCAAGTACACATCACCTTTCACCCATTTCCAAGCAACTACAAAAGTCAAGAATCTCTTACAAGCCCATACCTCTCTTACAACAAAAGCCCTCAAAGTCAAAAAGTTCTTACACTACCCATGCTTTTCTTACACAAATGGCCACAAAAGTCAAGATTTTTTTACACCCATCACTCACCACATCCATCACCCATCTCTCTCTCCCTTTACAACTCTCTCTCTCTCTTTCTCATTTTCAAACTCAAAAAAATCTAAGGAGAGAAATCCCATACGTATGAGAATTCTCCAAGCCTCTCCCTCTCTTTCAAAACTTTAAGTGTAGCCCACTTTTCTATCCCATGATCTCCCATCCTAACCATCTATTCCCCATCTCCTCCATTGGAATCAAGCTAAGGTGCTCATAGGAGTAAGAAGATCGAACGGTGGGTGCTCCTCTAGATGTAAAAAAAATCTAATTTTTATAGCCTAGATGTTTTCTTTCTTTCATGAGGAAAGCGTAGGACTCACCAATCAATGGTGGAGATCCCACACAATCCCATGGCTGTGGCCTAATGGCCTACCTTATGCATGCATGATCCATGCATGAGGCCTTTCTCTATGGGCCCCATCATGGTAGTTTTATTTTATATCATATTATGTTTGGGTCATCTACACCTTATAACCATGGTGGGGATGGCATCCTCACCATGCATTTTAATTATAAGCCATGCATGTGAAAGATCCATGTTGTAAATGTAAATCTAGGTATGATGTGCGGGTGTGATTGATCTTGGGAGGGCTCAATAGTGGCGGAGCCCCTTTCCCTATGGTCGAATTATCCTTCTATCTCTCTTTTTCCTCATTTTATTTTCTGATGTGTGTGGTCTATTAATGTATTTTCCTTTTTATGTAACTTATATAATAAATTTTATCTAAGTACATGTTGCTGTCCAGAATTTTCTGGACAGTTTCTGGTTGTTTTTGGACCAGATTTTGGAACTATTTGGGGGACTATTCATACCTATTAAATATATTTTTCTGAAAGGTGGGGATCTCATCTTGATGTCTTCCAAATTTCAGCCCCAAATGACCTTCATTGGGGTCCCAAAGGTGTGGTCCAAGTGAGGTGGACAGTCTGGATTTTCTGCACTGTTCTAGCAACATTCCACCATAGACAGTTGGATTTTTAAAATTTATTTAAAATACCTATGGGTATTTAAAAATTATAAAATTTTTTAGAGGGGTGGCCTAGTTATGGTAGGACCCACCTACAAAATTTTGGAGCCAATGAACGCCTGTACACACCATGGTGATGGCGGGACCGGCCCATTATAATATGGTGTCCAGATAAGTCTGATTTTGGGGCCAATGTAAATGAATTAAAATATTTATAAATGTCCAAAAATTCTGAAATTTTTTAGGAGTATGGTCTACTTATGTTAAAACTTACCTACCAAATTTTAGGACTGATGGACCCCTGTACACACCGTGGTGAGGGCCGGACTGGCCCACCACGTTGGGACGTCCAGGTCTGTCTGATTTTTTCTGGACAGTCTGTATTGTTTAAATTAATTAAAATACTTAGAGATATTTAAAAATTATGAAATTTTTTGAGGGTGTGGCCCACCTATGGAAGTATCTCTTTGAAATTTCAGCCTCAAGTGACCCCGTTTGGGTTTCCAAAAGAATGGGCCACGATGGTTGGACTCCCGAATTTTTTCTACTGTGCAGTCCAGCAATATGCCTTGATAAAAAACCATAATTCAAAAATATTTCTTCTGATGGTGGGATACCTTTTTAGGTTTTCTCTCATTGTATGCATGATGAGGGACCTTGGTCCTCAATTTTCAGAGTTTTAGAGGCCTTGGACCCACTCCATTGGAGTGCCCAAATTTAGGACAGCAACATATTATAATTAGCTGGCCTTGGGCTAAAATTTTGAGTGGGGCCCACCATATTATAAAGATCTTAGAGGAAATGATTTGTACCTTTAGTTCCTTAAATGTTGTGCTTAATGAACGCACTTTAGAGGCCCACTACAATTAAATTTAATTGGGTCCATAAATGTAGCTAGTTGTTGAACTATTTAAGGCCCATAGAGTGGACCCATTTGATGTGTTCCAACGCCCATGGGATTAGGCCCATTTGATGTAATTTAAGGCCTATAGAGTGGACCCATTTGATGTGTTCCAAGGCTCATGGGATTAGGCCTATTTGATGTAATTTAAGGCCCATAGAGTGGATCCATTTGATGTGTTCCAAGGTCCATGGGATTGGACCCATTTGATGTATTTTAAAGCCCATGGGATTAGGCCCATTTGATATGTATAAGACTCATGGGTCGAGAACCATTTGATGCAATCTAAGGCCCACGGGTTATGACCCATTGCAATGCAAATAAGGCCCATTGGTGCGGCCCATTGATGTTTCCCATTTGATGAGTAAAAGGCCCATATGACATAGCCCATTTGATGTATTTAAGGCCCAATGGGGTGTACCTAAGGTCCATTGCAATGTGTGATCCCAACCTGATTTACATAATGTTATTCACTACGGGCTATACCTTGGGAGCAATGTTGATTTGACGTCCACATTACGAGTATAATGTTGGTTAAATGTCCGCATTGCGACTCTCCCTAGGGCCCATTGGTAGGCCCGTACTTGTTGTATGCAAGCCGTCTAGGCCAACTACATTGTAAGGATAGGGCATTACTTTATAACATGCTTAGTATAAACTTCATGACGCACAACCCATTTGTATCGGTCCATTTGATCGGCCTGCTCGTATCGACCATTTGATTGATTTAACCCATATGATTGATTAGGCCCATCTTGATATATTTGTGGCCTGTTGCTAAGGCCATATATGAGGCCCGTTGTTGAGGCCCACCTTGATGTGTATGAGGCCCATTGTTGAGGCCCACCTTGATGTGTATGAGGCCCGTTGTTGAGGCCCACCTTGATGTGTATGAGGCCCGTTGTTGAGGCCCACCTTAAATATATATGAGGCCCATGTTACAAGGCTCATTGTGATGTATGCAAGGCCCATGGGTCATGGCCCATTGCAATGTATGTAAGGCCCAATTGGCGCGGCCTACTCAATATATTTATGGAGTCCATGTCATTAAGCCCATCCTGTTGTATTGGTCACCCGTCCATTGAGGCTCACTCGTGGTATATATTTGAAGCCCATGTGTAGGGCCCACCTATTGTGTATTTAAAGCCCATGGGTTGTGGCCATAGTTATGTATATTAGGTCTATGTGATGTAGCTCATACTGATGTGTATTAGACCCAGGTATGTGACTCACCTGCGAAGTATATTTGAGGCCCATGTGTAGGGCCCACCTATTGTGTATTTAAATCCCATGGGTTGTGGCCATAGTAATGTATATTAGGCCTATGTGATGTAGCCCATACTGATGTATATTAGACCTAGGTATGTGACTCACCTGCGAAGTATATTTGAGGCCCATTGTGATATATCTGAGGCCTATGGGTGCGACCCATCTAGATGTATTTGAGGCGTATGGGCAAGGCCCATTGTGATATGTGTTAGGCCGATGACCAGGGCCCACCTGTTTCATATATTTAACCCTTGTGTGAGGCCATGTGCCCATTATATATTTGATTCTATGTGGGCCATTCCTTGGGGCAATGTTGGTTAAAAGTCCACATTGTTGACGCCGGTTATGGATACCGTTTATGAGTATGTGACATCATAACATCATGATACATGCCCATTCGCATCATTTGCATGTTTGTTATGAGATGCGATTGACCATTGCATATGTCATTGGGCAGGATGATGTGAGACTCCCTGATAGGTGGAGATTATCTCACATGAGGCATTACATGCGCAGGATTGATGCATGATTGGATTGTATGACTCATGCATCTTGCATTGTATTATAATTACTATACGTCCTAGTGACATCAGGGTCGTAGCCTCCACAGGCATATCGTGGATGGCCAGATGGAACACGAAAAATTTGTTCGATCATCGGGCCGCCATAGATGGCCTTGGATGAAAATTCCTAAACACCCTATTGGTTCAAGAGGATGCTCCAACGTCTAGACCGAGTTGGTAGATGAGCGTTGAGTGTCGATTACCAGATGGCTGCACTCTCCACTGTATCGTGGTCGATTGGAAGGGGGTGCGGCCTTACTCGCTCGAGGGAGTAGGCATGACTAGGCTGAGTTTGACCAGCTCGAGGAATGGGTCCGCTATCGGCGAGCCGGGTAGGTATTGACAGACTACTAACAAGCGGATAGTGAGGTCTTTTTCACTTACCCAGTTGTGCGCTTGATTGGGGTGGCAGGTGATGTGAAGTGTAATAGACCCTAGTGATTTCTCCAGAGAGGAACCGTACTGATATGAGGACTGACATGATATTATGACACCCCGTCATTGTTGTGCATGTGGGCGGGCGCACGTGGGCGGACGCTAATGTGGGCGGATGTGATGTGGACGGGGCTGAGGCCTGGGCGAGCTACCACAGTGGGCGAGCTACCAGCGGTTGGCAGGCTACTGTGCTGACAGGCTACTGAGTAGGAGTTGCATACTCATTCATTCATCCATTCACTATCCACTCGGGCTAGTGGTGCGTAACTAATTGTTGTGTATCTTCATTATGACAAGGATTTCGGTTGGGCATGCGACTAACCTGAGATCAGGAGTTTACCATGTTGAGTCAGACTATCCAAATTTAGGTATGGGACTGGTTTGGATAGAGGTTCCTTGTGGTGGACCCCGTAGCCTGCGATACTACGTACTATCATCCCGACATCACACTCCAGCATAGTCATTCCATTAGCACCATATACTGCATATTTCATTACATTTTCGGCATGTGGCATTGTGGGTTATTATGTTTCTGTATTCCTGTGACTTAGATGAGAGTGATGATATTTGTTAGCTCTTTCGAATTATGTATTACATTATATCCTTGTCATTCGACATTTGATTATCTATGACTCATCATTCGCATAGTTGTCCTATATTGTGTATTCTGATATTGATTAACTTATGGACTTGTTCATACTTCCGCTTATTCTGTTATCGCATGATTATAATCTTGTCAGTATTTCTGTTTACGCTGATAATTCCTGCTCTTATCAGTGTTTCTGCTTATTCAGTCATTGTATGGTTTATGGATTAATAGATTTCCGGTATTGTATGATTATGATATTGTATTGAATACTTGACACTTATCTCGTACATACACTTACACCACCCTCTAAGCTTTCTATAAGCTTATGTACGATAGATGCGTGCAGGTGATGTTAGGTTGCAGAAGCATTGAGCTTGGAGCGTGCAGCTGGTTTATAGAGCTTTGATTTTGACATATATATTTCCCTTTCAGCATTGTATTCAAATGATTATATTAGTGGATATGTGATGATGATGTTGCCTTTATGATTTGGGTAAACTTGTAGTTATGCTTATTACTAGTTAAATGTATAAAAAAAAATCCTCCTTGTAGGATCTCAGGATCAAAAATCTGGTATATGAATGCTAGGAGCCGAGAATGGGGTACTACGGAGGCTGTCGGCACCGGATTCAGCGATCGGGATTCCTGTGAATCCGATTTTCAGGTTTGGGGCGTGACAAATAACATGTATAACTTATAGTTAATGGAACCACTGATTTGATCACTCACTCCCACTCTGGGATGGTGTTTTAAAACACCAACTAGATACGTTCATAGATACACGTACGACTAAGTTAGATGCGCTCGAAGTTGCATACATAGATAAGGAAGAGTTCTCATTCTTCTAACTTTCTGATAGGCCAACCAAGGCAACGTATTACTTGATTAAAAGAGTTGGGTGTTTTAGATGTTTTTTATCATTTCGTCATCATTTTGGAACCTTGAAACGTATATTGGGCCTAGCTGTAGGCCCATACCCTTGTAACATTCTAGATTTTCACTGTTTTGGATTTTTAAAAATCCTAAAATTTTTTTTTGTAATTAACTTATATTATCACTTACTGACCATTGGCACTCAATATTAGTTTATACACAAGTGATACCAGTAAAGAATCACACAAGTCTGATTAATCAACCGTAGGAAGCCAATGAATCCACCCGATCATTTGAATATCAAGTTTAGCCCCATTATTTACTCATGTAGGGCCCAAATTTAACTGACCCATGGCTAACTTATTAAGATAATCATAACTAAATTAAATATCTAACCGTATCCGAGTCAGATAAGGCCCGAATCTTGACTAATAGACCAAATTAACCCCATTACTCTTTTAGCCTAAAACCGACGGTTCAGAGTAATCATGACCAAATCTTCACTTTCACTAGTTATAAATAGGTCACACTATGAACATAGTTAATCCTAACCCTAATCATTGCCCACGAGAAATTTCAATACCTAATTCATTCAAGAAATGCCTCGATTTTCTGAACAAGCTCTAAACCGCTTGTTAGTAGGCCACTAATTCTAAAATTATAGAATAATGTCCGTCTTACTGAGCTTGACGTCCATCGCGAGAGTCAGACCTAGGTACTATCTAAAACTGCTCAACTTGAGCCAAATGACGAGTGCATGAGAAGTACAAATACCCTAAAGGAAAAAGATGAAACTTAAGTGAATTGGGTCATCCACTCTTATGCAAAATTGAAAATTTTGGAACGTCGATTTACGACCAAACTTTACACGTGAAGTAAGAATATTTTTTTGCTCATATCCGTATAGTTGTGGTCCCGATCGACCATCGGTGACTGTTGAATAGACTTCTAACCATATCTGTTAATTGACGCATCCAAATAGCGGGCCGAACATATCAATACATAGATCATCATTAGGGCTAACTATCCTACTATATAGATATATCAATATCTACACCCCGTAGTGGGCCCTAAAGGCTAGAAAAACTCTCTCATAGGGCTAGTATAGTAAAAACTCAACCCTTAGGCCATTTACACTAAATCGGGCATTATATAAAGGCCTTATTTGGACACCCCCTCCTCCCATACGAATTTCATGCACTAGAGTGAGAGAAGAAAAAGGAAGAAATGGAGAAGAAAAAAAGGAGAAAGGAGAAGAGAGAGACCTTGGGGTGTGAGTGGTGGTGCACCTCCGCCCTCTCATCCCCTCTTTAGCCGCCTTGCCATAACCGGAGTCGTCGATGGAGCTTTCCCGACAATGGTTGGAGGTAAGTGTTGAATCTCAAATCTCATAAGCTTGTATGTTTGTTTAGGTCTTTCAACAATTTTCTCTAAAAACCTAACCCTAAGAGCTCAAAATCGGAGATTCCTTCTTAAAGGTGCTGACTATTACTCTTAGGTGGCCTAACACCAATTTTAGTATGAATCTAATGATTATAAATGTGTGGGTGATGTATTTGGATAATCTAGAGACAAACTAGGAAAGACCTCACCTTTAATCCTCTCAATTAAGAAATGGTTATGAAATGTTTATTGTCTCTCACATGATTGGATATGAATTTGATGATTGCATGTTCATGTCTTGTTCGATTCTTGTGCGGTGTTTTCTTATAGCATGTATGATGCATTAACCCTTGTGCATTTTTGTACTATGAGATATATGAAATTCTTGGCTTCCTCACTAACCCATACAACACACATGCACATTTATTTCGTAATATTGTTAGTAGTTTACATTTATAACAAATTTTGAATTTATACGGTTAATGTATGATTATACAACATCACTTATATAAGATGATATTTCCTAACTTATTGAAGTACTATTGAATACCATGAAATTCCTAGGTTAGTCAGGAAACTGAGGTGAGAGAAGGTGGTCTCGTTGTTAGGACTATCCTAAGGCTGGATCAATGGATTTGGGCGGATGCGAACGGGCGACAGTAGTTGGACTACATGGGTCGCTTGTACTCGATGTCGTCTGTCCCCTACTCGCCTAAACTCTCACGATCTGGTCCACTAACTGACCAACCATGTTTGTTGACCCTGTCTACTCACACCTGTATGAAACCTGGAACACCCTTCAACCATTGAAACTCATTGATAACCATTTGAAACCAATCCACTGCATCGAGAGCTAGGCATTGTGGAATGGGACACTGTGTCTGAGTTGTCGGCTTACACTAGGGTGATGAGTCTCCCCATAGTGACCGCTAGCGATCCCACTTCTCAGCACTCCCTGTGTGCTTGAAATTGAAAATGAGGAACCCGATAGGATCAAGGATCGCGAGGTCCTGACCTCGCACGTCGAGGGGCCTTGGCCTCGTAACTAGTTGTGGGCATTGATATTATGGGGTATACTAGTTTCTCCAATCTCCTATTTGAATGGACTTAATTAAAAATTCGGCTAACATGATCACGGTTGCATCGCACTAGTTAGATTGGCGACTCAGCAGTTGAGGTCGCAATAAGGGTGGTTGGTCATGCACGATCATTAGATAGAGTCGCTCGATGGAGTGTTATTGCGAGGGCATGCATCATATCATAATACATGCATATGCATTAACAAGACTAGTTAGAGATCTGTGAATGTTATGCCTTTCATTAAATTCATAATATAACTGATGTTTGTTGTAACTTTAGATTAATAGCACTCACTGAGTTGATCACTCACTCTCACTTTAGGACAGTGTTTTAAAACACCAACCAGACTCTTTACTAGATGCAAGTGAGGCGGAGTTCGACAAGCCGAGCGAGACGAGCAAGGATAGGGAAGAGGAGCTTCCCTGCTTCTAGACTTTCGACGGATCCTTTTAATTTGAGTTCAGGCTACAGCGGGGTTTGGACCAGGGCCCTAGTCGCTTTGGGTCATGTATGGGTGAGACTAGTTCCCTATTTAGATGATTTTGGATTCGTGGTTTCAATATTTTTATATTTAATAGCAATTGATACTTCTTTATGATGTACTTATGCTTCATGCCTTGCTAAATCCTCCATTGTTCATGAGATCATCTAAATGTAATTAAAATAGGAAGTCCATTAGGGCACCCATGGTACCTGAGAATTCAAGAGTCGAGTTCTTATATGGCCTCTGAAAACTCAGGGTGTTACAACCCTGACTTGATGTACCGGACATGTTTATTCGACTTTCCTACTTTCATTACAGTTGTTTTGGAACATGTTGCCCATTTTAGTCTAATTATGCTAATGCTCAGTTATTACACATTAAACGTACAAAAGGAACTTCCGCCTTCATAAGGCATAAGTAATGCCCAAAATCTCGAGAGCCGAGTATTTACTCGGCCCTTGAAATTTGAGGCGTTATACGAAGCGACATGGGGAACAATGTTATACCATATTTCTAACCGTTCCTGAGATATCCAATGAGGAAAGGACACTTGTCATTAGAAAGAAAGAAATAGTACACAAGATATTCATAGATACTTGGAGCTCTTTTCATGGAAGTACAGTTGGCGCTGAGTTGGATGATACACATCATCTTATAACGGGGCATGATCGAGATAAGATGAATGGTCAAAGGGACCCAAGTCAAGAAGTGACGAAAGGACATGTAAGACCAAACGTGGTAATGATTCAGCTGCCATAATCATTAAAATAAAGAGAGAAGCCTCTTAAGGGCACAAAAGAAACTTCTAAATAGCAAAAAGATCAGCAAAGCAAGACATCTCATGCCAATCCAACAAGCAAATCAAATTATCTTTCCTTATCATATCTTAACTCTATCATAGGAGCAACAGTAATCCTTAGTCATAATCTTTAGATGTAATATTCGAAGTCTATGCTTTTGCACTAGATTATTCCGGTATCAATAGATTGTTTCGGTATCAATACAGTCACTTCATCTTTCAGAAAGGCATCTTATTATTGCTCCCTAAGATTAACTATAAGTATTTTTTTTGTTTGACTGTTTTCAATTATAAAAGTCCTTTCGTATGGAAGGCAATGTGCAACCCATCTTCGAAAGAAGAACCCCACCCTCCAATAATTGCCTGATTAACTTACAACCATATTTGCAACTGGTTGAATAGGCAAATGATTTTCTTAAGTCTCGGTCATATGCGCTCATGTTTGACGTATGTGCCTATCTTGGTGCTTGGGGTCAAGTTGTTCGGTTTGACTTAAGATGCACAATCAGTATTGAGGCGCCCACACATGACATGTGAACAAACCAAATCGAAAGCCAACAAAGCACGTGGTTCGTGAACAAGGATTGCCTACGATCCTAATGTGGATCAACATGGATCTCATCACAATGCTTGTGAGAAATCCATCCTGTTAAATCCATTTTTCCAGTTCATTTAAGACATGAGGCAGAAAACAGGGCAAATGCAAAGATCAAGTGGGCCTCATGACAAGGAAAAAGTGGGAATTAAACATTGACCATTGAAACATTTGTGCAGTCACAAAAGTTTAGATAGGCTAATATTTTTATGCTTCCCATAAGTCCCACCAGGAATGGGAGGGGATTAGCTGTTACCCGGGTAACAGCTTAGTGGGTGTTACCCTTACCATGTGGGGCTCATCTTGATGAATGTGTTCCATATCCACACTGCTTATATCCTTTTTCAAATCATTTAAGGACTTTATCCCAAAACTTAAGTATATCCAAATCCCTGGTGGATCACACTATTGGAAAAAGTAGAGAATGACCATTAACAGCTTTTTGTAGGCCGCAAAAGTTTTCGATCAAGATAATCTTTGTATTTTCCTTTTATCTCGTTCTGGTTGACCTTATCAATGAGTTTGATGACAAATAAACATTATGGATCTGCTTACAGTGGGCATTGGAAAGTTTTTATTAGTGAGTGTTCAATCATTATTGTTTCCTATGGTGTGGCCCACCCGAGATTTGGATACGCTTAATTTTTGGGACTTTGTCATAAAATGAATGGGAAAATGGATGAACATAGTGGATGTACAACATAACATTAAGGTGGGCCCTATGGTAAGGGTGACAACCATTAAGTTGTTACACCGATAACACTTAATTCATGCCCGGTCGGAATGACCTTATGAACAGTTTGGATAATATATAAACATCACGTGGACCTAGAGAAGGCTTCAACAATAAGCATTTTCCTCTCATTTTTTCTTATTAGGTGGCCCATTTGAGTTCTGGATCATTTTATTTATTTTTTTTGGTATCTTAAAATAAGCTGAAAAAAATGGATGAACAGACTGGATTTCCCACAAACATCACCGTGAGCCCCACTTAGGTTTCATTTGCATGGAGCGATTGGACAAATTCCGCATGTGGTTGATATCAAGATGTCATGATGCATATTAACTTTATAACAAGTCCAAATGTATATTTTGCGTGTTGATCATTCCTCCACGACTGCCCATGGTAACCAGGCATGATAACATTTGATTGGGTCACGTTTTGCTATCAAAGATGGTCTGTACCCTAACTTACAACCTTCTTGTCCTTCTTGGACATGGTTTGGCTACCCCAACGTCTGCTAGCTAGCTGATGCAAAGCTCTGTGGCCCCACTATATTGTATGTGTTTAATCATGTGGTCCACCATTTTTCAGCTCATTTTAGGGCATAAGCCTAAAAATGAGCAGATCCGAATCTTAGGTGGATCACATTACAGGAAAAGGGGAATTGAATACTTATAATTGAACACTTTTTAGGACTATAAAAATTTTGTATCAAACTGATATTTGTATTTTACTTTCATCCACGTTTGTATGGAATGACCAAAAAGGTTCAAAACTAAGCACATGTGTTTGCACTGACGTGAAAAGCTAACTTGGTTTTGACCCTTGCTTGCCAGAAAATTTGTGTATGCATGTGTGTTTGTGCTAACATAAAAAGCTAGCAGGGGTTCTAACCCTTGCTTGCCAGAACGTGCGTGCGTATGTGTGTTTGAAAATATTGCTCAACCTCTTCCCGGAATATATATATATATATATATATATATATATATATATATATATATATATATATATATATATATATATATATATGTTGATGCCAAAATTTGGTCAGTCCTCCCTCCTCGTCGATCACCACGTATGATCCCTAGAACTTGCACCAGGAAAGCAGGCAAAGGTGACCTTGGCTAAGTCAGGGGACCCTTCGATGCCTATGTCAGGACAAGGGAATCGGGGTCTGAATAGAGTGTAGAGGAGAGCTCAATTTTTACGTACCTATAGATATGGCGTGATGTAGTATTTATACTTGACTGTCGAGTGGTCCGAATCCGATAATCTCAGCATTATCAGGGAGATTTCCGGATCGTGGAGATACCCCCCGTGATCTATCGATCATGTAGCATATCTGGCAGATTATGCGTATCTGCGAGCGAGATTATCGGCCATGTTTGGTTATGGCAGTTTCCACGTTCAGCAAGTAGGGTATGCGCGTTTGAACGTGCCTTCGGCTTGGAACGATCGCTCTGTTCGGACTGTATGCTCGGCTCGGAACTTCGTTCACCTTGGAACGTAGGTTAGAGCAGAGCGGTTATAACGTAGACGATCATCCGATCGGATCATAATCCGGAGTCCGACCGCAACTAAGTCGGCTGCTTGGATGGATCGCATCTTGAAATAAGTCGGGAGGGTCTCGGCTCGGACTTGCCCCCTAAGCGGCGTTCTATTGTGAGCTCAGATTTCCCACAACAGAAGCTCCCTACTCTTCTAGTTTGCTTGTCAGCTCGGAGAGTACATAGGTAGAAATCTCCTGCCATCGTCGCAATGATGACGGAACTCGAACCACGCGCGTGCCAGTCACCTTGGCCAACACCTGACGACGGTTACGATCCTGAATCTTCACCCGGCCTATGAGAAGTCACCACGCAGGCTGGAGGAGGCGTGCGCCTGACGGGTCGTGGCGTCGCTTCACCTATCGAGGCACACAGCCCGATATTAGAGCCGTACAATCGGTTTGTATCCCGCCAATGCAACGTCGCCAGGTGTACTCAAAGATCGGGTCGTGCCGATTTGGCTGCTGTCATTATGGCTCATCATTAATGCCGAATCCCTTCACTACCTATATAAGGCGTCCCGGGCTTCTCTTTGCCATTTTATGTTCTAATTCGTAAGAGCACATCGGAGGAGGCGATTTTCGACGAGAGGCGATTCCGGCCGAATTCGAAGTATTCCAGCTAAAGGCGATTCCCGATAAACACCTAGTGAGTTTCGTTGACCCTCACTTCTCTGCAATTTCTTCTGACCTCGAGGTGGTCCGTGAATATGCTAATGACTCCGAGCCGGGGAGTACTGAAAGTGAGAGTGGGTCTTCCGAGGGCCCTTTTGAACCCACTCTCCCATACCCCCCACCTCAGAGGTAAAAAATATTAGGTTCTAAGACCAAGCAACTCGGTAAAAAGACAACCACCCAAGCCCACCGAGTCGAGACCATTACCACCATTGAAATGTCCGCGAATCTGCGCAGCGCGGAGGTAGTCCCCGGAGGCTCTGTCATGTCGGAGTCTCAGATGGAATGGATCCGTTCGGAGTTCCAGATCCTTAACTCCGTTCAGATAAGGGCCCCTAGGCCTTTGGACGCGGCCAGAGCTCCGGCCAAGGGAGAAGTAGCCATCTTCCTTTGCGTGCTGCAGTGCGGGGTTCGGCTCCCCCTACACCCCTTCGTCAGGAAGGTTGCGGCTTACCTTAGGTTGGCACCCGGACAGTTCGCTCCGAATGCTTGTAGAGTAATGATCTCTGCTTACATCATTTGGAAGCAAGCAGGAAACTCTGAGCTGACTCCAGAGGAGCTAATGAGTCTTTACATGGCCAAGCATGACGGTAATGATCCATGGTATTATTTTGTGACTCGAGGGAGCAAGGGGTCAGGGTTGGTAATGCACTTGCCGTCCTCTAACATGGACTGGAAGAACAAGTGGTTCTGGGTGGCAGGTAAATGGGAGGCACCCGCGGCTAAGCTTAGAACCTCAACGGTTCGGGTTCCGACTCATTTTGTGAAACCAGGTCGGACTTTATTTTGTATCCGGTCTGCTACTTTAGATTTCCCTCATTTTAGTTGTAATAAGACTTTTTTCTTTTGCAGCTTTTGCAAAGGGATTGCCGCTCCTAGACTCGGACCATAAGAATTAGGTCGCAAAGGCCAGAGCGCGGTCGGAGTCGCTTCGCTCCTGGGCCGATTTGATAACTGCGGCCAACCTTCACCGGTCCGGGCTCTGTAAATCCCAACCTCTGGCCACCTCTCTGAGTAAGCTGTCCTGACCTCTTCAATAATCTTTCCTTCACTTAGTAGCTAATGATTTTCTTTCGCAGGCATGGCTGAGGCATCCGGGGCACGGAAGAGGAAGAAAGCTCCGAGCACAGCGGATTTACTCAAAGAAGCCCCCCGAGTGAAGATCACTCGGAAGAAGTCAGCTCCCCCTCGTGTGGGAGAATCTTCTGCTTTCCCAACTCCATCAGCCCCGTCTCTGAAGCCGGTTGGCTCATCCTCCGAGCCACAGACTCCGGCGCGCCTCAGCTCTGCCACGGTTCCTCCGGCAGTCTTGCGCCCAGTGATACGTCCTCCTCCGGGGGTCTTCCGAGTGACAGAGGCTGATTCCACAGCCGTACCGAGCACTATTGCTTGCAACCCTGCCGTCGCTGTTCCTCCCTCCGCAGCCACCGTTCCCGCCACAGCCCCCGAGCCCCCTATCGCCATTCCCTCATCCTCTGAGAGAGAGGGAACCAACAGGGTAGATGAGAATATGCTTTTTCCCTCCGAGGTTGAGGGGGAGGGCCGCGCTGAGGGTCAAAACTCGGCCGGCAGTCGGGTAGGGGTCGAGGGGGCTGAGGCCTCGGCCTAAGCGGGTACGAGCAGGGGGAGGTTCGAACCCGGCTATCACATGGCGTGCCTGACCTCATGGTCCGCCAAGCATGTCAAGGAGGAAGACATTGCCCAGGCCCTTGAGTGATCGGAGGGAGGCTTCCTGAACGACTTCGCCTCCATATGTTACATGGTAAGTCTTCGAGAAGACCTCCTTTCTTTAATGTTGTTATGCACATTCCGTTATATTTATTTTGTAGATTCTGATCTTTATTTTCTTTTCAGGCCGTTCCGGTGCTGCTCTCCATTCGGCAGAGCGTGCGAGAGTATAAGGGGAAAGAGGCGGAGTTGGAGGCTCTCCAGGCCGAGATGGCGGCTTTAAGGTCGGAGGAGACTGGCCTCCGTCAACAGATTACAGGTGAGAAAGCTAGGGTCAGGCGACTGCAGGGAGTCGTTGTGGACTTGGAGGCCAGGGAGCTACATCTGCAGGAAAAGGTAGATGATTTTAAGAAGAGCGGTGACGCAGTGACTGCTGAGCTGATCCGTGTCAGGGCCCACGTGGATTCCTTGGCCGTGAAGACGGTTCGGCTTGGGGAAGCTCTGAATAATGCCAAGGCCGAGGTGACTGAGGAGTGGACACGAGCCGTGAACCAAGCCGTGGAGGCCCAGAGGGTGAAGGACGAGGCCTCTTTGGTCGCAGTGGTTGCTGCTGCAGTCGAGAGCTTCAAGACTTCTAAAGAGAGGGATGCTGAGGCCGCAACGTTCTACAATCGCGGCTTCAACGCATGTCTCGAGGCTGTTCTGGGTTTATACCCAGACCTAGATCTCGATTTCCTCTTGCCCGACGACTCCGAAGATACTTCGGCTGACATCGTCTGCTCGGACCCAGCTCCCGACGCCCAGGTTCCTGATGCCCAAGCTCCTCCTGCCTGAAGACTTATCTTTTTTTTTTGATGTACCTATGTACCTTTGTCCCTTCGAGGAGATTTTAATGAAAAATATTCTTATCACATTATTGATTCACTTGAGATGTTGAGCTGATGAGCTTAGTCCGTTGTCGTTTAGTTAGTTTTTAGAGTTGGTTGTCCGAGCTTCCTCAGCCCAAGCCTTAGTTGGGTCCGACCCCATAGGATACTTGGCTCGTCGTCTCTGTTTTGTTGTACGCCGAGTTGAACACTTAATCGGGTGGTCGGATCGTTATTAGGATCTTTTTCCATGAAGGGATGCCTTATCGATCTTTCGTGGGGTTAGGTTCCGATCCTTAAAAGATCGGACCATTTATTAGGCTTCTTCTCCTGAGGGATGCCTTGTCGATCTCTCGTAAGGTTGGGTTCCAAATCCTTAAGGGATCGGACCATTTCTCTTGTACTTATGCGGATAGGGCAATCAAACAAGCATTAAAAGGTAGAATCAGTCTTTTATTAAGAGCCTAAAAGGCCAATCGCTCGGAGGCATACATTGCATCATGAACCTTAAGGGTTATTTCCTTACGGATAATAGGTCTTCAGGTGCTCGGCGTTCCAGGGATGAGGGAGATGACGGCCTTCGAGGTCTTCCAAGTGGTATGAGCCCGATTTGGCAGATCTGACCACACGATATGGACCTTCCCAATTGGGTCCGAGCGCTCCTTCCCCTGACTCGGCCGTGTTCTGAAAAATCCGTCGGAGGACTAAGTCTCATGGTCGGAAGCGCTTAAATTTGACTTTGGAGTTGTAGAAACGCGCTACCTGCTGGTGTCGAACCGCCACTCGGATCTTGAAAACTTCTCTGAGTTCCTCGAGCAAATCCAGATTAATTGCTATCTGCTCAGAGTTATGACTTTCTTTGAAGCCCCTGACCCACACTGTAGGGAGTCTGATTTTTACCGGCACCATTGCCTCCGAGCCGTAGGATAACGAAAATGGGGTTTCGCCCGTCGAAGTCTGGGCTGTAGTCCTATAGGCCCAGAGGACGAAGGGGAACTCTTCGGCCCAGTTTTCTTTTGCCTTTTTCAGCTTCTTCTTGAGATGATGCTTGATGATCTTGTTGACCGCCTTTACTTGTCCGTTCGACTGCGGGTGCCGAGGCGATAAGTAAGCGTTCACAATGCCGAGCCCTCGACACATGCTACGGAACTTGTCGTTATCAAATTGGCGGCCGTTATCAGAAACGATGGTCCTCGAAATCTCGAACCGACAGATGATATTTTTTCACACAAAGTCAATCACTTTCTGCTCGGTGATCTTTACAACTGACTCAGCCTCGGCCCACTTGGTGAAATAGTCGACCGCGACTATAGCAAACTTGACTTATCCCTTCCCAGTGTGCAAGGGACCGATGATGTCGATCCCCTACTGAGCGAACGGCCATGGCCCACTCATGGGGGTCATTTCTTCTGTTGGTTGCCTCGGCACAGCAGTAAAACGTTGGCACTTGTCATACTTCTGAACGAAATCCTTGGAGTCTTGCTTGAGGGTTGGCCAAAAATACCCTTGACGAAGTATCTTCATGGCTAAGGCATGGCTGCCCGAGTGATTTTCACAGATTCCTTCGTGAATCTCCATAATCACGTAATCGGCCTCATCCGGTCAGAGACATCTAAGGTAAGGCTGAGAATGCCCCTTCTTGTACAGCACTTCGTCCAATATGTCGTACTGGGACGCTCAGACCCTAAATCGTCTTGCCTCAAGCTTATCCGAGGGGGTTTTGCCGGTTGATAGATAATTGAAAATGGGGTCCATCCAAATGGGGATGGACTGGACGGGGCTGACCTCCTCTGACTGGCCGATGCTTGGGTGCTCAATGAACTCGACCGGAACAAAGCGTTGGATCTTACACTCGGAGGCAGAGGCGAGCCTTGTTAAAGCGTCAGCCCATGAGTTCTCGGCTCTGAGGACTTGGCGGATAGTGCAATTCCAGAATTTCTCGATCAATTTTCTCGCCTCTTCAAGATAGGTTATCATTCTGACTTCTTTAGCTTCATATTTTGAGGAGATATGATTCACCACCAACTGTGAGTCGCTATGGACTTGCAGAGTCTGAACACCCAGGCTCGCCGCTAGCCTGAGCCCAGCCAGCAGCGCTTCGTACTCGGCCTCATTGTTTGAAGCTTTAAACCCGAGCCTGATGGCGTATTGGATTGTCGTTGAATCAGGCGCCACCAGGACGACACCGGCTCCTGCTCCTTTAACGTTGGAGGATCCATCAACATAAAGAACCCACCACGAATTTGATGTGGGCTCTTGATTGCTCAGCGGGACGGACGGTGTTATCTCGACTTCCTTCCTAGCTTGCTCTTCGTCAGGAGTTGTGAACTCGACGATGAAGTCGGCTACGGCTTGTCCCTTGAGTGCCGTCCTAGGCCGGAACTGAATGTCAAACTCTTCGAGCTCTATAGCCCATTTGGTCATTCGGCCTGACACTTCGGGACTTTGGAGGATCTTCCTCAGAGGGGAGTCCGATAGCACGATTATGGAGTGGGCCTGAAAGTATGGTCGTAGTCTTCTGACCGAGACCACAAGGCTGAGCATCAATTTCTTTAAGGACTGGTACCTTGTTTCTTCTGGTACCATGGCTTTGCTTATGTAGTAAACGGGATACTGCTTGGTTCCGGCTTCTCGGATCAGAGCCGAGCTGACGGCTGAGGTCAAAACGGTGAGGTAGAGGAACAAGGGCTCTCCTTCTACCGGCTTAGACAAGAGAGGCGGTGATCCCAAGTACTGTTTCAACTGTTGGAAGGCTTGCTCGCACTCCGGCGTCCATTCTGCCCTCTTGTGGCCCTTCAACTGCTGGAAGAAAGGAAGACATTTTTCTGTAGCCTTAGATATGAAACGTCCGAGGGCCGCGACTCTTCCCGTGAGACACTGTATTTCCTTGAGGGTCCGAGGCGAGTTCATGTCCAGGAGAGCTTTGATCTTATTTAGGTTCGCCTCAATACCCCGTTGGCTGACTTGGAAGCCCATGAATTTCCCTGACTCAACCCCGAACACGCACTTGGCGGGGTTAAGCTTCATCTGGTATTCAAGGAGGACGTTGAATGTTTCTTCGAGATCAACAAGGTGGTCGAATGGTTTGATACTCTTCACCAGCATGTCGTCCACATACACCTCCATGGAGTGTCCGATCTGTTTGGTGAACATCTGATTCACCAGTCTCTGATACGTTGCCCCAGCATTTTTCAGGCCAAATGGCATGACCCGGTAACAGTAGAGTCTCCTGTCCGTGATAAAGGTGGTTTTCTGCCTATCTAGGGGGTGCATGGCGATCTGGTTGTACCCGGAGTAGGCGTCAAGAAACGAGAGTAACTCATGTCCGGCCATACTATCCACCATTTGGTCGATCCGAGGTAGCGGGAAGCTATCTTTGGGACACGCCTTATTCAAATCGGAGTAATCTACGCACACCCGCCACTTCCCGTTTGACTTCCTGACGAGCATGACATTTGCTATCCAGTCAGGGTAGTATACCTCTTCTATGAAGCCAGCATCGAGCAGGATGGAGACCTCCTCGGCAATGGCTTCATATCATTCAGTATCGAACGGCTTTCTTTTTTGCTTAATTGGCCGGTGGTCTGGGTCCATGTTCAGCCTGTTGACTTGCACATCGGGTGAGATCCCCAGCATATCTGCATGTGACCATGTGAAGACGTCCCGGTGTTGTCTCAAGAAGGCCAACAACTCGTTCCTCTGCTCGGGATTCAGTGATGATCCGAGCTGAACAGTTTTGCTCGGATCTGATTCATCAAGCGGCATTCTTATCAGATCTTCGACAGGGGAATTCTCCATCGCTCCGCGGGGGTCCAAGGTGTCGACTACGAGTGTTTGTTTAGCGGCCCCTTTTCTCACAGCTATCGCATAACATCTCCGGGCTTCGCGTTGATCGCCTTGGAGATAACCAATCCCGCCTTCAGCCGAAAACTTCATCATCAGATGGTAAGTCGAGACAACCACCCTCATTGCGTTGAGGGAGGGTCGGCCTAAGATCACGTTGTGGACTGATGGAACATTGACAACTAAAAAGTCAACTAAAAACGTGACTTGATGTTTCCCTTCTCCCGCTGTCAATGGGAGGGAGATGGCTCCTTCGGAGATGACTCTTTCTCCGGTAAAGCCGTGCAAGGGAGTCTTCACAGGTCGGAGCTTGGACCGTGGAATTCTCATCTTCTCAAACGCCTCGGAATACATTACGTCAGCTGAACTCCCGGTGTCGACCAAGATGCGGTACACTTTGTGATTGGCTATGGGCATAGTGACCAGCATAGTGACCACTAGCGCGTCATCGTGCGGATGCTGAATCCCGCGTGCATCATCTTCTGTGAAGGTCAGGCTGCACGGAGCGACACGGAGTTCCTTGCTGGGACGTTCTGTCAGGTGAATGTGGTGTTCTGACTCGGAGCTCTAGGAATGGGCTTTCCGTGCCCTGTTCGAATTCCCTCCCCCAGCTGAGCCCCCGAAGATGGTACGAATTTCGGCGGGCTCCTCTGGGGGGTTATTCGACTGCACTTGCCGCCGTTCTTCTCTCAGATCAGATTTCTCCTTTTTGACATAACGACATATATGTCCCTTGTGGATGAGGGACTCAATCTCGTCCTTCACATTCACGCAATCGTCCGTGTTATGACCGTGGTCCCGGTGGAAACGACAGTATTTCCCTTTGTCCCGATGCTCGGGATCAGCTCTCATACAGACTGGCCAATTGAGCAGTCTGTCTCCTCGGATGTCTAGCAGGATCTGCTCGGCGGACGTATTGAGTGGAGTGTAGGAACGGAACTTCCCTTCCGGCCTACGGCTTGGACGACGATCGCGAGAAGGGCGGTCATCTGTCCTTTTACTAGTCGGCTGGGATTCTTCGTTCCGGGGTCTCTTCTCCTTGTTCGTCGAGTCAGACGCCTGCGTGCCCTTTCGGACGTTGGTGAACTTCTCCGCGTTAGTGTACTTCTGAGCTTTCACCATGAAGTTTGCTAGCGTCTTTGGTGGATTCTTTTCGATGGAGAAGGCAAACTTTCCTTCTTTCAGTCCGCTCAGAACGGCGGCGAGGGCCATCTTATCATCGTAGTCCTCGACATGCAATGCTTCCTCGTTGAAGCGGGCGATGTAATCCTTCAACGACTCCTTAGGAGTCTGCTTAATGGTAAGCAGGTGAGTGTTAGGCTTCCGACTTCTCTTACCGCTTATGAACTGCGTAAGGAATAGTCGGCTCAATTCCGCGAATGAACCCACGGAACCAGGTTTCAGCTGGCAATACCAGATCCGAGCGGATCCTGTGAGGGTGATAGAGAACCCCCTACACAACATTGCATCCGTTGTTGTCTGGATTTGCATCCAGGATCGATAGGACTCCAAGTGTTCGGATGGGTCCCCAGATCCCGAATACTGGATGACAGGAGGCATCCCAAACCTCTGCGGCATCACTTCAGTCATGATGGCCGAGTTGAAGGGAGGCTCGGTCTCTTCCATCATCGACTGGATCGTGGTCGGAACTGTCGATTGCTCTTGCTTTTTTTCCAATATCAGGAACTTATCCTTCAGTACCGCAAAGCACGCTTTCCAGGGATCCTTGTTTTCAGCGACGACCTCTGGGGTATGTTCAGCCTCCGTTATTCTCCCTTCTCTACTCCGTTCTAACTGATGACGGAGGTCCATGGGTGGCAGAGCGGATGTGGCTGAGTATACGGTTGTCGGAGCTCGAGTAGGCTCGTTCCGTGCGGATGCTTCGCCTCGTGCCGCAGGAAGATTTTGACCCGACTGCAGTACCCCTGAACGTTGGGAAACTTCGGGCCTCACACTCCTCGGCATGGAGCGAGTTTCCACAAACAGCCCCACCGGCTCGAGAACGGGTTATTCTTGAGCCGGGCGTTGTTCTGGCTCCCGTTGCTATTTCATCTAGTTTATCTCGTCACGTAAGGCCTGGATCTCATTGTACATGACACGGTACTTGTTCGACCGATTACGCGAACGTTGAAAAGGCCCCGGAGCGGACTCGGCATGAAGCAGTGATGACGACCAAGTCTGCTCGTCGGGTTGTGGCTGCACTCCTGTAGCTTTCTTCTTCCTCTCCATTGCTTAGGGGAAACGAGAACCTGACTTCTAGTTTCAGTTTTCCATAGACGGCGCAAAAAAATGTTGATGCCAAAATCTGATCAGCCCTCCCTCCTCGTCGATCACCACGTACGATCCCTAGAACCTGCACCAGGAAAGCAGGTAAAGGTGACCCTGGCTAAGTCAGGGGACCCTCCGATGCCTAAGTCAGGATAAGGGAATTGGGGTCTGAATAGAGTGTAGAGGAGAGCTCGATTTTTGCGTACCTTTAAATATGGCATGATGTAGTATTTATACTTGACTGTCGAGTGGTCCGGATCCGATAATCTCGGCATGATCAGGGGGATTCCCGGATCGTGGAGATACCCCCCGCGATCTATCGATCACGTAGCGTATCTGGCGGATTATGCGTATCTGCGAGCGAGGTTATCGGCCACGTTTGGTTATGGCAGTTTTCACGTTCAGTGAGTGGGGTATGCACGTCTGAACGTGCGTTCGGCTTGGAACGGTCGCTCTATTCGGACTGTATGCTCGGCTCGAAACTTCGTTCGCCTCGGAACATAGGTTAGAGCAGAGCAGTTATAACGTAAACGATTATCCGATCGGATCATAATCCGGAGTCCGACCGCAACTAAGTCGGCTGCTCGGATGGATCGCGTCTTGAAACAGGTCGGGAGGGTCTCGGCTCAGACTTGCCCCCTAAGCGCGTTCTATTGTGAGCTCAGATTTCCCACAACAATATATATATGAGGAAAAAATAAATCGATCATTTTCTTTAAAGTGGAGTTTTTCTAATTAAATGTTGTTTTTAGTCTATTAATTATCTCTTTTCTTAATTGAAGACATTTAAAAAAAAAAAAACTCTTTATTATTTGAAATCCTAGGCAATTAAGGTAAAAAAAAAAAAAAAAATTAATTAAATTCTCTTCTACCTTTCCTTTACCTAATCTAACTCCTCATTTCTATCCCCATAAGCAAATCGTAAGGGCTGCCTGCTGGTAGATTTGTTTTTCATGTTACCTTTTCTTGTTCTTCTTTTTCTTCTTTTTTCAATCTATAAGAAAAAATTTGTCAGAAACCTGAAAGTCTGGTCAGGTAAAAAATACAGCCCTTGAGGGGGGATGCAACCAGAACCACTTATGTTAATGCGGACTTTAGGGTAATTGTATTATCTTCTTGCTATTCTGGCTATATTGGTAGAAAGTGCATCCGCAAGCCATATAACTAACTAATTCAGAGAGTGAGATCATCTCGTAGCAGTTTTTGAAAATATCAGCAAAAAAAAAAAGGGATTATTCTCAGCTAGAATGTTTTTAGCTATTGTTTTGATTGATGATTAAATAAAGTATTGGGCACCAGATTGTTATCAAAGATCACTTTCCAATTGGGACATAGCTGTCAATGCCCATCATGGCTTGGTTGAACTGTTCAAGTTTTGGCAGGCCTAGCATCAGCTGACCTCAGTCCAAGTCCATGCAGCCAGTTTATACCCCTTTTCATATTGGTCGCTATTTTTAACTTTTCAAGTTTAAGCCATTTAAGAGCTCTAGGAAAAGTGGGTAGACAGCACATGCTTAAGTAACTGTATTTTTCATGGATTAGCAATCAGATTCCATATCAGTTCGTAGTATTTTGGTGTATCAGCATTGTTGTTGTTCAAGTGGGAGGGTGGAGAGGAAGTACTTTGCAATCATGAAATATAAATGACAAAATGAGGTGTGGAAATAAACTTTTACCAATACGAGACTGCTACCTTCACTCATGGAAAATGGGGTTGACTTTGCTTGTCATTATAAAGTAAAAGTGACTAAAGAACTGCAAGCTAAGCTAGCGAGAGAAGCAAATTGATGATGATGATGATGAATAGTAGGATGGATAGGCTTCGCCAGCTAGTTTTTCTTGGAAGCAGGCAGGTAAAGATTGCATGTTGTCTGTCTAGAATTGAGATGGAAAGCACTTGGTCACAACAATGAGTTGCTCTTTGAATGCCACTCTACTATTTTATGGGCAACAAGGCAAGCTGTTGAGATAAAATTTGAGGGGAGGCGTTCTAGGCATCAAGATGTTGAGATTTCTAAAATTTGTGGGTGTGTGGAGGCTTTCTAGGAATCCTTTCCACTAGAGATTGATCAAGGAGAGACCTCCAAAGTTTGAAGGATCAGCATCAGGCTTTTACACACTTAGAGAGTGCATAATCATAGGTATGATCATGGCCACTGTTTTGCTTGTTTTGGAAATTTGGTTTCACTTAGATGGAAGTAGATCCTAATCACATGATTTTTTATTTTTTTTTTGAACGAGTTTTATGCTTCCATCTTTCATAAAACTCAAACAATCAAAGTGGAGGGACCCCATCTCATTCAGTTGGGGATATTCTGTTAGAGCTGGATTTTGGGAATCTAGGGATGATAACAAGTATATGGACCCTGATCCATGAAGGTAGTGTACAAGTAAAATCATGATCAAGAGTTTCACAGGAGGAATTATAGGCAGTTGAAGTCTAAAAGACCTATGATTTTGGCAGAAGTGAGGATGCTCAAAGTTATAAATGAACCTATATTTTCAGGGATATAATTTCTTATAGAGCAGTAGATTATGATGTAAATTCTTATAGAGCAATAGATGATGGTTTTGCAATCTAACTGGTATATCACAATGTTTTCTGATTTTGGTGCAGGGGAATGTGATTAAAGAATCTTTTTCATCCAAAGATTCCAAAACATTGCAGGGAAAACTTGATGGGACGAGATATTTCTACTCGCGAAGAGTGAAACATTAGACTGTGTCCTGTTGCCCATGGGCATGAAGCAGGTTTCTTGTAACTGGACATCTGAGTTACTTTGGGAGAGGAGAGGATCTGCTAGCAAGCTTCAGACAGCAGTATATTGTTTTAAATAAGCATCAAATAGTACATATGAGAAAATACTTTGTTTGCTTAGATTGCAGATGGAATCTGATGCATGTTCTATCTTGTCTTTAAAACAAGAATAAGGTAGATTTTTGTGACTGTTCTCTCATGTGGTTGATCTGCTCCTTATTAAAGGTGATACTGTTAAAATTCGTAGTATACTTGCATTATCACTTTCATTGCTGGTGAAATATACATCTTCCCGTGCTTAACGAATAGCTACCAATTCATATTTTTTGCAAGCTTGCTGATTTCCTTGTTTGGAAGTTCTTTGCTCAACTAGATATGAGTTCTAGGCCAGTACTGCCCCTAACTCTATTATAGATTTTCCTTTTATGCAAAACAACAGTTTTAATAAACATACTCGCAGAAGTGCTCCTTTCAAAAGAAAAGAAAAAAGGAAAAAACTTTAGGAAGTGCTCTTATCATCACTTGGGTTCATCCAGGGCATTTGACAGAGAACCGTGGGTTGAAAACATCAACATTGATTTCTCAGAATAGTTTAAAAACTCGGAAACTCGATTCTACTTGGCAGCCAGCTGGGTCAGGTACACTCAAATATTTGAATCAACTCGACTCAATATTTAATAGTTAAATTAGCAATTTAACTCCACTAATAATAAACACTTAAAATAATATGAATAAAAAAATATGCAACTTAAAACACAAAAGCAGTCCTTGGTTGGGTGGCAATGCTAAGCTGCCAGCTTAGTAGAGGACATGAGTTTGGATCCCACCGACTGCATTTTTTTTTTACTCTTTTTCAATTAGAAGTTGCTTGACTCAAGTGAGTGAATCATGTCAAGTCAACTGAGTAGATGAGTTGACTCGATGAGTCAAGCAGAGTCTGAACTGAGTCAGACTCCTTGGCGAGTTTCACAGTGACTTGGCTCTATTTCTGGTCGAATTGAGTTGACTGGCCCGAGTTTCGAGTCGATTCACCCAGTTTTATAATTATGTTTCTCAATGCTTTGGTTGGTTTCCAACTGGGTTTTAGGGTTCAGATTTCAACATTGATTCCTTACAAGGGTGATTAGATATCTTCTTGTTGGCTTTTTACGATTCAATCTTATTTTTGTGTTTTTATTTGTAATTGTAATTGGAAACATTGAACGGCTAGGGTCTTGTATAGGATCCTGAGCCTCAGGATGCTTGAGACTCCACATCTGTGCAAGTGGGGCTGGTGGTTCAGTGATCCTGAGGGTTGATCTGGTGGACCCCTCCCTATACAGACTGAGCCCCAAAGACTTCCTAATGGGATAATCTTAACCCTTCAGTTGGCTGCATGCAAACTGACAGTTGAAAAAAAAATACAACAAAAGGAGAAAACTGAAAAAGATCAATGGTCTGGATCACAGAACCATGGGGATCAGGAGCCTTGATACGTCCTAAACCTTAGGACCTGATAATTCCTCCTGGTTTGTTCATCGAGCACTGTCTAAAATCTGGGTGTTTTATTCTTCTCTCATTGGAAACAAAGAGCCTCTGATGTGTTTTGTGTTCATGAAGGTGGTGGGAAAGCCAGGGCCAACAGTGAAGAAGATATCGGGCATGAGCATCCTCGACAACAATGGGGTGAACCTTGTCTCCGTCTTGCTAACAACTCTCCTCACTTCGATTTCCTGCTTGTACATTTTCTGACTCCTTCCATCCATTGATCTTTTCCATAAGAAATGAATGAATTTCATCTTATGCTCTCATGTCTTCCATCATAGTGATATTGATTCAGTCCAAAGAAAAGAAGGTTTAACTGATACCATCAAAATCATGGTTCTCACTGCAGGTGGGACCATGCATGTGAAAGGACTTTCAATTACATGCATGGGGACCCATTTCGAAGAGAGATTTGAAGCTTGTGGATGAGTGGCATGAATCACCTTCTCACTCTAGTTTCTTTTTGTATAACACAAAAAGAAAATTCAGGCTCAAAGTAGGACTTTTGGAACTATTGGACATTGAAATAATGTGCAAGAGGATGAATGGCTTAGATGTGTATCTCCTGGAAAATGGAGTACAGGATATCAGGAATCCTCCATCTGAGGAAGCATGAACGGATTTTTATAGCTAAATACCTCAAGAATTCTGTTCTCACAAATGCATCTAATTTAAAGTACTAAAACGTGCTTTTTGGGAGATGAAATGACTAAGCTGACCATCGTCCAATTTTTATCTAGAACATGGAGTCACTGTTGTGGGCCTCACATGGTGTGTGTATATGACATCCAACCCGTTCAACGGCTGCACCCCACCCGGATGTTTAGATAGCTCAAAAATCTATCCAATCCTATCATCAGGTGGGCCACACCATATGAAACAATGTTTCCCACTCAAACATTCAAATCCTTGTGTTGTGGCCCACCTGATTGTTGGATCTGCCTAATTTTTACTTCTCTAATCATCATGATGGGGTGCGCACCTGTCAGACAGCTTATATGTCATGCATCATGTGGCTCCCCTTGGTATGAGAATTCTTGAGGTATTTTGTGGTAGTTAACTCAAACCGTTCGGAAGTATCCCGATTTGATACATGGTGACTCTAGCCCTGGTTTTATCTCTGGGATTATTATTATTTTTATTTTCCAAGACCCAAATCATGGGAAGACGACCTAGATTTAAATGCTAAGAGTCCCAACGTATCTTATTGCAATTCTTCTCAGAAACAGATCTACACGGTAGACTAATGTCCATGATTCCAGGAGAGCAAAATGTCACGCAATCTCTGCAAAAGGGGCCGAGCTTGTAGACAGCGCAAGCTGTTTGTCTCAAAATCGGTTTGTGATGTGTACGTGCCGGTTGTGCCAAAGCTGAATGCAACTTGAATTGAACTGAATGCCTTATGACCCTACATGTCGAAATAGACCTATTAAGACTGAATTTGAGCAGATCCGCAATCTATCCAACAGTTGATTGTGCAAAATTAAGTGATTGGTGAAGGGGAGGGTTTCTCCTTTCGATGATTTCATTTTACTTTTGAAAAAACGGACTTTCAATTAAGTCTGTACTACCTTACATTGTTTAATACTAAAATAATAAAATTCAAAAGAAATGAAAGAAATATAAAAGGGATAAATAATAATCATTTATTCATCGTTTGGTGAAATACCAGGCTTTATAGGCAAGAAGGTTGTCAGGTATGAAAGTTGAATTGTTACTTAGCCGTTTCATGGGAAGACGGTCACCGAAAAGTACAGTACGTTCATTGGGAGGCTAGGCTTCATAATGCGAGACAAATGTGGTTGTAGGAGGGGGTTGACATTTGTTTGTCACATGGCTGGACGATCATTGTGGCACGTGCCTATTCATTGTGTAGGATCAATTTCCACAATAAGACGACCAATGTCGAGCGGATCATTGGCAATTGGTTTGGTGCACAACTGAGCTTCCTGGCAAGATGGTCGTTGGAAATGATAGACTTTTTGTTACCCTCACATGGTTGAGCTTCGTATGCAAGTTAATTGTGGTTAAACAATCAACCAGGTTGATCACTCAAACATGTACTTCGTGATGAAAAGGTTGGTGGGGTGACAATTTGTTCGTCACTTCGGGTCCTCATTTCGTGGCGAGATAGTCGTGGGATGAATATCCATTCATTGCATGGATCTTGACTCCATATGCAAGGTTGTCATGGAGTGACCATATGTTCATCACTCGACTGGACATTGTTGCAAGGCAATTGTAGTTAAATAGAGACTTGTCCATTGCGTTGACCGAGCTTTGTGGCAAGATTCTCGAGCTGTTGCTTTGATCGAGCTTTGTGGCAAGATTCTCGAGCTGAATCTCTAGGAACGTGGCATGATGGCCTTGCTGGCATCTGTTCAAGACCTAGCGATTTTTCTAGGTCCAACGGTGTAATTGTGGACATAAAGTGACAAGTTAGCTAAAATCTAATGTAACTGATCCAAGCTTGTTTGCAGTATTTCACTGTTAGTCTAACAGTGGTGAATAATAATAATGACGAGTGCCATGGTGGATGAATGATTGGTGGTGTTGATTTGAAAAGAGTAGTGTTGTGTTATGTTGTACTAGAGTGGCATATGCCCGCTAGCTCTTCATTCTCTGCTGAATTTATAGAAGTGTAAGACAGTTTGCTGGATACTTATATTAGAATCGACCTCTGTAGTCTTCTTTGGATTAATTGGCCAATTAGTAGGTTCATTATACTTTTAACTCAAGACGAGCCTTTAAGATCATTCTCTAAATCTGTCAATAGTCTGAAAAGTGTAGTTGACTGTATCTCCATTTCAAGAGGTGTCTTCATAATCTCCGCGTAATCAACTTACTTCCGAACGTTTGGGATGAATCATATTCTGTCATGTATTGTTGTAGATTACTGCCTTAGCTAATCGTTTAGAGCTTTTTCACTTATAGCTTCACATATTTGCAACCACTTGACTTCTGGCATGTGTCATGAAACGAGTCAATGCCAGGTAAAACATCCATCGTGAACATCCCCTTTAAACCAATATGAAACCTATGGCCTCTCTTGTTTTGCCACGTCTTGCAGCGATTTGTGTCAGGTGTGTTGACCATGCCTCGTGGCAACAACTTTTCTTGTGCTTCATTAACTCTTCTTGTCGATTGCATTGTTGGGAGGATCTCCTCTTGGCCTTCTATACAATGATGCTGCCATGTGTCGGCTTTTTATATGCTAGATCCAGTGTGGTCAAATCAAGTGTAAACACAAGCAACCTAACTTGTGATTAAGTTGAGTACTATATGAAACCTCTTGATTAAACAAAATCCTTCCATTTTACAATTGGATTGACACAACCCCTGAGAAAAGCATTAGGTTGGATATGTAATTTTTAATTCACTTCTACGATTGTTTTGAGTAGGAGCTGGTTACACCTGATTTGACCACTCTAGATTTGGATAGAAAGCCAACATGAAGAGATCTTCAGAGTTGGTACGATTGACAAAGATATGGTACAACACAAGAAACGTGGTTGTTATAAGACACGTGTTAATATATCTTAGAAAAAGTTATGTCTTGACACATGGCTATATGAGAGAGGTCATACACTTATTAGTGGCCTAGAATGGAAATCATGGCCGCTATTTTAACTAATGGTGACACTCTTCATGACACATGGTGAGAGACGACTAGGCTCCATATATGTGAAAATGTAAGCAAAGAGCTCTGAAATGAATAATTAGCTGAGGCGGTAATCAAGAGAGACGCATGGCATGACATGATTGGCGAAACACAATTGGAAGCTAGCTAGTTACCCCAAATCATGAAACATGACCAACTACGTTACCAATCAAGCCGATCAGAAGAAAATCTCGTAAACTTGTCTCGAGTTGGAAGCATAGTTATCCATGCCCACTAATTGGTCAATCAATTAAGAGAAGATGTCTGAGGTCAACTTCAATACACATTTCCAACAAACTACCTTACACATCAAAAAATTTAACAAAGTTTATGGCCCATGCCATTCCAATTCAAATACAACATTACTTTAAGCTATATGCTGCTTAACTTCCGTCTACCTTGGACATTTATCAGTATTATCTTTTCATCTAACTCCACCACCATCAAAGCCAGAGCCATGCTACAAAACCATATTGAATTAAGTATATTAGAGTAAAAATAGGCCCTTTATGTCTATGATCACATTGTTAAACCTAAGAAGACAACTAAGTATCAAAGGAATGGCCAATGAGGTCATCTTGCCACAAGCTTAGTGATCCGCTTGACCATTTCGCCACATAGTGATGGGGTTTTTTGACCTGTTGTCGACTAGTTGTGAGCCCTACTCGACCGGTCTTGGGCTAGTGTACGACCAGTCGTAGGTTCGAGTCATGACATGACTCAAAGTCCAGCGAGTTTGGACTGATTTTCTCCAGGGTGCTCGACCGGTCGTGGGAGGTGCACGATCGGTCGTAGGTAGCGCTCGACCGGTTGTGGGCGACGCACGACCGGTTGTGGGCGACGCACGTACGCAGATTCGTTTCGCGATTTTGTGTGAATTTCGTGTCGCAAGTCCTTTGGCAATTGAGATGCGGAAGGAAATTTTTCAAAACTATAAAAAAGGGTCTCTAGGATTTTTCTAAGGTATGATGGTGATAGAAAAACACAAGAGGGATATCAAAGGGGTGAGAGAGATAGAGAAAGAGAGAGAGGAAGCTTGTAGAAGGGAGGTTATGTTCGTAGAGGTAATTTATCATATTTCAGCACTTTTACGTCCTCGTAATTAGTGAGATCTCTTAATTTTCTTTGTTTCTTTTACCATTTATCCACTCCTTCGTGAGTGATGAAGGTTTGATCATTGCAAGGTGTGTTTGTGATCAGTTATAAAGTTCTATTTCATAGTGGATTGTTGATCTGGACGAGGTCCCGTGGTTTTTACCTCTTTGAGAATTTTTTACATAAAAATCTCTTGTGTAGTGTGTGATTGTTGCTTTGATTGTCTTCATTGCTTTTATTATTCCATAATTTCGGTTTGTTCGGGAGGCTAGATCCTGAAGTTTTATGCAATGCCCCCAAAAAAGTAGTATAAAAGCTAAGTTCATTGAACGGGTAAGATCGGTTTGGAATTATGGAATGTGGCTCATCAAGGATGATCGGCCTCAATGGTTCTAACTGGACCATATGAAAGGCTAAGATAGAGGACTTGCTTTATTACAAGGACCTATATTCTCCAATTTTAGGCATATCAGCAAAATCCAAGGATATGTCTAATGATGATTGGAAGAAGATAGATCGGAAGGCGGTGAGGTTTATTAGACAATGACTGAATGATTCTGTGTTCCACCATGTGTCTATGGAAACCTCAGCCGCTAGCTTATGGCTGAAACTAGAAGAGATGTATGAGAGGAAGATAGCCGGTAATAAAATTTTTCTGATAAGGCGACTTGTGAATCTCAAGTTCAAGGAAGTCTCAGGGGTCTACTCAGCAAGAGGCCATTGTGACACAGGAACGGGTGAGAGGAAAGAACAGGAAGGGCGGGAAGGCTCGAGATAAATCAAGAGGCAATTCAAGTAATAGAAAAGATGTTGAATGCTGAAATTGTGGCAAGAATGACCACTATAAGCATGAATGTCGTAAGGCTAAAAACGACAAGAAAGAAAAATGAAAGGAGAAAGAAGATGAATCAGATTCCACTACGGTTACTTCAGATGGCGATGTTGTAGTTATTCTTTCTATAGATCATGATGTATGTCTCACGGCTACAAGTCAGGATACCAACTGGGTGATAAACTCGGGAGCCTCTTTTTATGCAACTCCACACAGGGACTTTTTCACAAGCTACAAGTCAGGTAACTATGAGACCGTGAAGATGAAAAATTCTGACGTATCAAAGATCGTGGGGGTCGGTGATATTTGTATGAAGACCGATGTGGGCTGCACATTGGTTCTCAGGGATGTGAGGCATATCCCAGACCTTCACTTCAACTTGATGTCGACGGCAAGGTTGGATGATGATGGCTATGAAAGTTGGTTTGTTATTGGGTGCTGGAAGCTCATTAAGGGTTCATTTATCTCAGCCAGAGGAAAGAAGTATTGTACCCTTTACAAGGCATATCTCAGTGTGTACAAGGGTGAGTTGAACGCAGCGAAAGATTAAGCTATTGACATGTGACACAGGCGTCTAAGCCACATGAGTAAAAAAGGGCTTTAGCTACTGGTGAGGAAGTGACTCCTTCTAGACGTGACAGGTACGCCTCTCAAAATCTGTCTTAATTGTTTATCAGGAAAATAACATAGTTTCATTTGTTAAAACTGTTTCTCATGTTAATAAAGTGCATGCATTAGATTTGGTTTATTTTGATGTTTGTGGTCTTATGAGGACAAAAACCTTGGGTGGGGCATTATATTTTGTTACTTTTATAGATGATGCTTCTAAGAGGGTTTGGGTTTATGCATTAAAATTCAAGGATGAGGTCTTTTGTGTGTTTAAATTATTTCATGCTATGGTCGGGAGAGAGACAGATAGATCATTGAAGTGCATCCGCACTGACAATGGTGGTGAATACATTAGCGACTTTCATGAGTACTGCAAGTCCCTGGATATACGGCATGAACGATGGTTCCCAAGACCCCCCATCATTATGGTGTAGCTGAATGAATGAATCACACCATTATAGAGAGAATCAGATGTATGTTATCCCATGCGAAGTTGCCCAAGACGTTCTAAGGAGAAGCAATTCACATGACGGTGTATTTGATAAACAGGTCTCCATCAGCCCCGTTGAATAGAGAAATACCTGAGAAGGTGTGGACTAGACAGGATCCATCATACAGTCATCTAAAGGTGTTTGAACGCAGGACATCTGTTCACGTACCAAAGGACGAGAGGTCCAAGCTCGATATGAAGATCAGGCAGTGTGTGTTCTTGGGGTACGGTGATGAAAAGTTCAGTTACAGATTGTGGGATCCGACCGCGAGGAAGCTTGTCAGGAGCAGAGATGTGGTTTTCTTTGAAGATCAGTGTATAAAAGATATTGGTAAGCCAGAGAAGAACCAGCCTAGTTTAGGTGAGCTAGAGGACATAAATCTGATTATTCCTCCCGTGGTGCCTGATGACGAGGGAATACAGTAAGGTGCAGAGGACGAGGGAGTTCCTACAGAAGATGGACCGGGGGAGCATCCCCCACTTGATCCACCTGTTGAGCCACAGATGAAGAGGTCATCTAGGGACAGACAGCCGTCAAAGAGGTACTCGTTGCATGAGTACATTATGCTGATTGATGAGGGAGAGCCAGAAGACTATTCTGAGGCCCTAGTCGACAAGCATAAGAAGGAGTGGTTGAAAGCTATGCAAGAGAAAATAGAATCCTTATATAAGAATCACACCTATGACATGGTAAAACTGCCTAAGGGTAAGAAAGCTTTGAGCAACAAGTGAGTGTTCAGAAAGAAGGTTGAGCGGAAGAATTCACAGACAAGGTTCAAGGCCAGACTTGTGGTAAAAGGGTTTGGTCAGAGAAAAGACATATACTTCGATGAGATATTCTTACTAGTGGTAAAAATGACATTTATACGGGTGTTGCTTGTGTTGGCAGATAGCATGAATCTAGAGATAGAGTAGTTAGATGTTAAAACTGTATTTCTCCAAGTAACCTGGAAGAAGAAATCTACATGCATCAACCAGAGGGTTTCGAAGTCAAGGGCAAGGAGCATATGGTGTACAGGCTGAGGAAGAGCTTGTATGGGCTGAAACAAGCTCCACGACAATGGTACAATAAGTTAGATTCGTTCATGTTACAGCATGGGTATGACAGAACAGAGTTGGACCCTTGTGTGTTCACGCGCAAGTTCTTAGATGGTGATTTTTTAGTTCTGCTGTTATACGTTGATGTCATGATCATAATGAAAAAAGACATTAAGAAGATTGACAGGTTGAAACAGGAGTTGGGCAAGTCATTTGTGATGAAAGACTTCGGCCCTGCTAAACAGATCTAGGAATAGAGATAACCCGTGACAAAAGCAGCAGGAAGCTTTGTGTTGAGGGTCAAATATTACATACCAAACCCCAGTTATTGCCTAATTTCATGTACATGATAATGCTTAACGTCATATTTTAATTGTGTTTTTATTGCGGGATGTAATCAGGAGCGTGGACTTAAAAAAGAGTACTAAAAGAGTAACTTTGACACTTTGAAGTCATCAGAGCAGGGGACGGACTCCAGAGGACCAACATTGAAGGATTTACACGCCAGGGATCCGAGAAAATCAAATCGTTTACCTTCAAATGGCTCGAAATTGGTGCAGAATGCAAGATCATATGGTTTCCGCCATCCGATTGGCTCGAAACTTCATACATAGTCTTAAGACTATAAATTAACCGAACATGTTAAATTTCAGCTATTGGATCCCTCTAGAAGTGGCCCAATGGACATATCAGCCCATAAAACAGTGATGTGGGGCCCACCTGATATCTAGATCTGCTTCATTTTTGGTCTCAACGTCTAAAATGATACTATAAAATGGATGGATGGATCGAATTTCTCAACACATCAATATGGGACCCACTTTGCATGAGTGGGCGTGCACACAAGTTGTGCATTCGAGGTGCACCGAGCCACTAAAAGGTATTCAACTTGCATTGACCGCAAGCTTCCTGGCCAGTTTCAAATTGGCTGCGAAACAACATAACAAGGACTTGTGGCCTTTCATTGTGGGCCACCATCGTTGTTCAACGGTCCGATCCGAACCGTCCATTAGAATCCCACACGCCCACTCATCAAGACCTAGGTGGGAAATTTCCAAGAAGCAGCGAAGATCAGGTTTCAGCCCTTCAAACGGAAGATGGACAGTAGAAGCACAAGTTCCGTGGGCCATGTCGAATTCAAGCTAGAACACGTCATTTTCGACTGGTTTTTCGAGGGGAGTTCAATGAACGGTATGCATTTCTCGTTCAATGATGATTAGGGGCCCCACCAACACCTTAGCGGAAGAAGATCCATGACTCTGTTTTTGTAGCCAGACGTTGCCCGATTTTGCGGGCCGTTACATGATCTTAATGGTGATCGGATGGCCAAGCTGGACCGTCCATTATGTAGTTCGTGCAAAAATGTCCCAAGGGACGTGGATTTTTTGGAAAGGAAGCAAGGATCGAAGGGAGTTGGGACACTATTTTTCTGGCTGTGTAAAAGCCTTCGCAGGCAGTTTCTAAACATAATTCCAGCCGACTTCCTTCTTCACCAACTTTCAATCTCACATGACCGACAGTCTCCTGCTATAAAGAAGAAAGAGACAGAATGTGGGAGGGGGGATGGAGATCAGATCGTAGATTGGCTTGGGCTGTACGTGAGCGTGGAGCAAGGAGAGGCTATCTGTTAGAGGTTATCATTATTATTATTTTATTCTTATGAGATCTAGCCCACTCATGTGTGGCTAAACCTCTTAGCTAGGGCTAAGCGGTGAAGCTTGGAGTGAGATGGGAGATTCTATTTTATGACTTTAATTTAATGTATGAACTGAACTAATGTTGATGTTAGTTTAATGGAATATTTTTAGTTTTTAAATGGTCTGTTGTGATTAAAATTACAATGGGTCTGCAATGACTTTGAGCATGTTCTTTTCCTTTTAATGTTTATGACGTCAGGAAGCCCTGTTGTTCACTATAGTCTCCTAGGCATGATTGGATGACGGTACCCTTCCTAACCTTCATACATTATTGATTGGTTGGTAATTAGTTTAATTCTATTGTTTGCTTTGTCTCGTAGGCATGGTTTGGTGATGGAATCCATTCTAATTCATATACCTTTTATCTCTTGAAAACTATATCAATGGCAGTTCAGTTAATTTCTATAATTCTTGAAGCAGACGTAAGATCTCCCTGATCTCTACAAGTGGATCCTCTGAATCCCTACTTTCCTACAACTGAATTTCTCTACATTTTAGATAATTATTCCACCATCATTCTCTAAATTTCATTTAGTTTAGATTCAATCTTAGTTTAGTTCTAGTTCTAGTTAGTTTTAGATTTCGTACAAGTTTCAGTCCCTTGGGATTCAACCTCAGTCTTACAGAGTTTATTACTACGTACAACCCTGCACTTGAGGAGTGAACACTTTGGCTGTCACAAGAGCGGTATATTGAGAAAGTCCTATAGTGGTTCAATATGAATGCAGTAAAGCTGGTCAGTACTTTACTTGATGGTCACTTCAGATTAAACAACAGACAGTGTCCCAAGATAAAGACAGAGGTGAAAGAGATGTAAAAAATACCCTACGCGTAGCCGTAGGAAGTTTGATATATGCTATGGTGTGTATACCCAAACACAGCATATGCGATTGGTGTTGTCAACCGGTATCTTTTCAATCCTGACAAAGAGTATTGGGCAGTGGTGAAATGGATATTGCGGTATCTAAGAGGCTCATCCAGGTTGTGCCTATGCTATGGTAACGGTAAACTCGTGTTAGAGGGCTACACAAATGCTGATATGACAGGTGACATAGACTTCAAGAAGTCTACATCGGAATTCATGTTCACATTTGTAGGCGGCAGTTTCTTGGCAGAGTAAGCTACAGAGGGTCGTAGCATTGTCGACGACAGAAGCCGAGTACATTGCAGTCACAGAAGCATGTAAAAAGATGTTTTGGATGAAGAGGTTCCTACAAGAACTTAGCCTGAAGTAGGAGGAGCACATGGTCTATTGCGATAGTCAGAGTGCTATACACAAGAATCCAAGTTAGCATTCTAAGTCGAAGCACATAGAGATTCGGTATCACTGAATCAAGGATACTTTGGAACAGAAGGTGTTACAGCTTGAGAAGGTCCACATGGACAATAATAGGTCAGACATGATAACCAAGGCTTTGCTCAAAGGCAAGTTTGAGGTTTGTAGAAACCAGGCTGACTTGAAGAAGGTAAATTCCTCCTGGGTCAAAAAGGGAGAGATTTGATGAGGTTTTTTGACCCGTCCTCGACTAGTTGTGAGCCCTGCTAGACTGATCATGGGCTGGTGTACGACCAGTTATAAGTTCGAGTCGTGACACGACTCAAAGTCCAATGAATTTGGACTGATTTTCTCCGGGGTGCTCGACCGGTCGTGGAAGGTACATGACTAGTCGTAGGTGGCGCTCGACTGGTCGGGGTGACGCACTATCAGTCGTGATTACGCAGATTTATTCCGTGATTTTGCACAGATTTCGTTTTGCAAGTTCTTTCGCAACTGGAATGCAGAAGGGAGTTTCTTAAAGCTATAAAAAGGGGTCTCTAGGATTTTTCTAGGGTATGATGGTGATAGAAAAACACAAGAGGGATATCAAATGGGTGAAAGAGATAGAGAAAGAGAGAGAAAAAAAGCTTATAGAAGGGAGGTTATGTTTGTGGAGGTAATCTACCATATCTCAGCGCTTCTACATCCTCGTAATCGGTGAGATTTCTCAGTTTTCTTTATTTCTCTTACTGTTTATCCACTCCTGCGTGAGTGATGAAGGTTTGATCATAGCAAGGTGTGCTTGTGATCAGTTGTAACGTTCTACTTCATATTGGATTGTTGATCTAGACAAGGTCCCGTGGTTTTTACCTCTTTGAGGGTTTTCCACGTAAAAATCTCTTGTATGGTGTGTGATTGTTGCTTTGATTGTCTTCATTACTTTTATTATCCCATAATTCCGGTTTGTTCGGGAGGTTAGATCCTGAAGTTTTGTGCAAGGCCCCCAACATATAGTTCAACCAAGTGATGAATAGGTTGTTGTTTAATTATAGCAGCTTCACCAGAAAGCCTAGTTGAGTCATGAATAGGTGGTTGTTCCACGATGGTTTTACCTACAAATTTAGGATCTAAGGAATACACGGATAATTGTTCTCACAATTATCTCACCACAAAGTGAGGACCTAAAGCAAAAAATAGGTTGTCACTCCACCAACAACCTTCTTGCCACGAAGTATCATGGCTGAGTGTCCAACGGTAATTGACTTGACTATGAAGTTCCATTGTGCGAAGTGTTGAACGGACCGTTGTTTCCCAACGATTGGCTTGCCACAAAACCCCACCATACAATGAATGAACCATCGAAGATCCACCTGCCATTGGCAGTCTTACCACGAAATCCAGTCCTACGCAATGAACAGATAGTTGCTACAATGATCGTCCAACTACAAAGCCAATTGAGAGATGAACAGACGTCTACCCTCACACGAACCATGAGTGTTTCGCATAACGAAGTTCCCCTCACAATAAAAAGATTGTTGTTCCTAACAACCGTCTAGCAATGAAGCTAGCTAAGAAAGCAATCTAGCTCTTGTGACCCGATGACCTTTTTGCCACAAACAAACATTCGTTCCTAATAACCATGTCACTATGAACAAATTATCATTAGTTATCAATTTTCCTTTTCTTATTTTCCTTTGTTAGCCAAGTGTAACTAATACTCTTTTATTTAATTGATCGGTTGCAACCTAATAATTCTTTCTAATTCTATTCTCTTATTGTTACTGTCAAGCTATTACGTGCTTAATCACAAGTTCATCAAAAGAACAAACTCTTCCCTTTACAAATCATTTTGATTCAATGCAATTAGAAGTAGAGTAGTGAGGTTGATCTTCTCAAATCAGGTCCTAACCGACTATTTCAGCTTTGAGCAGCAATTGGCTCACATGCATACATAACACGACGACCGAAGCTGAACCATGGGAGCCATTGAGCCAACTACCCTAAAAAATTAAAAATAAAGAAGATAAAGAATTTGGGCCAATAATTGTTATTTTTCTTCTTCTTCTCTCTTTCTTGTTGCCCTAGTCAGAATCAAGGTTTAAAACATTGTCTGAAACAGGTATGTATCTGTATTGCGAATGAAATACCGGCCCTACCAGATACAGAGCCATATCAGTGGTGAATGATACGAACCGATACACTGTTTTAAAGCTTGGTTAGAATTCCCTAATGTGGTGAACCAACTAAAAAACACTTCTTTTGATAGAAGCATTTTATTTAGACTGGCCCACTGTATTAGCAGTCTTTGACACTCATCAATATCAAGGCCCACTGCATTGAACAAATGGTTCACATTAATCTCTCTATCAATCCATGGATATCAAGTAAAACATAGTAACAACAAGCCCAAATCACAATTTCATAGTTATTTGTGAAGGGAAAATTCACACAAACTACTTAATTCAACCCCCCATTCCTAGCAGCAAGTCCATATATCCTAAAGCATGAAGAAGTAGACTTGAGAAAACTAAAACTGATAACAGCCAAACGGGGTAATGGGGATTGCATTTTAAGGGCAGCAACAGCAGAGAACGTCCAAGCAGCACTCGCACGTCTCGTAGCAGCAAAAGCAGCAACACGCAGCGAACAAGCTGCAAAACAAACATCAAAGACATACCAGAGCTGAAGATCGTTCGATCAGGGTGTTTGAGAACTATCCATTTAGGGGGCCACAAATCAGAGAGTCAAGATCATCTGGTGGACGAGATTGTTTAGCCAAAGATGTCTGACCGTCCATCCACTGGATGTACCATGGACTGGCCAGCTCGTCCACATGCATGCACCTGCAAATATGGACCGTTCATCTAGTTCGATGCATTCGATCAGGTGGTCCAGACTGTTTAAGATATCCTCGCTCAAAATTAGGGCGTTTCACTAAGGTGGGCCACTGCAAAACAAAAGGTGACTAAAACAGTTTCTTTCTGGCCATCCATTTGTTTTGTATTATTCTACGGCCCACCTAAAGAGTGAAACAGAACGGCAGATTTAAACAGTGAGTCACACCTGATAGAAAGCTTGGGAAACGGATTGGCTACTCCCCCTGCCACCAGCCCGGTGGCTGATGGTTCGGTGCTCTGTGGGCCCCACCATGATGTATGTGTTTCATCTATTTTTACAGATCATTTTAAGATTGATGGAAAAAATTAGAGGATATAAATCTCGGGTGGACCACACCACAGGAAAACAACAGTGATCGGATATCCACCATTAAAATCCTTCTAAGGCCTACTGTACTGTTTATTTGACATCGAATCTCTTGATTAGGTCATACAGACCCAGATGAAGGGAACAAACAAAGCGCAGCTTGATCCAAAACTTTTATGGCCCCAAAAAGTTTTTAATGGTCGACATTCATTCAACACTGTTTCCTGTAATGTGGTCCACTTGAGATTGGGATATACCTCAATTTTTGTCTCATACCATAAAATAATGTATAAAAATAGATGGACGGCATGGATGAACCACATATATTATGGCGGGTTCCACAGAGCACCGACCACCAGCCATGGCTAGTGGCAGGGGGAATGGCCATCCGTTTCCGAAAGCTAGGATGTCGTGCGCGCTATATCGGCAGCGTGTCGGTTTTCCATCACTTCAAAAGTGGTGGAGACTCTTCAACCGTACACATGGAGTCATTGAACGGTGATCCAGACTGTTCAAATCGCTGACCCTACCGTGGGTCCCATGTAGATTGGACCATAACCTAAAATTTCACTCAGAACACTATTAACTATCCGATTTCCCTTCAAAAATTTTAACCACATACCAACCATCCGTATAATAGCTATCAATTGGATGGTTAGCATTGCTTGATTACTGGGATTTTACATCAATTCCCTATCCACTGTAGGAACAACAATTTTGATGGTCTGGATAGCTGTATATCAGTGCCACATGCGAGGACGACGAGTCACGACCATTGTTCAAATTGTGCTAGACTAACACACAACCTTTCCCTTCTAACGGTGAGGCGGCGAATATAATCGTACGGCTATAACGGACGCGGCTTGCGTCCAACCCCTGCGAGGAGGAACTCGCTCCTGACAGGGACTCTGTGGGGCCCAGATTGATGCATGCGTTTTATCCACGCCGTTCATTCATCTTAACAGATCATTTTAGAGACGAGCAAGAAAGGAGACAGATCCAAGTCTCGGTGGGCCACACGACAAGAAGGATGACACCACCGTTGAAACCATCGTAAGGCCCACCGTGATGTTCATTTACCATCCAAGATATACCTGGATGAAGAGAAAATAAAAATATCAGCTCGATCCAAACTCATGTGGCCCCAAGAAAATTTCAACGGTAGGTGTCAATCCTTACTTTTTCCTGCTGTGTAGCCCACCTGAGCCTTAGATCTGCTTCCTTTCTGGACTCATTCATTAAAATGAATGGATGGCGGGATAAAATGCATACATCACGGTGGGCCCCACAGAGAACCTGACAGTACCGTGTCCCTCCTGGCAGGGGTAAGAGGCAACCCGCCTCCGACCATGACAAACAGTAATAATAATAATACTAATAATAATTTTTTTGTTTTATTTTTATTTTTTTTAAGTCCAACGCGGTGTACGTGATGGATCCTGATTGGTGTTGTGGGGGAGCCGATTAGGTGAGACCCACCCAAGACCGGGGCCCACCTTAATGTATGTATTCTATATCCATGCGGTACATCCGTTTTCACATATCATTTTAGCATATTGTCCAAAAAATGAAGCAGATCGAATTATCAGGTGGACCATACCATAGGAAAGAGTGGTGATTGACCATTAGTGGGCCACAAAAGTTTTGGATCAAGCTGAGATTTGTTTGGTCCCTTCATCCATGCTTATGTGAGCTTATCAAGAGATTGGATGGCAAATAAACATACGGAAACATTAAGGTTGCCCCAATAAGTTTTCAACGGTAGAGTGTTCTCCTAGATTATGGTCCACTTGATAATTGGGTCTTCTTCATTTTTTGGATCATGCTCTAAAATGATCTGGAAAAACGGATGGACGGGGTGGATACAGAATACACACGTCAGGTTGGGCCCCAAGGTAAGGACCGCACCATCTTGGGTAAGGCCGCGGTCTCACCTAATCTGCTCCCGTTTTTGGGACCGTCCACGTGTCCAGAACATGTATTTGACGCACGTGAGTGCCTGCTCCGGATCAACCCTATCGACGTGCCTTTTGATGAACCCACCCGCTGTGCAGACCGACAGCCAATGTTCCATACAAGAGCATGAGTCGGGTCCATGAACCAACGGTCAAGATCATTCACTGGGTCCGGGTAGTCTTTGGACGACCACCAAAAGTGCAGCACCAAGACGCGTACTAAATTACAGAAAAGCGTGTGGAGTGCTGCCCATCCACTTGCAAACGCGAGTGCTAACGGCACACGTGTGCGAGCTGCAATTAGTTCTTCTCGCTCACAAAACTCAGGTACATGTGTGACTTTACCTGATTCGTACAACAAACGCAGAAACAAAGGCAACAACGGGAAGTGAGGAGAAATGATCCAGTGCTCTCATATCAATCAAAGTTAGAGTGCTCCTAGTTACATTGTAGCACTTTGACAATAAAATCAACCGATCAGAACCGTCCATTAGCCCCAGCCCACATTTCAACGCTAACAATGTAAAAGAAAACACAGGAAAGATAATCAGATCCGTACGCATATTTCCCTTATTTCCAAAAGCCATCCATTTTCCAACCCACGGATGGGACGGTTAGGATTGACCTCTTATACGGAATTCCATAACCCATCCACCAAAAACCCCAAAGAATAAATGGTCCCGATTAGATCTACCTTTCATAAACAACCTTGACCGTCCATTTTACTAGCAGTCGGTCCGGATCGGTGCAATGTCAACCGGTCAACCAATTACTAGACACTGGATTTCATGCCAAGAAATATCCACGAGTCCTAACGAACAGTCAGGATCGATAGATTGTACTATCCAAGCGTCCCGATGCAAATAGGAGCATTAAAAAAATGTAGAGGTGAGAGCACTGGATCATATAAGTAGAAGGGGAAAATACCAAGCGTAGAGGCAGCCCTTCTCCTCGTGCCGCCTCTGCACGTGCTCGTAGTATGACATCTCCTGATTCGATGGTGGGCCGTACATTCTCTCTCTCTCTCTCTCTCTCTGAGAAATGGAGGAAAGAGGCGAGAGCCCAGTGAGTTTTATAAGCTCCAAGAAGTCCTTTTGCTTCGAACCTAAGGATCCCTAAGTAACATAAAATACTCGGGCGGAGTGTTATGATTCGTACACGTTCACACAGAATCGTACACGTGGCATATTTATAACTCAGACTAGACCGTCCAATTAGTAGGATGGGTCATGTTCCATATTAAGATCATTGGGTGACATTTAACTAGGATGGATGGACGCTCGTTTTTTGGATTTTGGACGGTTGACTATTTTTTCTTTTATCAACCATTCATTTAGTGAACGTCAGTTGAGGAGACGGAATCGAGAGCTCTGTGAAATTTTCGCCATTTATTCAAATCTGGAATGATTTCCATTATCTTAACGGTTTGGATTGAGGTATTTTATTGTCACGTTTACAGGGGCCATCGTCTGTGGATTGCTATAATCCTGTGGGAGGTGCTCTCATATGGTATCGGTACCACCCACAACTTGTGGTTGTGGGTGAGAAAATGACCACTGTAGACAAAACCTTTTACCCAGTGGTTTTTATCGCGGAATACAAACTTAAGTTACCAACTTAGACTAGCACGTGCGGACAGCGACTTTGAGGACGAAACTACCCCTCCTTTTTACTGCCGTTGCTTTTCCTCTCCCTCCCTTCTCTCGCTCCATTTTTTTTAAAAAAAAAGGACGAAAACTCCGCCGCTACATCTGTTGCTTGGATCGCACCACGCTCTAGCTGGATCCCACCTAGGGGTGTACACGAATCGAGCTAGCTCGGTTAGCTCGCTCTACTCAATCTGAAAAAAGCTCGATTCGATTCGGTGTTGAGTTCAAGCAAGGTTGAATTGATTTTTTGAGCTCAAAAATGAGTTCGAGCAGGCCAGCTCAACTCGACTCGGATCAAATCTAGCTTGAATCAAACTTGGATCGAACTAGTTCGGTGACTTGGTTACTTTGTCATTAATGTTGCTCACCAACTGTTTGATAAAATGACTGAACGACATGTGGCTGGTGGCAATGAAGGTTTGGCTAGTGGCAAGGTGGAAAGGAAGGTATGTACATGGAACAAATACGTTTTTTTCTTTATTATTATTATTATTTAGAAGGTGTTTGAGAAAATACCTATAAAATCATTGCCTTTGTAGGTAAAACAGTGGAATTTTGAAGTTGCAATTAAGGTGTTTGTGGAAATGCCTCAATAGCAAACTCGGTTCGATCTTAGCTCGAACTCAGCCCGGGCTGCTAATTGAACTGAGCTGAGTTGGCCAATCAGGCGCGAGGACCGAGATGAGCCGAGTTCAAGCTGAGGTTAGCCACTGTTCGAGCCGAGTCGAGATGAGGCCAACTCGACTCGGTTTGACTCGATGTACACCCCTAATCCCACCCTCTCTATTCATCAACATTATCTCGTTTTTCCTGAAAATATTCCCTCCACGGAAGACAGTACGCATGACAGGTATGATATACATCTACCTAAACGGCGTAAATTTTTTGTGGGCCATTGAAATGCCGAATGAAGCTCCCATCTTGGTTTTTGGTTCATCCATGCGAAAATCATCCTATGGACATGATGGATTACAAGTAAAACATCATTGTAGGGGCATAAAAAGGTTTCCATGGTGGAAACACTGTTTCCTGTGGTGTGATCCACTTGATATTTCAATATGCCACCATTTTGGGCTGAAACCCTTGCTTTAGATGGAAATGGATGAACGTCATGGATAGTCCACATACATTCAAGGTGGGCCCAACTCAATATTTTTAATTTTTTAATATTTTTAATATTTTACTATTAATTTTTTTAAAAAAAGTTTTTTTAGGTTAGCTTGTTAGTACACACCCATGTCAATACACACACTCCATGTTAGCCACCCCCGCTAGGAATCGATACCAGGACCTCAAGTGTTGATATGAGGTATCTCTACTCGGTCTGCCAATTGAGCTATGGATTTGGGTGTGCCCAACTTAGTTAACTCAGCATTATAAGTGCGTACTGAAAATTTTATGAACCGCTCGGTCAATTTCATTAATTGCTCGATCAAATTCACCGAAGAGAATTTCATGTAAATCTCGGTCAATTTCATTAACTGATCGGTCAAATTCAACAAAGCAAATTGTTAGGCTAGGTCAATTACATTTAAAGTTCATTCCAATTCATGTTAGCCTCACCTAACTTCAAGCTTGCCTCGCTCAAATTGATGTTTCCCTTGCTCAATTTCTTGGTTGTCTCGTTGAATTTTTTCGTTACCTTGCTCAACTCCTAGGTTCCCTCGCTCAATTTCTAGGTTCCCTTGCTCAATCCTCGCTTCAATTTCTACGTCGCCTCGCTTGCTTCGCTCAATTTCTAGCTTTCCTCACTTAATTTCTAGCTTCCCTCGCTCAATTCCTAAGTTGCCTCGCTCCATTTTTAATGTTCCCTCGCTCAAATCTTAGGTTGCCTCGCTCAATTTCTAGCTTCTTCGCTCAATTCGTAGGTTGCCTCGCTCAATTTCTAGGTTCCCTCGCACAATTTGTAGCTTCCCTCGCCTCGCTCAAATCCTAGGTTGCCTTACTGAATTTCTTAGTTCCCTTGCTCAATAACTAGAATTCCTTACTGAATTTTTACGTTACCTCGCTCAATTCCTAGCTTCTTTCGCTCAATCCCTACATTGCCTCACTCAATTTCTAGGTCGCATCGCTCAAATCCTAGGTTCCCTCGCTCAATTTCTAGCTTCCCTAGCAAAAATTCTAGGATCCCTTGCTCAATTCCTACATTGCCTCGCTCAATTCCTAGGTTGCCTCACTCAATTTCTAGGTTCCCTCGCTCAATTTCTAGCTTTCCTCGCTTAAATCCTGGGTTGCCTTGCTCAAATGCTAGGTTGCCTTGCTCAATTTCTAGCTTCCCTCGCTCAATTCTTAGGTTACCTTGCTGAATTCCTACATTGCCTCACTCAATTCCTAGGTTGCCTCGCTCAATTTCTAGCTTTCCTCGCTCAAATCCTAGGTTACCTTGCTCAAATCCTAGGTTGCCTCGCTCAATTTCTAGCTTCCCTTGCTCAAATCCTAGGATTCCTATCTCAATTCCTACGTTACCTCGTTCAATTCCTAGGTTGCCTCGCTCAATTTTTAGGTTCCCTCGCTCAATTTCTAGGTTGCCTCGCTCAATTCCTAGGTTCCTTCGCTCAATTTATATATTGCCTCAATGGATTTCTAGCTTCCCTTGTACAAAAGCAACATATCAAATAAATAAATAAATTCAGTTTGTCCCGCTCAATTCAAACTAGAAATTGAGCGGGGTAAACCGAAATATTTTTTTTTTTACTTTTGTAGGTCCCATCATGATGTATGTCTTATATCCAAACCGTCCATGTATGAGCGGGGCAAACTGAAAATTGAGCGGCGCAAACTGAAAATTAAGCGGGGCAAACTGAAAATTTAGGTTTAGGGTGTAAGTTTAGGTTTAGGGATAACAATTTTTGATACACTTTAGCTACGGATTATAACCGTAGCTATAATTGCATCGATATAATTTTTGAATTTGAGAATGGGTAGGTTATAGGTTTTGGTTTTGATTTTGATTTAGGTTATAGGTTATAGGTTTAGGTTAAGGTTATAGGTTTTTGGATTTGAGAATGGGTTCAGGTTTAGGTTATAGGTTTCAGTTTAGGTTATAGGTTTTTGAATTTGAGAATGGGTTCGGGTTTAGGTTATAGGTTTTGGGATTTGAGAATGGGTTCGAGTTTTGGTTTTGGTTTTGGTTTTGGTTTAGGTTATAGGTTTTTGGATTTGAGAATGGGTTATGGTTTAGGTTTAGAAAATCGGGTTCAGGTTCGGGATTGGGTTTAAGTTTGAGTTTTTAAATTTAGGTTTACATTTATGTTAGGGAGTTAAGATTAGAATTAGGTGTAGGTTTCACTTTAGGAAATTGAGTTTAGGTTATAGGTTTAGGAAAAGGTTAGGTTTAAGTTATAGGTTTTGGAATTTGGGAATAGTTTTAAGTTATAAGTATAGGTTTAGGTTAGGTTATAGGTTAAGGTTTAGGGATAGGTTATAGGTTTTGGTATTCGAGAATGGGTTCAGGTTTAGGTTATAGGTTTTGGTTTTGGTTTAGGTCATAGGTTATAGGTTTAAGATAAGGTTTAGGTTTAGGTTTAGGTTATAGGTTTTGGGATTTGAGAATGGGTTCGGGTTAGGTCATAGGTTTTGGATTTAGTTTAGGTTATAGGTTTAGGTCAATTTCAGGTTTGTCCCGCTCAATTTTCAGTTTACCCCGATCAATTTCTAGTTTGCCCCGCTCAATTTCTAGTTTTCCCCGCTCAATTTCCAGTATGCCCCGCTCAATTTCTAATTTGTCTCACTCAATTTGCAGTTTGCCCCGCTCAATTTCTAGTTTGCCCTGCTTAATTTTCAGTTTGCCCTGCTCAATTTCCAGTTTGCCCCCGAGCGGGGCAAACTGGAAATTGAGCGGGGAAAACTGAAAATTGAGCGGGGCAAACTGAAAATTGAGCGGGACAAACTAGAAATTGAGTAGGGCAAACTAGAAATTGAGCGGGGTAAACTGGAAATTGAGCGGGGCAAACTGGAAATTGAGCGGGGTAAACTGGAAATTGAGTTGGGCAAACTGAAAATTGAGTGGGGCAAACTGGAAATTGAGCGGGGCAAACTAAAATTTATTTTTTTTTTTGCTATGTTACTTTTGTGGGTCCCATCATGATGTATGTGTTATATCCAAACCGTCCATATATTTTACGAGCTCATATTAAGGCTTGAGATGAAAAATAAGATAGATTTAACTATCAAGTGGACCACACTGTAAAAGGCAATGGGAAATTGAACGTCTACCATTGAAACCCTTTTAGGGGTTACAGAAGTTTTGGATCATTATGAAATTTTTTTCCTCTTCATCCAGGTCTTTTTGACCCTATGAATGAACTTAGACGAGGAGGATTTCTCACAAACATCACAGTGGGCCCCCTAAAAGTTTCTAATGGTTGATGCTCATTCAACACTATTTCCTGTAATGTGGTACACTTGAGAACTGGATATATCTCATTTTCGGTCTCATACCATAAAATGATCTGAAAAAATATATGAATTGAGCGAGACAGCATACGAATTGTGCGAGGGAAGCTAGAAATCCAGTGAGGCAATATATAAATTGAGCGAAGGAACCTAGGATTTGAGCGAGACAACCTAGCAATTGAGCGAAGGAACCTAGGAATTGATCGGATGGACTTCATTTTTTGTTTGTTTTTGTAAATTTCTTGAAAATGTCATTTCCATTTCCCTCATTTCCTGAAAAATGCCCCCTTTTAGTTTCCTTGCTTAGACTGGCAACAAATTTTCCATGAATATAGATTTGTAAATGAAGAAATTTTTTCATGAAAATCTTGCTGAAAGACAATCGTGGGAAACAAATTTTCATTTCTGACTGTTTTCTAGATTTGGAGTTTCCCAAAAAACTCCATTTTCTTCAAAAATAAAAAAGAAAAAAATCTATAAATCCAAACAGTCCTTAAAGTAGGCTTGAAGAGATTGCTCGATTCATTGATAGCCAGTCAAATTAGATTAAAGAGTTTGAAGCGGAGAGAGAGAGAGAGGCTGATATGATTGCATGAAGATAAGAAGACAGAGCTGAAGTGGAGGTATTTGGAAGAAGAAGTGGAACTGGAGAAGGAATTTGATGCTAAGCTGACCCAACTAATGGACAAGTGACTATTGTAAATAGGTCTAATCTTTGTCTTTTTTCTATCAAATTTTGATTGTTGTTTCAGCTTTTTCTTAACCGTCTGTTTGCAAACCATTAGTTAAGAAAACAGTTGGTTAGGAAAAAGATGCAAGAACAGTCCCTGGTTTGGTGAGCTAGGCTGTTAATCTGAGCCAGCTACAGATGTGCTAGCTGCAAACAGATCATTAAGAAAATGCTGTAACAATATTAAATCTCCCATTTATTAAAGAAAGATCGAGTGATCTTTTTTAAAAAAAATAAATAAATTTACTGTTAGTTTTGTCTAGAAATTGATCGATTTCACTTTTAGCACAATATTGAACTTGATATGTAATTATGGATCCTGATGTATGTCAAAACAATATGACTTGTGGGCCTTGGTTCTTGGATGCTCTCTAGGTTAAATGAGTTCAAGTCATGAGACAAATTCATTCATGTGCAACGCTTGTTTTCTTTATTCAGGCTAGTATATATCAGAAGAAGAAGAATCTCAAAGACTTGTCTATTATCCTTCTCATATTTTCAAGGTAAAGAAAGTATCATTATGAGAGTTTTGCTTGCCTTTTCCTTATTTTTATTGTCACTTTCTCATTGTTATGGAGTATTGCTTTTTGAATATTCTTCTTTTTGTAAATTTTATAAGAATCATATATTTTACAACTTAATTGAATGGAGCCTTGCTGCTACCTTGAGGTTGTGCATTCAATTTGAGACTATTATCATATGTTTCATTTGTGATTTTAAAGATTGTGAGAGTTTGATTTTTCTTAAAAATTCAGTTCTTTACTATCTATTTAGCTGGGTTTAATAATTCCATATTTGCATTTGGACAGGTATTCAATCTTCCCAATTTAAAATCTTCCAATCCAATCTTCCCAATTTACTATCCTCAATCCCATTCATTCAATTGCTCTCTAAATTGAATCGGTTTGATAATGCACCAACCTTTGCTCTATCTTTTGATAGTGCTTATTTCCTTTGATTCTATTATAAATTTTGTTTATTCTTTTTGTCATTTCAATGATTGTTTCAAAGATTTTATTTGGAATGGAGCTTTGATATTAGGAACATTGTGTGATCTAGGCTATATGAATGAAACTATAATAGTTATCAGTTGCATCTGGTTTATCTACTTAATGTTAACCATCATTTTCAGTTGCAAAATTACAATCGGGATCTATTCCTGTTTCTATACTTTCTAGTTTCAGCTATAACTTCTTTCAAAATTCACCATGAGGTGGGACTGCTCGAATGTGGTTGGAGATTTAGTCGTTCCTGTATAACTTGGTTAACAGACCTGATTTCTAGTTTACAATTACATATGGAGTCTTCTAATGACTTAACTTTGTACTATGTATAATAGATTTGAAGCACAATATCTTAAGAGTAGAGGAAAGGAAGATTTCAATACCATTTTTGCAAGGTTTACAACTTCAAGAGGGGTGTTTTATGTGGATGTTGCTGATATTTATAATACAATCTCCCTCCTGTATTTCATGCATGTTAACTATTTGATAAAATGGCTCAACAAGGAGTGTTTTGTGTCGATGTAGCTGATATTTATAATACAATCTCCCTCTTGTATTTCGTGCATGCTAATTGTTTGATGAAATGGCTCAAGAAGGAATGAGAAACTAGTACTACTATCATTAGGCTATGATCTGACTAATCCTTGATCTTGGGTGTGTGGAAAAAAGTTTATCAAGATTGAGCAGGTTTCAATTTTTATAGTGATACCTCCTATAATAGCTATTTCTTTATTTGTATTTTGAAACACTTCTTACTAAGACTATGATGACACCTGTAACTTGATTGGACTGGCACTATATGTCTCGACCTTAAGATCATGGGCCAGATCCTAGCTTATCTACTGAAGCACATGATTGCACAAAATTGGTAAGGAAAACTGTTGAGCGATTGTGTCTTTGATTTTTTTAAATGTCTGGCTCTCTCCGTCGTACTTTTGCCTATATTTACATCACAAAATCTATAAGGGCTCTTCCATTTACCATAGACCTTTAGAACCTCATTGCCATATATTGAAACCTCCCAAGTAGAGAAGGCATCTTGCACTTTTTTCTTGGTGACTAATGAATAAGGCATGCACCAACATTCATTATGCAAGTACTCTGACATATATAAATGTATATATGGTTTACTGTTCCATGATTTTCATCTTTGATATCTTGTTTATAGTTGGCCCCATGGCCAAATATCCAAGTCACTATAACAAAATGGAACATTGCTGTTGCATTTTTTCTAGCAACTAACATTTAACGCCAATTGTGGTTTCCACTTATGGCATATTCTGGATATATGTGCATATTCATATAAGTTTTCCATATTATGTAATGCTTTGGGTTTTGAAGATTATCTACTACACCGCTATCAAAGTTTTCACTGCTGGGCTGAAATTGTTCAGATCTAAGATGAACAAGTTCCGTGTTCCCCATTATAACATGACACAACACTTGGTAAGTCTCTTGTCAAGAATACACATGTGTAGTTATCATTGCGGTTATAGTTATTCATTATGTGACAGGTTTTCAGGTGAGATGAACGAGTTTCAAAAGAAAACAGTCTGCGGTTTTGAGAAGCAATTCCTAATGTCATTTTATATTTACATGCATATTTCAGATTCAAGCATCTGGTACGTCTCTTGACTCAAGAATGCACATGGTTGGAGTGGTCTGACCATTTGAACAGACCGTGTTTATGTATTTGCTCAAAATTGATGAAGCAGACCCGGATGTGCGTCGGAGCTATCCGGAAGAGCGGGGTTCCCTTGAAGGTGTGAACCGCTATTATGACCATGTTGAAGCTGTTCATTTTCTATGGACAGCATTGGAGGGGCCTGGCCATTTGGACATGCCGTGTTTATGTATTTGCTCGAAATTAATGGAGTGGACCCGGATATGCGTCGGAGCTATCCGGAAGAGCGGAGGTCCCTGGAAGGTGGGAACCGCTGTTATGAGCATGATGAAGCTGTCTATTTCCTATGGATGGTATTGGAAGGGCCTGACAGTTTGGACAGACCATGTTTATATTTGTATTTGCAGGTACCATACCCTTAACCTAAATCCGAACCGATTCTCAAACCCAAAAACCTATAACTTAAACCAAAACCAAAACCTATAACCTAAACCAAAACCAAAACCTATGACCTAAACCCGAACCGATTCTCAAATCCCAAAACCTATAACCTAAACCAAAACCAAAACCTATGAACTAAACCCGAACCCATTCTCAAATCCTAAAACCTATAACCTAAGCCTAAACCTAAACCTATAACCTAAACCCGAACCCATTCTAAAATCTCAAAATCTATAACCTAAACCCAAACCCATTCTCAAATCCTAAAACCTATAACTTAAACCAAAACCAAAACCAAAACCTATAACCAAAACCCGAGCCGATTCTCAAATCCTAAAACCTATAACCTAAACCAAAACCTATGACCTAAACCCGAACCCATTCTCAAATCCCAAAACCTATGACCTAAATCCGAACCCATTCTCAAATCCCAAAACCTATAACCTAAACCTAAACCCGAACCCATTCTCAAATCCTAAAACCTATAACCTAAACCTAAACCTAAACCTATAACCTAAACCCGAACCCATTCTAAAATCCCAAAACCTATAACCTAAACCAAAACCAAAACCAAAACCTATAACCTAAACCCAAACCCATTCTCAAATCCTAAAACCTATAACCTAAACCAAAACCATAACCAAAACCATAACCTAAGACCTAAACCTGAACCCATTCTCCAATCCCAAAACCTATAACCTAAACCAAAACCAAAACCAAAACCTATAACCTAAACCCGAGCCGATTCTCAAATCCTAAAACTTATAACCTAAACTAAAACCTATGACCTGAACCCGAACCCATTCTCAAATCCCAAAACCTATGACCTGAACCCGAACCCATTCTCAAATCCCAAAACCTATAACCTAAACCCAAACCCATTCTAAAGCAAAACCTATAACCTAAACCAAAACCAAAACCTATGACCTAAACCTGAACCCATTCTCAAATCTCAAAACTTATAACCTAAACCCGAACCCATTTTAAAATCAAAAACCTATAACCTAAACCAAAACCAAAACCAAAACCTATAACCTAAACCCGAACCGATTCTCAAATCCTAAAACCTATAACCTAAACCAAAACCATAACCAAAACCTATAACCTAAACCCAAACCCATTCTCAAATCCAAAAACCTATAACCTAAACTTAAACCTTATCCTAAACCTATAACCTATAACCCAAATCAAAACCAAAACCAAAACCTAAGACCTAAACCCGAACCGATTCTCAAATCCTAAAACCTATAACATAAACCAAAACCATAACCAAAACCTATAACCTAAACCCGAACCCATTCTCAAATCCCAAAACCTATAACCTAACCTAAACCTATACTAATAACTTAAAACTATTCCCAAATCCCAAAACTTATAACCTTATCCTAAACCTATAACCTAAACCAAAACCTATAGCCTATAACCTTAACCAAAACCTATAACCTAAACCAAAACCAAAACCTATAACCTAAATCCGAACCCAATCTCAAATCCTAAAACCTATAACCAAAACCTATAACCTAAACCCGAACCCATTCTCAAATCCCAAAACCTATAACCTAAACCTAAACCTAAACCTATAACCTAAACCCGAACCCATTCTCAAATCCCAAAACCTATAACCTAAACCTAAACCTAAACCTATAACTTAAACCCGAACTCATTCTAAAATCCCAAAACCTATAACCTAAACTAAAACCAAAACCAAAACCTATAACCTAAACCCGAACTGATTCTCAAATCCTAAAACCTATAACCTAAACCAAAACCATAACCAAAACCTATAACCTAAACCCGAACCCATTCTCAAATCCAAAAACCTATAACCTAAACTTAAACCTTATCCTAAACTTAAAACTTATAACCTAAACTTAAAACCTTATCCTAAACCTCTAACCTATAACCTAAACCAAAACCTATAACCAAAACCAAAACCTAAGACCTAAACCCGAACCCATTCTCAAATCCAAAAACCTATAACCTAAACCAAAACCATAACCAAAACCTATAACTTAAACCCGAACCCATTCTCAAATCCCAAAACCTATAACCTTATCCTAAACCTATACTTATAACCTAAAACTATTCCCAAATCCCAAAACCTATAACCTTATCCTAAACCTATAACCTAAACCTAAACCTATAACCTATAACTTAAACCCGAACCCATTCTTAAATCCCAAAACCTATAACCTAAACCAAAACCAAAACCTATAACCTAACCCGAACCTATTCTCAAATCCCAAAACCTATAACCTAAACCAAAACCTAAAACATATAACCTAAACCCGAACCCATTCACAAATCCCAAAACCCAAACCCAAACCCAAACCTAAACCTAAAACCTAAACCTAAACCTAAACCTATAACCTAAACTCAAATCCCTAAACCAAAACCTATACCCTAAACCCGAATCCATTCTCAAATCTCAGAACTTATAACCTAAACCCGAACCCATTCTCAAATCCCAAAACCTATAACCTAACCTAAACCTATACTAATAACCTAAAACTATTCCCAAATCCCAAAACCTATAACCTTATCCTAAACCTATAACCTAAACCTAAACCTATAACCTATAACCTTAACCAAAACCTATAACCTAAACCAAAACCAAAATCTATAACCTAAATCCAAACCCATTCTCAAATCCCAAAACCTATAACCAAAACCATAACCAAAACCTATAACCTAAACCCGAACCTATTCTCAAAATCCCAAAATCCAAACCCAAACCTAAACCTAAACTTAAAACCTAAACCAAAACTTATAACCTAAACCAAAACGAGAACCTAAAACCTAAACCCGAACCCTTTCTCAAATTCCAAAACCTATAACCTAAACCAAAACTAAAACCTATAACCTAAACCCGAACCTATTCACAAATCCCAAAACCTGTAACCTAAACCCGAACCCAGTCTCAAATCCCAAGACCCAAAAATCAGTGGAGATTACAACAGGGAAAAGGGAAAAAAAAATAAAAAATGAAAAAGAAGCCAGCAAGTTGGGGTTGACCGGGTTAGGCTGGTCGACCGGGTTAGGCTGGTCGACCGGCCTATGGCTACGGATTATAACCATAGCCATAACTATATGCTCTGCACTTTTTTTTATTTTTTATTTTTTATTTTTTACATGGAGAACTTTATTGTACATACATTTTTCTTTAATACATGTTTATATAAATGTGTGTGTGTGTGTATATATATATAAATATAAATTTTTCTCCTTTTTTTTTTCATTTCTTTCTTTATTCATTTAACAAGAACATCTTCTAAACTAAAATTAGTTACTTGACGTACCACATATGATTTTGGGGTAGGAGAAGCTATTTTAGCCAACCAACCTAGTTATTTTCCAAGATTTCATCAGGTCGATGGTCGAAAATACATTTCATTCACTTCACAGTCAATTTCAATCACTTCATGGTCAAACTAGAAATTGAGCGAGGCAAATATGAAATTGAGTGAGTAAATTAAAAATTGAGTAGGACAAGGTATGAATTGAGTGAGGGAAGCTAGAAATTGAGCGAGGTTTAGCCTACGTTGAAATTGAGCGAGGTTCCTTTGCTCAAATCCTAAGTTGTCTCGCTGAATTTCTACGTTGCATCGCTCAATTGCTAGGTTGCCTCGCTCAATTCCTAGGTTCCTTCGCTCAATTTATATATTGCCTCACTGGATTTCTAGCTTTCCTCGCACAAAAGCAACATAACAAAAAATAATAATAATTCAGTTTGCCCCGATCAATTTCTAGTTTGCCCCGCTAAATTGAGCGGGGCAAACTGAAAATTGAGCGGGGCAAACTAGAAATTGAGCGGGGTAAACCGAAATATTTTTTTTTTGCTTTTGTAGGTCCCATCATGATGTATGTCTTATATCCAAACCGTCCATATATGAGCGGGGAAAACTGAAAATTGAGCGGGGCAAACTGAAAATTAAGCGGGGTAAACTGAAAATTGAGCGAGGCAAACTAGAAATTGAGCGCGGCAAACTGAAAATTGAGTGGGGTAAACTAGAAATTGAGCGGGGTAAACTAGAAATGAGGATAGGTTATATGTTAAGGTTTAGGGAACTGAAAATAGGTTAAGGTTTAAGTTTAGAAAATTGGGTTCGGGACCGGCTTTAGGTTTGGGTTTTCAAGTTTAGGTTTAGGTTAAGGAGTTGATATTAGGATTAGGTTAAAGTTTAGGTTTAGGGATTTGAGAATACATTTAGGTTTTAGGTTTAGGTTATAAGTGTCGGTTATATGTTAAGGTTTAGGGAACTGAGAATAGGTTAAGGTTTATGTTATAGGTTTTTGGATTTGAGAATGGGTTCGGGTTTAGGTTATAGGTTTTGGTTTTGGTTTAGGTTATAGGTTTTGAGATTTAATAATGGGTTCGGGTTTAGGTTTAAGTTTAGGTTTAGGTTATAGGTTTTGAGCGGGGTAAACTGAAAATTGAGCGGGGGAAACTAGAAATTGAGCGGGGGAAACTGAAAATTGAGTGGGGCAAACTTGAAATTGAGCGGGGCAAACTGAAAATTGAGCGGGATAAACTGAAAATTGAGCGGGGTAAACTAGAAATTGAGTGGGGCAAACTAAAAATTGAGCGGGACAAACATGAAATTGACCTAAACCTATAACGTAAACTAAAACCAAAACCTATGACCTAAACCCGAACCCATTCTCAAATCCCAAAACCTATAACCTAAACCTAAACCTAAACCTTATCCTAAACCTATAACTTATAACCTAAACCAAAACCAGAACCTATAACCTAAACCCGAACCCATTATTAAAATACAAAACTTATAACCTAAACCTAACCTTAACCTAAACCTAAACCTATATCCTATAACCTTAACCAAAACCTATAACCTTAACCAATGCCAAAACCTATAACCTAAACCCGAACCCATTCTCAAATCTTAAAACCTATAACCTAAACCTAAACCTAAACCTTATCCTAAACCTATAACCTATAACCTAAACCAAAACGAAAACCTATAACCTAAACCCAAACTCATTATCAAATCCCAAAACCTATAACCTAAACCTAACCTTAACCTAAACCTACACCTATAACCTATAACCTTAACCAAAACCTATACCCTAAACCCGAACCCATTCTCAAATCCCAAAACATATAACCTATAACTTAAACCAAAACCAAAACCTATAACCTAAACCCGAACCCATTATCAAATCCCAAAACCTATAACCTAAACCTATAACTTAAACCAAAACCAAAACCTATAAGCTAAACCCGAACCCATTGTCAAATCCCAAAACCTATAACCTAAACCTAACCTTAACCTAAACTTAAACCTATAACCTATAACCTAAACCAATACCAAAACCTATAACTTAAAACCGAACCCATTCTCAAATCTCAAAACCAATACCAAAACCTATAACCTAAACCAAAACCAAAACCTATAACCTTAACCCGAACCCATTCTCAAATCTCAAAACCTTAACCTATAACCTAACCTAAACCTATAGTTATAGCCTAAAACTATTCCCAAATCCCAAAACTTATAACCTAAACCTAAACTTAAACCTAAACCCGAACCCATTATTAAATCTTAAAACCTATAACCTAAACCAAAACCAAAACCTATAACCTAAACCCGAACCCATTCTCAAATCAAAAAACCTATAACATAAACCTAAACCTTAAAATAAACCCATAACCTATAACCTATAACCAAAACCAAAACCTATAACCTAAACCTAAACCAAAACCTATAACCTAAACCAAAACCAAAACCTATAACCTAAACCACAACCCATTATCAAATTTCAAAACCTATAACTTAAACCAAAACCTATAACCTAAACTCGAACCCATTCTCAAATCCAAAAATCTATAACCTAAACCAAAACCTTAACATAAACCTATAACCTAAACCAAAACCTTAACATAAACCTATAACCTAAACCAAAACCTATAACCTAAACCTAAATCAAAACCTATAGCCTAAACCAAAACCAAAACCTATAACCTAAACCGGAACCTATTATCAAATCCCAAAACCTATAACCTAAACTGAAACCAAAACCTATAACCTAAACCCGAATCCATTCTCAAATCCCAAAACCTAAACCTATAACCTAAACTCAAATCCCTAAACCTTAACCTATAACCTAACCTAAACTTATACTTATAACCTAAAACTATTCACAAATCCCAAAACCTATAATCTAAACCTAAACCTAAACTTGAAAACCCAAACCTAAACCCGATCCTGAACCCGAACCTGATTTCCTAAACCTAAACTTTAACCTATTCTCAATTCCCTAAAGCTATTACCTATAACCTACACCTAAACCTAACCTAAACCTATAACCTTAACCTAAACCTAAAACCTAAACCTAAACCTAAAACCTAAATGTATTCTCAAATCTTTAAACCTAAACCTACACTTAATCCTAATCTCAACTCCTTAACCTAAACCTAAACTTAAAAACCCAAACTAAACCCGATCTCAAACCTGAACCAGATTTCTTAAACCTAAACCTTAACCTATTCTCAATTCCCTAAAGCTTTAACTTATAACCTAGAACTTATAACCTAAACCTAAACCTTAACCTAAACCAAAACCAAAATATATAACCAAATTTTTAGTTTGCCCCGCTCAATTTTCAGTTTGACCCGCTCATATATGGACGGTTTGGATATAACACATATATCATGATGGGACCCACAAAAGAAAAAAAAATTCAATTTGCCCCTCTCAATTTCTAATTGAGTGGGGCAAACTAGAAATTGAGGGGGGCAAACTAGAAATTGAGCAGGGCAAACTGGAAATTGAGCGGGGCAAATTGAAAATTGAGCGGGGTAAACTGGAAATTGTGCAGGGCAAACTGGAAATTGAGCGGGGCAAACTAGAAATTGAGCGGGGCAAACTGATTTTATTTTATTTTTTGCTATGTTACTTTTGTGGGTCCCATCATGATGTATGTGTTATATCCAAACCGTCCATATATTTTACGAGCTCATATTAAGGCTTGAGACGAAAAATAAGATAGATCTAATTATCAAGTGGACCACACTGTAAAAGGCAATGAAAACTTGAACGTCTACCATTGAAACCCTTTTAGGGGTTACAGAAGTTTTGGATCATTATGAAATTTTTTTCCCTCTTCATCCAGGTCTTTTTGACCCTATGAATGAACTTAGACGAGGAGGATTTCTCACAAATATCACAGTGGGCCCCCTAAACGTTTCTAATGGTTGACGCTCATTCAACACTATTTCCTGTAATGTGGTACACTTGAGAACTGGATATATCTCATTTTTGGTCTCATACCATAAAATGATCTGGAAAAATATATGAATTGAGCGAGACAACCTACGAATTGTGCGAGGGAAGCTAGAAATCCAGTGAGGCAATATATAAATTGAGCGAAGGAACCTAGGAATTGAGCGAGACAACCTAGCAATTGAGCGATGCAACGTAAAAATTCAGCGAGGCAACTTAGGATTTGAGCGAGGTTCCCTCGCTCAATTTCAACGTAGCCTAAACCTCGCTCAATTTCTAGGTTCCCTCACTTAATTTCTAGCTTTCCTCGATCAAATCTTAAGCTGCCTCGCTTAATTTCTAGATTCCCCCGCTGAACTCCTATATTACCTCGCTTAATTTCTAGCTTCCCCCACTCAATTCATACCTTGTCCAGCTCAATTTTCAATTTACTCACTCAATTTCATATTTGTCTCGCTCAATTTTTAGTTTGACCATGAAGTGATTGAAATTGATCGTGAAGTAAATGAAATGTATTTTCGACTATTGACCTGATGGAATCTTGAAAAATAACTAGGTTGGTTAGCTAAAATAGCTTCTCCTACCCCAAAATCATATGTGGTACGTCAAGTAACTAATTTTAGTTTAGAAGATATTCTTGTTAAATGAATAAAGAAAGAAATGAAAAAAAAAAGAGATACACACACACACACACACACACACACACACACACACACACTTATTTATATAAATATGTATTAAAGAAAAATGTAGGTACAATAAAGTTCTCTATGTAAAAAATAAAAATAAAAAATAAAAAAGAAAAAAGAAAAAAAGTGCATAGTATTGTAGTTTTGGCTACGGTTATAATCCGTAGCCATAGGCCGGTCGACCGGGTTGACCCGATTGACCCGGTCGACCCCAACTTGCTGTCTCCTTTTTCATTTTTATTTTTATTTTTCCTTTCCAAGTTGTAATTCTCACTGATTTTTGTGGGTCCCATTATGAGGTATATGTTATATCCAAACCGTCCATCTATTCGGTGAACTCGTATTAAGGCTTGAGATGAAAAATAAGACAGATCTAGCTATCAAGTGTACCACACAGTAAAAGGTAATGGGGAATTGAATGTCTACCATTGAAACCCTTTTAGGGGTTGCAGAAGTTTTGGATCATCATGGAATTTTTTTTTCCTCTTCATCCAGGCCTTTGTGACCTTATGAATAGATTTGATGGAAAATAAATGTTATGATGGGCCTTACAAAAATTTTTAACGGTGAAAATCAATTTCCCCGCTGCTCTTTGTGGTGTGGTCCATTGATTTATGGATATGATTTTTTATTTTTTTTTGAATAATGCTCCGAAATGATTTTGAAATATGGATGAACGTTGTGGATATGATAAATACATAGCTGTGGGGCCTTGTAACTTTGATCTCTCCCAAGCCGTTCGTACAACTCTCAGTTGGAGGAGCGTCAGCTCTCGTCTTCGCAGTGAAAAGGAGGGGTAGTTTCGTCTTCAAAGTCGCTGTCCGCACGTGCTAGTCTAAGTTGGTAACTTAAGTTTACATTCCGCGATGAAAACCGCTGGGTAAAAGGTTTTGTCTACAGTGGTCATTTTCTCGTTGTGGGTGGTACCGGGATTCTCTATGGCCATTCAGTCCGATCCATCCTGTCCATCGATTTACCAATCAGGCTGTTCCTAAACTTAGGTGGGCCACAGCGAACAAGGCATAATCCTAACTAAGACCTCTAAATTCCCGTGGTGTGGGCCACCTGCGTTTTGAAATTGTCTGATTTTCATTTTTTTTTTCCTTCCCCAAAAAATAGCGGAGAAGTTTTTCTTGGTCATCGCCTCCCAACCGTTGATTTTATTACTGGTACCAGTACATATGAACCGACTTCAATATTTCCAGGAGAAATTTAGAACTGTCGACCCCACCTTTTAGCCACCTGTTTTTATGGAGGAATACAAAATTTGTTTTGCAACTTAGACCCGCACGTGCGGATTCAGAATTTCAGGATGAAAATACCAGGAAACAGATTGGGTACTCTGCCTGCCACCAGCCATTCATATGTGGGCCCCACCTTGATGTGTGCTTTTCATCCATGCCGTCCATATAATTTTCGAGATCATTTTATGGTATGAGACCAAAAATGAGATATATCCAAATCTCAAGTGTACCACATTACTGGAAACAGTGTTGAATGAGCGTCAACCATTAAAAACCTTTAGGGGGCCCACTGTGATGTTTGTGAGAAATCCTCCCCATGTAAGTTCATTCATAGGGTCAAAAAGACATCTAAGTTCATTCATAGGGTCAAAAAGACCTGAATGAAGAGGAAAAAAAATTTCATAATGATCCAAAACTTCTGTAACCCATAAAAGGGTTTCAATGGTAGACGTTCAATTCCCCACTGCCTTTTACAGTGTGGTCTACTTGATAGTTAGATCTATCTTATGTTTCGTCTCAAGCCTTAATACGAGCTTGTAAAATATATGGACGATTTGGATATAACATATACATCATGATAGGACCCACAAAAGTAAAAAAAAAAAAAAATTTCAGTTTACCCCGCTCAATTTTCAATTTGCCAATTGAGCGGGGCAAACTGGAAATTGAGCGGGACAAACTGAAAATTGAGCAGGCAAACTAGAAATTGAGCGGGGCAAACTAGAAATTGAGTGGGGCAAACTGAATTATTTTTTTTTTTTTTGCTATGTTGCTTTTGTGGGTCCCATCATGATGTATGTGTTATATTCAAACTGTCCATATATGAGTGGGGCAAACTGAAAATTGAGCAGGGTAAACTGAAAATTAAGCAGGGCAAACTAGAAATTGAGCAGGACAAACTGAAAATTGAGCTGGGCAAACTGAAAATTGAGCTGGGCAAACATGAAATTGACCCCAATGTCAAAATCTAGTTTTTTCACTTTTTATCTAACTGTTTTTATGAAAGAATACAAAATTACTTTTGCAACTTAGACCTCCACGTGCGGAGACCCAATTTCAGGACAAAAATACCCCTCATTTTCACTACTATCCACCTTTTTTTTTCATTTTCACTGTTTGATTTTCATCTCTTTCCACTGCTTCTTTCATGTTGATTTCACCTTCCTTTCCACCCTTCGGTTCCACGAGAAAGATGAAAAAAACTTATTTTGTGGGCCCCCCTTATCAGCATTTTGTCTTCTTCCGAAAATGGTCAGTCTAGAGAAGAAATCACGCATCAGTTGGGCCCACATTAAATGTATGTAGTATAGGAAACGGATTGGCTACTTTCCTTGACACCAGCCCCGTGGCTAGTGGTCAGTGCTCTGTGGGCCCCACCATGATGTCTGTGTTTCATCCATTCCGTTCATCCATTTGTAAAGATCATTTCAGGGCTTCATCCTAAAAATAAGAGGGATATAAATCTTAGATGTACCATGCTACAAGAAAACAATAGTGATTGGATATCAATAATTTAAATCCATCAATTCAAGTTTCCCCCGCTCAAAATTTAAATTTTCCCCACCCATTTTCTAGTCTGCCCTGCTCAATTTCATGCTTGACCTGCTCATTTCCTAGTTACCCCACTTAATTTCATGCTTACTCCGCTCGTTTCCTAGTTTTCTCCGCTTAATTTCATACTTACCTCGCTCGTTTCCTAGTTTGCCCCGCTCAATTTCATGTTACTCCTACTGAATTTCTTGTTTGCCTCACTGAATTTCTATTTTGACCCGCTCAATTTTCAAGTTGTCCTGTTGAATTTTTTGTTTGACCCATTGAATTTCTATTTTGACCCGCTTAATTTTCAGGTTGTCCTGCTGAATTTCATGTGTGCCCCGCTTAAACTGATAATGCTCCCTTCGCTCAATGGCATGATAAATAGCGTCACAAAATTAAACAAGCACTACTCATTTTTCATGTTTTTCCCGCTCAATTTCTAGTTTGCCCCACTCAATTTCATGTTTCCCCCGCTCAATTTCATGTTCGCCCTGCTGATTTTCTAGTTTACCCCCACTCAATTTCATGTTTGCCCCTGCTCAAAACTTAAACCTAAACCTAAACCTAAAACTTAAATCTAAACCTAGAACCTAAATGTATTCTCAAATCCCTAAACCTAAACCTTAACTTATTCTCAATTCTCTAAACCTTAACCTATAATCTAACTTAAACAAAAACCTATATTGTATACTTGTAACCTAAAACCTAAATGTATTCTCAAATCCCTAAACCTAAACCTTAACCTAATCTCAATTCCCTAAACCTAAACCTATAACCTAACTTAAACCTAAACCTATAACCTACACTTCTAACCTAAAACCTAAATGTATTCTCAAATCCCTAAACCTAAACCTACACGTAATTCTAATATCAACTCCTTAACCTAAGCCTAAACTTGAAAACCTAAACTTGATCAAGACTAAAATATAGTATATGGAGTGCAATTTTAGTAACAATAAGAATGAGAACGAGGCACATAATTCCTCCTCCCCTCTTTCCTTACCATCATCGTCAAATGAAAGTAGAGTTGTGGCTGCTCTCCACTTCTGCTTGTATACTTCTTCTCCTTCGTGCTTCAAGTGACAAAATGTGAAGCAGAGGTAGGTGAAGAACATGTGCTCCCTAGCAAAAATGGTTATGAAATAGATGTTGAAAATGATTTTAGAAAAGCATCATCACTATGGGAATGTACACACGGTAAAAAAAGTTACGTCAATCCGTTGAGATATGGTATGCTATAAGTGAATATTTCATACAAAAAATGCATCCTAATTTAGGATGACCGATCCTTCTAATCTAGTTCACATAATGTCCTTTTCGGAAGCGTACATGTGAAGAAATGATCAAAAGAGTCGTATTTGTTAGGAAATTGGGAGTTCTATACTTATAACCTAAAACTATTTCCAAATCTCAAAACCTATAACCTAAACCTAACCTAAACCTAAACCTAAACCTATAACCAAAACCAAAACCTATAACCTAAACCTGAACCCATTCCCAAATCTCAAAACTTATAACCTAAATCAAAACCAAAACCTATGACCTAAACCCGAACCCATTCTCAAATCCCAAAACCTATAACCTAAACCTAAACCTACACCTTATCATAAACCTATAACCTAAAACCTAAACTAAAACCAAAACCTATAACCTAAACCCAAACCCATTATCAAATCCCAAAACCTACAACCTAAACCTAAACCTAAACCTATAACCTATAACCTTAACCAAAACCTATAACCTAAACCAATACCAAAACCTATAACGTAAATCCGATCCCATTCTCAAATCCCAAAACCTATAACTTAAACCTAAACTTAAACCTTATCCTAAACCTATAACCAATAACCTAAACCAAAACTAGAACATATAACCTAAACCCGATCTCATTATCAAATCCCAAAACCTATAACTTAAACCTAACCTTAACCTAAACCTAAACCTATAACTTATAACCTTAACTAAAACCTATAACCTAAACCAGTACCAAAACCTATAACTTAATCCCGAACCCATTCTCAAATCCCAAAACCTATAACCTATAACTTAAACCAAAACCTAAACTTAAACCTATAACCTAAACTCGAACCCATTATTAAATCCCAAGAAAAAATTCAGTTTGCCCCACTCAATTTCTAGTTTGCCCCGCTTAATTTTCAGTTTGCCCCACTTAATTTCCAGTTTGCGCCGCTCATATATGGACGGTTTGGATATAACACATACATCATGATGGGACCCACAAAAGCAACATAGCAAAAAAAGAAATTTCAGTTTGCCCCGCTCAATTTCTAGTTTGCTCCGCTTAATTTTCAGTTTGCCCCGCTCAATTTTTAGTTTGCCCCGCTCAATTTCTAATTTGCCCCGCTTAATTTTCAGTTTGCCCCCCTTAATTTTCAGTTTGCCCCGCTCATATATGGACGGTTTGGATATAATACATACATCATGATGGGACCCACAAAAGCAACATAGCAAAAAAAAATAATTCAGTTTGCCCCGCTCAATTTCTAGTTTGCCCCGCTCAATTTCTATTTTGTCCCGCTCAATTTTCAGTTTGCCCCGCTCATATATGGACGGTTTGGATGTAACACATACATTATGATGGGACCCACAAAAGTAACATAGCAAAAAAATAATAATTTCACTTTGCTTCGCTCAATTTCTAGTTTGCCCCGCTCAAACTGAAAATTGAGCGAGGCAAACTAGAAATTGAGAGGGGCAAACTGAAATTATTATTTTTTACTTTTGTGGGTCCCATCATGATGTATGTGTTATATCCAAACCGTCCATATATTTTACGAGCTTATATTAAGGCTTGAGATGAAAAATAAGATAGATCTAACTATCAAGTGGACCACACTATAAAAGGCAGTGGGGAATTGAACGTCTACCATTAAACCCTTTTAAGGCTAAATGTATTCTCAAATCCCTAAACCTAAAGCTTAACTTATTCTCAATTCCCTAAACCTTAACCTATAATCTAACTTAAACCAAAACCTTTATCGTACACTTGTAACTTAAAACCTTAATGTATTTTCAAATCCCTAAACCTAAACCTTAGCTTATTCTCAATTCCCTAAACCTTAACGTATAATCTAACTTAAACCAAAACCTATATCGTACACCTGTAACCTAAAACCTAAATGTATTCTCAAATCCCTAAACCTTAACCTATTCTCAATGCCGTAAACCTTAACCTATAACCTAACTTAAACCTAAACCTATAACCTACACTTATAAGCTAAAACCTAAATGTATTCTCAAATTCCTAAACCTAAACCTACACCTAATCCTAATATCAACTCTTTAACTTAAACCTAAACTTGAAAACCCAAACCTAAACTCGGTCCCGAACCTGATTTCCTAAACCTAAACCTTAACCTATTCTCAGTTCCCTAAACCTTAACATATAACCGACACTTATAACCTAAACCTAAACCTATAACTTAAACCTAAAACCTAAATGTATTCTCAAATCCCTAAACCTAAACCTACACCTAATCCTAATATCAACTCCTTAACCTAAACCTAAACTTGAAAATCCAAACTTAAACTCGGTCCTGAACCCGATTTCCTAAACCTAAACCTTAACTTATTCTCAGTTCCCTAAACCTTAACATATAACCAACGCTTATAACCTAAACTTAAACCTATAACCTAAATGTATTCTCAAATCCCTAAACCTAAACCTAGACCTAATCTTAATATCAACTCTTTAACCTAAACCTAAACTTGAAAATTCAAACCTAAACCTGATCCCAAACCCGATTTCTTAAACCTAAGCCTTAACCTATTCTTAGTTCCCTAAACCTTAACATATAACCGACACTTATAACCTAAACCTAAAACATAAATATATTCTTAAATCCATTAACGTAAATCTCAAAAAAAAAAAAAAAAAAAAAACACAAATTTTTATTTTTATTTTGCAAAAGATGCAAACGTCGATATTATCTACATATCATAGATATTATCGACATAAGTTGTAGATATTATCTACATATCATCGATATATCGACGTAAGTTGTAGATATTATCTACATATCATCGATATATCGACGTTAGCCATAGATAACAATTTTTGATACACTTTAGCTACGGATTATAACCGTAGCTATAATTGTGTCAATATATCGACGATATGTCGATATTATCAAAAAAGTTTAGAACTGTCCAACGAGTTTACCTTAAAAATTTAAAATTTACTATACATTTTAGCTAAGGATTATAACCGTAGCTAAAACCATTGCGGACAGGCAGCGTTGCGGCTATCTTTTTATTTTTTTATTTCTTTTTACTATGTTGTTTTTGTGAGTCCCACCATGATGTCTGTGTTATATCCAAACCGTCCATCTATTTGGAGAGCTTATATTAAGGCTTGAGACGAAAAATAAGATAGATCTAACTATCAAATGGACCACACTGTAAAAGGCAGGAATTGAACGTCTACCATTGAAACCCTAGATGTCTATGTTATATCCAAACCGTCCATCTATTTGGAGAGCTTATATTAAGGCTTGGGACGAAAAATAAGATAAATCTAACTATCAAATGGACCACACTGTAAAAGACAGGAATTGAACGTCTACCATTGAAACCCTTTTAGGGGTTACGAAAGTTTTAGATCATTATGAAAACTTTTTTTCCCTCTTCATCCATGCCTTTGTAACCTCACGAATAGATTGGATGGAAAATAAATGTTATGGTGGGCCCTATAAAATTTTTAACGGTGAAAATCAGTTTTCCAGCTGCTTTGTGGTGTGGACCAGTTGATATTTGAATATGATTTTTTTTTTTTTTCTGGATAATGCTCTGAAATAATGTCAAAATATGAATGAACGTTGTGGATAATAAATACATAGCTGTGGGGCGATGTAACTTTGATCTCTTTTGAGCCGTTCGTACAACTCTCGGCTGGACGAGCGTCAGCGCTCGTCTTCGAAAGGACGGGTATTTTCGTCCTCAAATATTTTATCCGTACGAGCAGGTCTAAGTTGCAAAACAAAGGTTATCTGTTTTTCACAAAACTCGGCTGGATAAAAGGCGGGGTCCACGGTCCTAAATTTCTCTATTTCCAGTAGAAGATAAGAGATACTCGTATCCAACCGGTTGGACGATAAAGTTAATATCCACCTACTTGAAAACTTTAAAATTGTCATGTGCGTACGATATCTACCGCATCCAATAGTTTTCCTACTATCTGTATCAACGTTTGTAGAAGTATGTCCCATTTCACTAATTACGTGGAGCATAATTCTATTTAATTATTTATTAACGTCTATTAAATATTTCATTCTTGTGTCTAAAATAATCATTTCATAGGTGTAATCTTTGAGAAATAAAATATATATAATCAGATTAACCGGTTGTACGGAGTAGATTTAGCATTAAAGTCATATCATGTAACATATCCACTTAGGCGGTCTATAATTATTGTCCATTCGGTTAGATGCGAGCATTTATCCATATAAGAAAACCGCTGACTGTGAAAGGAACTCGCGTGATTGAGATTTGATGAAGAAGAGGTATCTCCACACACGTATTAACTTGTCATGCGTGTGATAAATGTTGACAATTTATAAGTAACTTCTACATTGTACATTTACTGACTAGAATTAAATACTAGACTCCAGGTAAAACCTTTAATAATGAACTTTAAGCTTTGCCCATTCATCAATGTATTTTGACCGTCCAAATTTCTACTAGAAGTAATTATCGTATTAGTAATTTGACTGCCTGATTCTTGAAATGGATGATATAAACTATAATTTTCTCCTTACGAATGGACCGGATGTATAATACATGTAAAATATCAGAAGGTGTGATGCAGGGCGCCTTCAGCATCACACGCGCGCGCGGCCACGCTGGCAGGTCTATAGAAATAAAAATATCTAGAAAGCGACGTGCCGACGGCAACAAACGTCCGTATGCGCATAAACACTAATAACATATATCTGACAAATTGGTGTGTACGCGGATTGCCTACCGTCGGAAGCTAAGTGGGGTCTACTGTGATTCCTGTGAGAAATCTACTCCGTCCATCCATTTTGAAAGATTATTTTACTCCATGAGACCAAAAAAGAGATGGATCTAATACTCAAGTTAGCAACATAAAAAGGAAAATTTATTTCTACTGTTGAAACATTATTTGTGTCCACCTCGATGTTTAAGTGCCATCCAAACCATTCATAAGGTAATTCTAACTGTGATGAACTGAAAACCAAAAAATATTAGCCTGATCAAACTTCTTTGGCCCCATGAATGTTTCAATGGTTCGCGATCAATGGTTCTCGATCTGCATCATTTTCAGTTAATTTCCTAAAATGAACTGATATAGCGGATGAACGGATTTGATTTCTCACGAACATCACCATGGCCCTACCTAGCTTCTGACCGTAGAAACCTGGTGCCGAGAGCGGATTAGGTGAGAGCCGGCCTCACCCAAGACGGTGGGGCCCTTACCGTAGGGCTCACCTTGATGTACGTATTATGTATCCACTCTGTACATACGTTTTTCAAGATCATCTTAGGCAGTAACCCAAAAACGAAGAGATAATTCAAAGGATGACCTTGCCATAACAAACAGTGGTGATTGACCGTCCTACCATTAAAAACTTCACAACATAATGTTTCCGTAGTGTTTATTTAAAATCCAATCTGTTGATAAGATCATATAAGCCTGGATGAAGGGATAAAAACAAATATCAGCTTGATCCAAAATTCTCGTGGACTATTAATGGTCAATCAATACTCTTTCTTATGGTATGGTCCACCTGATAATTAAATCTGTTTAATTTTTGGAATACTTGTCTAAAATATTCTGGAAAAACAGATGGACGGTGTAGATACATAATACATGCATCAAAGTGGGCCCCACAGTAAGGGCTGCTCCGTCTAGAGATAGGCCGGGCGGTATCACCTAATCCACTCTCATTGCCGTCGCAGGAAATTCGCATCCGATTGGTATTATCTTACGAATGGTTTATCATGTTCTTCCAAGGGAATACAGGAAAAGCTTTCCCACTGGAACGGATTACGTGAGGGGCGCCCTGGATTTTACCGACGACGGTGCGGCCCTTACTATGGGGCCCACCTTAAAGTATGTATTTCATATCCATGCCGTCCATCTATTTTTTTTAAGATCATATTAATAATGATTCCAAAAATGAAATAGATCTAATTCTAACGTTGACCATACAATGGGAAACAGTAGTGATCGAACATTAATGAGAGTTCAAGCTGTTATATATCTATTTTTCATTCATTCATGTTTTTGTAACTTTATCAAAAGGTTAGGATGTCAAAAAAACATTACTGAAACATTACAGGGGGTCATAGGAATTTTCTAATGGTAAGGTGCACAATCACCAATGTTTCTTATTGTATAGTCAACCTGAGATATGGATCCTTTAATTTTAGGTCTCCTGTCCTAAAATGATAAGGGAATTACCGTACTGAGCAACTACGCGGATTCCGTCTTACCCCCGCACGTCTCTGGCCGTCTCTAGCGCCGAATGTATGTCCAAGCTGTCAATTTTTTTTCTCAAATTATTTTAAGAAATGAAAATAAAAAGGAGTCGGATCCAAATAAAAATGAGTCAGATCCAACCCTCTAAGTGGACCACACCACAGATAACTGCCATTTAATGCTCGTGCGTTTAATGCAACCAAGCTTATTATTTGGTGTAGTCTAGGCGTTGGATCTGCCTCATTTTTGAATTTATGCTTTAAAATGGCTTAAGAAAATGAAATGAGAGCTTGGATGTACAGATGCATCACGGTGGGCCCGCCCCGCAGAACTGCCCGTTGGGGCTAGAGACGAGCCGGGTAGGAGTAGATGCAATCCAAACAACTCCTAACATGATGCGGCACTGACCATGAGGGACACCTTGATGTATATATCCATGCGGTTCATCTGTTTTCCCAACTATGTTAGGACATGATTCTAAAAACAAAGCGTATCAAAATCTCGAGTGGATCACACTAAAGGAAACAGTTATAATTGACCATTAAACAAATCTTTGAGACACAAAGTTTTGGATCAAGCTAAAACTTGATTTTTTCATTCATTTAAGGTCTGTTAACCTTATCAAAAAGAAATATTACGGTAGACCATAAAAAAGTTTTCAATGGTGGACGTTCAAAAAACATTGTTCTTATAGTGCGGTCCACTGTTATTTGGATCTTTCATTTATGGGCTAATGCCCTAAAATGAAGGAGGAAAACGGATTGATGGAGATATAAAATACATAATCAAGATAGGCCTCACAGCAAAGGCCGCACCATGTGATGTGTAGCCCAGGCCGTACCTAATCTGCTCCCCTATCACACTTTGAGGTGTTGGCGAATTGGGTACTAACCGCCTGGTCCCTACCTAGGAACTCACGGGGTCTCTGAGGGGCCACCGTGATGTGTGGCGCTTATCCACACCGTTCATCCATTTTTCCATTTCATTTTAGATTATAAATCCAAAAACGATAGAGTTTCATGGGTCAAGTGGACCTCACAGTGGGGATTAAATACTTACCATTGAAAACTCTTTTTAGGGCCACAGAAATTTTGGATCAAGCTGATATTTGCTTCTTATTTTCCTTCATCCTGGTCTTTGTGACCTTATAAGCATGTTGGATGGTCATTTACTATCACGGTGCGCGACAGGAAGGTTTCAACTAAGGGTGTCGTTACTAGTGCTGCGTCCGAGGGTGTGTTGCAGATGAGACTTAGATCTATGCCTTTCGCTTGTGGCAAAATGAACGTACAGCATGGATAAAATCCATGCATCAAGGTAACCCCTTAAAACCCCTGTTGGTTCTAACTAGGCATGACTAGTACCCGTTCCGCGCTAACGAGCTGGATGATATACGCGTTATATTATTTTATATTATACAATGGCATGGTCAAGATGAACATGGGTCAAAAGAACATGTGTCCAGAAGAGATGAAAGCATATAGAAAATCAAATATGGCAATAATTTAGTTGCCATAATTGATGAAATTAAAAGTGAAGCATTTGGAAGGCAAAAAAGAAAGTATAAATATCAAAAAGATCAACAAAGATATCTCATATAAGTTTAATAAACAAATCAAATTATCTTTACTTATCATATTTTAGCTCTATCTTAAGAGTAATTATAATCTTTATTTATAATTCAGTAACGATAATCTTTAGTTGTAATCTAAGTTTATCCTTTTGCGCAAGACTATTCTGAATATCAATACAATCAATTCATCTTTCATAAAAGCATCTTATTGTTGCTCCCTGAAATCGATTGTAAGTATTTCTTTTTATTTGACTGTTTCCGTTTATAAAAGTCCTTCATATTGAAGGAAAAGTGCAACCCATCTTCAAACGAAGAACCCCACCCTTTAATAATCAACTGATAATCTTACAACGATATTGCGAGTGGCTAAGTAACTGATCTTCTCAAGTCTTATTCATATACATTCATGTTTAACCTATCGGCCTACTTGGTGTTTAGGGTCAAGTGGTTCTGTTTGAATCGAGTCACACAATCAGTTTTGGCACGTCCGCACAGGTAATGCATGATCAAACCAAACCGAAAGCTAACAATTTTTGACAGCATGGTAGAATTAAAAACTCTTTGGTTGCCATAAATATTCAATGTGCACCGGCCGTGCAACAATTTTGATAAAAGCATAAGCTGAATAGGTACTTATAATACTTTTGTACTTAGTAAACATCTTGCACCAGAGGATGAAATACATGTACAACTAGCGCTTGAGGTGTTAAATCTACAACCAAACTCAATGCCTAATTCGCCAAACTCAAATAGGGCATCTTCATCTCGAAAAAATCCTCTTAAAATAATGCTAGATAGGTTACACGATATGCAACGAGCTTAGACCAAGCAATAACGAATCCATACTGAAACATTCAACATGTGCATGGCTAGTTAGTCTCAGAGCTTAAATCAAATGATGACTATATATATATATATATATATATATATATATATATATATATAAATTATAGGGAGCCGGTCTCCTACGAACTGTACCACATGAAATTTTTGTGCAAGCCTTCCTTCATGTACACCGTAGGATGAGGAGAGTGGCTGGGATTCCACTTCATTGGGAGGGAGAGAGTCTTCAAAGAAAAGACTCTCTCCTACACTCACGGAGAGAAATTTGGAATTTCAAGAGGATTTTCGAAAAAGCATTTTGCTTGAAGATCATGCGAAAGGATTTTGTGTAGGGCCTATTATGATGTTTATGATAAATCCAATCTATCCATCCATTTTTTGAAATCATTTTAAGTTATGTGACCAAGAATGAGGAGGTTCCAAAAATTTAATGGGCCACGTGAGAAGAAACAGTGGGAATTTTGTGACCACCGTTGAAATTTACGGTGTTGAGCCCATAATTGAAGCATGTACATGAATCAATTGGATCATACCCTTTATAGGCTCCATAGTGATGTTTATTTGTCATCGAACATATTCATAAGATTATACAACATGGATGAAGGTAAAACACAAATATAAGCTTGATTCAAAACTTATGTTACTCTCAAGAATTTTTCTAAAGGTGGATGTTTAATTCAACTGTTTCCAGTGGTGTGGTCAATTTGAACATTTAATATGCCTGATTTTTTGTGTCAATCCCTAAAATTATTTGCTAAAATGAATGGACAGAGAGGATAAAATACATAAATCATGGTGGACCTACGGGGTTTACTCAGTACGCTAAGTGCAGGAGTCTGGATCCTCTGCGAAAGCACGACTCTCCGGGCGCAGATTACATATTAGATACTGAAAGGTTTAGAAGCGAGACTTGCTACTAAGTGACATCACCAATTTTCGTAGGCCCACCATGATGCATGTTTTGTATCCACACTTTTCATCCATTTGGAGAGATCATTTTAGGGTAATATCCAAAGAATAAGTTAAATCCAAATCTCCAATGGACCCCAGCACAGAAAAGAGTGGGGACAGTGACGTCAACCGTTAAAAACTCTAAAGGCCACAGAAGTCTTAGATCAAGCTGATATTTGTGTTTTCCCTTCTTTCATGTATTTTTTAACTTTTGAACGGGTTAGATTTCAAATAAATATTATGGTGGGCATTAGGATAGTTTCAACCATGAGAATCACTTCCCCACTATTTTTTGTTGTGGGTCCACTACAGCGTCCCGACTTTTATGCTTTTTTCCTAATTTTCTGAATAGTGATTGGTCCATCTCAATCACAGATGCAATTACATAATCACACGGTCCAATAAAATTACAACAATATGCAAACAGAGCATCGATATTCTAAGCATAATCTGTATTCTATGGTGGGCCCATTATTACATTTATTTTCCATCTAATTTGTTAATAAGATCACAAAAACATAAATCTAGAGGAAAAATAAATTTCGTATTGATCAGAAACTTGTGTGACCAAAAGGGTTCCAATGGTAGGCATTCAATACCCAATTGCTTTTTGTAGTGTGGTCCACTTGATCTTTATATCTGTCTTATCTTTCGGCTAAAGTATTAAGACGAGCTTTCCAAATGGATGAACGTTTTGGATATAACACACACCTCATGACGGGACCCACAACTATATTGCTCATGTGTGCTACACCAGCCAATCCGCTTCCATTCCGTTTCAGAGAGGGACGCGGATGGATGCGGATTTCCTGCTAAAGCCTTAGCAGGATGTTCCAGCTTTGGGATGCTAGGCGGGGTCCACCATGATATTTTTGATAAATTCATCACGTCCATCCGTTTTCCAAGCTCATTTTATGACATGCTACCCAAAATTATATGGATTCAAAAGTCAAGTGAGCCATATAAGAGGGAAAACTCGAGAAAGAGTTTTCTACTGTTGAAACTTTCTTAGGCTCCACCTTGATTTTTATATGCCATCCAAACGGTTTATGCCATCGAAATGGTTTACAAGATCATTCCCACTGGGATGAAGTGAAAACAATTAAAAATTAGCAGGATAAGAAACTTTCATGGCCTTAAAAATATTTCAATGGTGGTGACTGAATAAAAAATGTTTCCTTTGGTGTGGCACACTTGACTTTTGTATCCATCTGATTTTCCGTAGCATGTCTTAAAATGATCTCAGAAAATGGATGAATGGGTTGAATTTATCACAAACATCATGGTAAGCTCCACAAAGAATACTTGCATAGGATATTCATGTGAAAGACTTTAACGTGAGACTCACGTCCGTGAATGGAGGAGAGAGTCTTTTTCAAAGACTATACCTATCAACGAAGTGGAATCCCAGCCGCTCACCTCATCCTAGGGCGTACATAAAGGTTTGCACATAAATCCCGTGCGGTACGGTTCGTAGGAGACCAGCTATATATATATATATATATATATAAGAGCACCCATTCATGTGCTTCAACAAACTGTTAAAACTAGTTCTGTTAGAAATTTGGTGCTTGTACAATTAGCACCACCAGTACTTCTTTCACAATGGAACATGCACCCTGATTTAGCACATGATGTGCGGGATGTTCCTCCTCTTGTTGAGATCAGACAATTTGAAAGGGAGAATATGAATTTCATTCTAGAGGTCAGGAATCAGGCAATACCTGTAGGCCAATCCTTTCCTAATAATATCGCTCACAATGAGAAACAATGCCCTGTAAGTCTTGAGCCACCTCCGATGGTCGAACCTCACCATGTGGATCGTGACAAAATTTTGCAATTGATATAAGAAGTGACATGCCAAGTTTTTAGCCGAACTATATATCACCCCAATCTACCATAAGCCTTATCTGGAATGGATTGACTGATAGACTCCATTGTTGTATTCAAATTTTATATTTTTCGACCAAGATAGGTGAGTTCAACCAAGATGGTCGAATTTGATGTTTTTCTACAAAGATTAATAAGTTCAACCAAGATAGCTGACTTTGATGTTTTCTAACTAAGATAGTCAAATTTGATGTTTTTCAACAGAGATAGCCGAGTGTGACTAAGATGGCTGAATTTCATGTTTTTGTCTGGTCAAGCAGCCACATTTATTACATTGAACAATGAGACACCGTCAGTTTCACTTTTTTTGCCCAAAGGTGAAGTGTAACGTCTGGGAAATTTTCGTATTGGTCAAAGTAAATTGACCGACCTATTGGGATTAGCGGGCTTAAGACACCTGGGGCTTAATGACAGCCCCTGCCCAAATCATGAGCAAGCAAATACACAAACACGGATAACCCCAAATGCCAGCCAAGACCTAGAGTTGGCTATTAAAGGGATAAAGTCCCTTGATATACATTGATACACCACACTCTGACAGCTTAAGCTTTTGGATTAAATGGTTGTTTGACATGGTATCAGAGAGGAAGGTCCTATGTTCGAATCTCGAGAGCAGCAAATATGCCTCGCTAATATTTTATTCTCCCACGGGGGGTCAGGAAAAATCAGGTCCGGCCCAGGGATCGAGAAATTAAGCCCGACCTATTTATGGTGTGAGTGTCCCTCTCAGTATGTTCTCGTGCGGAGTTCCCACCCCGCACATGTGGGGGAGTGTTAAAGTGATAAAGTCCCTTGACATACATTGATACACCACACTCTGACAGCTTAAGCTTTTAGAGTAAATGGTTGTTTAACTCGAATGTCTGGGGACTAGCTCCGGTAACCTCGACTTTTGGATTTGGATATTTTGTTACCTTTATTGATGATTATTTACGTATGACTTGAATTTATCTCTTGAAATCTAAAAGTGAAATGTTTGATACGTTTAAAGTATTTTATCATGAAGTGTGCACTCAATTTCATTGTTCCATCAAATCCTTCTATTCTGATAATAGGGGGAATACATGTTTACTGCCTTTCTGTCCTTCTTGCAGGAACGTGGTATTTTAGCTAGGACGTCATGTGCTCACACACCTCAACAAAATGGTATTGTCAAATGAAAGAATCGTCATCTTCTTGACGTTGTTCACACCCTTCTGTTTTGTATGTATCTACCTAAACATTTTTAGGGTGATGCTATCCTAACTGCTATTTTTCTTATTAATCGTATACTATCATGTATTGTATCTTATAAATCTTCATTTACTATATTGTATCCTTATGATAATCCATTTCCTCTACTACCTAAAGTTTTTTGTTGTACATACTTTGTTCAAATTTTAGATGGGAGTAGTGATGAACTTAGCCCCAGGGTAATTAAATGTGTCTTTTTAGGGTATACTCAGAGTCAAAAAGGGTATAAATGCTTTGACCTATTGACTTGAAAGAAATATGTCTCTGTTGATGTAACCTTCTTTGAGGATATTTCTTTTTTTTTCCGCTCCCGGCCGATCCCTCTGTGATCCTCTTGCGAGTCAGGGGGAGTATGACTCTTCCTTTTTCTACTAGTGATGATGGAAAAACTCTTCACTCCTCTATTCAACATCTTATTGGTGATATGGGTGAGCCTAAGCCTCTGTAGGTGTATCATCGTCAAGATAAATCTTCACACGCTCAGCCATCCACCCTTCCGCTCACTTTAGATGTTAGCTCAGGTGACTCTCTTACCTTGAGTTTAGATCTTCTCATTGCCTTGCGCAAAGGGTCACGATCTTATACTCAACACTCCATTAGTAATTTCATTTCATATGATCATCTTTCATCATCTTTTCAGTCATTTGCAGCTTCCCTTTCATCACAAACTATTCCTAGATCTCTTTCACATGCTCTTTAGAGTCCTGATTGGATGAAGGCGATGCAAGAAGAAATGTCTGCTCTTGAGAATAATCATACTTGGGGCCTTGTGCCACTTCCTTTAAGCCATAAACCTGTTGGTTGTCGATGGGTTTATACGTTCAAGTTTCTTCTAGATGATTCAATTGATCGATATAAAGCCCGTCTTGTTGCTAAGGTTTATACATAGACTCATGGTGTGAATTACTTCGAGACATTCTCTCCGATGGGTAAGCTTAATTCGATTCACGTTGTGCTCTCCTTAGCCGTTAATTTACCATGACCCTTATTTCAACTTGATGTTTAGAATGCATTTCTCCATGAGGATCTTGTAGAGGAAGTTTACATGCATCAACCTCCTGGTTTATTACTTCTCACAACCCTGCACTTGTATGCCGGTTGAAGAAGGCTCTTTATGGACTCAAACAATCCCCACGTACATGGTTTGAAAAATTTAGTCAGGCTCTCTTAGAGTTTGGCTTTGCTCGTAGTTATGCCGATCATTCTCTCTTTATATGTTGACGATCGACGGACATCATGGTTCTTATTGTTTATGTCGATATATTGTTCTGTCTGCTAGTGATTCTGCTAGAATAAGGAAGGTCAATGATTTTTTGAAGACCAAGTTTGAGATCAAGGATCTTGGTCCTCTTCGCTACTTCCTCGGAATTGAAGTTGCTCGCTCATCATACAAATTGTTCTTATCACAATGAAAATATGCACTCGATCTTCTCATGGTGACTAGCATGTTAGGGTGCAAGCCTGCTACCACTCCCATAGATACTTCATAAAAGCTTCGACTTGATGATGATGCTCTCCTTATTGATCCCAAGATGTATCGATGACTTGTAGGCCGACTTATTTACCTGACTATTACTCGTCCAGATCTCTCATTCGCGGTGGGAGTTGTTAGCCAATTCATGGAAGCTCCCCGTACTTCTCATCTCATGGCTGTCTACCACATAATTCGGTATTTAAAATCTGTCCCGAATTTTGGCCTCCGCTTTCAGTTGCATGGTTATCTTCATCTTTCTAGCTATTCCAATGCTGATTGTGCAAGTAGTACTTTTGATCGCTGCTATACATCCGGCTTCTGTACCTTTTTAGGTGGCAATCTTATAACCTGAAAGAGTAAAAAGCAGGCAGTTGTTGCCCAGTCCTCGACTGAAGCTGAATATCATGCTATGACTCATGCGACGTGTGAATTTGTGTGGCTTCGCAACCTTCTTGAAGAACTTGGCTATCCTCTTCCAGATCTTGTTCTTCTTCACTGTGACAACCAAGCGACCATTCATATTACTCGTAACCTAATTTTTCATGACCAAACCAAGCATATTAAGGTCGACTGTCACTTTATTTAGGAGAAAGTCGCTTCTAAGGAAATCGTCACTCCTTTTGTTCGATTTGGGGATCAACTTGCTGATGTTCTTACAAAGTCCTTGAGTCGAGATGCTCTTCATCATGTTCGTGATAAGTTAGGCATGATCAACATTTATGCTCCAACTTGGGGGGGAGTATAGAGAATACTAGTGTATTGTGCATGTGGTTAGTGGCCCCTTTTAGTATAAGTGCATGTGCACACTTTCCTCCTCCTGCGGTGTACTATATGCTTTATTATAATAAAATATTATATGTTAGGGCAAGCAAGCCTAACACAATATTTCTCCCAAACCCTCCTTCTTCTTCTTCTCTCTCAATATTTTTCTCTCTTTTTCACATTATCATCATCAAATTATTCTCTACTTTGGCACCAAGGACCAAATCTTCTTAGGGGTGACTGGATTCGCTGTTTCGATTGTGGATCAGGTGTTACTAGCCCATTAGGCCTGAAATTCTGGTAAGGCAACCACTTTAGCGGGCTTAACGCCCATCGCGAGTGATGAGTCTGGGTGGTGCGTAGAAGTTTTCCAACTTAGGCCCGCAATTTGAGTGCTGACAAGTGTGAATAACCAGGATAATAACCTGAGATTAGACTAGCGCCCTCCTTCGAACGTGAAGTCATGATTTTTAAACCATTAGATGACGACTAAACATGAGGCACCCATTAGGGCGGTTGTCTTGACTGGATCTGGGCAAATTAGAACCCAATTTGCGATTGGTCACCGTTAATCGGAGTCGGGACATTTCGAGTCCATCGGTGCACCCGATCATCAAACCGTGATGGGGTATAGCTTATCCACTACTTGGACACCTACCCTAAGGCACGGATTACTCTGTGTGCCTCCCTTTGGGACCCTACTAACCAAAACTAGCTCCCATAGGGTTAGTATGAAGGACCAAGTGCCATTGGGGTCATTTGCACCTGAACTGGCACTATAAATACCCCATTTTCCACACTCCTCTCCCTTTACACGAATTTGTTGTTTGACCGAAGAGATTTTGGGGGTGAGAAGCAAGGAAACAAGAGGGGAAAGTGGTGTAAGAGATGAGCCAATTAAGAGGAATTGTTTTTCCTCTCCTTCGGGAGGACTCCGTGATACAACCGAGAACTCTTCCAGGTTCTCTTGAGTAACAAAATGTGAGATTCGACCCTTGACCCAAACCTTAGATCAATCGGGATTTCTTTTTCCAATTCCCATATAAGCTCCTAGTGTTGGATAGGTTTCGATGCTCTCCACCAAACCCTGTCCCTGAAAACGCTAAGGAAGGGAGACTCACCACAAAGGTGCAGACAATTAACCTTAGGTTACCTTTTATCGACCCTTGAGGGTCCAGTTAATGATCGTGTATAGCGAGCTATTTTCGTTAATTAGTTATGTGGTTTTAGTTTTAGATGAATTGCAAGTTGTTTGTTAAAATGATCTGTTGAAATTCACATGTTTGATAAAATGCCTGATGTTCTTAAGTCATATTTTGAGTACCCATAGGTGGTGAAATTCCACTAAAGCGTGAATGTGTGGGGGTTTGTTTACGTGTGTATTAAAACAAATATAGAACTATGATAATAAATGCTACTTGTGATTTAATTGTAATATTTACATAAGTGTGTAGACCTATTAGCACTCATGTGTTCGATAAAATGCCCGTGTGGATGTGACAATGATATTATGCTAGAGTAACATGGTAATTGCTAAGTCATAGAGATGCTTGGTTACTTCCCACCTCGGGAATGTCGACTAACCGCCTGAACTAAGGAGCGGCTTGGTCCAAACCGCCCACATTTGTCTTGTTTGATCAACCCGGGTTAAACTCGGACGACCGATAGTAGCCGAACTACATAGGACATTTGTATCGATGTCGGTCGAGCCGAAGTACCCTAGGTTGACCGAACTGGTTTGAAAGTTGACCAGTTGCTTGGAAAATTTGGATCACAATAAAACCCTGAATAGAAATTGGAGTACCCACATTACCATTAAATGAGTCTACTTCAAACAATTAGTAGTACAATCCGCAAGACTCATGATTCAAGCATGGTAGTATGGGACACCGTGTTTGAGCTATCGGCCCACACTAAAGTGACTAGCCTCCTCGTAGTGACCAATGAACAAGCAAGATAGCTGTGAGCCTGACTTTCTAAACTGAAATGACACCATGACCGTTCCACGCTTAAGTACGAGTGACGAATTTATGTGACCGTGAACAACCTCCACCCGTCGATGGGCCGCCTAACCTTGTGCGTTCGAACTATGTCATTCGGGTGGAAAATGTCGTTCAAGTGATGAACTCGATCATGGATTATGGGACGCAGGTAAGGAGCTGCTTCGGCAGCTCTGAACCTCGTGACATAATTGAGACTACGAAGAAATGAGGGTACCCTAGTTTCTCTAAAATGGTTAGACGAATATGACAAGATAATTACTCGGCTAACATCTTTCATTCATCGCACTGCATTAGCTAGGACTTACGATTTAGCGTTAGGTCACTTATGAGGAAGTGTTGGCATATGCAAAATGTGTGTTGAAGTCACTTAAGAGGGAGTGTTGTTTAGAAAGAGCATGCATCATATCAAACTTTCATGCTTCGCACTTAATAAGAGTTATTAGAAAATTTTATTTTTACCTGTACTGATTTGGTTAATAATGTAAGCCCCGTATCCTAGATCGTACCGTTCCATAGACTTCTGCGGTCTTACCGGTCGAATTTCGGCAACTTCGACCCTTAACCAATATTTGCGTGCAACCCTGATTCGTATGTCGTCAACCCGTATTGACTCAAACCTAAGACCTTTACCATAGCGACCGCGCCGTCGCTGCGGTTACGATGCCACGACTTGCGCGCCGAGGCGATACCCTAATTAAGAGATATGGGCCAACGTTCGGTGCGAAGAAAACGTCGCGCGTTACGAAATCTAAGAGAATCTCTACGAGGTGTCACATCAATCTCATCAATCCATCAATCCATCACATGTCAAGTACACATCAAGTACACATCACCTTTCACTCATTCCCAAGAAACTACAAAAGTCAAGAATCTCTTACAAGCCCATACCTCTCTTACACCAAAAGCCTCAAAGTCAAAAAGTTTTTACACCACCCATGCTTTTCTTACACAAATGGCCACAAAAGTCAAGATTTTTTTACACTCATCACTCACCACATTCATCACCCATCTCTCTCTCCCTTTACAACTCTCTCTCTCTCTCTCTTTCTCATTTTCAAACTCAAAAAAATCTAAGGAGAGAAATCCCATACGTATGAGAATTCTCTAAGCCTCTCCCTCTCTTTCAAAACTTTAAGTGTAGCCCACTTTCCTACCCCATGATCTCCCATCCTAACCATCTATTCTCCATCTCCTCCATTGGAATCAAGCTAAGGTGCTAAGGAACTCATAGGAGCAAGAAGATCGAACGGTGGGTGCTCCTCTAGATGTAAAAAAATCTGATTTCTATAGCCTAGATGTTTTCTTTCTTTCATGAGGGAAGTGTAGGACTCACCAATCAATGGTGGAGATCTCACACAATCCCATGGTTGTGGCCTAATGGCCTACCTTATGCATGCATGATCCATGCATGGAGCCTTTCTCTATGAGCCCCATCATGGTAGTTTTATTTCATATCATATTATATTTTGGTCATCTATACCTTATAACCATGGTGGGGATGGCATCCTCATCATGCATTTTAATTATAGGCCATGCATGTGAAAGATCCATATTATAAATGTAAATCTAGGTATGATGTGCAGGTGTGATTGATCTTGGGAGGGCTCAATAGTGGCAGAGCCCCTTTCCCTATGTCCGGATTATCCTTCTATCTCTCTTTTTTCTCATTTTATTTCCTGATGTGTGTGGCCCATTAATGTATTTTCCTTTTTATTTAACTTATATAATAAATTTTATCTAAGTACATGTTACTGTCCAGAATTTTCTAGACAGTTTCTGGTTGTTTTTGGACCAGATTTTGAGACTATTTGGGGGACTATTCATACCTATTAAATATATTTTTCTGAAAGGTGGGGATCTCATCTTGATGTCTCCCAAATTTCAGCCCCAAATGACCTTCATTGGGGTCCCAAAGGTATGGTCCAAGTGAGGTGGACAGTTTGGATTTTCTGCACTGTTCCAGCAACATTCCACCATGGACAGTTGGATTTTTGAAATTTATTTAAAATACCTATGGGTATTTAAAAATTATAAAAATTTTTAGAGGGGTGGCCTAGTTATGTTAGGACCCACCTACAAAATTTTGGGGCCAATGGACACCTGTGGTGATGGCGGGACCGGCCCATTATAATATGGTGTCCAGATAAGTCTGATTTTTAGGACAGATTGATTTATGTAAATGAATTAAAATATTTATACATGTCCAAAAATTTTGAAATTTTTTAGGAGTATGGTCTACTTATGTTAGAACCTACCTACAAAATTTTAGGGCCGATAGACCCCTGTACACATCGTGGTGAGGGCCGGACTGGCCCACCACGTTGGGACGTTCAGGTCTGTCTGATTTTTTCTGGACAGTTTGTATTGTTAAAATTAATTAAAATACTTAGAGATATCTAAAAATTATGAAATTTTTTAGGTGTGTGGCCCACATATGGAAGTATCACTCTTTGAAATTTCAGCCTCAAGTGACCCCATTTGGGTATCCAAAAGAATGGGAGAAGATGGTTGGACTCTCAGATTTTTTCTGCTGTGCAGTCCAGCAATATGCCTTGATAAAAAACCATAATTCAAAAATATTTCTTCTGATGGTGGGACACCTTTTTAGGTTTCCTCTCATTGTATGCATGATGAGGGACCTTGGCCCTCAATTTTTAGAGTTTTAGAGGCCTTGGACCCACTCCAATGGAGTGCCCAAATTTAGGACAGCAACATGTTATAATTAGCTGGCCTTGGGCTAAAATTTTGAGTGGGGCCCACCATATTATAAAGATCTTAGAGAAAATGATTTATACCTTTAGTTCCTTAAATGTTGTGCTTAATGAATGCACTTTTGAGGCCCACCATAATTGAATTTAATTGGGTCCATGAATGTAGCTAGTTGTTGAACTATTTAAGGCCCATAGAGTGGACCCATTTGATGTGTTCCAACGCCCATGGGATTAGGCCCATTTGATGTAATTTAAGGCCTATAGAGTGGACCCATTTGATGTGTTCCAAGGCCCATGGGATTAGGCCTATTTGATGTAATTTAAGGCCCATAGAGTGGACCCATTTGATGTGTTCCAAGGTCCATGGGATTGGACCCATTTGATGTATTTTAAAGCCCATGGGATTAGGCCCATTTGATATGTATAAGGCTCATGGGTCGAGAACCATTTGATGCAATCTAAGGCCCACGGGTTATGACCCATTGCAATGCACATAAGGCCCATTGGTGCGGCCCATTGATGTTTCCCATTTGATGAGTAAAAGGCCCATATGACATGGCCCATTTGATGTATTTAAGGCCCAATGGGGTGTACCTAAGGTCCATTGCAATGTGTGATCCCAACCTGGTTTATGTAATGTTATTTACTACGGGCTATACCTTGGGAGCAATGTTGGTTTGACATCCACATTGCGAGTATAATGTTGGTTAAATGTCCGCATTGTGACTCTCCCTAGGGCCCATTGGTAGGCCCGTACTTGTTGTATGCAAGCCGTCTAGGCCAGCTACGTTGTAAGGATAGGGCATTACTTTATAATATGCTTAGTATAAACTCCATGACGCACTACCCATTTGTATCGGTCCATTTGATCGGCCTGCTCGTATCGACCATTTGATTGATTTAACCCATATGATTGATTGGGCCCATCTTGATATATTTATGGTCTGTTGCTAAGGCCATATATGAGGCCCGTTGTTGAGGCCCACCTTGATGTGTATGAGGCCCGTTGTTAAGGCCCACCTTGATGTGTATGAGGCCCGTTGTTGAGGCCCACCTTGATGTGTATGAGGCCCGTTGTTGAGGCCCACCTTGATGTGTATGAGGCCTGTTATTGAGGCCCACCTTGATGTGTATGAGGCCCGTTGTTGAGGCCCACCTTGATGTGTATGAGGCCCGTTGTTCAGGCCCACCTTAAATATATATGAGGCCCATGTTACAAGGCTCATTGTGATGTATGCAAGGCCCATGGGTCATGGCCCATTGCAATGTATGTACGGCCCAATTGGCGCGGCCTACTCAATATATTTATGGAGTCCATGTCATTAAGCCCATCCTGTTGTATTGGTGACCCGTCCATTGAGGCTCACTCGTGGTATATATTTGAGGCCCATGTGTAGGGCCCACCTATTGTGTATTTAAAGCCCATGGGTTGTGGCCATAGTTATGTATATTAGGCCTATGTGATGTAGCTCATACTGATGTGTATTAGACCCAGGTATGTGACTCACCTGCAAAGTATATTTGAGGCCCATGTGTAGGGCCCACCTATTGTGTATTTAAATCCCATGGGTTGTGGCTATAGTGATGTATATTAGGCCTATGTGATGTAGCCCATACTGATGTGTATTAGACCTAGGTATGTGACTCACCTGCGAAGTATATTTGAGGCCCATTGTGATATATCTGAGGCCCATGGGTGCGACCCATCTAGATGTATTTGAGGCGTATGGGCAAGGCCCATTGTGATATGTGTTAGGCCCATGACCAGGGCCCACCTGTTTCGTATATTTGGCCCTTGTGTGAGGCCATGTGCCCATTATATATTTGATTCTATGTGGGCCATTCCTTGGGGGCAATGTTAGTTAAAAGTCCACATTGTCGACGCCGGTTATTGATACCGTTTATGAGTATGTGACATCATAACATCATGATACATGCCCATTCGCATCATTTGCATGTTTGTTATGAGATGCGATTGACCATTGCATATGTCATTGAGCAGGATGATGTGAGACTCCCTGATAGGTGGAGATTATCTCACATGAGGCATTATATGCGCAGGATTGATGCATGATTGGATTGTATGACTCATGCATCTTGCATTGTATTATGATTACTGTACGTCCTAGTGACATCAGGGTCGTAGTCTCCACAGGCATATCGTGGATGGCCAGATGAGACACTGAAAATTTGTTCGAGCATCGGGCCGCCATAGATGGCCCTGAGTGAAAATCCCTAAACACCCTATTGGTTCAAGAGGATGCTCCAACGTCTAAACCGAGTTGGTAGATGAGCGTTGAGTGTCGATTACCAGATGGCTGCGCTCTCCACTGTGTCGTGGTCGATTGAAAGGGGGTGCGGCCTTACCCGCCCGAGGGAGTAGGCATGGCTAGGATGAGTTTGACCAGCTCGAGGAATGAGTCCGCTATCGGCGAGCCGGGTAGGTATTAGCAGACTACTAACAAGCGGATAGTGAGGTCTTTTCTACTTACCCAGTTGTGCGCTTGATTGGGGCGACAGGTGGTGTGAAGTGTAATAGACCCTGGTGATTTTTTCAGAGAGGAACCGTACTGATATGAGGACTGACATGATATTATGACATCCCGTCACTATTGTGCATGTGGGCGGGCACACGTGGGCGGACGCTAATGTGGGCGGATGTGATGTGGGCGGGGCTGAGGCCTGGGCGAGCTACCACACTGGGTGAGCTACCAGCGGTTGGCAGGCTACTGTGCTAACAGGCTACTGAGTAGGAGTTACATATTCATGCATTCATCCATTCACTATCCACTCGGGCTGGTGGTGCGCAACTAATTGTTGTGTATCTTCGTTATGACAAAGATTTCAGTTGGGCACGCGACTAACCTGAGATCAGGAGTTTACCATGTTGAGTCAGACTATCCAAATTTAGGTATGGGACTGGTTTGGATAGAGGTTCCTTGTGGTGGACCCCATAGCCTGCGATACTACGTACTATCATCCCGACATCACACTCCAGCATGGTCATTCCATTAGCACCATATACTGCATATTCCATTACATTTTCGGCATGTGGCATTGTGGGTTGTTATGTTTCTGTATTCCTGTGACTTAGATGAGAGTGATGATATTTGTTAGCTCTTTCGAATTGTGTATTACATTATATCCTTGTCATTTGACATTTGATTATCTATGACTCATCATTTGCATAGCTGTCCTATATTGCATATTCTGATATTGATTAACTTATGGACTTGTTCATACTTCCGCTTATTCTGTTATCGCATGATTATAATCTTGTCAGTATTTCTGTTTACGCTGATAATTCCTGCTCTTATCAGTGTTTCTGCTTATTCAGTCATTGTATGGTTTACGGATTAATAGCTTTCCGGTATTGTATGATTATGATATTATATTGAATACTTGGCACTTATCTCGTGCATACACTTATACCACCCTCTAAGCTTTCTATAAGCATATGTACGATAGATGCGTGCAGGTGATGTTAGGTTGCAGAAGCATTGAGCTTGGAGTATGCAGCTGGTTTCTAGAGCTTTGATTTTGACATATATATTTTCCTTTCAGCATTGTATTCAAATGATTATATTAGTGAATATGTGATGATGATGTTGCCTTTATGATTTGGGTAAACTTGTGGTTATGCTTATTACTAGTTAAATGTATAAAAAAAATCCTCCTTGTAGGATTCCAGGATAAAAAATCTGGCATATGAATGCTAGGAGCCGAGAATGGGGTACTACGGATGCTGTCGGCACTGGATTCAGCGATCGGGATTTCTGTGAATCCGATTTTCAGGTTTGGAGCGTGACAAATAACATGTGTAACTTATAGTTAATGGAACCACTGATTTGATCACTCACTCCCACTCTGGGATGGTGTTTTAAAACACCAACTAGATACGTTCATAGATACACGTACGACTAAGTTGGATGCGCTCGAAGTTGCATACATAGATAAGGAAGAGTTCTCATTCTTCCAACTTTCTGATAGGCCAACCAAGCAACGTATTACTTGATTAAAAGAGTTGGGTGTTTTAGATCTTGTTTATCATTTCGTCATCATTTTGGAACCTGAAAACGTACATTGGGCCCAGCTGTAGGCCCATACCCTTGTAACATTCTAGATTTTCACTGTTTTGGATTTTTAAAAATCCTTAAATTTTTTTTTGTAATTAACTTATATTATCACTTACTGACCATTGGTACTCAATATTAGTTTATACACAAGTGATACCAGTAAAGAACCACACAAGTCTAATTAATCAACCGTAGGAAGCCAACGAATCCACCCGATCATTTGAATATCAAGTTTAGCCCCATTATTTATTCATGTAGGGCCCAAATTTAACTGACCCATGGCTAACTTATCAAGATAATCATAACTAAATTAAATATCTAACCGTATCCGAGTCAGATAAGACCCGAATCTTGACTAATAGACCAAATTAACCCCGTTACTCTTTTAGCCTAAAACCGACGGTTCAGAGTAATCATGACCAAATCTTCACTTTCACTAGTTATAAATAGGCCACATAGTTAATCATAACCCTAATCATTGCCTACGAGAAATTTCAATACCTAATTCATTTAAGAAATGCCTCAATTTTCTGAACAAGCTCTAAACCGCTTGTTAGTGGGCCACTAGTTCCAAAATTATAGAATAATGTCCGTCTTACTGAGCTTGACGTCCATCGCGAGAGTCAGACCTAGGTACTATCTAAAACCGCTCAACTTGAGCCAAATGACGAGTGCATGAGAAGTACAAATACCCTAAAGGAAGAAGATGAAACTTAAGTGAATTGGGTCATCCACTCTTATGCAAAGTTGGAGATTTTGGAACGTCGATTTACGACCAAACTTCACACATGAAGTAAGAATATTTTTCTCCTCATATCCGTATAGTTGTGGTCCCGATCGACCATCGGTGACTGTTGAATAGACTTCTAACCATATCTGTCAATTGACGCATCCAAATGGCGGGCCGAACATATCAATACATAGATCATCATTAGGACTAACTATCCTACTATATATATATCAATATCTACACCCCGTAGTGGGCCCTAAAGGATAGAAAAACTCTCTCATAGGGCTAGTATAGTAAAAACTCAACCCTTAGGGCCATTTACACTAAATCGGGCATTATATAAAGGCCTTATTTGGACACCCCCTCCTCCCATACGAATTTCATGCCCTAGAGTGAGAGAAGAAAAAGGAAGAAATGGAGAAGAAAAAAAGGAGAATGGAGAAGAGAGAGACCTTGGGGTGTGGGTGGTGGTGCACCTCCGCCCTCTCATCCCCTCTTTAGCCGCCTTGCCGTAACTGGAGTCATCGTTGGAGCTTTCCCAACAATGGTTGGAGGTAAGTGTTGAATCTCAAATCTCATAAGCTTGTATGTTTGTTTAGGTCTTTCAACAATTTTCTCTAAAAACCTAACCCTGTGAGCTCAAAATCGGAGATCCTTCTTAAAGGTGCTGACTATTACTCTTAGGTGGCCTAAAATCAATTTTAGTATGAATCTAATGATTATGAATGTGTGGGTGATGTATTTGGATAATCTAGAGACAAACTAGGAAAGACCTCACCTTTAATCCTCTCAATTAAGAAATGGTTATGAAATGTTTATTGTCTCTCACGTGATTGGGTATGAATTTGATGATTGCATGTTCATGTCTTGTTCGATTCTTGTGCGGTGTTTTCTTATAGCATGTATGATGCATTAATCCTTGTGCATTTTTGTACTATGAGATATATGAAATTCTTGGCTTCCTCACTAACCCATACAACACACATGCACATTTATTTCGTAATATTGTTAGTAGTTTACATTTATAACAAATTTTGAATTTATACGGTTAATGTATGATTACACAACATCACTTATATAAGATGATATTTTCTAACTTATTGAAGTACTATTGAATACCATGAAATTCCTAGGTTAGTCAGGAAACTGAGGTGAGAGAAGGTGGTCTCGTTGTTAGGACTATCCTAAGGCTAGATCAACGGATTTGGGCGGATGCGAACGGGCGACAGTAGTTGGACTACATGGGTCGCTTGTACTCAATGTCGTCTGTCCCCTACTCGCCTAAACTCTCACGATCTGGTCCACTAACTGACCAACCATGTTTGTTGACCTTGTCTACTCACACCTGTATGAAACCTGAAACACCCTTCAACCATTGAAGCTCATTGATAACCATTTGAAACCAATCCACTGCATCGAGAGCTAGGCATTGTGGAATGGGACACTGTGTCTGAGTTATCGGCTTACACTAGGGTGATGAGTCTCCCCATAGTGACCGCGAGCGATCCCACTTCTCAGCACTCCCCGTGTACTTGAAATTGAAAATGAGGAACCCGATAGGATCAAGGATCGCGGGGTCCTGGCCTCGCATGTCGAGGGGCCTTGGTCTCGTAACCAGTTGTGGGCATTGATATCATGGGGTATACTAGTTTCTCCAATCTCCTATTTGAATGGACTTAATTAAAAATTCGGCTAACACGATCACAGTTGTATCGCACTAGTTAGATTGGCGACTCAGCAGTTGAGGTCGCAATGAGGGTGGTTGGTCATGCACGATCATTAGATAGAGTCGCTCGATGGAGTGTTATTGCGAGGGCATGCATCATATCATAATACATGCACATGCATTAACAAGACTAGTTAGAGATCTGTGAATGTTATGCCTTTCATTAAATTCATAATATAACTGATGTTTGTTGTAACTTAAGATTAATAGCACTCACTAAGTTGATCACTCACTCCCACTCTAGGACAGTATTTTAAAACACCAACCAGACTCTTTACTAGATTCAAGGGAGGCGGAGTTCGACAAGCCGAGCGAGACGAGCAAGGATAGGGAAGAGGAGCTTCCCTGCTTCTAGACTTTCGACGGGTCCTTTTAATTTGAGTTCAGGCTACCGCGGGGTTTGGACCAGGGCCCTAGTCGCTTTGGGTCATGTATGGGTGAGACTAGTTCCCTATTTAGATGATTTTGGATTCGTGGTTTCAATATTTGTATATTTAATAGCAATTGATACTGCTTTATGATGTACTTATGCTTCATGCCTTGCTAAATCCTCCATTGTTCATGAGATCATCTAAATGTAATTAAAATAGGAAGTCCATTAGGGCACCCATGGTACCTGAGAATTCAGGAGTCGAGTTCTTATATGGCCCCTGAAAACTCAGGGTGTTACAACCCTGACTTGATGTACCGGACATGTTTATTCGACTTTCCTACTTTCATGACAGTTGTTTTGGAACATGTTGCCCATTTTAGTCTAATTATGCTAATGCTCAGTTATTACACATTAAACGTACAAAAGGAACTTCCGCCTTCATAAGGCATAAGTAATGCCCAAAATCTCGAGAGCCGAGTATTTACTTGGCCCTTGAAATTTGAGGCGTTATACGAAGTGACATGGGGAATAATGTTATACCATATTTCTAACCGTTCCTAAGATATCCAATGAGGAAAGGACACTTGTCATTAGAAAGAAAGAAACAATACACAAGATATTCATAGATACTTGGAGCTCTTTTCATGGAAGTACAGTTGGCGCTGAGTTGGAAGATACACATCATCTTATAATGGGGCATGATCGAGATAAGATGAATGGTCAAAGGGACCCGAGTCAAGAAGTGACGAAAGGACATGTAAGACCAAACGTGGTAATGATTCAGCTGCCATAATCATTAAAATAAAGAGAGAAGCCTCTTAAGGGCACAAAAGAAACTTCTAAATAGCAAAAAGATCAGCAAAGCAAGACATCTCATGCCAATCCAACAAGCAAGTCAAATTATCTTTCCTTATCATATCTTAACTCTATCATAGGAGCAACAGTAATCCTTAGTCATAATCTTTAGATGTAATATTCCAAGTCTATGCTTTTGCACTAGATTGTTCCGGTATCAATAGATTGTTTCGGTATCAATACAGTCACTTCATCTTTCAGAAAGGCATCTTATTATTGCTCCCTAAGATTAACTATAAGTATTTTTTTTGTTTGACTGTTTTCAATTATAAAAGTCCTTTCGTATGGAAGGCAATGTGCAACTCATCTTCGAAAGAAGAACCCCACCCTCCAATAATCGCCTGATTAACTTACAACCATATTTGCAACTGGTTGAATAGGCAAATGATTTTCTTAAGTCTCGATCATATGCACTTACGTTTGACGTATGTGCCTATCTTGGTGCTTGGGGTCAAGTTGTTCAGTTTGACTTAAGATGCACAATCAGTTTTGAGGCGCCCACACATGACATGTGAACAAACCAAATCGAAAGACAACAAAGCACGTGGTTCGTGAACAAGGATTGCCTACGATCCTAATGTGGATCAACATGGATCTCATCACAATGCTTGTGAGAAATCCATCCTGTTAAATCCATTTTGCCAGTTCATTTAAGACATGAGGCAGAAAACAGGGCAAATGCAAAGATCAAGTGGGCCTCATGACAAGAAAAAGTGGGAATTAAACATCGACCATTGAAACATTTTTGCAGTCACAAAAGTTTAGATAGGCTAATATTTTTATGCTTCCCATAAGTCCCACCAGGAATGGGAGGGGATTAGCTGTTACCCGGGTAACAGCTTAGTGGGTGTTACCCTTACCATGTGGGGCTCATCTTGATGAATGTGTTCCATATCCACACTGCTTATATCCTTTTTCAAATCATTTAAGGACTTTATCCCAAAACTTAAGTATATCCAAATCCCTGGTGGATCACACTATTGGAAAAAGTAAGAATGATCATTAACAGCTTTTTGTAGGCCGCAAAAGTTTTCGATCAAGATAATCTTTGTATTTTCCTTTCATCTCGTTCTGGTTGACCTTATCAATGAGTTAGATGACAAATAAACATTATGGATCTGCTTACAGTGGGCATTGGAAAGTTTTTATTAGTGAGTGTTCAATCATTATTGTTTCCTATGGTGTGGCCCACCCGAGATTTGGATATGCTTAATTTTTGGGACTTTGTCATAAAATGAATGGGAAAATGGATGAACATAGTGGATGTACAACATAACATTAAGGTGGGCCCTATGGTAAGGGTGACAACCATTAAGTTGTTACACCAATAACACTTAATTCATGCCCGGTCGGAATGACCTTATTAAAAGTTTGGATAATATATAAACATCACGTGGACCTTGAGAAGGCTTCAACAATAAGCATTTTCCTCTCATTTTTTCTTATTAGGTGGCCCACTTGAGTTCTGGATCTTTTTTTTTTTTTTTGGTATCTTAAAATAAGTTGAAAAAAATGGATGAACAGACTGGATTTCCCACAAACATCACCGTGAGCCCCACTTAGGTTTCATTTGCATGGAGCGATTGGACAAATTCCGCATGTGGTTGATATCAAGATGTCATGGTGCATATTAACTTTATAACAAGTCCAAATGTATATTTTGCGTGTTGATCATTCCTCCATGACTGCCCATGGTAACCAGGCATGATAACATTTGATTGGGTCACGTTTTGCTATCAGAGATGGTCTGTACCCTAACTTACAACCTTCTTGTCCTTCTTGGACACGGTTTGGCTACCCCAACGTCAGCTAGCTAGCTGATGCAAAGCTCTGTGGCCCCACTATATTGTATGTGTTTAATCACGTGGTCCACCATTTTTCAGCTCATTTTAGGGCATAAGCCTAAAAATGAGCAGATCCGAATCTTAGGTGGATCACATTACAGGAAAAGGGGAATTGAATACTTATAATTGAACACTTTTTAGGACTACAAAATTTTTTTATCAAACTGATATTTGTATTTTACTTTCATCCACGTTTGTATGGAATGATCAAAAAGGTTCAAAACTAAGCACATGTGTTTGCACTGACGTGAAAAGCTAACTTGGTTTTGACCTTTGCTTGCCAGAAAATTTGTGTATGCATGTGTGTTTGTGCTAACATAAAAAGCAAGCAGGGGTTCTAACCCTTGCTTGCCAGAACGTGCGTGCATATGTGTGTTTGAAAATATTGCTCAACCTCTTCCCGGAATATATATATATATATATATATATATATGTTGATGCCAAAATCTGGTCAGCCCTCCCTCCTCGTCGATCGCCACGTATGATCCCTATAACCTGCACCAGGAAAGCAGGCAAAGGTGACCTTGGTTAAGTCAGGGGACCCTCCGATGCCTATGTCAGGACAAGGGAATCGGGGTCTGAATAGAGTGTAGAGGAGAGCTCAATTTTTACGTACCTGTAGATATGGCGTGATGTAGTATTTATACTTGACTGTCGAGTGGTCCGAATCCGATAATCTCAGCATTATCAGGGGAATTCCCGGATCGTGGAGATACCCCCCGCGATCTATCGATCACGTAGAGTATCTGGCAGCTTATGCATATCTGCGAGCGAGGTTATCGGCCACGTTTGGTTATGGCAGTTTCCACGTTCAGCAAGTAGGGTATGCGCGTCTGAACGTGCCTTCGGCTTGGAACGATCGCTCTGTTCGGAATGTATGCTCGGCTCGAAACTTCGTTCGCCTCGGAACGTAAGTTAGAGCAGATCGGTTATAACGTAGACGATCATCCGATCGGATCATAATCCGAAGTCTGACCGCAACTAAGTCGGCTGCTCGGATGGATCGCATCTTAAAACAAGTCGGGAGGGTCTCGGATCGGACTTGTCCCCTAAGCGGCGTTCTATTGTGAGCTTAGATTTCTCACAACAGAAGCCCCCTACTCTTCGAGTTTGCTTGTCAGCTCGGAGAGTACATAGGTAGAAAATCTCCTGCCATCGTCGCAATGATGACGAAACTCGAACCACGCGTGCGCCAGTCACCTTGGCCAACACCTAGCGATGGTTACAATCCCGAATCTTGACCCGGCCTATGAGAAGTCGCCACGCAGGCTGGAGGAGGCATGTGCCTAACGGCTCCGAGTGTCGTGACGTCGCTTCACCTATCGAGGTATATAGCCCGATGTCAGAGCCGTACAATTGGTTTGTATCCCGCCAATGCAACGTCGCCAGGTGTACTCAAAGATCGGGTCGTGCCGATTCGGCTGCTGTCATTATGGCTCATCATTAATGCCGAATCCCTTCACTACCTATATAAGGCGTCCCGGGCTTCTCTTTGCCATTTTATGTTCTAATTCGTAAGAGTACACCAGAGGAGGCGATTTCCAACAAGAGGCGATTCCGGTCGAATTCGAAGTATTCCAGCTAAAGGCGATTCCCGACAAACACCTGGTGAGTTTCGTCGACCCTCACTTCTCTGCAATTTCTTCTGACCTCGAGATAGTCCGTGAATATGCTAATGACTCCGAGCCGGGGAGTACTGAAAGTGAGAGTGGGTCTTCCGAGGGCCCTTTTGAACCCACTCTCCCATACCCCCCACCTCAGAGGTAAAAATTATTAGGTTCTAAGACCAAGCAACTCGGTAAAAAGAAAACCACCCGAGCCCGCCAAGTCGAGACCATTACCACCATTGAAATGCCCATGAATCTGCGCAGCACGGAGGTAGTCCCCGGAGGCTCTGTCATGTCAGAGTCTCAGATGGAATGGATCCGTTCGGAGTTCCAAATCCTTGACTCCATTCAGATAAAGGCCCCTGGGCCTTTAGACACGGCCGGTGCTCTGGCCAAGGGAGAAGTAGCCATCTTCCTTTACGCGCTGTAGTGCGGGGTTCGGCTCCCCCTACACCCCTTCGTCAGGAAGGTTGCGGCTTACCTTGGGTTGGCACCCGGACAGTTCGCCCCGAATGCTTGTAGAGTAATGATCTCTGCCTACATCATTTGGAAGCAAGCAGGAAACTCCGAACTGACTTCAGAGGAGCTAATGAGTCTTTACATGGCCAAGCATAACGGTAATGATCCATGGTATTATTTTGTGACTCGAGGGAGCAAGGGGTCGGGGTTGGTGATGCACCTGCCGTCCTCTAACAAGGACTGGAAGAACAAGTGGTTCTGGACGGCAGGTGAATGGGAGGCACCCGCGGCTAAGCTTAGAACCTCAACGGTTTGGGTTCCGACTCATTTTGTGAAACCAGATCAGACTTTATTTTGCATCCGGTCTGCTACTTTAGATTTTTCTCATTTTAGTTGTAATAAGACTTTTTTCTTTTGCAGCTTTTGCAAAGGGATTGCCGCTCCTAGACTCAGACTAGAAGAATTAGGTCGTAAAGGTTAGAGCGCAGTCGGAGTCGCTTCGTTCCTAGGCCGATTTGATAACTGCGGCCAACCTTCACCGGTCCGGGCTCTGCAAATCCCAACCTCTGGCCACCTCTCTGAGTAAGCTGTCCTGACCTCTGTAATAATCTTTCCTTCACTTAGTAGCTGACGATTTTCTTTCGTAGGCATGGCTGAGGCATCCGGGGCACGGAAGAGGAAGAAAGCTCCGAGTGCAGCGGATTTACTCAAAGAAGCCCCCCGAGTGAAGATCACTCGGAAGAAGTCAGCTCCCCCTCGTGTGGGAGAATCTTCTGCTGCCCCAACTCCATCAGCCCCGAGTCTGAAGCCGGTTAGCTCATCCTCCTAGCCACAGACTCCGGAGCGCCTCAGCTCTGCCACGGTTCCTCCGGTAGTCTTGCGCCCAGTGGTATGTCCTCCTCCGGGGGTCTTCCGAGTGACAAAGGCTGATTACACAGCCGTACCGAGCACTGTTGCTTGCGACCCTGCCGTCGCTGTTCCTCCCTCCGCAGCCACCGTTCCCGCCACAGCCCCCGAGCCCCCTATCTCCATTCCCTCATCCTCTGAGAGAGAGGGAACCAACAGGATAGATGAGAATGTGTTTTTCCCCTCCGAAGTTGAGGGGGAGGGTCGCGCTGAGGGTCAAAACTCGACCGGCAGTCGGGTAGGGGTCGAGGGGGCTGAGGCCTCGGCCCAAGCGGGCACGATCGGGGGGAGGTTCGAACCCGGCTATCACATGGCATGCCCGACCTCGTGGGTCGCCAAGCATGTCAAGGAGGAAGACATTGCCCAGGCCCTTGAGTGATCGAAGGGAGGCTTCCTGAACAACTTCGCCTCCGTATGTTACATGGTAAGTCTCCGAGAAGACTTCCTTTCTTTGATGTTGTTATGCACATTCCGTTATATATGTTTTGTAGATTCTGATCTTTATTTTCTGTTCAGGCCGTCCCGGTGCTGCTCTCCATTCGGCAGAGCGTGCGAGAGTACAAGGGGAAGGAGGCGGAGTTGGAGGCTCTCCAGGCCGAGATGGCGGCTTTAAGGTCGGAGGAGACTGGCCTCCATCAACAGATTACAGGTGAGAAAGCTAGGGTCAGGCGACTGCAGGGAGTCGTTATGGACTTGGAGGCCAGGGAGCTACATCTGCAGGAAAAGACAGATGATTTTAACAAGAGCGGTGATGCAGCGACTGCTGAGCTGATCCGTGTCAGGGCCCACGCGGACTCCTTGGCCGTGAAGACGGTTCGGCTTGGGGAAGCTCTGAATAATGCCAAGGTCGAGACGACTGAGGAGTGGACACGAGTCGTGAACCAAGCCATGGAGGCCCAGAGGGTGAAGGACGAGGCCTCTTTGGTCGTAGCGGTTGCTGCTGCAGTCGAGAGCTTCAAGACTTCTAAAGAGAGGGATGATGAGGCCGCAACATTCTATAATCGTGGCTTCGACACATGTCTCGAGGCGGTTCTGGATTTATACCCAGACCTAGATCTCGATTCCCTCTTGCCCGACGACTCTGAAGATACTTCGGCTGACATCGTCCGCTCGGAACTAGCTCCCGACGCCCATGTTCCTGATGCCCAAGCTCCTCCTACCTGAAGACTTATCTTTTTTTTTTTAATGTACCTATGTACTTTTGTCCCTCTGAGGGAATTTTAATGAAAAATATTCTTATCACATTGTTGATTCGCGTGAGATGTTGAGCTGATGAGCTTAGTCCGCTGTCGTTTAGTTAGTTTTTAGAGTCGGTTGTCCGAGCTTCCTCAGTCCAAGCCTTAGTTGGGTCCAACCCCATAGGATACTTGACTCGTCATCTCTGTTTTGTTGTACGCCGAGTTGAACACTTAATCGGGTGATCGGATCGTTATCAGGATCTTTTTCCATGAAGGGATGCCTTGTCGATCTTTCGTGGGGTTAGGTTCCGATCCTTAAAGGATCGGACCATTTATTAGGCTTCTTCTCCTGAGGGATGCCTTGTCGATCTCTCGTAAGGTTGGGTTCCGAATCCTTAAGGGATCGGACCATTTCTCTAGCACTTATGTGGATAGGGCAATCGAACAAGCATTCAAAGGTAGAATCGGTCTTTTATTAAGAGCCTAAAAGGCCAATCGCTCGGAGGCATATATTGCATCATGAACCTTAAGGGTTATTTCCTTACGGATAGTAGGTCTTTAGGTGCTCGGCATTCCAGGGATGAGGGAGACGACGGCCTTCAAGGTCTTCCAAGTGGTATGAGCCCGGTTTGGCAGATCTGACCACACGATATGGACCTTCCCAATTGGGTCCGAGCGCTCCTTCCCCTGACTCGGCCGTGTTCTGAAAAACCCTTCGGAGGACTAAGTCTCATGGTCGAAAGCGCTTAAATTTAACTTTGGAGTTGTAGAAGCGCGCTACCTGCTGGTGTCGAGCCGCCACTTGGATCTTGAAAACTTCTCTGAGTTCCTCGAGGAAATCCAGATTAACTGCTATCTGCTCAGAGTTATGACTTTCTTCGAAGCCCCTGACCCACGCTGTAGGGAGTCCGATTTCTACCGGCACCATTGCCTCCGAGCCGTAGGATAACGAAAATGGAGTTTCGCCCATCGAAGTCTAGGCTGTAGTCCTGTAAGCCCAGAGGACGAAGGGGAGCTCTTCGGCCCAGTTTTCTTTTGCCTTTCCCAGCTTCTTCTTGAGATGATGCTTGATGATCTTGTTGCCCGCCTCTACTTATCCGTTCGACTGCGGGTGTCGAGGCGATAAGTAAGCGTTCACAATGCCGAACCCTCAACACATGATGCGGAACTTGTCGTTATCAAATTGGCGGCCGTTATCAGAAACGATGGTCTTCAGAATCCCGAACCGGCAGATGATATTTTTTCACATAAATTCAATCACTTTCTACTCGGTGATCTTTACAACTGACTCAGCCTCGGCCCACTTGGTGAAATAGTTGACCGCGACTATAGCAAACTTGACTTGTCCCTTCCCAGTGGGCAAGGGACCGATGATGTCGATCCCCTACTGAGCGAACGGCCATGGCCCACTCATGGGGGTCATTTCTTCTGCTGGTTGCCTCAGTACAGCAGTAAAACGTTGGCACTTGTCACACTTCTGAACGAAATCCTTGGAGTCTTGCTTGAGGGTTGGCCAGAAATACCCTTGACGAAGTATCTTCATGGCTAAGGCACGGCTGCCCGAGTGATTTTCACAGATTCCTTCGTGAATATCCCTAATCACGTAATCGGCCTCATCCGGTTGGAGACATCTAAGGTAAGGCTGAGAATGCCCCTTCTTGTACAGCACTTCGTCCAATATGGCGTATTGGGACGCTCGGACCCTAAATCGTCTTGCCTCAAGCTTATCCGAGGGGGTTTCGCCGATTGATAGATAATTGAAAATGGGGTCCATCCAAATGGGGATGGATTAGACGGGGCTAACCTCCTCTGACTGGCCGATGCTTGGATGCTCAACGAACTCGACCGAAACAAAGCGTTGGATCTTACACTCGGAGGCAGAGGAGAGCCTTGTTAAAGCGTCAGCCCATAAGTTCTCGGCTCTGGGGACTTGTCGGATAGTACAACTCCAGAATTTCTCGATCAATTTTCTCGCCTCTTCAAGATAGGCGATCATTCTGACTTCCTTAGCTTCGTATTCTGAGGAGACATGATTCACCACCAACTGTGAGTCGTTGTGGACTTGCAGAGTCTTAACACCCAGGCTCACCGCTAGCCTGAGCCCAGCCAGCAGCGCTTCTTACTCGGCCTCATTGTTTGAAGCTTTGAACCCGAGCCTGATGGCGTATTGGATTGTCGTTGAATCAGGCGCCACCAGGGCGACACCGGCTCCTGCTCCTTTAACGTTGGAGGATCCATCAACATAAAGGACTCACCCCGGATTTGATGTGGGCTCTTGATTGCTCAGCGGGGCGGACGGTGTCATCTCGACTTCCTTCCTAGCTTGCTCTTCGTCAGGAGTTGTGAACTCGACGATGAAGTCGGCTACGGCTTGTCCCTTGAGTGTCGTCCTGGGCCGGAACTGAATGTCAAACTCTTCGAGCTCTACAGCCCATTTGGTCATTCAGCCTGACACTTCGGGTCTTTGGAGGATCTGCCTCAGAGGGGAGTCCGATAGCACGATTATGGAGTGGGCCTGAAAGTATGGCCGTAGTCTTCTGGCCGAGACCACAAGACTGAGCGTCAATTTCTCTAAGGACTGGTACCTTGTTTCTTCTGGTACCATGGCTTTGCTTATATAGTAAATGGGATACTACTTGGTTCCGACTTCTCGGATCAGAGCCGAGCTGACGGCTGAGGTCGAAACGATGAGGTAGAGGAACAAGGGATCTCCTTCTACCGGCTTAGACAAGAGAGGCGACGATCCCAAGTACTGTTTCAACTGTTGGAAGGCTTGCTCGCACTCCGGTGTCCATTCCACCCTCTTGTGGCCCTTTAACTGCTAGAAGAAATGAAGATATTTTTCTGTAGCCCTATATATGAAACGTCCGAGGGCCGCGACTCTTCCCTTGAGACACTGCATTTCCTTGAGGGTCCGAGGCGAGTTCATGTCCAGGAGAGCTTTGATCTTATTTAGGTTCGCCTCAATACCCCGTTGGCTGACTTGGAAGCCCATGAATTTTCCTGACTCAACCCCGAACACGCACTTGGCGGGGTTAAGCTTCATCTGGTATTCAAGGAGGACGTTGAATGTTTCTTCGAGATCAACAAGGTGGTCGAATGGTTTGATACTCTTCACCATCATATCGTCCACATACACCCCCATGGAGTGTCCAATCTGTTTGGCGAACATCAGATTCACCAGTCTCTGATACGTTACCCCAGCATTTTTCAGGCCAAATGGCATGACCCGGTAACAGTAGAGTCTCCTGTCCATGACAAAGGTGGTCTTCTGCCTATCTAGGGGGTGTATGGTGATCTGGTTGTACCCGGAGTAGGCGTCGAGAAACGAGAGTAACTCGTGTCCGGCCGTACTGTCCACCAGTTGGTCGATCCGAGGTAGCGGCAAGCTGTCTTTGGGACACGCCTTATTCAGATCGAAGTAATCTACGCACACCCGCCACTTCCCGTTTGACTTCTTGACGAGCATGACATTTGCTATCCAGTCAGGGTAGTATACCTCTTCTATGAAGCCAGCATCGAGTAGGATGGAGACCTCCTCGACAATGGCTTCATACCGTTCAGTATCGAACGACCTTCTTTTTTGCTTAATTGGCCGGTGGTCTGGGTCCATGTTCAGCCTGTGGACTTGCACATCGGGTGAGATCCCCGGCATATCTGCATGTGACCATGCGAAGACGTCCCGGTGTTGTCTCAAGAAGGCCAATAACTCGTTCCTCCGCTCAGGATTCAGTGATGATCCGAGCTGAACAGTTTTACTCGGATCTGATTCATCGAGCGGCATTCTTATCAGATCTTCGACAGGGGAATTCTCCATCGATCCGCGGGGGTCCAAGGCGTCGACTACGAGCGTTTGTTTAGCGGCCCCTTTTCTCACGGCTATCGCATAACATCTCCGGGCTTCGCGTTGATCGCCTCGGAGATAACCAATCCCGCCTTCAGCCGGGAACTTCATCATCAGATGGTAAGTCGAGACAATCACCCTCATTACGTTGAGGGAGGGTCGGCCTAGGATCACGTTGTGGACTGATGGAACATTGACAACTAAAAAGTTAACCAAAAATGTGACTTGATGTTGTCCTTCTCCCGCTGTCACTGGGAGGGAGATGGCTCCTTCGGAGATGACTCTTTCTCCGGTAAAGTCGTGCAAGGGAATCTTCACCGGTCCGAGCTTGGACCGTGGAATTCTCATCTTCTCAAACGCCTCGAAATACATTACGTCAGCTGAACTCCCGGTGTCGACCAAGATGCGGTACACTTTGTGATTGGCTATGGTCATAGTGACCACTAACGCGTCATCGTGCGGATGCTGAATCCCGCGTGCATCATCTTCTGTGAAGGTCAGACTGCACGGAGCGACACGGAGTTCCTTGCTGGGACGTTCCATCAGGTGAATGTGATGTTCTAACTCGAAGCTCCAGGAATGGGCTTTCCGTGCCCTGTTCGAATCCCCTCCCCCAGCTGAGCCCCCGAAGATGGTGCGAATTTCGACGGGCTCCTATGGGGGGTTATTCGACTGCTCTTGCCACCGTTCTTCTCTCAGATCGGATTTCTCCTTTTTGGCATAACGACATATATGTCCCTTGCGGATGAGGGACTCAATCTCATCCTTCACATTCACGCAATCGTCCGTGTTGTGACCGTGGTCCCGGTGGAAACGACAGTATTTCCCTTTGTCCCGATGCTCGGGATCAGCTCTCATACAGACTGGCCAATTGAGCAGTCTGTCTCCTCGGATGTCTAGCAGGATCTGCTCGGCGGACGTATTAAGTGGAGTGTAGGAAGGAAACTTTCCTTCTGGCCTACGGCTTGGACGACGATCGCGAGAAGGGCGGTCATCTATCCTTTTACTAGTCGGCTGGGAGTCTTCGTTCCGGGGTCTCTTCCCCTTGTTCGTCGAGTCAGACGCCTGGGTGCCCTTTTGGGCGTTGGTGAACTCCTCTGCGTTAGTGTACTTCTGAGCTTTCACCATGAAGTCCGCTAGTGTCTTTGGTGGATTCTTTCCGATGGAGAAGGCAAACTTTCCTTCTTTCAGTTTGCTCAGAACGGTGGTGAGGGCTATCTTATCATCGTAGTCCTCGACATGCAATGCTTCCTCGTTGAAGCGGGCGATGTAATCCTTCAACGACTCCTTCAGGGTCTGCTTAATGGTAAGCAGGTGAGTGTTAGGCTTCCGACTTCTCTTACCGCTTATGAACTGCGTAAGGAATAGTCGGCTCAATTCCGCGAATGAACCCACGGAACCAGGTTTCAACTGGCGATACCAGATCCGAGCGGATCCTGTGAGGGTGATAGAGAACCCCTTACACATCATTGCATCCGTTGTTGTCTAGATTTGCATCCAGGATCGATAGGACTCCAAGTGTTCAGATGGGTCCCCAGATCCTGAATACTGGATGACAGGAGGCATCCGAAACCTGTGCAGCATCACTTCAGCCATGATGGCCGAGTTGAAGGGAGGCTCGGTCTCTTCCATCATCGACTGGATCGTGGTCGGAACTGTCGATTGCTCTTGATTTTTTTCCAATATCAGGAACTTATCCTTCAGTACCGCAAAGCGCGCTTCCCAGGGATCCTTATTTTCAGCGACGACCTCTGGGGTATGTTCAACCTCCGTTATTCTCCCTTCTCTCCTCCGTTCTAACTGATGACCGAGGTCCATGGGTAGCAGAGCAGATGTGGCTGAGTGTACGGTTGTCGGAACTCGAGTAGGCTCGTTCCGTGTGGATGCCTCGCTTCGTGCCGCAGGAAGATTTTGACCTGATTGCAGTACCCCTGACCGTTGAGAAACTTCGGGCCTCACACTTCTCGGCATGGAGCGATTTTTCACAAACAGTCCCACCGACTCGAGAACGGGTTGTTCTTGAGCCGGGCGTTGTTCTGGTTCCCGTTGCTGTTTCATCTGGTCACGCAAGGCCTGAATCTCATTCTACATGGCGCGGTACTTGTTCGACCGATTACGCGAAAGTTGAAAAGGCCCCGGAGCGGACTCGGCATGAAGCGGTGATGACGACCAAGTCTGCTCGTCGGGTTGTGGCTGCACTCCTGTAGCTTTCTTCTTCCTCGCTATTGCTTAGGGAAAACGAGAACCTGACTTCTAGTTTCAGTTTCCCATAGACGGCGTAAAAAAATGTTGATGCCAAAATCTGGTCAGCCCTCCCTCCTCGTCGATCACCACGTATGATCCCTGAAACCTGCACCAGGAAAGCAGGTAAAGGTGACCCTGGCTAAGTCAGGGGACCCTCTGATGCCTAAGTCAGGATAAGGGAATTGGGGTCTGAATAGAGTGTAGAGGAGAGCTCAATTTTTACGTACCTGTAGATATGGCGTGATGTAGTATTTATACTTGACTGTCGAGTGGTCTGGATTCGATAATCTCGGCATGATCAAGGAGATTCCCGGATCGTGGAGATACCCCCCGCGATCTATCGATCACGTAGCGTATCTGGCGGATTATGCGTATCTGCGAGCGAGGTTATCGGCCACGTTTGGTTATGGCAGTTTCCACGTTCAGTGAGTTGGGTATGCACGTCTGAACGTGCGTTCGGCTTGGAACGGTCGCTCTGTTCGGACTGTATGCTTGGCTCGAAACTTCGTTCGCCTCGGAACGTAGGTTAGAGAAGAGCGGTTATAACGTAGACGATCATCCGATCAGATCATAATCCGGAGTCCGACCGCAACTAAGTCGGCTGCTCGGATGGATCGCGTCTTGAAACAGGTCGGGAGAGTCTCGGCTCAGACTTGCCCCCTAAGCGCATTCTATTGTGAGCTCAGATTTCCCACAACAATATATATATGAGGAAAAAACAAATCGATCATTTTCTTTAAAGTGGAGTTTTTCTAATTAAATGTTGTTTTTAGTCTATTAATTATCTCTTTTCTTAATTGAAGACATTTTTTTAAAAAAACTCTTTATTATTTGAAATCCTAGGCAATTAAGGTAAAAAAAATAAAATTAATTAAATTCTCTTCTACCTTTCCTTTACCTAATCTAACTCCTCATTTCTATCCCCGTAAGCAAATCGTAAGGGCTGCCTGCTGGTAGATTTGTTTTTCATGTTACCTTTTCTTGTTCTTCTTTTTCTTCTTTTTTCAATCTATAAGAAAAATTTTGTCAGAAACCTGAAAGTCTGGTCAGGTAAAAAATACAGCCCTTGAGGGGGGATGCAACCAGAACCACTTATGTTAATGCGGACTTTAGGGTAATTGTATCATCTTCTTGCTATTCTGGCTATATTGGTAGAAAGTGCATCCGCAAGCCATATAACTAACTAATTCAGAGAGTGAGATCATCTCGTAGCAGTTTTTGAAAATATCAGCAAAAAAAAAAAGGGATTATTTTCAGCTAGAATGTTTTTAGCTATTGTTTTGATTGATGATTAAATAAAGTATTGGGCACAGATTGTTATCAAAGATCACTTTCCAATTGGGACATAGCTGTCAATGCCCATCATGGCTTGGTTGAACTGTTCAAGTTTTGGCAGGCCTAGCATCAGCTGACCTCAGTCCAAGTCCATGCAGCCAGTTTATACCCCTTTTCATATTGGTTGCTGTTTTTAACTTTTCAAGTTTAAGCCATTTAAGAGCTCTAGGAAAAGTGGGTAGACAGCACATGCTTAAGTAACTGTATTTTTCATGGATTAGCAATCAGATTCCATATCAGTTCGTAGTATTTTGGTGTATCAGCATTGTTGTTGTTCAAGTGGGAGGGTGGAGAGGAAGTACTTTGCAATCATGAAATATAAATGACAAAATGAGGTGTGGAAATAAACTTTTACCAATACGAGACTGCTACCTTCACTCATGGAAAATGGGGTTGACTTTGCTTGTCATTACAAAGTAAAAGTGACTAAAGAACTGCAAGCTAAGCTAGCGAGAGAAGCAAATTGCTGATGATGATGATGAATAGTAGGATGGATAGGCTTTGCCAGCTAGTTTTTCTTGGAAGCAGGCAGGTAAAGATTGCATGTTGTCTGTCTAGAATTGAGATGGAAAGCACTTGGTTACAACAATGAGTTGCTCTTTGAATGCCACTCTACTATTTTATGGGCAACGAGGCAAGCTGTTGAGATAAAATTTGAGGGGAGGCTTTCTAGGCATCAAGATGTTGAGATTTCTAAAATTTGTGGGTGTGTGGAGGCTTTCTAGGAATCCTTTCCACTAGAGATTGATCAAGGAGAGACCTCCAAAGTTTGAAGGATCAGCATCAGGCTTTTACACACTCAGAGAGTACATAATCATAGGTATGATCATGGCCACTGTTTTGCTTGTTTTGGAAATTTGGTTTCACTTAGATGGAAGTAGATCCTAATCACATGATTTTTTATTTTTTTTGAACGAGTTTTATGCTTCCATCTTTCATAAAACTCAAACAATCAAAGTGGAGGGACCCCATCTCATTCAGTTGGGGATATTCTGTTAGAGCTGGATTTTGGGAATCTAGGGATGATAACAAGTATATGGACCCTGATCCATGAAGGTAGTGTACAAGTAAAATCATGATCAAGAGTTTCACAGGAGGAATTATAGGCAGTTGAAGTCTAAAAGACCTATGATTTTGGCAGAAGTGAGGATGCTCAAAGTTATAAATGAACCTATATTTTCAGGGATGTAATTTCTTATAGAGCAGTAGATTATGATGTAAATTCTTATAGAGCAATAGATGATGGTTTTGCAATCTAACTGGTATATCACAATGTTTTTCTGATTTTGGTGCAGGGGAATGTGATTAAAGAATCTTTTTCATCCAAAGATTCCAAAACATTGCAGGGAAAACTTGATGGGACGAGATATTTCTACTCCCGAAGAGTGAAACATTAGACTGTGTCCTGTTGCCCATGGGCATGAAGCAGGTTTCTTGTAACTGGGCATCTGAGTTACTTTGGGAGAGGAGAGGATCTGCTAGCAAGCTTCAGAAAGCAGTATATTGTTTTAAATAAGCATCAAATAGTACATATGAGAAAATACTTTGTTTGCTTAGATTGCAGATGGAATCTGATGCATGTTCTATCTTGTCTTTAAAACAAGAATAAGGTAGATTTTTGTGACTGTTCTCTCATGTGGTTGATCTGCTCCTTATTAAAGGTGATACTGTTAAAATTCGTAGTATACTTGCATTATCACTTTCATTGCTGGTGAAATATACATCTTCCCGTGCTTAACGAATAGCTACCAATTCATATTTTTTGCAAGCTTGCTGATTTCCTTGTTTGGAAGTTCTTTGCTCAACTAGATATGAGTTCTAGGCCAGTACTGCCCCTAACTCTATTATAGATTTTCCTTTTATGCAAAACAACAGTTTTAATAAACATACTCGCAGAAGTGCTCCTTTCAAAAGAAAAGAAAAAAGGAAAAAACTTTAGGAAGTGCTCTTATCATCACTTGGGTTCATCCAGGGCATTTGACAGAGAACCGTGGGTTGAAAACATCAACATTGATTTCTCAGAATAGTTTAAAAACTCGGAAACTCGATTCTACTTGGCAGCCAGCTGGGTCAGGTACACTCAAATATTTGAATCAACTCGACTCAATATTTAATAGTTAAATTAGCAATTTAACTCCACTAATAATAAACACTTAAAATAATATGAATAAAAAAATATGCAACTTAAAACACAAAAGCAGTCCTTGGTTGGGTGGCAATGCTAAGCTGCCAGCTTAGTAGAGGACATGAGTTTGGATCCCAACGACTGCATTTTTTTTTTACTCTTTTTCAATTAGAAGTTGCTTTTAACTCCACTAATAATAAACACTTAAAATAATATGAATAAAAAAATATGCAACTTAAAACACAAAAGCAGTCCTTGGTTGGGTGGCAATGCTAAGCTGCCAGCTTAGTAGAGGACATGAGTTTGGATCCCACCGACTGCATTTTTTTTTTACTCTTTTTCAATTAGAAGTTGCTTGACTCAAGTGAGTGAATCATGTCAAGTCAACTGAGTAGATGAGTTGACTCGATGAGTCAAGCAGAGTCTGAACTGAGTCAGACTCCTTGGCGAGTTTCACAGTGACTTGGCTCTATTTCTGGTCGAATTGAGTTGACTGGCCCGAGTTTCGAGTCGATTCACCCAGTTTTATAATTATGTTTCTCAATGCTTTGGTTGGTTTCCAACTGGGTTTTAGGGTTCAGATTTCAACATTGATTTCTTACAAGGGTGATTAGATATCTTCTTGTTGGCTTTTTACGATTCAATCATATTTTTGTGTTTTTATTTGTAATTGTAATTGGAAACATTGAACGGCTAGGGTCTTGTATAGGATCCTGAGCCTCAGGATGCTTGAGACTCCACATCTGTGCAAGTGGGGCTGGTGGTTCAGTGATCCTGAGGGTTGATCTGGTGGACCCCTCCCTATACAGACTGAGCCCCAAAGACTTCCTAATGGGATAATCTTAACCCTTCAGTTGGCTGCATGCAAACTGACAGTTGAAAAAAAAATACAACAAAAGGAGAAAACTGAAAAAGATCAATGGTCTGGATCACAGAACCATGGGGATCAGGAGCCTTGATACGTCCTAAACCTTAGGACCTGATAATTCCTCCTGGTTTGTTCATCGAGCACTGTCTAAAATCTGGGTGATTTATTCTTCTCTCATTGAAAACAAAGGGCCTCTGATGTGTTTTGTGTTCATGAAGGTGGTGGGAAAGCCAGGGCCAACAGTGAAGAAGATATCGGGCATGAGCATCCTCGACAACAATGGGGTGAACCTTGTCTCCGTCTTGCTAACAACTCTCCTCACTTCGATTTCCTGCTTGTACATTTTCTGACTCCTTCCATCCATTAATCTTTTCCATAAGAAATGAATGAATTTCATCTTATGCTCTCATGTCTTCCATCATAGTGATATTGATTCAGTCCAAAGAAAAGAAGGTTTAACTGATACCATCAAAATCATGGTTGTCACTGCAGGTGGGTCCATGCATGTGAAAGAACTGTCAATTACATGCATGGGGACCCATTTTGAAGAGAGATTTGAAGCTTGTGGATGAGTGGCATGAATCACCTTCTCACTCTAGTTTCTTTTTGTATAACACAAAAAGAAAATTCAGGCTCAAAGTAAGACTTTTGGAACTATTGGACATTGAAATAATGTGCAGGAGGATGAATGGCTTAGATGTGTATCTCCTGGAAAATGGAGTACAGGATATCTGGAATCCTCCATCTGAGAAGCATGAACGGATTTTTATAGCTAAATACTTCAAGAATTCTGTTCTCACAAATGCATCTAATTTAAAGTACTAAAACGTGCTTTTTGGGAGATGAAATGACTAAGCTGACCATCATCCAATTTTTCTCTAGAACATGGAGTCGCCGTTGTGGGCCTCACCTGGTGTGTGTATACGACATCCAACCCGTTCAGCGGCTGCACCCCACCCTGATGTTTAGACTTCTCAAAAATCTATCCAATCCTATCATCAGGTGGGCCACACCATATGAAACAATGTTTCCCACTCAAACATTCAAATCCTTGTGTTGTGGCCCACCTGATTGTTGGATCTGCCTAATTTTTACTTCTCTAATCATCATGATGGGGTGTGCACCTGTCAGACAGCTTATATGTCATGCATCATGTGGGTCCCCTTGGTATGATAAGTCTTGAGATATTTTGTGGTAGTTAAGTCAAACCGTTCAGAAGTATCCCGATTAGATACATGGAGATTCTAGCCTTGGTTTTGTCTCTGGGATTTTATTTTATTTTTCCAAGACCCAAATCATTGGAAGACGACCTAGATTTAAAGGCTAAGAGTCCCAACGTATCTTATTGCAATTCTTCTCAGAAACAAAACTAGGCTAGATGTCCATGATTCCAGGGGAGCGAAATGTCACTCAAATCTCTGCAAAAGGGGCCGAGCTTGTATACAGTGCAAGCTGTTTGTCTCAAAATCAGTTTGTGATGTGTACGTGCTGGTTGTGCCATAGCCAAATGCAACTTGAATTGAACTGAATGCCTTGTGACCCTGCATATCGAAATAGGCCTATTAAGACTGGATTTGAGCGGATCAGCTAACTATCCGACAATTGATTGTGCAAAATTAATTGACTGCTGAAGGGGGAGGGTTTGTCTTTTCGATGATTTCATTTTACTTTTTAAAAAATAGATTTTTGATTAAGTCTGTACTACCTTAGACTGTTTAATACTGAAATAATAAAATTCAAAAGAAATGAAAGAAATATAAAAGGGATAAATAATAATCATTTATTCGTCGTTTGGTGAAATACCAGGCTTTATGGGTACGAAGGTTGTCAGGTACGAAAGTTGAATTGTTAGCCGTTTCGTGGGAAGACGGTCACCGAAAAGTACAGTACATTCATTGGGAGGCTGGGCTTCATAATGCGAGACAAATGTGGTTTGTAGGAGGGGTTGACATTTGTTTGTCACATGGCTGGACGATCATTGTGGCACGTGCCTATTCATTGTGTAGGATCAATTTCCACAATAAGACGATCAATGTCGAGTGGATCTTCGGCAATTGGTTTGGTGCACGTCTGAGCTTCCTGGCAAGATGGTCGTTGGAAATGATAGACTTTTTGTTACCATCACATGGTTGAGCTTCGTATGCAAGTTAATCGTGGTTAAACGATCAACCATTTATCACTCAACCATGTACTTCGTGATGAAAAGGTTGGTGAGGTGACCATTTGTTCATCACTTTGGGTCCTCGTTTCGTGGCGAGATAGACGTGGGATGGCTATCCATTCATTGTATGGATCTTGACTCCATATGCAAGGTTGTCAGGGAATGACCATATGTTCATCACTCGACTGAACATTGTTGCAAGGCAGTCCTAGTTAAATAGAGACTTGCCTGCTGCTTTGATCGAACTTGGTGGCAAGATTCTCGAGCTGAATCTCTAAGAACGTGGCACGATGGCCTCACTGGCATAACCTAGCGATTTTTCTAGGTCTAACGATGTAATCACAAACATAGAGTGACAAGTTAGCTAAATTTTAATGTAATTGATCCAAGCTGGTTTACAATATTTCACTGCTTAACAGTGGAGGAGTTAAATTGAATAATAATAATAATAATAATGAGTGCCATGGTGGACAAATGATAGGTGGTGTTGATCTAAAATGAGTAGCATTGTGTTGTGTTGTACTAGAGTGGCATAAGCCCCGAGCTCTTTATTCTTTGCTAAATTTATAGAAGCATAAGGCAGTTTGTTGGAGACTTATACTAGGATCCACATCGCAAGATGAGCCTTTCCCATCTTTCTCTAAATCAGTCAATAATTTGAGACGTGTAGTTGACTGTATCTCCATTTCAAGGGGTGTCTTCATAATCACTGCGTAATCAACTTTCGAACGTTTGGGATTAATCATATTCTGTCAGTTATTGTTGTAGATTACTGCCTTAGCTAATCGTTTAGAGCCTTTTCACTTATAGCTTCACATATTTGCAACTACTTTACTTTTAGCATTTAGAGCTGTACGCAAGCCGAGTATGCTCAGTTACTCGCTTGACTTGACTCTCCACGAGTTTGAGTCGAGTACGGTCAATATTTTAAGACGCGTTTTAATTTTGAGTAAAGTACGAGTCAGGCGGTACTCGACTCTCGATACTCAATACTCGACTCGTTAAAAACACGTGCTCCCACTGGATGAATGCCCTCAACCAAATATATGAGTTTTGTACTTATAAAGCGAGATACGTGTGTACAGAGGATAATGAAAATTAGGCATTCCTTTTTGAAGGTTGATATTTTACGTTGGTTTGTCTCCGTTGTGATGAGTGGACTGATCTGATTTTCAGGTTAATGCATTTAAGTAGTACGACGTACATGATGATCAGGTTGGATCTTTCACATATGATCTAATATAGCACATATGACCTGAAATTTTATTTGAAGATTTAGTCCCGCATGTTCAATTCAAGGCATGAAATAAAGTCTTCTGACTACAATGAAATGACACTTATAAGTAACGGCACCACAGCTTGTGGTACCGTACCATCTTTTTCGTTGACGTGGCACTTACATACGAGATCAGTTCCATGAATTCAATAGACCTCAACATAAATGTAATTATTATAGAAAATCACTGCAATTTGATAACTAGGTGGACCATACCTGCATGTTGAGTCAGACCGTCCATGGTCAATTGATTCCATTGGCGGGGTTCACATGATAAGCATGCTAACTTGATTTTTCTTCCAAGTTATCTACTCTGTGGGGTCTACTATTTTCATGGTAAAGATTACTTGAAAAGCATTCATATTAGTAGAAAATATGGTGCCGTACTAAAAGTTGTGATACCTTGCTCAAATGTGATAGTTCTTCCTAATGGAATGGATAAGATTTCCACCTCAGTATACTCTTGGTTAATAAATGATGCTACCAGCCCGTATTACGTATGATACACTGTTTTCCCTCTGTACAATGCTCAGCGTCAACTCGCGTTGTTTTCTGCTCGTACCTAGTTCGGCGAGTAGAGCGCGAGCAGAAAACCCATGCTCGATGGTTGAGTAGGGCCGAATATAGACTGGCACTGCGAACCGAGTACAAGTAGATGATACTCAACTCGGCTCGACTCGTACAGCTTTACTGGCATGTGTCATGAAAAAAGTCATCGCCTGACCATTATCTTTAAGTCAATATGAAACCTTTGGCCTATCTGATTTTGCCACATGTCTTCTAATGCTTTATATCAGGTATGTTGACCCGTCTCGTGGCAATAACTTTTCTTGTGCTTCATTATCTCTTCCTCTGGATTGCATTGGCTGGGAGGAGCTCGTCTTGATCTTCTGTACAGTGATGCGGCCATGTGTTGGCTTTTTATATGTCAGATCCATGGGTCAAATCAAGTGTAAACACAAGCAACCTAACTTGTGATTAAGTTGAGGGCTATATGAAACCTCTTGGTTAAACAAAATCCTTCCATTTTTACAATTGGATTCACTTGTGCATCCAAACACAACTCCTAAGAAAAGCATCTGGGATGGAAATGTAATTTTTAATTCACTTCTACAATTGTTTTGAGTAGGAGCTGGTTACACCTGATTTGACCACTCTAGATTTGGAGAGTAAGCCAACATGAAGAGATCTTCAGATTTGATACGATTGACAGAGATATACTAAAACAGAAGAAACGTTATTGTTATAAGACACGTGTCAATATATCTTAGAAAAAGTTATATCTTGGCACATGGCTATATGGGAGAGGTCATACACTCAATTGTGGCTTAGGAAAGAAATCATGACTGCTATTTTAACTAATGGTGATACTCTTCATTACACATGGTGAGAGATGGCTCCGCTCCATATATGTGAAACCGTACGCAAAGAGCTCTGAAATGAATGATTAGCTGAGGTGGTAATCAACGAGGCATATGGCATGGCATGATCGGCGAAACACATTTGGAAGCAAGCTAGTTACCACAAATCATGGAATATTATCTCAAGATCGAAAACATGATCAACTATTAGAAGAAAATCTCATAAACTTGTCTCAAGTTGGAAGTACAGTCTGCCATATCTACTAATTAGTCAATTAAACAAAAGAAGAAGGCCAATTTCAATATAAACCTCCAACAAACCACCTTACACATCTATTCTTAGACAACGGTACATGTGCATTCAATGGTGGATCTCCATTTATTTTTATCTAAAAAGGTAAGCACCTTTTTATTTTAGGCGATGCATGTATCTTTTTTTTTTTTTTTAACATGGCACGAGTATGGAATTTTGGAAAATAATGACTAATCAACCGAAATGGGTACGACTGAGTCTCAAGTGAGCCGAGACAAAGTTGTTAATCCATATGTCAACTCCATGAAGATTTCAATGGTGCCAGATCAATCCTCATCGTTTCATGTGACATGCACCACTTGATCTTTGGATCTACTTATTTTAAGTTTATGTCCTAACATGGGAAAGTGATGGACGGTCCAGATGTCAGATTAACATCACGGTGTGCCCCACAATCAATGGCATGGATGAAAATCACGTGCATCATGTTGGGCCAATATTCAAGGGGAATATCAAATACATCCCATGAAGGGGAATGTTGAACTGCTATAGTTAAAGCCGGTGGTTGTGCATGTGCATTTCCACCGAGTTAAAACTCAAAGAATGGTGACAGTATTGGAGTTTTACGTTACATGCAGAATTCGGACATACCAATTGATTTTGACAAAATCAGGGAGTGATTTCAGATAATACCAATTAATGTGTGTCCATATGACCCAATACAACTAGAAATATTATAATATTAAGCTTTTTGAGAGCATTGGAGTATTTCCCATTGATGCCACATCTATTGAATCTATGTTGTGGAAATCGGATGGTTACGAGAGTATAATGCCAAGTTTGGATGGATTGGATCACTGGATCAATGTAATTTTTGCATGAAAGTTATTGATTGTAATGTAGATTTAATGATCGGTCCAGATCTATCACCAATGGTTTGGATTACCGAACAGTGAGACTCACTTATTAGAATAAACAACCAAAACACGTTATATGATATTCACATTGAAAGAGAATTACAACTCTCCACCACTATGTTGCAGTGACATATACAACCAAAACACGTGATGTGATCTTACAACCCAAACACGTCATGGGCCTGTTTGGGCGTTGGGATTAGAAGGGATTAGGTGAGATGGGAGTCAAAAAAACATAATTATTAACCATAGCAGGGATTGTCCCCAGTTGCCATTGGATAAGATTAATGCCCTGTTTTGTTGGTAATATGGTGGTACATTGAATGGATATACCCACCATCATTTAAAATTACTGAGAATAACACACGTGTTATATCCAAACCGTTCATTTGTTTTGTAACATCATTTTATGGCATAAGCCTAAAAATGAGGTAGATCTAAAATTTATGCGGCCCCAAAGAAGTTTTCAACGCTAAGTATTCAATCCCCATTCCTTTCTATGGTGGGGTCCACTTGAGCTTTAGATTTACTTGATTTTTTGGCCCATGCTCTAAAATAATCTCAAAAAATGGGTGAACGGTGTGGATATAGCGTACACATCATAGTGGGACCTACACAACTTGCTAACATTGAGTGAAATTAGCATGACACCCAATGCAATTTCATCTAATATAATTCCAAGCTTTTCTATTCTTCCCAAACATGGAGTGGAATTGACACCGAACTAGATGAACCCTATCCCACCTAATCCCTTTTGATCCACGCCCAAACACGTCCTATGTGAGATTCACTTTGAAAGAAAAAGATTGTAGTTGTATTCACATCAGCAACACATGGGTCCGATCACTAGATATGTGTTGAATCCAAACCGTCCATCCATCTGGCAAGCTCAAAATTAAATACATGCTAGATCAATTCCGTCACCATACAGCCACCATGTGTACAAAATGGACGGTTCAAAGGAATCCACAGAGGGCCAAAGGCATCCTTGTTTAGATTAACGGTGGGACCCACTTATCTAACCAGTGACGTGTCTAATCACAACTTAAATACATTGTTGTATTGGCGTACACATCTATATTGCTGCTAGTGACGTATCTCAACACGTCATAGATGCTGTGAGAAGCGGATTAGCTGATGTACATCACACAAGCTACAATATATCTTCTAAATTGACGTCAGCAAGACATGTGAGTCTTAACACGAGGTACGTGTTGTATCCAAACCGTCCATCCATCTGGTGAGCTTGAATTTATGCTTGAGAAGAACAATAAGACAAATATAATTATCAAGTGGGCCACACGAATGCATGGCATGGATAAACCACTTACATTTGAGGTTGGCCCAAAAGAGTTTACTCGGTACGCAATACGATTTCCATGTCGCCTATAGCAATGTGGCACATGTACATGGGATAAGGGCCGCTCATCTGGAAATGATGATGTTGATAAATACATGATGATGCACAAGTGAAGTTCTGTGTGTAATGAATGCATGTATGCTTGTGATATGATGGGCCCATGAATCGGCATACAGCTCAGATTTTTACTTTTGACCAAGTGGGTCCATTTTTCAATGTTCTAAACCATTGAGATTGTTAATCTCATTATGGATTGCCCCTAAAGTTAATATTTCCCACATTGAACAATCTTATTAATATCACATCAACTTGATTATTGGCATATGAGATATATAAATTGGGGCCCATAATATCAACTGTTAGATCAGTGAACTATGTTCCAGTTGCCCACTTGGAGTAACCCAAAACCCTACGGCTTTCTTGTAAGTAATATGTATATTTCACGTATTTTGTTTATGACATGTACATATACATGTGTGTGAATGTGATCTCTTTTATATCATTCTATTCATTGCTGATCCAAAGATCATTAGTGATCGAAACGATCATTTACAATGATGATCAATATTGATGATAAGATCAATCATCAATATTGAACATTAACGGTAATAATCGGATCCATCACTAATGGTCATAATCACAGGTGAAGATAGAACTCTCTTCATATTTAAGCACTTTCTATTTTTTTTAGATGATGATGTTTATATGTGTGATATAATTAGGCTTGTTTTGTTTAGATCTAAGCCCTCATTATTATTTTTTTCATTAGAAAATATAAAACTTAGTGCTTAAATGCTCCCTATATATAAAGGTTGTGCATAACCTGAGTAAGAGTTTATTCTCCTCTACCAAATGATGCATGTAACCAAGTAATGGAAGGTTGCACGTTATACAATTATAATTTTATAAAAGCATCAATTTTATCCTAAAAAGAGAACTTGATTGTTCTACACCGCCCATTCGGGTATGTGGACTTTCAGATCTCGTTAAGATGTATTGACTACTTTTATACTCTAAAAATTTATATAACACGTAGAAATGTTAATGATTAAAGTTAATACCTTAGATCATAGCTAAGTAGTGATACTTATGTAATGTAGAGATGACCACCAAAGCGTTAATCACTGAACAGCTGAAAGGATAACATTTCGACGATAATAACTACGAAGACTGGTCTCGCGCGGTGCGATGCCTTCTGGATGAGGATGACATATCGCATACATTCGATGAGGTTCAAGAGGAACCTATATTGGTTGAAAATAGAAATTTACAAGAACATAAGGTTGCGATGACTCGGTATAATAAGTGACGAAAACAAAATCGTTCAGCTCATAATGTCCTTCTTAGCACTATGCACAAAGAACTCATACCTATATATGAAGTGTATGACACCGCTAAGGAAATCTGGAAAGCACTGACAAATGCCTATATGCAGAAGTTAGATGTAAAAGTTTAGGCTATGGAATTAGAATTCTAGAAGTATAAGATGTCAGTTGGCTGTCCCATCAAAGATCATATTTGTAAGATGGAGCAAATGATAGGTGCCCTTAAGAATGTTGGGTGTAAATTAACTGAAAATCAAAAGATTATAACCATGCACCGTTCCTTACCTGAATCTTGGGCCCCAATCAAAAGAATTCTTAACTATACTGATTCTATCACTATGTTCAGAGACTTTTGTGGCTACTTAGTACGTGAGATTGAAATGAATGCAATTTATCCAAGTTTGGCCAAGGCCTTTATAGCAAAGACTCGTAAGCGAAAAGTTAATAAGAAACGGTTCAAAGCTCGAAGGAAGGCGAAAAAGAATAACCAAGAATAGAAGACCACTGCACCTCCTCCAAATCTCAAGAAGGGGAATGGAAAGAAGAAGCATAAAAAGACAAATATAGTCTGCTTTGTCTGCGAAAAGTTTGACCATTATGCTTGACAGTATGCCCATAAAAATACGATAATTTTTCAGTCATAAGATACTTTGTATGTAGGCGTTTATTCTGAAATCCTTTCCGTTGATACTATATCTAATAAGTAGATTTTGGATTCAGGCGTAACAAATCATGTGACACGCAGTTGTCGAAGACTTGAGAAATTTCGACCTGTAGCCAAGGGAAGTTACAAGCTGTACATGGACAATAACGCTGTTGAAGACGTACTAGGAATTGGCGCTTACTATCTCCGTACGCGCATAGGGCGAACAATAATCCTCCGTGATACTTTTTATGTACTGGGGATGCGTCAGAATTTAATTTCTGTTTCTAGATTATTATTTGATGGTTTTGATATTCAATTTTTCAGGACAAGAGTTTCTTTGAAATTGAATAACCTCATCTTTGTATAGAGAAATTTAATTTTAGATTTATTTATTCTGAAAGTAGATTGCGATAATGCACCTCTTGTTTTATCTGATATGTCGAATGAAACTGTAGTATTTGAATCTCAAAAATGGCACGCGAGGTTAAGTCACGTCAGAAAGGATCGTATGACAAGACTAGTACGTTCTGGTCTATTAGACTCCTTATCCAAAGTTGATTTGATATTTTGTAAACATTGTGTGTTCAGGAAAACTTCGAAGAAACCTTTTCCTAAAGCGGTTAGGTCCAAGGGCACACTAAAGATAATCTATTTAAATATCCGTGGACCCTTCAATGTACATACCAGAAATGGATGTCAATAATTTGTCACTTTCATTGACGATTACTCGCGCTATGGATATGTGTATCTCATCTCACATAAATCTGAAGCTTTTGATTATTTTCTTAAATACAAAGCTAATGTGGAAAATCAACTTGAGAAAAAGATTAAAACCTCCGATTTGATAGAGGTGGCGAGTATACATCTGAAACGTTTAAATCATATTCTGAAAACATTGGATTTATTTGGTAGTACACAATGGCTTATACTCCATAACAAAATGGTGCTGTAGAGAGAAGGAATATGACACTACTAGACATGGTTAGATCGATGATGGCACAAGCCAATTTATCTTCCACATTCTAGGGAGACGCACTGTTAACAGCCGTCTATGTCCTTAATAGAGTTCTATCCAAATCCATTCCTAAGACACCGTATGAGATGTGGTCTGGGAGGATTCCTTCTCTAGCTAACCTACACCCCTAGGGATCTTTAGGATATTTTTTGCTACTTACTTCGCATAAAAGTAAACTTGATAGTAAAATCATTGAATGCGTGTTCATAAGGTACCCTATGCATTCAAAGGGATACATTCTAGTTTATGAGGACCATGGACAATTGATTGAGATAGAATCCCGAGACGTCACCTTCGTTGAAGATAGATACCTTAGTCGAAAGCAGCAAAAGGTTCCAATAAAACTTTTTGAAATTCCTGATATATTTTAGGAGAGTAAGAGTTTTTCTTCTCAAGATGATGATGCCCTTATAATTCGTCAGGATAATGGGAGAAGATCTCAGCAGGCTCCTGAGTTACGTCGAAGCGAAAGAGGATTGATTCCCCGAAGAAATTTCGATATTGAGGGGCAAACATTCTTTTGCGTCGTAGTTGATAATGATGAACCTGATTCGTATCAGGATGCATTATTATCTTTAAACTCGGCCGATTGGGTGAATGCTATGGATGAAGAGATCGCTTTCGTGTAAGAGAATAAAGTCTGAAAACTTATTGATCTATCTTCCTGTCGTAAAGCGATAAGTATCAAATGGGTAAGAAAAATCAAAAGAAAGGCATATGGTACAGTGGACAAGTATAAAGCACGATTAGTTGCTAAAGGTTTTATACAAAAAGAAGGTATTAATTACGAGGAGACCTTTTCACCTGTTGTAAAGTTCTTCTCAATCCGCATGATCTTATCCATTGTCGCAAGTTTAAACTTTGAGTTATATCAGATGAACGTAAATACCGCATTCTTAAATGGTGACTTGGATGAAGAAATATACACGTAACAGCCCATTAGTTATGTGGACAAAAAACATCCAAAGAAAGTCTACAAGTTGTTAAAATCTATCTATAGGCTGAAGCAATCTACATGAGGCTCTACTTAGCCATCACCACTTTTGGATTCACGATGAGTGAAGAAAATCATTGTGTATACATGAAACGGCCTGGAAGATCATTTCTAATACTATCTCTATATGTAGACGATATCCTACTAGCTAGTAATGACATACAATTGTTAACATTGACTAAAGATTGATTATTCTCGAACTTTGAGATAAAAAATCTCAGTGAAGCCAACTTTATTTTTGGGGTAAAAATCATCAGGGATCGCTCTAAGAAATTTTTAGGCTTATCTCAAACAATGTATATACAAAAGATCTTAAAGCGGTTCAGGATGAAAAATTCAAAAGCTGTTGAAACCCTTATGGATAAAGCTACCAAGCTAGACAGGAAATTATGTCCCCAGACTAAAGCCAAGAAATTGTTTATGTCCTCAGTACCTTATGCAAGCGCAGTAGGGAGCTTAATGTATGATATGCTTTGCACCGAACCGGATATTAGCTATGCAGTTGGCATAGTCAGTCGTTATTAGAGTCACCCGGGACAGTCTCATTGGCAATCTGTTAAACGTATATTCTGCTATCTCAGAGGAACAAAAGACCTAATGTTGTATTATGAAGACACAAGCCTCGAGCTCAAAGGATATTCTGATGCTGCTTGGGGTAATGACGCTGACAAGGGAAAGTCTACTTCATGATATGTATTCTTACTCGGAGGAGGAGCTATCTCATAATCGAGTAAGAATTAAACATCCATAGCTCTTTCATCTATGGAGGCCGAGTACATTGCATATTGTGCTGTAGTTCAAGAGTGTGTATGGGTTTGAAGATTTCTATTGAGTCTGGATGTTATACCGAGTGTTCGTTAGCCTATATCGCTGAAGATAGATAATACTTCTGCCATTGACTTGGCAAAAGATCCTAAACACTACCAGAAATCTAAACACATTGAGATCAAGTATCACTACGTCCATGATCAAGTGAGAGATAAAAAGGTTACCATCAGCTACATTCCTACTATGGAGATGATGGCTGATCCCATGACGAAACCTATAGCTAGAGATCTATTTCAGGTTCACGTCAGGCAGATAGGATTGAGGAAAGCTGATTGATATACTTATTTTGTAGTACCTTTGATCTTTCATTAATGAATAATATATTTCATTTATTCAGTATTGAACACTAATATAAACTAAGTAATGAGATCATCAGCATTTACTTTGAGATCATGAAAGACTTCTATTTTTGTCAGCAGGCCGATTACCCACTCGCACTGGTTGACCAACCTTGAATGTATAAGAGAGGTACATTTGGGGACATATTCATGTACTGAGGTATGAACTTCTCTTTATTATAAATAATAAAGGATGAGGATATGAGTGAGTCGTATCCGCCTATAATCTTTTAAGATTGAAGATGAGACAGATAAAGTCGAATAAGATAATTGCACCATTCTTTTTTCATGCGATCAATGTTATGGCCTGAATTTAAAGCCAGGTTATGAGGTTAAGAGATGAGTCATAACTCATGTAGAATGACCTGCGTATTGTAGACTCAACATTCACCTAGTATTATCTATTTTACGACATGAATTGTAGCCACGTGCTGGGACCTTTTACCTACAGATTGCTTTGATTCAATCTAATCATTACAACATGCGAGTAGCCAGTCTCGTAGGTGACTCTTTATGTCCTTAGCTACCCTCCTCTTGTATATATGAGGATGAGATTGAGTGTCGTTACTTTAGTGTACTATGACGAAAGGTCTTTGATTGCCCAGGCTCAGTTACGCTAGGAAAGTGTCTTGATTAATTCCAAATTACACATCTACGTGAGGAAGATACCGTGACATCTACACCAAGTTTCTAGAACTATAAATACGCACTTGAAAACTTATCCGCCGGCAGTATCAAGTTATTTTTATTAGACTTTTGCAAACAATATTTTTCTTGAAAAGCATATATATATATATATATATATATATATATATATATATATATATATATATATATATATATATATATATATATATATATATATATATAAGTATTGCTTTAAATTAGTTTTAGTCGAAATTTGTGAAAAATCAAGTTTTAAGAATAACTCGATAAGTTGGATAAGTGTGTATGTTGGCCGAGTACTCCAGATCAAGAGTTAACTCTATCTAATATGGTCATGTGGACTAGAACAGACATTGCAAAACTTGGGTTATTGAGTACTAGTTAGGTGGTCACTTAGTACTTAACCACCCGTGAGAGGATTACGGTGATCCAGTTGGTCCCACTCCTCTGATTCTTTTTTGATCACGATGTTTGGTCTTTGATTGTTATTAGGTGAGTTAGATGGATAAATTTTTGTGTCTATCCCACAATGTAATTGAGTGGGAGATGTTGGACGTAGGCCAGTGGGGCACACTGATGAGCAATCACTAGTAGGCGGGTCCCATATGTTTAAGCTTCTTCTGGCGTTTTCCTTTCTATTGAGATTTCAAATTCATCTTTGAATTTGATTTTAGATGGGAGATAGGGATAAGACCGGATTATCTGGTCTCATCCAATCTCTCATTCTTTCCTATAAAAGGATGAGACTCTCTGGTAAAATAAAATATAAGGAATACTGTGACTATACAAAGATATATAGTGTGCACTAAAAAGTTAAGTACCCTTTTTTATATAGTGATATCAGAGCATTCAACGGCGGATCTCTAATTATTTTCATCTAAAAAGGTAAGTACCCTTTTTTTTAGGTGATGCATGTGTCCTTTTTCATAACGTGGCATGTGTATGGAATCCTGACAAATAATGACTAAACAACCAGAATGGGTACGATTGAGCCTCGAGTGGGCTGAGACAAAGTTGTTAATCCATATGTCAACCCTATGAAGATTTCAATGGTGTAGGATTAATCCCCATTGTTTCATGTGACATGCACCACTTGATCTTTGGATCTACTTATTTTAAGTTTAGTTCCTAACATGGGAAAGTGATGGATGGTCCGGATGTCAGATTAACATCACGGTGTGCCCCACAATCAATGGCATGGATGAAAATCACATGCATCACGTTGGGCCTATATTCAAGGGGAATATTAAATACATCCCGTGAAGGGGAACGTCGAACTGTCGTAGTTAAAGCCGGTGGCTATGCATATGCATTTCCACCCGGTTTAAACTCAAAGAATGGTAACGATATTAGAGTTTTACATTACATGCAGAATTTGGCTACATCAACTGATTTTGTCAAAATCAGGGAGTGATTTCTGGCAATACCAACTGATGCTTGTCTATATGACCTAATGCAACCAGAAACATTATAATATTAAGCTTTTTGAGAGCATTGGAGTATTTCCCATTGATGCCACATCTATTGAATCTATGTTGTGGAAATCGGATGGTTACGAGAGTATAATGCCAAGTTTGGAAGGATTGGATCACTGGATCAATGTAATTTTTGCATGAAAATCATTGATTATAATGTAGATCTAATGATCGGTCCAAATCTATCACCAATGGTCTGGATTACCAAACGGTGAGACCCACTTGTTAGAATAATCAACCAAAACACGTTATGTGATATTCACATTGAAAGAGGATTACAACTCTCCACCACTATATTGGAGTGACGTATACAACCAAAACACGTGATGTGATATTACAACCAGAAGACGCTATGTGAGATTCACGTTGAAAGCAAAAGATAGTAGTTGTATTCACGTCAACAACACATGGGTCTGATCACTAGATATGTGTTGAATCCAAACCGTCCATCCATCTGCCGAGCTCAAAATTAAATACATGCTAGATCAATCCCGTCACCATATGGTCACCATGTGTACAAAATGGACAGTTCAAAGGAATCCACAGAGGGCCAAAGGCATCCTTGTTTAGATTAACAGTGGGACCCACTTATCTAACCAGTGACGTGTCTAATCACAACTTAAATACATTGTTGTATTGGCATACCCATCTATATTGCTTCCAGTGACATATCTCAACACGTCATAGATGCTGTGAAAAGTGGATTAGCTGATGTACATCACACAAGCTACAATATATCTTCTAAATTGACGTCAGCAAGACATGTGAGTCTTAACACGAGGTACGTGTTGTATCCAAACCGTCCATTCATCTGGTGAGCTTGAATTTATGCTTGAGAAGAACAATAAGACAAATATAATTATCAAGTGGGCCACACGAATGCATGGCATGGATAAACCACTTACATTTGAGGTTGGCCCAAAAGAGTTTACTCGGTACGCAATACGATTTCCATGTCACCTATAGCAATGTGGCACATGTACATGGGATAAGGGCCGCTCATCTGGAAATGATGATGCTGATAAATACATGATGAAGCACAAGTGAAGTTCTGTATATAATGAATGCATGTATGCTTGTGATATGATGGGCCCATGGATTGGCATACTGCTCAGATTTTTAATTTTGACCAAGTGGGCCCATTTTTCAATGATCTAAACTATTGAGATTGTTAATCTCATTATGGATTGCCTCTAAAATAAATATTTTCCACTTTGAACAATCTTATTAATATCACATTAACTTGATTATTGGCATATGAGATATACAAAGTGGGGCCCATAATATCAACTATTAGATCACTGAACTATGTTTTAGTTGCCCACTTGGAGTAACCCAAAACCCTATGACTTTCTTGCAAGTAATATGTATATTTCACGTATTTTGTTTATGACATGTACATATACATGCGTGTGATTGTGATCTCCTTTATATCATTTTATTCATTGCTGATCCAGAGATCATTAGTGATCGAAACGATCATTTATCATGATGATCAATGTTAATGATAGGATCAATCATCAATATTGAACATTAACAGTAATGATTGGATCCATCATGATCATAGGGAAAGATAGAACTCTCTTCATATTTAAGCACTTTCTATTTATTTTTTAGATGATGATGTTTATGTGTGATATAATTAGGCTTGATGTGTTTAGATCTAAGCCCTCCTTATTTTTTTCATTGAAGAATATAAAACTTAGTGCTTAGATGCTCCCTATATATAAAGGTTGTGCATAACCTAAGTGAGAGTTTATTCTCCTCCACCAAATGATGCATGCAACCAAGTAATGGAAGGTTGCACGTTATACAATTATAATTTTATAAAAGCATCAATTTCATCATAAATAGAGAACTTGATTGTTTTACACTACCCATTCGGGTATGTGAACTTTCAGATCTCGTTAAGATGTGTTGATTACTTTTATACTTTGAAAATTTGTATAACACGTAGAATTGTTGATGATTAGAGTTAATATCGTAGATCATAGCTAAGTAGTGATACTTATGTAATATAGAGATGACCACCAAAGCGTTAATCGTTGAACAGCTGAAAGGATAATATTTCAGCGGTAACAACTACGAAGACTGGTCCCGCGTGGTGCGATGCCTTCTGGACGAGGACGACATATCGCACACACTCGATGAGGTTCAAGAGGAACCCATATTGGCTGAAATTGAGAATTTATAAGAACTTAGAGTTGCGATGACTCGCTACAATAAGTAACGAAAACAGAATCCTTCAGCTCGTAATGTCCTTCTTAGCACTATGCACAAAGAACTTATATCTACATATGAATTGCATAACACCGCTAAGAGAATCTGAGAAGCACTGAGAAATGTCTATGCGCAGAAGTTAGATGCAAAAGTTCAAGCTATGGAATTAGAATTCTAGGAGTATAAGATGTCAGTTGACTGCCCCATCAAAGATCATATTTGTTAGATGGAGCAAATGATAGGTGCCCTTAAGAATGTTGGGTGTAAATTGACTGAAAATTAAAAGACTATAGCCATGCACCGTTCCTTACCTAAATCTTAGGCCCCAATCAAAAGAATTCTTAACCATACTGATTATATCACTACGTTCAGAGACTTTTATGGCCACTTGGTACGTGAGGTTGAAATGAATACAATTTAGTCAACTTCGTCCAAAGCCTTTATAGCAGAGACCCATAAGTGAAAAGCTAACAAAAAACGGTTCAAAGCTCGCAAGAAGGTGAAAAAGAATAACCAAGAACAGAAGACCACTGCACCTCCTCCAAATCTCAAGAAGGAGAATGGAAAGAAGAAGCAGAAAAAGACAAATATAGTCTATTTTATCTGCAGAAATTTCAGCCATTATACTCAAAGTTGTGCCCATAAAAAGATAATAATTTCTCACTCACAAGATACTTTGTATGTAGGCGTTTGTGATACCCATTTGATAATTCTTCAAATGGATACTTGTTAGAATAAAATTTGTTCATCTGCCTTCTAATCGCAAAGCGATAGGTAACAAATGGGTACTAAATATCAAAAGAAAGGCAGATGGTACAGTGCATAAGTATAAAACATGATTAGTTGTTAAAGGTTTTACATAAAAAGAAGGTATTAATTACGAGGAGACCTTTTCACCTGTTGCAAAGTTCTCCTAATCCACATGATCTTGTCAATTGTCACAAGTTTAAACTTAGAGTTATATCAGATGGATGTAAAGACCTCATTCTTAAATGGTGACATGGATGAAGAAATATACATGCAACAGCTCATGTGTTATGTGGATAAAAAATATCTAAAAAAAGTCTACAAGTTGTTGAAATCTATCTATGGGCTGAAACAATCTTCAAGACATTAGGACATAAGGTTTCACTTAGCCATCACTACTTTTGAATTCACGTTGAGTGAAGAAGATCATTGTGTATACATAAAATGGTCTAAAAGATTTTTTCTAATACTATCTCTATATGTAGACGATATCCTACTAGCTGGTAATAACATGCAATTGTTGATATTGACTAAAGATTGGTTATTCTCAAACTTTGAGATGAAAGACCTCAGTGAAGTCAATTTTATTCTTAGGATAAAAATCATCTGGGATCGTCCAAAGAAATTTTTAGGCTTGTCTCAAGTAACCTATATACAAAAGATCTTAGAGCGGTTCAGAATGAAAAATTTAAAAGCTGTTGAAACCCCTATAGATAAAGCTACCAAGCTAGACAGGAAATCATGTCCCTATACTAAAGCCGAGAAATTGGCTATATCCCCAGTACCTTATGCAAGCGCAATAGGGAGCTTAATGTATACTATGCTTTGCACCAGACGGGATGTTAACAATGCAGTTGGCATAGTCAACCGTTATGAGAGTAACCTGAGATAGTCTCATTGTCAAGCCGTTAAACGTATATTCTGCTATCTCAGAGGAACAAAAGACCTAATATTATGTTATGAAGGCACAAGCCTCAAGCTCAAAGGATATTCTGATGCTGCTTGGGGTAATGACGCCGACGAGGGAAAGTCTACTTCAGGATATGTATTCTTACTCGGAGGAGGAGTTATCTCATGGTCAAGTAAGAAATAGACATCTACAGCTCTTTCATCTATGGAGGCCGAGTACATTACATATTGTGCTGCAGTTTAGGAGTGTATATGGGTTCGCAGATTTCTAATAAGTCTGGGTGTTGTATCGAGTGTTCGTCAGCCTATATCACTAAAGATAGATAATACTTCTACCATTAACTTGGCAAAGGACCCTAAACACCACCAAAAATTTAAACACATTGAGATCAAGTATTACTACGTCCATGATCAAATGAGAGATAAAAAGGTTGTCATCAGTAACATTCCTACTAAGGAGATGATGGTTGATCCTATGACAAAACCTATAGCTAGAGATCTATTTCGGGTTTACGTCAGGCAGATGAGATTGAGAAAAGCTTAACTGATGTACTTGTTTTGTAGTATCTTTAATCTTTCATTAATGAATAATACATTCCATTTATTCAGTATCGAACACTAATATAAACTAAGTAAGGAGATCATCAGCATTTACCTTGAGATCATGAAGGATTTCTATTTTTATCGGCAATCCGGCCACCCACTCGCACGGGTTAACCAAACTTGAATGTATAAGAGAGGTACATTTGGGGTCATGTTCATACACTGAGGTATGAACTTCTTTTTATTGTGAATAATAAAAGATAAGGATATGAGTGAGTCGTATCCGCTTACAATCGTTTAAGATTGAAGAAGAGACTGATAAAGTCGAATAAGATAATCACACTATTCTTTTTTCATGCGATTAATATTATGGCCTGAATTTAAAGCCCAGTTATGAGGTTATGAGATGAGTCGTACCTCATTTAGAATGACCTGTGCATTGTATACCCAACATTCACCTACTATTTTCTACTTTACGACATGGATTGTATCCATGTGTTGTGACCTTTTACCTACAGATTGCATTGATTCGATCTAATTATTGCAACGTGCGAGTAGCCAATCCTATAGGTGACTCTTTGTGTCCTTGGCTACCCTCTTCTTGTGTATATGAGGATGAGATTGAGTGTCGTTACTTTAGTGTACTATGACGAAAGGTCCTTGATTGGCTAGACTCGGTTACGCTAGGAAAGCGGCTTGATTAATTTCAAATTATACATCTACGTGGGAAAGATCCCGTGACAGCTATACCAAGTTTTTAGAACTATAAATACGCACTTGAAGACTTATCCGCCGACAGTATCGAGTTGTTTTTATTAGACTTTTGCAAACAATATATATATATATATATATATATATATATATATATATATATATATATATATAAACTTTAAATTGGTTTTAATTAAAGTTTGTGAAAAATCAAGTTTTCAGAATAACTCGATAAGTTGGATAAGTGCGTATGTTGACCGAGTACTCCAGATCGGGAGTTAACTCCATTCAGTGTGGTCATGCGGACTAGGACAGGCATTGCAAAGCTTGAGTTATTGAGTACTAGTTAGGTGGTCACTTAGTACTTAAGCATTTATGAGAGGATTACAGTGATCCAACTGGTCTCATGCCTCTGATTCTTTTGATCGCGATGTTTGGTCTTTGATTGTTATTAGGCGAGTTAGATGGACAAATTTTTGTGCCTATCCCACAATGTGATTGAGTGGGAGATGTTGGACGTAGGCCAGTGGGGCGCACTGGTGAGCAATCACTAGTGGGTGGGTCCCATATGTTTAAGCTTCTTCCGGCCTTTTCCTTTCTATTGAGATTTCAAATTCATCTTTGAATTTGATTTTAGATAGGAGATAGGGATAAGATCGGATTATCTGGTCTCATCCAATCTCTCATTCTTTCCTATAAAAGGATGAGACTCTCTAGTTAAATAAAATATATGGAATACTGCGGGTATAAAGAGACATATAGTGTGCACTAAAATTTGTCCATTTTGACTTGTCCTTGGGACGATCTAATCCATAGATCGCGATCCAGGGCCACTTATACCATAGGATCAGATGTGTGAATAGATCCATCTGCTCCAATAGTAGATAGTCAGACTGTTAGTGCATCAATCTTCTACTTTGTGAGGGTTTCAAAACTCGTGTAGACTGTCAAATCTTGAGGGCTCACTTTCCGCGCTTCCCTACATAAGTATATTAGAATAAGTTAGAATAGGCGCTCTATGTCCACGATCATGTCATCAAACCTAAGAAGACAATTAAGTATCAAAGGAATGGCCAAAGAGGTCATCTTGCCAAAAGCTTAGTGATCCGCTTGACCATCTCGCCACATAGTTCAACAAAGTGACAAATAGGTTGTTGTTTAATTATAGCAGCTTCACTAGAAAGCCTAGTCAAGTAATGAATAGGTGGTTGTTCCACGACAGTTTTGCACCTACATATTTAGGATCCAAGGAATACACAGATAATTGTTCTCACAATTATCTTGCCACAAAATGAGGACCTAAAGCGACAAACAGGTTGTCACTCCACCAACCTTCTCACCACAGAGTATCATGGCTGAGTATCGAACGGTCATCGACTTGACTATGAAGTTCCGTTATGCGAAGTGTTGAATGGACCGTTGTTTCCCAACGACTGTCTTGCCGCAAAACCCCATCATACAATGAACGAATCATCGAAGATCCACCCGCCAATGGCAGTCTTACCACGGAATCCAGTCCTGCGCAATGAACAGATAGTTGCTACAATGATCGTCCAACTACAAACCAGCAGAGAGACGAACAGACGTCTACCCTCACACCAACCATGAGTGTTTCGTATAACGAAGTTCCCCTCATGATAAATGGATTGTTGTTCCCAACAACCGTCTAGCTATGAAGCCAGCTAAGAAAGCGATCTAGCTTTCGTGACCTGACGACCTTTTTGCCACAAACAAACGATTGTCCGTAATATGAATAGATTATCATTAGTTATCATTTTTCTTTTTCTTATTTTCCTTTTTTAGCCGAGTGTAACTAATACTCTTTTATTTAATTGATGGTTACAACCTAATAATTCTTTCTAATTGTATTCTCTTATTGTTGAAGAGTGTCGAGCTATTATGCGCTTAATCACAAGTTCATCAGAAGGACAAACTCTCTCCTTTGCAAATCACTTTGATTCCACGCAATTAGTAGTAGAGTAGTTAGGCTGATCTTCTCAAGTCTTGTCCTAACCGACTATTTCGGCTCTGAGCCGCAATTGGCTTTAACACATGCATACATAACATGACGACCGAAGCCGAACCAATGGGAGCCATTGAGCCAACAACCCTAAAAAATTAAAAATAAAGAAGATGAAGAATTTGGGCCAATAATTGTTATTTTTCTTCTCCTCCTCTCTTTCTTGTTGCCCTAGTCAGAATCAAGGTTTAAAACATTGTCTGAAACAGGTATTTATCTGTATTGCGAATGAAATATCAGCCCTACCAGATACAGAGCCAAATCAGTGGTGAATGATACGAACCAATACACTGTTTTAAACCTTGGTTAGAATTCCCTAATGTGGATCAACCAACTAAAAAACACTTCTTTTGATAGGAGCATTTTATTTAGACCGGCCCACTGTATTAGCAGTCTTTGACCCTCATCAATATAAAGGCCCACTGCATCGATCAAACGGCTCACATTAATCTCTCTATCAATCCATGGATATCAAATAAAACATAGTAACAAGAAGCCCAAATCACAATTTCATAGTTATTTGTGAAGGGAAAATTCACACAAACTACTTAATTCAACCCCCCATTCCTAGCAGCAAGTCCATATCCTAAAGCATGAAGAAGTAGATTTGAGAAAACTAAAACCGATAACAACCAAACGGGGTAATGGGGATTGCATTTTAAGGGCAGCAACAGCAGAGAATGTCAAAGCAGCACTCGCACGTCTCGTAGCAGCAAAAGCAGCAACACGCAGCGAACAAGCTGCAAAACAAACATCAAATACATACCAGAGCTGAAGATCGTTCGATCAGGGTGGTTGAGAAGCATCCATTTGCGGGGCCACAAATCAGAGAGTCAAAATCATCTGGTGGACGAGATTGTTTAGCCAAAGATGTCTGACCGTCCATCCACTGGATGTACCATGGACTGGCCCGCATGTGATTAGACCCTGCTCGTTCACATGCATGCACCTGAAAATATGGACCGTTCATCCAGTTCGATGCATTCGATCACGTGGTCCAGACTGTTTAAGATATCCTCGCTCAAAATTTGGACTTTCACTAAAGTGGGCCACTGCAAAACAAAAGGTGACTAAAACAGTTTCTTTCTGGCCATCCATTTGTTTTGTATTATTCCATGGCCCACCTAAAGAGTGAAACAGAACGGGAGATTTAAACGGTGAGTCACACCTGATAGAAAGCTTGGGAAACGGCTTGGCTACTCCCCTTGCCACCAGCCCGGTGGCTGATGGTAGGTGCGCTGTGGGCCTCACCATGATGTATGTATTTCATCCATTCCGTTCATCCATTTTTATTTTAGGATTGTTGCAAAAAATTAGAGGGATATAAATCTCAGGTGGACCACACCACAGGAAAACAATAGTGATTGGATATCCACCATTAAAATCCTCCTAAAACCCACTGTACTGTTTATTTGACATCGAATCTCTTGATTAGGTCATACAGACCCAGATGAAGGGAAAAAACAAAGCGCAGCTTGATCTAAAACTTTTATGGCCACCAAAAAAATTTTAATGGTCGACATTCATTCAACACTGTTTCCTGTAATGTGGTCCACTTGAGATTGGGATATACCTCAATTTTTGTCTCATACCATAAAATAATGTATAAAAATAGATGGACGGCATGGATGAAACACATATATTATGGCGGGTTCCACAGAGCACCGACCACCAGCCATGGCTAGTGGCAGGGGGAATGGCCATCCGTTTCCGAAAGCTAGGATGTCGTGCGCGCTATATCGGCAGCGTGTCGGTTTTCCATCACTTCAAAAGTGGTGGAGACTCTTCAACCGTACACATGGAGTCATTGAACGGTGATCCAGACTGTTCAAATCGCTGACCCTACCGTGGATCCCATGTAGATTGGACCATAACCTAAAATTTCACTCAGAACACTATTAACTATCCGATTTCCCTTCAAAATTTTTGACCACAGACTAACCATCCATTTGATAGCCATCAATTGTATGGTTAGCATTGCTTGATTACTGGGATTTTATATCAATTCCCTATCCACTGTAGGAACAACAATTTTGATGGTCTGGATAGCTGTATATCAGTGCCACATGCGAGGAGGACGAGTCACGACCATTGTTCAAATTGTGCCAGACTAACACACAATCTTTCCCTTCTAAGGAGGCGGTGGCGAATATAATCGTACGGCTATAACGGACGGCTTGCGTCCAACCCCTGCGAGGACAAACTCGCTCCTGACAGGGGCTCGGTGGGGCCCAGAGTGATGCATACGTTTTATCCACGCCGTTCATTCATCTTAACAGATCATTTTACGCATGTGCGAGAAAGGAGACAGATCCAAGGCTCAAGTGGGCCACACCACAAGAAGCATGACAACACCGTTGAAACCATCATAGAGCCCACCGTACTGTTCATTTACCATCCAACCTGTTTATAAAGCCGGATGGACCTGCGTGATAGGAAAACACAAATAGCAGCTCGATCCAAACTCACGTGCCCCTGAGAAATTTTCGACAGTAGATGTCAATCCTTACTTTTTCCTGTGATGTGGCCCACCTGAACCTTAGATCTGCTTCCTTTCTAGACTCATGGATTAAAATGGATGGATGGCGTGGATAAAGTACATACATCACGGTAGGCCCCACAGAGCACCTGCCAGGACCGAGTCCGTCCTAGCAGGAGTAGGAGGCTACCCGCCTCCGACCAGAACAAACATAAATAATACTTTATTTAAAAAAAAAAAAAAAAGTCCAACGGGGTGCACGTGATGAATCTTGATTGATGTTGTGGGGGAGCCGATTAGGTGAGACCCGGACTCACACAAGACCGGGGCCCACCTTGATGTATGTAATCTACACTGTACATCCGTTTTTACATATCATTTTAAGGTATTGTCAAAAAAATGAAACAGATCGATTTTTTAGGTGGACCATACCATAGGAAACAGTGGATACTGACCATTAGTAGGCCAAAAAAGTATTGGATCAAACTGAGATTTCTTTTTGTCCCTTCATCCATGCTTATGTGAGCTTATCAAGAGATTGGATTGGATGGAAAATAAACGTACGGAAACATTAAGGTTTGCCCCAGGAAGTTTTCAATGGTAGGGTGTTCTCCTAGAGTATGGTTCACCTGATAATTGGGTCTTCTTCTTTTTAGGGATCATGCCTAAAATGATATGGAAAAACGGATGGACGGATACAGAATACACACATCAAGGTGGGCCCCACGGTATGGGCCGCACCATCTTGGGCGACGCCGGGGTCTCACCTAATCTGCTCCCGTGTTTTGGACCGTCCACGTGTCCAGAACATGATATGTGATGCACGCGAGTTCTTGCTCCAGAACAACTCCATCAACGTGCCTTTTGACGGACCCGCTGTGCAGACCGACAGCCAATGCTCCATACAAGAGCATGAGTCGGGTCCATGAACCAACGGTCAAGATCATTTAGGGCCTGTTTGGCCGGACCTATCCCACGGTATTGGAGGGATGGGATCACGATATCACGGGATATGCATGACGAGCCAAACAGACCCGGTGAACCTGTCCTGGGATACAAGCAATCCTATGGATCTTAAAACAATCGACTGACATCACCATCAGTACCTTGATCTCATCTCTTGATTGAACGGATTGGAAGGTAAAATTCCGGGATATGCCAAGCGTGCCAAACAGACACAGTGAACTTGTACCGGGATAAAGCAATCCCATGGATCTTAAACCAATCCACTGACACCACACCACCATCGTTACCTTAAAATCCATCCCATCCCTCCTAATCCCATGGGATTCGCCCGGCCAAACAGGCCCTTACTGGGTCCGGGTAGTCTTTGGACGACCACCAAAAGTGCAGCACCAAGGCGCGTGCTAAAGTGCAGCAAAGCGTGTGGAGGGCTGCCCATCCACGTGCTAACGGCACACGTGTGAGAGCTCCGATTAGTTCTTATCGCTCAAAAAATCAGGCACGTGTGTGACTTTACCAGATCCGCACAACAAAAGCAGAAACAAAGACAACAACGGAAGAAGCAGAGAAGAGAAGTGAGGAGAAATGATCCAGTGCTATCATATCAATCAAAGTTATAGTGCTCCTAGTTACATCGTAGCACTTTGACAATAAAATCAACCGATCAGAACCGTCCATTAGCCCCAGACCACATTTCAATGCTATCCATATAAAAGAAAACACTGAAACAATCATCATATCCGTACGAAGATTGCCCTTATTTCCAAAAGCCATTCATTTTCCAACCCATGGATGCGACGGTTAGGATTGACCTCTTACACGGACTCCCATAACCCATCCACCAAAAGCCCCAATGAATAAATGGTTCCGATTAGAACCACCTTTCATAAACAACTTTGACCGTCCATTTTACTAACAGTCGGTCAGGATCGGTGCAACCTCGACCGGTCGACCAATTCGCAGGCACCGGATTTCAGCCAAGAAATATGCACGAGTCCTAACGAATGGTCAGGATCGATAGATTGTACTATCCAAGCGTCCCAATGCAAATAGGAGCATTAAAAAAATTTAGAGGTGAGAGCACTGGATCATATAGAAGAAGGGAAAATACCAAGCGTAGAGGCAGCCCTTCTCCTCGTGCCGCTTCTGCACGTGCTCGAAGTATGACATCTCCTGATTCGATGGTGGGGCGTACATTCTCTCTCTCTCTGTCTCTCTCTCTCTCTGAGAAATGGAAGAAAGAAGCGAGGATTCGGAGAGTTTTATAAGCTCCAAGGAGTCGTTTTGCTTCGAAACTAAGAATCCCATAATATCAAAAAGTACTCGGGCGCAGTGTAACGATTCTTACACGTCCACACAGAATCGTACACGTTGGCATATTTTTATCTCAGACTAGACCGTCCAATTAGTGGGAAACACTTCAGATGGGACATGCTCCATATTAAGATCATTGAGTGACATTTTACTAGGATGGATGGACGCTCCTTTTTTGGATTTTGGACGGTTGACTATTTTTTCTTTTATCAACCATTCATTTAGTGAACGCCAGTTGAGGAGATAGGATCGAGAGTTCTGTGAAGTTTCGGCATTTATTCAATCTGGAATGATTTCCATTATCTTAACGGTTTGGATTGAGGTATTTTTTTTCACGTTTACAGGGGTCATGTGCACGTGTGTGGATTGCTATAATCCCGTAGGAGGTGCGCTCATATGGTATCGAGAAATTTACGACTGTAGGCCCCGCCTTTTATCCATTGGATATTTTTGAATCGATACAAACTTAACGTACGCGCTTAGACATCCTCGAATGGACGATAAATTTCAGGACGAAAATACCCTTCCTTTTCAAGGAAACGGATTGGGTACTCTCCCTCTACCTGCCAATGGCGGATCCTCTGTGGTCTGTGAGCCCCACCATAATGTATGCTTTTCATCCATGCTGTCTATATAATTTTTCAGATCATTTTATGGTATGAGACCAAAAATGAGATATATCCAAATCTCAAGTGTACCACATTATAGGAAATATTGTTGAATGAGTGTCAACCATGAGAAACTCAAGTGGAGTGATGTTTGTGAGAAATCCTTCCCGTCTAAGTTTATTCACAGGGTCACAAAGACCTAGATAAAGAGGAAAAAAAAATTTCATAATGTTCCAAAACTTTTGTAACCCCTAAAAGGGTTTTAATGGTAGACGTTCAATTCCCCATTGCCTTTTACAGTGTGGTCCACTTGATCATTAGATCTATCTTATTTTTCATCTCAAGCCTTAATATGAGCTTGCCAAATAGATAGACGATTTGGATATAATACGGACCTCATGATGGGACCCACAAAAGCAACAACGCAAAAAAAAAAAAAAAAAAAAAAAAACACATTGTCGGTTCGGTGGCAGTGCCACGGCAGTCTAGTAGATTTTTTTAAAAAAAAAATTACAGGGAGAACTTTTTCTCCCTTATATTTTTCTCTAATACATAATTATGTATATATAAGTATATAAAAATATTTTTCTATCTTTTAATTCATTTCTTTGTCTATTTATTTAACAAGCTTATCTCCTAAACTAGAATGATTTTATTTTTTTTACACACGCACACACACACTCACACTAGTGAATTTTCACCACTTATGGATACTCGAACGCTTGACCGGGTGTTGAAACTCCTAAGAGTCTACTACCCGAGCAAGAGTAAGGATCCAAATTAGAATGATTTACTTAATGTACCACATGATTTTGGGATAAGTGAAACTAATTTAGCCAACCAACCTAGTTATTTTTCAAGATTTCAACGGGTCAATGGTTGAAAATCCATTTTATTCAGTTCGTGGTCAATTTCAATCAATTCACAGTCAAACTGAAAATTAAGTGGGGTAAACTAGAAAATGAGCTGGGCAAACATGAAATTCAGCAGGGCAAAATAGAAATTGAGTGGGACAAACATGAAATTCAGCGGGGCAAACATGAAATTCAGCGGGGCAAACTAGAAATTTAGCGGGGCAATCATGAAATTGAACGAGGCAAACTAGAAATTCAACAGGAAAAACTAGAAATTCAGCAGGGCAAACATGAAATTGAGTAGGGCAAACATTAAATTAAGCGGGGCAATAATGAAATTCAGTGGGGAAAACATGAAATTGAACGAGGCAAGGAGGAAATTGAGCGGACAAACTAGAAATTAAGCGGGGCAAACTTGAAATTGAGTGGAGAAAATTGAAAATTGAGCGGGGCAAACACGAAATTCAGCAGGGCAAAGAAGAAATTCAGTGGGGCAAACTAAAAATTCAACAGGGCAAACTTTAATTTCAGCAGAACAAACATCAAGAGATCATTCAATATTATCGAGCATTACTCGATATATCGAGATTTAAACATCAATATTATCTGAACATACTCGATATATCAAGAAATTATTGAAATTTCAGTGTTGACTGCTGAACATTTCAAAGGCAAAGTTGATATTATCGAGCAATGTTTGTGTAACACCCTGAAAATCGGGGGTCGTGTATAAACTTAACTCTCGAGTTCCAGACCGTCACTTATGTAACAAAAATAATTATGATTCAATGTTGTCTGATTTAAAGCATTCACATGAGTAAAAGTATACCAAAACTGCAATTCATACTTCAGATCTAGTGATAAAAGCAAGCGGAAGACTAAACAATATATATATCACTGTATGAAAAAACAAAGTAGATCTCATCTGTCTCTAAGGTATGAATACATCTCTAAGTCTCATATATATATACACGAAAAAAATTAAATGTTCAAAATAGTCTCACTGAAGTCCCGTCAACCCAGGTCGCCTTCGCAAAGCCATCATGATACTGCATGTACGAGAACTCGTCCTGGTCTTCGTCGAAGTCTGGCTCTGCCTCCTGGATCTCAGCCTCACCTGCATCTACAATAGGGTCTGGTGAGTGTTGCAAACACCATCCCGTAACGTGGGAATGAGTGATCAACTCAGTGGAATCATAGAGCAAAGATTAGCATGTTCACAAATCAATCATGCGATAATAGTAAAGCAGTAAATCAGACAATCCTAATACTGTTGTTAATGCAAGATGACATGACGTGATGTATGCCCTCACCGACGAACTCCCTCATACGGCAACATCTTACGACCGCGGCATGCCACACTCCCTAGAGTGCTCCACATCTTCCAGGCACATGTAATGTTATGGTGATATGATTTTCGAGTTGTTATTAGTCCATTCAAACAGCAGGATTGAGAAACTAAGGTACTTCCCTTATATCAATCCCAACACAGATCCTGTCTAGGGTCGTCACTCCTAGTAATCTCATACGATATATATTTTGTAGGTCGCTGCAAGGGCTGTCAGGGCTGTTGTTCGCACTCGTTGCACCGCTCCCCCATCACCTTATCAATACAGCCCTACTGTACTCTACTGCTACTGAAGGGTCGTCACCTCCCGTAGACTCAGAATACGCTCGCGGTCACTACAAAGGACTCGTCGCCTGATCAGTGTAGGCCGACAGCTAGAATATAGTGTCCCATACTACCATAATCTACTCACGAGACTAGGTGCTCACTGGTCACTACGGGGAGGTTTGTGGCCCCAGCGTAGGCCGACAGCTCGACCACGGTGTCCCATACCACCATGCCCGGCTCATGAGTCTTCGTGGATCAAGGTACCATGGTTAATAGGGTTTACAATGGTAAGTTCAGTACCCTAGGTTCAAGCAGTTATGACTCATACAAGGTGAACATACATCGGCCAGTCGGGTTACTTGACGGGCTCGACTAGCGCGATCGCATCTCAAGTCGAACGACATGAAGTGCGTAAAACACTTCGCGTGGCCTAACCACTGCCGCCAACTCCAAACACGACTCGTGTTTATCGACGCGTCGTTCGTGGCCAAGACCAACCAACCACGAATTTGCTCGGTTACTAACTGCCTGGACTAAGTCTAGTCCTAAACACTTATGTAATCACATCAGCAATTTATGTAAGAGTATTGGAATTGAAATACAATCATGTGAGCATGTTAACACATGTTATAACATTCAACTTAAGTAAATCTTCACGCACATACATTTCATGCATAGTATGGAATCATGTACTTAGTCAACATGTAGGAAATCATTCATGTCAGCATATAAATTGAGAAATCCATCTCAAACTAATTCATAACATCATTTAATTCAATACATACTAATACAAACATTTATACAAACACATACACTACACACTTAAGTCTACATATAGTATGTCGACCCGAAGTGTACAATTAGACGAATCTCTTCGCCAAACTAATTATGCACGCATTCCTAACATCCTAATGCGACAACAAATCATGTCAATCACGTCAGCAAATTATGAATGTAATCGGTACTTCCTACAAATGACTAAAATGCCCTAAATCTCATATTCTTCGTTGATTTACGAAACAGGAAACGGATAGCATGTTGTACATGTCAAACGGCGATGCCGTCGATAATCTACTATTAAACGACATTGAAAGCGTTATAAACCGTCAATTAAAGCATCTAAAATCCTCACCTAGTCTCTTGTAGACTCGTGATTTCGAACGGAGCGTATACGCTTCGTCTACGGCAGTAAGAGAACCTGTTTTACGAAGTATGTTAGCTAACACGCTATGAATCCTAGTAAACCCTAAATCAGTAACTTCTAGGGTTGTTTCATATCTGAAAAAGAGTAGGAATCACCGGCCAGGTGATTGGGATGAGCTGCTGACGCACGTGCAACAAGCGGCAGGAAGGCGAGAAAAATCCCTTCTACTCTCTCTCTCAAACTCTCACCTTTTCTCTCTCCCAAATCTAGAGTTTTTACAATTTCGGATGGGAGAGAGGAGTGAGGGTTTCAACCCCTTTTATAAGCTTAAAAACGTCGAAAACAGGCTCCGGAACGAAGTTTACTTAGTGCATATCCAATTCGGGGCTGTTTCGGTCCAAAATATGCTTTCTGGTGGTCCCCAGGTCGAATGCGATCGGACTTAAGCTTATGCGTACCAGATCTAGCACATATTAAGTTTTCAGTCTAGCAGGGTTCGCAGATCGCGCGTGGCGGATCAGTTTCAGTTCAGCGGTCACCGCACGTAGTTCAGGGCTGAAAGTCTCATGATATAAAATAGAAATTTTTTCTGATCTGAGGGTGTAATCTGGCTGAATTCTGACGATCAGAACTCTTAATACTGACGTGTCAAGTTGTGTGCCAGATTTGAATTTGAAATTCCAATTCTGTCCCTATTCGCACTCTCTTCGGTCCGAGCTCAATGAAATAGCCTGTGATTATCGGTTTGACTTGATTTTCGAAATGAGTGTCAAGTCCAGCTAGGCGGTGCTAACGGTCTAAGATAGGAGGTATCAGACTTTCGACGCGCGGTCTAGATCCAATACAAAGATTCAAAGTGATCCAGAGAACAAACCTGATTAGAGTTTGGTCCGAGGTTATAGAGTATTATAGAGTCATTGGTTCTACTCGATTTGGGTCTTGTAGAATGTATTTAAAGTGATCAGGGACTATTTTCCAGCTACTCCAGCATTGCGCTAGCTAACTTACGCGTAATTTCTATAGAAATTAATTCTACGCAATTTCGGGTCGAGTTGGTACTCGAGCCTAAGTATGAATTTTTCACGGGCATTACAATCTACTCCCTTTAACAAATAATTTCATCCTCGAAATTTGTACGTTTTCGTACTCCTCGAGAAGCTGTGGGTAGTTCTTTCTGATCTCGGCTTCCGTCTCCCAGGTAACCTCCTCCTCAGAGTGATGCGTCCACAATACCTTCACAAGGGGAATCACCTTGCTACGCAGTACCTGCTCCTTCCTGTCTAGGATACGTGTCGGTCGCAGGATATAAATAACATCCTCTCCTAACTGCACCTGCTCCCATCTGATGATATGGGAAGGATCAGCAACGTACTTCTTCATCATAGAAACATGAAATACGTTGTGAACGCTCGCGAGAGGCGTGGGTAAAGCCAATCGGTAAGTCACTACTCCCACACGATCGCGGATCTGGAATGGACCAATGAATCACGGTGCTAGCTTCCCCTTCTTCCCGAACCGAAGGACTCCCTTCATAGGGAAAACTCGCAAAAACATATGATCCCCATCTGTGAACTCTAGTGGCCTCTGTCTCGTATCGGCGTAACTCTTCTGTTTGCTCTGCGTTGTAAGAAGCCGGCGTCGAATAATATCAATCTTCTCTGACGTCGCATGCACTAACTCTGGGTCAATCAAGCTACGCTCACCGACCTCTATCCAGCAATGCGGTGCTCAATAAGGTCGCCCATACAGCGCCTCATAAGGTGCCATACCGATACTCGCCTGAAAGCTGTTGTTGTATGCAAACTCCACATATGCAAGACAATCGTCCCAACTGTCCTTAAAGTCTAATGCGTAAGCTCGCAACATGTCCTCTAAGATCTAGTTCACCCGCTCTGTCTGTCCGTCTGTCTGTGGGTGGAAGGCAGTACTAAACTTCAACTTCACACCCATAGCCTCCTGAATGCGAGTCCAGAAAATAGAAGTGAACCACGTGTCTCTGTCCGACACGATCTCTAGCAGAACTCCATGCAGACGCACAATCTCTCTGATGTACATTCTAGCCAGCTCGTCTGCAGAGTTCGTAACTCTAATCGGTAGGAAGTGCGCCGACTTCGTCAGACGGTCGACGATCACCCAAATGGAATCATGTCCCTTCCTCGTCTTCGGCAACCCAGAAATGAAGTCCATGGAAATGAAATCCCACTTTCACTCTGCGATCGGCATAGGCTGCAAAAGTCCGGGTGGTCGGCTATGCTATGCCTTCACCTGCTGACAAGTGAGACAACGGGACACGAACTCTGCTATGTGGGTCTTCATACCTTCCCACCAATACGTCCTCTTCACATCACGATACATCTTCGTACTGCCTGGATGCATCGTGAGTCTCGTACAATGCGCAGCCTCGAGAATCTCTCGTCTCAAGTCAGGGACATCTGGGATGCATAGGCGGCCATGATAACGTAAGCCCCCATCCATACCAACTCGTCAGTCGGCGTCTGCATTATCACTGGCCTGCTCTCGAAGCTCAGTCAGATGCGCATCGTCCCTCTGCGCCTCAATGAATCGGTCATCGATCTGAGATCGCACCTGTACATGTGCGATGAACTCAAACGGCTCCTCTACGGTGAGTTTCTGCTCAAAGTCTCGCAAAAACTCAACCATATCCCACTCAGCAACCATCAGGGGAGCCACAAACTCTATCGCCTTCTTGCGGCTCAACGCATCAGCCACAAGGTTCGCCTTCCCGGGATGGTAAGAGACTTCAAACTTGAAGTCCTTCAACGTCTTCATCCATCGCCGCTGCCTCATATTTAAGTCTCGCTGCGTGAATATGTACTTGAGGCTCTTGTGGTCGCAAAAGAGCTCGAACTCCTCTCCGTAGAGGTAATGTCTCCAGAGTCTCAGTGCGAATATAACGGCTGCCAACTCTAGGTCGTGTGTAGGGTAATTCTCCTCATGCTTCCTTAATTGTCTCGAGGCATACAAAATTACCCTGTCCCTCTGCATAAGGACACAACCCAAACCAACGCTAAACGCGTCAGTGTATATAGTGTATCTAACCCCTTGCTCTGACAATACTAGCACAGGGGCGGACGTAAGTCTGTCCTTCAGCTCCTGAAAAGCTGACTCCGCCTTGTCATTCCAGGCGAACTTCACGTCCTTCCGTGTCAACTGAGATAAGGGTCTCACGATCTTCGAGAAGTCCTGTATGAAGCGCCGATAGTAGCCAGCGAGACCCAAGAAACTCCTCACCTCAGTGACAGAACCAGACTGCTCCCAGTCCTGCACCGCAGCTATCTTAGACAGGTCAACTGCCATGCCATCCTTGGACACCACGTGTCCCATGAACTTCACCTCCTGCTTTCAGAAGTCGCACTTCTTGTACTGTGCGAACAACTGATGCTGTCTGAGCGTATCCAGAACCAAACGCAAGTGCTCCTCATGCTCCTCTCGACTCCTAGAGTACACCAAAATGTCGTCAATGAATACAACGACGAATCGATAGAGGAAAGGCCGAAATACCCGGTTCATCAGATTCATGAACACGGCTGGTGCGTTCGTGAGACCGAACGACATCACGAGGAACTCGTAGTGGCCAAAACTGGTCCTGAATGCTGTCTTCTGCACGTCCTCATCCCTGACGCGCAATTGATGATATCCTGACTGAAGATCAATCTTCGAGAAGTACTGCGCTCCTCTCAGCTGATCAAACAAGTCATCGATCCTGGGTAAAGGGTACTTGTTCTTCACTGTGACCCGGTTCAGCCTGCGATAATCAATACAAAATCGCATCGAACCATCCTTCTTCCTCACGAATAGGACCGGTGCTCCCCAAGGAGACACATTAGGCCGTATGAGGCCAAGCTCTAGCAGACCATCAATCTGCGTCCTCAACTCCTCCATCTCACATGGTGCCATGCGATACGTCGGCAGTGAGACGGGCGTAGAAGCAGGAACCAGATCGATAGTGAAATCGATCTCACATCGGGGCGGCAAACCAGGGATCTTCCTGAACAGATCCCCGAACTCGAAAACGACTGGCGTATGCTCAAGTATCTGGGCACCAGCGTCGCGCAATAAAGTGGCGTAACTAATAAAGTGGCGTAACTAAGTATGCGGAAAGGGAGATTTACCCGCACTGAAAACGTGAAAGGCGTGCCCTTAGGCTCGTACACCGTCACCATACAAGCCTCGCAGTCAATCTCGGCCCTCCCAGCAGTCAACCAGTCTATGCCAAGAATGACGTCGAGATAAACGAGCGAGGGATCGACGACAAGATGAAGAGCCATCGTCATGCCTCCCAGATCAACTAAATAACCCTCACACATCTGGGTAACATCCGAATAATCCCCATGAGCTGCAAAGACTCGCACGCTATCCATAGTGATAGTCTGTAACCCAAGACGCCTGACTACAGCACGTGATATCAAAGAAATCGTGGAACCAGTGTCCACTATCACGAGAATAGGAGTACCTCCAATATGGGTTGTGACCTCGAAGGCCGAATGCTGAAAAGTCAGAGTCGCAGCTGCCTCAGCTGTCAATGTATGAACCCGTGCCTGCTGTGGCCGGTTTGACCGCTGTGTCAAAGGCCGTGGAGGCTGTCTGATCTAAGATACCGGAGGTCTGAAAGAAGGGTGCGCAGGAGCTAGCCGTATAGGCGGTGCTGATATCGCCTGTGAAAGAGCACGGTTAATCTTCTGCGGCGGCAAGAACCCACTGTCCCGCATCCTAGAAAAATAGCTCTGCGCCAAGTGGCCTGTCCTCCTACAGTATGTACATGTCAAATCAGAGTGCCGAAACGGTAGTACAGGCGCTGTAATCCTAGTAGGAGGGTCAACGCGAGGCCTCTTGCCCGCGAGGGGCCTGTCCTGCATGTCTGGTCGCGGCTTAGAAGCAACAGGGCCACAAGATCGCGCAAGTCGATTCACATCCTAATCTGCCCGCATAGACATGTGAATCAACTCCACATAAGAGGGAATGCTCACATAGCACATCTTCGACCGAATATCCGGTCGCAAACCCTCCAAAAAGCGCCGTATGCGCATCTGCTCATCAGCCAAAATAGTTGGAACGTATCTGTCCAACTCCGTAAATCGATGCTCATACTCCGTGACTGTCATGGCCGCCGTCTGAGGTGGAGAAACTCATTCTCCCTGTCATGCCTGTACGTCTGGGGGTAATACTTCTGGTGAAAGAAGAACTCAAACACCGCCCATGTCCATACAAAGTCGGCGGCAACGGTCCGCAATACGTTATCCCACCACAGGCTGGCCTCTCGCTCAAACAGGAATGTAGCCAACTCTACCTGCTCAGCCTCTGTGCAATGAAGCATCCGCAATATCTTCGACACACGGTCGAGCCAGTACTCGACCTCCTCGGGTATATGAGAACCCGTAAAGTGGGAGGTCGTAAGCGCTGAAATCCCTCTAATAGGCCCCGTGTATCTGCGGCATTCCCCGCAGGGTAAGTAGGTGGTACAGGATGAGCCATGCCCTCATCCTGGGCGTAAGTATAAGCATCCTCAGCTGGATGCGTAGGTGGTACAGGTGGAGTCACACCCCCACCCTGGGCTAATGTCCCCACGATGGTAGTCAGAAGCTGCTGCTGCTGCTACATCATAGCCATCATCTGCTCAAATCTGTCAGGAGGTGGAGCAGGCTGTGGCGGGTGCTGTGTCGAAGTAGATGCACGATAAGGCTCTCTGACTGACGGTGTGAATGGCGGTGGTCCAACTGTAGGACCAGCAGCAGGCTGAGACACACGAACTGTCTCAGGAATCGGGCCCACAGCAGGGTCCGCATGAGTGTCAGACTACGAAGGAGTCTGATCCATATGCTCACTCAATGCAAGCCAAACCGTGCTCCGCGTAGCCTTAAGCGGCATTCCCTATATTCAAAATAGGGCGCAACCTTGTCAGTCTCAATAGCACAAATAGACCACAATCATTCACACAAGGAGTCAAAGGCATTCCATGCATTTCATTTAATCAAAATTGTCACAATATAAGGGATATATCCTTACAAGCATCATGACGAGAAATACATGGAAACTAAGACGGTTAAAATTATAACAGCAACATAAGCAAAGCACTAGCCCTAACAGGCTTACACAACAAAAGCAGGAAATGACTAACTACTAACAACAACGTCAAGGTCGCATCGCTAGTCTGAGTCGGGTGACGGAGGAGGAGCACCCTTATCCTGCAAGCAACACAGGATCGCCTTCAAGATGTGAGTCACCTTGCCGAATTTCTTCTTTGTAACGGCCTTGGCATCCTCGACTTCAGCGCGAAGTTTCTGAACTTCCCTTCGCAAGGCGATCTGACTCTCCTCGATCCGAGCAATGCGATCATCGCTAGTAGCCTGCGCAGAAGGAGGAGGGCTCTCATCTGTATCCTGAGCCTCCTCTTCTGTCTCTTCCTGGACTTCTTCTTGAATTTCTGCTCCAGGTTCTCCTTCACTTTGATCTTCCTCATCATCAAAGTCATCCTCGCTATCCTCCTCAAACTGATTCTCACGGTACTGAGACCCAATCTTCATCTTGACCATAGTCGACTCATCAATGGTATGAATCGAAACTGGCAATTCCGGCCCAAGTCTGTAAGCAAACTCAAGCGTGATCTTGCATATCAGTCGTCCAAAAGGAAGTGATTCGGATGTTCTTCTTGACTTGGTTATGAGGATTATCTGTCGCAAGATGAAAGTGGCCAAACATACATTCTCTCCTTGGGCCACTAGATACAAGAAGTCGACCATAAGGCGTGTACATTCAATGCGATTCGTAGACCTGGGATACACATTGTACGTGCAGATATGGTGTAGCAGGCACAAATCATCAGACATATACGTCACCTTGAGGCTATTATTAGGCTGCCATGGAACCAACTTACCGCAAAGAAACCTGGTGCGGCGATTTCGTTCACGCCTACTCCTCAGATTCTTCTCACTAGGATGAACATTACCAAGAGGCACGTTTAGAAGTCGCGCAATCAGTCGCACATCAATCGTAGCCATCCGATCTCTATCAAAAGGGATTTTGAACTACAATGGCTCCAAGGTAGGATTCTGGATATAAGAGTAGAAGGCACGAACGGTGCTCACATTAGCACGAGCGCGAGCTTCAAAGATCGGACCCCAATGGGCAGCTTCAGTGCGCTCGAACAACAAAAATTCACCGAACAGTCGCCCTTCCACATCCGCCTCAAACAACACTTTGCGATCAGTGTATTGGCCGTGAGGCATCTCTGATAGAATTACTCACCCAAGGTGAGCATGGGGATCCAAATCCCGCTTTGTACGGCACTCTTGGGCTGTAGCTGGACCTGTGGCGGCGCTTGAACTTGCGGCACCACCCCGCGGTCTCCTCGATTGAGCAGGGGGACTTGGCCTAGCCTCGTCTGTTGCGGTCTTCCTTTTACCCATCAAAGATAAGATGGAGGAGAGTGATAAAAGGCCTAAAATGGCTTCCACGAAAGCTATAAAAAATGGAGAAAATGCGAAGAAGTAGCTATCCAAACTGAAAAAGGGAGATCTAGGCGTCGTAGAGGGATGCTTCAAGCTTCCCAAGGATGTATTTTCAAGGAGAAATGAAAATGAAAAAGTGGAATGGAGCACCTCACGATTTCAGCTCGATTTGAGAGTTTTTGGAGCTCCAAGAGATGAAATCTTCAAGAGAGAGGGCTGCCAACCAAAATAGATTGATGGAGGGTGGTCGTTTTTGGCCAAGGATGGATCTAGGGGTGATTTGGAACCACAGATTTTGGAGATGGTTGTTGAAAAATGAAAATGAAGTTATGGGGAGGGCTGTTTGTGAAGGAGATGCACATTTTAGGGGTTTTCTTTGGACGGGACACATATGGGGAGTGTGTACATGGAAAATAAGGGTGTGCGCCCGAATTTCACTTCAAGTGGGCCCACCTGTACGGCGATGCATCGCCGGATCGGCGATGGCATCGCCGACCGGTGGTGCATCCGGCCGGTGGGACCAGATGGGTTTGGTCCCCCATGGTCCAAGGACCCCATATATGTACAGTTTAACCCTTGGTTCATAGTATTTTAACCTACATAGGCCCAAACATGTGTTCGGGGCTTTCCGGGACCAATCTGTAATCCCGAATATAAAACCCTATCATGCAGCATATGATTTTAGGATAGAAGGATCTAGTACATCCATCTAGGCCCTTATTTGCTAAAGAAAGTGAAGTTAGAATGGCATTATGGCCATTTTTCATGAAATTTTACTATTCACTATAAAATTTTGTGAAAGTATTATTTTATGTTATTTTCACATTAGTTTTGATGGCTAACATGAAATAGATAAGAAAGAAATAAAGATTGGAGTGGTGAGAGGAAGAATTTTGAAGACTTTTGGTGAAACGGGGATTTTTAAGCCCTAGCGATTGAATACAAGAGTCGTGGTCATCCCATGGCCCAAGGATTCAATTTCACGGGTTTAAAATCATTCAAAGAATGTCTCAACCCGACTTCCTACGACCTAAGAGCTATCCGGGTTGCTTCACGTGACCCGAGATGCGTTACAGACTCGATCGTGCGATCGATTCGAATAGACTTCGCCTATTGGCGAATCTGCGATCCTAGAAATGTTTCTAGACCCTTCTCGCACCCACCTAAGTCAAAAGAAGCGACAGCGTACGTTGCGAGACCATAACCCAGGCCCAGTATACTCTTATTCATGCTCTGATACCAACTTGTAACACCCTGAAAATCGGGGGTCGTGTATAAACTCAACTCCCGAGTTCCAGACCGTCACTTATGCAACAAAAATGATTATGATTCAATGTTGTCTGATTTAAAGCATTCACATGAGTAAAAGTATACCAAAACTGCAATTCATACTTCAGATCCAGTGATAAAAGCAAGCGGAAGACTAAACAATATATATATCACTGTATGGAAAAACAAAGTAGATCTCATCTGTCTCTAAGGTATGAATACATCTTTGAGTCTCATATATATATACACGAACAAAATTAAATGTTCAAAATAGTCTCACTGAAGTCCCGTCAACCCAGGTCGCCTTCGCAAAGCCATCATGATACTGCATGTACGAGAACTCGTCCTGGTCCTCGTCGAAGTCTGGCTCTGCCTCCTGGATCTCAGCCTCACTTGCATCTACAATAGGGTCTGGTGGGTGTTGCAAACACCATCCCGTAACGTGGGAATGAGTGATCAACTCAGTGGAATCATAGAGCAAAGATTAGCATGTTCACAAATCAATCATGCGATAATAGTAAAGCAGTAAATCAGACAATCCTAATACTGTTGTTAATGCAAGATGACATGACGTGATGTATGCCCTCACCGACGAACTCCCTCATACGGCAACATCTTACGACCGCGGCATACCACACTCCCTAGAGTGCTCCACATCTTTCAGGCACATGCAATGTTATGGTGATATGATTTTCGAGCCATTCAAACAGCAGGATTGGGAAACTAAGGTACTTCCCTTATATTAATCCCAACACAGATCCTGTCTAGGGTCGTCACTCCTAGTAATCTCATACGATATATATTTCGTAGGTCGCTGCAAGGGCTGTCAGGGCTGTTGCTCGCACTCGTTGCACCGCTCCCCCATCACCTTATCAATACAGGCCTACTGTACTCTACTGCTACTGAAGGGTCGTCGCCTCCCGTAGACTTAGAATACGCTCGCGGTCACTACAAAGGACTCGTCGCCTGATCAGTGTAGGCCGAAAGCTAGAATATAGTGTCTCATACCACCATAATCTGCTCACAAGACTAGGTGCTCACTGGTCACTACGGGGAGGTTTGTGGCCCCAGCGTAGGCCGACAGCTCGACCACGGTGTCCCATACCACCATGCCCGGCTCATGAGTCTTCGTGGATCAAGGTACCATGGTTAAAAGGGTTTACAATGGTAAGTTCAATAACCTGGGTTCAAGCAGTTATGACTCATACAAGGTGAACATACATCGACCAGTCGGGTTACTTGACGGGCTCGACTAGCGCGATCGCATCTCAAGTCGAACGACATGAAGTGCGTAAAACACTTCGCGTGGCCTAACCACTGCCGCCAACTCCAAACACGACTCGCGTTCATCGACGCGTCGTTCGTGGCCAAGACCAGCCAGCCACGAATTTGCTCGGTTACCGACTGCCTGGACTAAGTCTAGTCCCAAACACTTATGGAATCACATCAGTAATTTATGTAAGAGTATTGGAATTGAAATACAATCATGTGAGCATGTTAACACATGTTATAACATTCAATTTAAGCAAATCTTCACGCACATACATTTCATGCATAGTATGGAATCATGTACTTAGTCAACATGTAGGAAATCATTCATGTCAGCATATAAATTAAGAAATCCATCTCAAACTAATTCATAACATCATTTAATTCAATACATACTAATACAAACATTTATACAAACACATACACTCCACACTTAAGTGTACATATAGTATGTCGACCCGAAGTGTGCAATTAGGCGAATCTCTTCGCCAAACTAATTATGCACGCGTTCCTAACATCCTAATGCGACAACAAATCATGTCAATCACGTCAGCAAATTATGAATGTAATCAATACTTCCTACAAATGACTAAAATGCCCTAAATCTCATATTCTTCGTTGATTTACGAAACAGGAAACGGATAGCATGTTGTACATGTCAAACGGCGATGCCGTCGATAATCTACTATTAAACGACATTGAAAGCGTTGTAAACCGTCAATCAAAGCGTCTAAAATCCTCACCTAGTCTCTTGTAGACTCGTGATTTCGAACGGAGCGTATACGCTTCGTTTACGGCAGTAAGAGAACCTGTTTTACGAAGTACGTTAACTAACACGCTATGAATCCTAGTAAACCCTAAATCAGCAACTTCTAGGGTTGTTTCATACCTAAAAAATTGGAGGAATCACCGGCCAGGTGATTGGGATGAGCTGCTGAAGCACGTGCAACAAGCGGCAGGAAGGCGGGAAAAATCCCTTCTACTCTCTCTCTCAAACTCTCACCTTTTCTCTCTCCCAAATCTAAGGTTTTTGCAATTTCGGATGGGAGAGAGGAGTGAGGGTTTCAACCCCTTTTATAAGCTTAAAAACGCTGAAAACAGGCTCCGGAACGAAGTTTACTTAGTGCATATCCAATTCGGGACTGTTTCGGTCCAAAAGATGCTTTTTGGTGGTCCCAGGTCGAATGCGATCGGACTTAAGCTCATGCGTACCAGATCTAGTACGTATTAAGTTTTCAGTCTAGCAGGGTTCGCAGATCGCCCGTGGCGGACCAGTTTCAATTCAGCGGTCACCGCACGTAGATCAGGGCTGAAAGTCTCATGATATAAAATATAAATTTTTTCTGATCCGAGGGTGTAATCTGGCTGAATTCTGATGATCAGAACTCTTAATACTGACGTGTCAAGTCGTGTGCCAGATTTGAATTTGAAATTCCAATTCTGTCCCTATTCGCACTCTCTTCGGTCCGGGCTCAATGAAATAGCCTGTGATTATCGGTTTGACTTGATTTTCGAAATGAGTATCAAGTCCATCTAGGCGGTGCTAACGGTCTAAGATAGGAGGTACCGGACTTTCGACGCGCGGTCTAGATCCAATACAAAGATTCAAAGTGGTCCAGAGAACAAACCTGCTTAGAGTTTGGTCCGAGGTTATAGAGTATTATAGAGTCATTGGTTCTACTCGATTTGGGTCTTGTAGAACGTATTTAAAGTGATCAGGGACTATTTCCCAGCTACTCCAGCGTTGCGCTAGCTAACTTACGCGTAATTTCCATAGAAATTAATTCTATGCAATTTCGGGTCGAGTTGGTACTCGAGCCCAAGTATGAATTTTTCACGGGCGTTACAGTTTGATATATCGAAGATTGAATCTCGATATTATCGAGACGCTCTTGATATATGTCAATACTTATATCTTAAACCAAGCTTACCGAGTTGAAATGATTATGTAACTTTAAGTAAAAAAGTTACTTATAATTGATCTTAAACTGAGCTTATCGAGCTTACTTATCTCAAATAAGCTACTTATCTACTACTGTAGGTATACAAAGTAACTTATTTTAGGGTATCCAAACAGGCCCTAAAAGCCAAATATCTTATACTAGCACAAGTTAGTGACAATTAAACATCATTTCAAGCTAGCCTTTGAGAACAGTTCACTTTGGTTGATGTGTTTTGAACAGTGGTTATTGTGTTTGTCAATCTAATCTCCAATATCTACTGAAACATAACAATTTCATTAGAAGTGAAGGAAGGGATATGTCAAGCCAAATAAAAAGAATTTACAGTGCATAGAAATTGTTTCGTGGGTACCTTAGTGAGCATTCATGCTTTTATGATGCAACAAGGATCTATTGCGTCAAAGATGATCAAATACTATCAATATTATCTAAGTAACCTGAAATTGGGCGAGGGCAAATGAAAATTGAGCGAGCCTAGCATGAGAGAGAGAAAGGAAAATTGAAATTAGAGCGAGCTTAACATGAGAGGGAGCGAGAAAAACCGAAAATTGAGCGAGCCTATCATGAGATTGATAGAAAATTGACCAAGGAAAACATGAAATTGAGCGGGGCAAACATGAAATTTAGTGGGGCAAACCGAAATTTGAGCGGAGCAAATATGAAGGTTGAAGGTTATTAAAGAAATTTAAATTTTTAACCAAAAAATTTAGACAATTTTTGGAGTTTTCGATATATCGAAAACTTTAGTTAACATGTTGACCTGATCGATCAAAGTGTTTCTACCGATGGATAGATAGGTTACACAGTTTTGAGTGTTTTTATGCAATTTATTTCTATTTCTAGTTTTGATTATATATATATTGGTGTAATCGATATTAGGGTTACTGCTTGACATGCTTAAGGGTTTGAAAGGATTACACCCTGGATCATATTTCAAGTGGTAGACTAAGTGAAGATACCTCATTTCAACATTGAGGTCTTACTATTATTTCCCTAGTGGGGGTGGCTAATAGTGGAGTGTGCACTAACAGTGAATTGTACTAACAAGCTAATTTAAGATACTTTATAGGATCCATTAAAATATTTAGTAGAATCTCGATCGTTAATGAATTACCATATAATACATTGCATATTGAAGAATATCATGATTATCCCAAGTTAGAGAATGTTAGAATCATTGGCCATGTATGGCATGTTTTCATCTAATAATGCAATGATTGGTTTAAATTAATCACATTGGGTATATACGGTTTTATATGCATGAAGTACTATAGACAACTCAAGATAGAATTGTATTGAAGAATGACTTCTTTCCTTGTATGTGAAAGATTGAGAAGACGTAGGTAAGTGAAAGAGTTCTACAATGGGTGGACTCTTTCCTATAGTCACTCCCTTATATAAAATGTATTCGGTCCCTAACATAGACCTCATGTTTTCTCTTCTAAATTTCATGTTTACCCCACTCAATTTCATGTTTGCCCCGCTAAATTTCTAGTTTGTCCCGCTGAATTTCTAGTTTGTCCTGCTCAATTTCATATTTACCCCGCGAATTTCTAATTTGTTCCGCTTAATTTAATGTTTGCCCTGCACAATTTCTAGTTTGTCCCGATCAATTTTATGTTTGCCCTACTCAATTTCATGTTTGCCCCACTGAATTTCTAGTTCGCCCTGCTCAATTTCATGTTTGCCCCCTAAATTTTTAGTTTGCCCCGCTCAATCTAATGTTTGCCCCGCTGAATTTCATATTTGTCCCGCTCAATTTCTTATTTGCCTCGCTCAATTTCGTATTTGCCCTGCTCTCGACCATTGACCTGATGGAATCTTTGGAAATAAATAGGTTGGTTGGCTAAATTAGCTTCTCCTACCCCAAAATCATACGTGGTATGTTAAGTAAATCATTCTAGTTTAGGAGATATGCTTGTTAAATAAATAGACAATGAAATGAATTAAAAGATAAAAAAATATTTTATATACTTATATATACATATTTACGTAATTATGTATTAGAGAAAAATGTAAGGGAGAAAAAGTTTGCCTTGTAAAAAATAAAAAAATAAAAAAATATGCCAGACTGTCGCGGCGACAGTGCCACAGCGTTTGTGTTTTTTTAATTTTTTTTTATTTGTTGCTTTTGTGGGTCCCATCATGAGGTCTGTATTATATCTAAACCGTTCATCTATTTGGCGAGCTCATACTAAAGCTTAAGACAAAAAATAGGATAGATCTAACTATCAAGTGGACCACACTATAAAAGGCATTGGAGAATTGAAGGTCTACCATCGAAACCCTTTTAGGGATTACAGAAGTTTTGGATCATTATGAAATTTGTTTTTCCTCTTCATCAAAGTCTTTCACCCTATGAATGAACTTAGATGGGGAGGATTTCTCATAAACAGCACAGTGGGTCCCACCTGAGTTCCCATCGCTGGACTGTCCGTCAGCGCTTGTCTCTGCACGCCAGCCAGAGGAAGGTTGGGGTATTTTTGTCCTCAAATTCGGTGTCCATACAAGGAGGTCTAAGTGTGTATGTTAAGTTTGTATTCCTTCATAAAAACTAGTAGAGAAAAGGTAGGGTCCACGGTCGTAAATTTCTCTATGGTATTGGTACCATCACCAAAACTTGTGGTTGTACTGGGATTCTCGATGGCCATTCAGTCTGATCCATCCTGTCCATCGCGTTACCAAACATCAGGCGGTTCCTAAACTTAGGTGGGCCACAGAGAACAAGCATAATCCTAACTCAGACCTCTAAATTCCCATGGTGTGGCCCACCTACGTTTTGAAATGGTATGATTTTCATTTATTTCCTTCATCCCAACACCTTTCATGGAAGCGGATTGGCTGGTGTACCGCACACTATTGACGTCAGCAAGTTCTGTGGGTCCCATCATGAGGTATGTGTTATATCCAAACCATCCATCCATTTGGAGAGCCCCTATTAAGGCTTAACACAAAAAATAAGAAATATCTAAAGTTAAATTAGACCACACTGCAAAAAGCAGTGGGGAATTGAACATCTATCATTGAAACCCATTTGGGGGTCGTAGAAATTTTGGATCAATATGAAATTTGTTTTTCCTCTTCATACATGTATTCTTGACCTTATTAACAGATTGGATGGAAAATAAACATTATGGTAAGCCCTACAAAGTTTTTAGCGTTGAAAATCATTATCCACGTTGCTATTTTTGGTGTGCTCCATTTAAGCTTTGGATATGATTCATTTTTTTGTCTAATGCTCTAAAATGATCTCAAAAAATGAATGAACAGTGTGGATATAATAAATACGTCATTGTAGGGCCCATATAACTTTAATCTCCTTTGAACCGTTGCTACAACTTAGCGCCCGTCTTCGCAAGACATGTATCTACGACCGCCAATCCGATTCCGAATTTCATGGCATATAAGCAACACGATGGACCCCAAAAAGAAAAAAATAGCATTATAGATTCATTTGTGTTATGTTGTGCCCTCCTTCTTTTTTTTTTCCTACGCTCGGAAGCTAATGCTACTAGTGGAGTTTTTTAGGGTACATATGTAAGGTTATGGACAAAAATACACTTCATCTTTAGGGCAAAGTAGTTGAAAAAAATAAAAGTATTTTTATCTTTATGAATTCGTTTATATAATTAGAAGTCTAGTTTGATTTAATAAATTTTATTCAGGTAGAGAAAAAAATGATAGGTGCTCCGTTGGGCCTATATTAAAAACATATCCTCCAAAAATAAGAAAATATTAACACAGCAGACGAGTTCATATGCTTTTTATTTTGCAACCCGAAAACTTATCTCATTAAATGTATTTTTCAGGGTATTAATGTTAGGTTTTTTAACAAAAATACTTTCATTAAAATAAAACATAAAAAAAAATAGAGATATTTTCATCTTTTTAAATTTGTAGGTACGAATAAATGCCTCCTTAATGCTTAAGATTTATATTTTTGGTCAGTGAGATCAGATAGGTAGTACGTTGGGTCTATACAACGCAAGATCCCCGAAAATGGAGAAGAAGTTTTGATTGATTGGTCATCGCCTCCCAACCGTTCCTGTTATTGGTGGTACGGGTACATATGAATATGAACCGACTTCAAATTGTCCAGTATAAGATGACGAGATTCTCGTATACAAATGGTTGGACGATTAAGTTACCATCCACCCACTTGATAACTTTAAACACATCATGTTCGTACGATACCTACCGCATCTAATAGGTTTTCCTACTACCTGAATCAACGTTTGTAGAAGTATGTCTCATTTCACTCATAACGCAGAGCATAATTCTATTTAATTATTTAGCAACGTCTATGAAATATTTCGTCTTTGTGTCCTAAATAATTAGTTTATGGGGGAAATATTTTATAAATACAATATATATAATAATAAACCTGTTGGACAGAGTGGATGTGGAATTCACGTGATATATTGTAAATATACACTTAGGTGGACTGTAACCATTGTCCATGCGGTTAGATGTGAGCATTTACCTAGATAAGAAAACCACAGAATGTGAAAGGAACTCGCGCGAGTGAAATGAGATGAAGAAGGGACATCTCCACACGTATTAGCTTGTCATGCGTGTGATAAATTCGGATCATTTATAAAAAAAAACTCCTACATTGTACATTTAATGAGTAGAAGAAAATGCTAGAGTCCTGGTAAGATCTTCAATAATGAACTTTAAAATTTGTCCATTCATCAATGGGATTTGACTGTCCAAATTTCTACTAGAATAATGATCATATAACTAATGGACCTGCCTGATTCTTGAAGTGGATGATAATAACTATAATTTTCTCCTCACGAATGGACCGGATGTACAACACGTGTAAAATATCAGAAGGTGTGATGCAGGGCGCCTTCACCATCACACGTGCGCAGCCACGCTAGAGTAAAGAAAAGTATCTAGAAAGCGACGGGCCGACGGCAACAAACGTCCGTATGCACATAAACACTCACAACATATATCTACAGATTGGAGTGTACTACATTGCCTACGTTGGAAGCTAAGTGGGGTCCACTGTGATTCTTGTGAGAAATCTACTCCGTCCATCCATTTTGAAAGATTATTTTACACCATGAGACAAAAAATAAGATGGATCTAAGACTCAGGTTGGCAACATAAAAGGAAAGGAAAATTTGAGGATGAAAATGTCTACTGTTGAAAAATTCCCTGTGTCCACCTCGGTGTTTACGTGCCATCCAAACCATTCATAAGGTAATTCTAACTGTGATTAACTGAAAATACAGAAATATTAGCCTGATCAAACTTCTTTGGCCCCATGAATGTTTCAATGGTTGGCGATCAATTCCCACTGTTTAACTATCTTGAGGCTCATTTAAGTTTTAGATCTGCATCATTTTCTGTTAGTTTCCTAAAATGAACTGATGTAGCGGATGAACGGATTTGATTTCTCACGAACATCACCATGGCCCCACCTAGCTTCTGACCGTAGGAACCTGTTGCCGAGAGCGGATTAGGTGAGACCCGGCCTTACCGTGGGCCCCACCTTAATGTACGTATTATGTATCCACTACGTACATCCGTTTTATCAGATCATATTAGGGCAGTAACCTAAAATAGAAGAGATAATTCTGAGGATGACCATGCCGTAACAAACAGTAGTGATTGACCGTCCTACCATTAAAACTTCATAAATTAATTTTTTCCGTAGTGTTTATTTAAAATCCAATCTGTTGATAAGGTCACATAAGCCTGGATGAAGGGAAAAACCAAATATCATCTTCATCCAAAATTCTAGTGGACCATTAATGGTCAATCACTACTCTTTCTTATGGTATGGTCCATCAGACAATTGAATCTGTTTCATTTTTGTAATAATTTCCTAAAATGTTCTGTAAAAACGGATGAACGGTGTAGATACATAATATATATACATCAAGGTGGGCCCCACGGTAAGGGCCGCACCGTCTTGCTGAGGCCGGGGTCTCACCTAACCCTATCTCACTGGCGTGGCGTCGCAGGAAATTCGCATCTGATTGGTATTATCTTATGATTGTTCTATCATGTTTTTTTCCAAAGGAATACAGGAAAGCTTTCTCTCAGGAGCGGATCACGTGAGGGGAGTGTATTACATGCGGCCCGAATCTTACCGAAGACGATGCGGCCCTTACCACGGGCCCACCTTAAAGTATGTATTCCATATCTATGCCGTCCATCCATTTTTTCTATATCATATTAATAATGATTCCAAAAATGAAGCATATCCAATTCTAAGGATGACCATACAATAGAAAACAGTGGTGATAGAACATTAATGGCAGATCAAGTTGAAATTTATTTATTTTTCATTCATCCATGTTTAAGGTAACCTTATGAAAAGGTTGGATGGCAAAAAAATAAAATTAAATAAATTCGGTAATATTACAGTGGGTCATAGGAATTTTTTAATAGAAAGGCAGTCACTCAATACTGTTTTTTGTTGAATGGTCCACTTGAAATTTGGATCTGTTTGATTTTAGGTCTCAAATCCTAAAATGATACGGAAAGATATGGAAAAATGTATGGACGGCAAGGATATAGAATAAATACATCAAGATGCCCCCATGATAAGGACAGTGCCGTATTGGGCGAGGCCAGTGCCATACCTGATGGCCCCATGATAAGGGCAGTGCCGTATTGGGCCAGGCCAGTGCCTTACCTGATAAACTGGGCGTGGATTGCGCCCTACCCCTGCCCGTCTCTAGCCCCGTACGGGCAGCTCCGTGGGAGGGTCTACCGTGATGTATCTGTACATCCAAGCCGTTAATACATTTTCTGAGATCATTATTTTTCTGAGATCATTATAAGGAATGAAAATAAAAATGAGTGAGATCCAACCCTCAAGTCGACCACATCATATATGACTCTTGCATTAAGGCAACTAGCATTTACTGCTACTGCATTTAAGGGAACCAAGCTTATTATTTGGTGTGGTCCACTTTAGCGTTGGATCTGCATCATTTTTGTGTTTATGCCTTAAAATGACATGAGAAAAGGGATTAAAAGCTTGGATGTATAGATACATCACGGTAAGCCCACCCGCAGAACTGCCCGTTCGGGTTGGAGACGGGCGGGAGTATGACGCAATGAACTCCCTAATGGGCCTCACCCCAACACGATGTGCCCTGACCATGAGCGCGCTTTGATGTATATATTCACGCCGTTCATCTGTTTTCCCAACTATGCGACATGAGTCCAGAAACCAAGCATATCAAAATCTCAGGTGGATCATACTATAGGAAATAGTGATAATTGGCTATTAAACACATCTTTGAGCTATAAAGTCTTGGGTCAAGCTGAAATTTAATTTTTTCCTCATCAAGGTCTGTTAACCTTAAAAAAAGAGATGGAAGGAAAATATATATTACGGTAGACCATAAAGAGTTTTTGATGGTGGACGTTCAAAAAACACTGTTCTTATTGTGCGGTCTACTGTGATTTGGATCTTTCATTTATAAGCTAATGCCCTAAAATGAAGGGGGGAAACGGATTAATGGCGTGGATATAAAATATATACATCAAGATAGGCCTCACAGCAAAGGCCGCACCATGTTACGTGTAGCCCAGGCCGCACCTAATCAGCTCCCCTATCTCACTTTCTCGAACCACACGCAGATTAGGTGCGACCCGGTCGAGGTGAACGCGAATTGGGTATTACCCGGCCGGTCCCTACCTAGGTACTCACGTGGTCTCTGAGGGACCACCGTGATGTGTGACCCTTATCCACACCGCTCATCCATTTTTCCATTTCATTTTAAATTATAAGTCCAAAAATGATTGACTTTCATGCGTCAAGTGGACCTCACAATGGGGATTAAATATTTGCCATTGAAAACTTTTTCTGAGGCCACAGAAATTTTGAACCAAGCTGATATTTGCTTCTTCTTAGTTTCCTTCATCCAGGTATTTGTGACCTTATAAGTACGTTGGATGGTAATTTACTATCACGGTGGGCCCTGGGAAGGTTTCAACTGAGGGTGTCGTTACTAGTGCTGCTTCCACGGGTGTGTTCAGATGAGAGTTAGATCTATGTCTTTCGCTTGTGGCAAAATGAACGTACAGCATTTATCCATGCATTAAGGTGACCCCTTAAAACCCCTGTTGGTTCTAACAAGGAACGAGTCGTACCCGTTCCGCGTCGTATTACGGGGTCATGCGGTACAGTTACTACGTTAACATTGTTGTACCAAAAGAAATAACGTGTCAAAGATTTTAAGAGATATTCGGATTGTTGTTCACTAAAGTCCAGCTAACGTTGAGCTGCATGATATAAGCGTTAAATCATTTTATATTATACTGTGGCATGGTCGAGATGAACATGGTCAAGAGAATACGAACGGAGAAAAGAACATGTGTTGAGAAGAGATGAAAGCATATAGAAAACTACATACCACAATAACTTAGTTGCCATAATTGTTGAAATAAAAGTAAAGCATCTTGAAGGCAAAGAAGAAAGTATAAATATCAAAAAGATCAACATAGATGTCTCATATAAATTCAATAAACAAATTAAATTATCTTTACTTATCATATTTTAGCTCTATCTTCAGACTAATTGTAATCCTTATTTATAATTCAGTAACAATAATTTTTAGTTGTAATCCAAGTTTATATTTTTGTGCAAGATTATTCTAAATATCAATACAATCACTTCATCTTTCATAAAGGAATCTTATTGTTGCTCCCTGAGATCGATTGTAAGTATTTCTTTTTGTTTGATTGTTTTCATTTATAAAAGTCTTTTTATATGAAAGGAAAGGTGCGATCCATCTTCAAAGGAAGAACCCCACCCTCTGAAAATTAACTAATCATCTTATAACTATATTGCGAGTGGCTAAATAAGTAACTAATCTTCTCAACTCTTGTTCATATACGTTCATGTTTGACGTATCTGCCAACTTGGTGCTTAGGGTCATTGGTTTAGTTTGAATCGAGTCGCACAATTAGCTCTGACACGTCTGCACAGGTCGTGCATGACCAAACCAAATCGAAAGATAATAATTTTTCACACGCATGGTAGAATTAAAAACTTCTTGGTTGCCATAAATATTCAATGTGCACCGGCCGTGCAACAATTTTGATAAAAGCATAAGCTGAATAGGTGCTCATAATACTTCTGCAGTTAATAAACCTTCTGCACCAGAGGATGAAATACATGTACAACTAGCGCCTGAGTTGTTAAATCCACAACCAAACTCAATGCCTAATTCGCCAAACTCAAATAGGGCATTTTCATTTCGGAAAAATCCTCTTAAAATAATGGTAAATGGGTTACACGATATGCAAATAGGGATTCAACATATTGCAGAGTAGTGACGAGCTTAGGCCTAGCAATCACTAATCCATAGTGAAACATTCAACATGTGCATGGCAAGTCAGACTTAGAACTTAAATCAGATGATGACTATATATATATATATATATATATATATATATATATATATATATATATATATATATGTATATATAAGAGCACCCATTCATGTGCTTCAACAAACTGTTGAAACTAGTTCTGTTAGAAATTTGGCACTTGTACAACTAGCACCGCCAATACTTCTTTCACAACGGAACATGCACCCTGCTTCAGCACATGATGTGTGGGATGTTCCTCCCTCTTATTGAGATCAAATAATTTGAAAGGGAGAATATGAATTTCATTCTAGAGGTCAGGAATCAGGCAATACCTATGGGTCAATCCTTTCCTAATAATATCGCTCACAATGAGAAACAATACCCTGTAAGTCTTGAGCCACCTTTGATGGTCGAACCTCACCATGTGGATCATGACCAAATTTTGCAATTGGTCTAAGAAGTGGCAGGCCAAGTTTTTGGCCGAACTATCACCCCAATCTACCATAAACCTTATCTGGAATGGATTTACCGATAGACTCCATTGTTGCACTCAAATTTGATGTTTTTCGACCAAGATGGGTGAGTTCAGCCAAGATGGTCGAATTTGATGTTTTTCGACGAAAATCAATAAGTTCGACTGAGATAGCTGACTTTGATGTTTTTTAACTAAGATAATCAAATTTGATGTTTTTCAACCGAGATAGCCGAGTGTGACTAAGATGGCTGAATTTCATGTTTTTGTCTAGTCAAGCAGCCACATTTATTACATTGAACAATGAGACACCGCCGCTTCCACTTTTTTTGCCTAAAGGTGAAGTGTAACGTCTGGAAAATTTTCGTATTGGTCAAACTAAATTGACCTACGTATTGGGATTAGCGGGCTTAGGACACCTGGTGCTTACTGACTACCCTCACCCAAATCATGAGCAAGAAAGGCCACAAACAAGTCTAACCCCAAATGCCAGCCAGGACCTGGAGTTGGCACCAAGGTCCAAATCCTCCTAGGGGTGACTAGATTCGCTGTTTCGATTGTAGATCGTGTGTTATTGGCCCATTGGACCTAAAATTCTAGGGAGGCACCCACTTTAGCCGGCTTGACGCCCATCGCGGGTATTGATTCAAGATGGTGCCCAAAAGTTTTCCAACTTAGGCCCACAAGTTGAGTGCATGACGAGAGTGAATAACCAGGACAATAACCTGAGATTAGACGAGCGCCCTCCTTCGAACGTGAAGTCTTGATTTTCAAACCATTGGATGACGACCAAACATAAGGCACCTATTAGGGCGGTCGTCTTGATCGGATCTGGTCAAATTGGAACCCGATTTGCGATCGGCCACCATTAATCAGAGTCGGGGCATTCCGAGTCCATCAGTGCGCCCGATCATCAAATCGTGATGGGGTATAGCTTATCCACTGCCGGGACACCTTCCCTAAGGCACAGATTACCCTGTGTGCCTCCCTTTGGGACCCTACTAACCAAAAGTAGCTCCCATAGGGTTAGTATGAAGGACCAAGTGCCATTGGGGTCATTTGCACCCGAACTGGCACTATAAATACCCCATTTCCCACACCCCTCTCCCTTTACACGAATTTGTTGTTTGACCTAAGAGATTTTGGGGGAGAGAAGTAAGGAAACAAGACGGGAAAGTGGTGCAAGAGAGGAGCCAATTAAGAGGAAGTATTTTCCACTCCTTCGAGAGGACTCCATGCCGCAACCGAGAACTCTTTTAGGTTCTCTTGAGTAACAAAATGTGAGATTCGACCCTTGACCCAAACCCTAGATCAATCGGGATTTCTTTTTCCAATTCCCTCCTAGTGTTGGATAGGTTTCGATGCTCTCCACCAAACCTTGCCCCTGAAAATGCTAAGGAAGGGAGACGCCACAAAGGTGCAGACAATTAACTTTAGGTTACCTTTTGTCGACCCTTGAGGGTCCAATTAATGATCGTGTGTAGCGAGCTATTTTCTTTATTAGTTATGTGGTTCTACTTTTAGATGAATTGCAAGTTATTTGTTAAAATGATCTGTTGAAGTTCACATGTTCAATGAAATGCCTGATGTTCTTAACTCAAATTTTGCGTACCCATAGGTGGTGAAATTCCACTACAGCGTGAATATGTGGGGGTTAGTGTGTGTGTGTATTAAAACAAATGTAGAACTGTGATAACAAATGCTACTTGTGATTTAATTGTAATATTTGCATAAGTGTGTAGACCTACTATCACTCATGTGTTTGATGAAACGCTCGTGTAGATGTGACGATGATATTATGCTAGAGTAACATGGTAATTGCTAAGTCGTAGAGATGCTTGGTTAGGAATGTCGACTAACCGCCTGAACTAAGGCGCGACCCAGTCCAAACCGCCTGCATTTAGCTTGTTTGATCAACCCGGGTTGAACTCGGACAACCGATAGTAGCCGAACTACGTAGGACATTTGTATCGATGTTGGCCGAGCCGAAGTGCCCTAGGTTGACCGAACTAGTTTGAAAGTCGACTAGTTGCTTAGAAACTTTGGATCGCAATAACCCTGAATAGAAATTGGAGTACCCACATTACCATTAAATGAGTCTACTTCAAACAATTAGTAGTACAATCAGCAAGACTCATGAGCCAGGCATGGTGGTATGGGACACCGTGTTTGAGCTGTCAGCTTACACTAAAGTAATGAGCCTCCCCGTAGTGACCAATGAGCAAGCAAGATGGCTATGAGCCTGACTTTCCAAACCGAAATGACACCATGACCATTCCACGCTTAAGTACGAGTGACGACTCTTATGTGACCATGAACGCCCTCCACCCGTCGATGGGCCGCCTAACCCTATGCGTTCGAACTATATCATTCGGGTGAAAAATGTCACACGAGTGATGAACTCAATCATGGATTATGAGACGCAGGTAAGGAGTCACTTAATCTGCTCCGAACCTCGTGACATGGTTGAGACCACGAAGAAATGAGGGTACCTTAGTTTCTCTAAAATGGCTAGACGAATATGACTAAATAATTACTCAGCTAACATCTTGTATTCATCGCACTGTATTAACTAGGACCTGCGATTTGGTGTTAGGTCGCTTGTAAGGAAGTGTTGGCATATGAAAAATGGGCATTGAAGTCATTTGAGAGGGAGTGTTGTTTGGAAAGAGTATGCATCATATCATATCTTCATGCTTCGCACTTAATAAGAGTTATTAGACAATGTTATTTTTCTCTGAATATCCTTACCTATACTGATTTGGTTGATAACATGTGTAACTTATAGTTAATGGAACCACTGAGTTGATCACTCACTCCCACTCTAGGACGGTGTTTTAAAACATCAACCAAATACGTTCATAGATGCAGGTATGACTAAGTTGGATGTGCTCAAAGACGCGTACATAGACTAGGATGAGTTCTCATTCTTCCAGCTTTCTAATAGGCCAACCAAGGCAGTGTATTACTTGATTGAAAGCGTTGGGTGTTTTGGATCTAGTTTATCATTTTGTCATTATTTCGGAACCTTGAAACATATATTGGGCCCAGCTGTAGGCCCGTACCCTGACTTGATGTACTGAACATGTTTGTTCAACTTTCCCGCTTTCATTATGGTTGTTTTGGAACATGTTGCCCATTTTAGTCTAGTTATGCTAATGCTCAGTTACTACACATTAAATGTACAAAAGAAACTTCCGCCTTCATAAGGCGCAAGTAATGCTCGAAATCTCGAGATCCGAGTATTTACTCAGCCCTTGAAATTCGAGGCATTACACGAAGCGACATAGGGAGCAATGTTATACCATATTTCTAACCATTCCCGAAATATCCAATGAGGAAAGGACACTTGTTATTGCATAAGAAAGAAATAATACACAAGATATTCATAGATACTTGAAGCTCTTTTCATGGAAGTACAGTTGGCACTGAGTTGGATGATACACATCATCTTATAACGGGGCATGGTCGAGAGAAGATGAATGGTCAGAGGGACACGAGTCAAGAAGAGACGAAAGGACATGTAAGACCAAACGTGGTAATGATTCAGCTGTCATAATCATTAAAATAAAGAGAGAAGCTTCTTGAGGGTGCAAAAGAAACTTCTAAATAGCAAAAAGATCAATAAAGCAAGACATCTCATACCAATCCAACAAGCAAATCAAATTATCTTTCCTTATCATATCTTAACTCTATCATAGGAGCAACAGTAATCCTTAGTCATAATCTTTAGCTGTAATATTCCAAGTTTATGCTTTTGCGCTAGATTGTTCCGGTATCAATACAGTCACTTCATCTTTCAGAAAGGCATCTTATTATTGCTCCTTAAGAATGACTATAAGTATTTTTTTTTTTTTGACTGTTTTCAATTATAAAAGTTCTTTTGTATGGAAGGCAATGTGCAACCCATCTTCGAAAGAAGAACGCCACCCTCTAACAATCACCTGATTATCTTACAACCATATTTGCGACTAGTTGAATAGGCGAATGATCTTCTCAGGTGTCGGTCATATACGCTCACGTTTGATGTATTTGCTTATCTTGGTGTTTGGGGTCAAGTTGTTCGGTTTGAGTTAAGATGCACAATCAGTTTTGAGACGTCTGCACATGACATGTGAACAAACCAAATCAAAAGCCAATAAAGCATGTGGTTCGTGAAGATTGCCTACGATCCTAATTTAGATTTACATGAAGCTCATCACAACGCTTGTGAGAAATCCATCCTGTTAAATCCATTTTGCCAGTTCATTTAAGACATGAGGCAGAAAATAGAGCAAATGTAAAGATCAATTGGGCCTCATGACAAGGAAAAAGTGGGAATTAAACATCGACCATTAAAACATTTGTGCAGTCACAAAAGTTTAGATAGGCCAATATTTTTATACTTCCCATAAGTCCCACCAGGAATGGGAGGGGATTAGCTATTAGCCGAGTAACAACTTAGTGGGTGTTATCCTTACCATGTGGGGCTCATCTTGATGAATGTGTTCCATATCCACACCGTTCTTATGTTTTTTCAAATCATTTAAGGACTTTATCCCAAAACTTAAGTATATCCAAATCTCTGGTGGACCACACCATTGGAAAAAGTAGATATAATGACCATTAACAGCTTTTTGTAGGCCGCAAAAGTTTTCGATCAAGATAATCTTTGTATTTTCCTTTTATCTCGTTCTGGTTGACCTTATCAATGAGTTAGATGACAAATAAACATTATGGATTTGCTTACATTGAGCATTGGAAAGTTTTCATTTGTGAGTGTTCAATCATCATCGTTTCCTATGGTATGGCCCACCCGAGATTTGGATATGCTTAATTTTTGGGACTTTGTCATAAAATGAATGGGAAAATGGATGAACATAGTGGATATACAACATAACATTAAGGTGGGCCCTATGGTAAGGGTAACACCCATTAAGATGTTACACTGATAACACTTAATTCGTGGCCAGTAGGAATGACCTTATGAACAGTTCGGATGATATATAAACATCACGTGGACCTTGAGAAGGCTTCAACAATAAGCATTTTCCTCTCATTTTTTTCTTATTAGGTCGCCCACTTGAGTCCTGGATCAATCTTTTTTTTTTTTTTTTTTATTCTTGTATCTTAAAATGAGCTGGAAAAATGGATGAACGGAGTGGATTTCCCACAAACATCACCGTGAGCCCTACTTAGGTTTCATCTACATGGAGCCATCGGACTAAATCCGCATGTGGTTGATATCAAGATGTCACGGTGCATGTTAACCTTATAACAAGTCCAAATGTATATTTTGCGTGTTGATCATTCCTCCAAGAATGCCCATGGTGACCAGGCATGACAACATTTGATTGGGTCACGTTTTGCTATCGGAGATGGTCTGTACCCTAACTTACAACATTCTTGTCCTTCTTGGACACGGTTTGGCTAGTGACCCCAACGTCAGCTAGCTAGCTGATGCAAAGCTCTGTGGCCCCACTATGTTGTATGTGTTTTATCACGTGGTCCACTATTTTTCAGCTCATTTAAGGGCATAAACCTAAAAATGAGTAGATCGGAATCTTAGGTGGATCACATTATAGGAAAAGGGGGAATTGAATACTTACAGTTGAAAACTTTTTAGGACTACAAAATTTTTGAATCAAACTGATATTTGTGTTTTCATTTCATCCACGTTTGTATGGCTTGATCGAAAAGGTTGAATGGCATATAAAAATTACAATAGCTTCAGGAATTTTTAATGGTGGATGTTCAATCAACACTATTTTCCTTTAGTGTAGTCTGCCTGAGATTTGGATTTTTCTAATTTTCGAACTCATCGCCCAAAATAAGCTGGCAAATTGGATGGTAGGCATGGATAAGACACATACATCATGGTGGGGCCAAAGAGCTTTGACACTAGCTAGCTGTCCATGTTGGGGCCAATCACTAACCATAACTACATCCATCTTTCAAAACGAGACAATAACTTTCAAACAAAAGGGGATTGCATGGTGACCACCAACTCTCATAATGACATTTTTTTACACACACCCTCACACCCACACACACCACAGGAGTACTCAAACCAATGACCTCAGTGTTCAAACCCACGGGGTCAACCACTGAGCCATGAGTAGGAACCCTCCATAATGACATGATTTGATTAAACAATGTGTTGTTGTCATAGATGAGCCCAGTCTAGTACTCGACTTAATAACTTTCCAAGGGTTAGGAATTGGGTCCTTCTTCCCACATGGTCTGAGCTTCTTACACCCCTTGCATGGTGGGAATCGATAGGATGGCAGGCTACTTTAGATATTAGCTGAGGCGAATACAAATAACTTTCAAATATGATTTAGAGGTCTCCATCTAAAATATCAGTCTGTCATCCAATCGAATCCCATTAAATAAGGGATGGGGGAGCTCGGCCAACACATGGCAGTACCCAATTGGCCTCCATGCCAAACATGCATTGTATGGAGTGAGATGGGAAAATACTAGTAGTAAGGCTGTAGCCGTGGGGCTCACCTTAATATATGTACAGTATATCTAGGTTGTTCATTTGCTCTGCCAACTCATTTTGGGGCACGAACTGTGTAACACCCTGACCCTTTAATACTTGGATATTGAATGACCTCGGGCGTTACCATAAAATTTTTCAAGTAAAATCTGTGTCCGCACGTACACACACTTGCGGACACACATTTTACTTTCAAATGACGTCTATCTTCATGGAGGTAACTTGAATTAAGGCAAGCAATCCATCAAACATAAGTTAACCCTACAAACATTTCCAAAGCAACAGTTACTCCTTTCCACCCACACACACCAAGAATAGCCACCAACAAGAGGAAGCACTTGGATCTCTTATAAAAGAAATGGGGCCGACTTAGTGAAAATTGAGAAAGAATCAAATTCCTTTGAACTAAGAGTTCATCCTAATACCTTAGCTAGGATGCAAAATAATTGGGTAAAATCGTCAATTTTTCTCTCAGTTGAAAATTTCCATCTCTGGATCATAAATGCAGTAATCATTAAGAAAATATTATTATCTTAGTTGTGAAAATAAATATTATTATCTTAGTTTAGATCCTGGCCATCCACATGTAAGCAGAAGTGCCAATTTCACGTGTGCAAGAGATCCGAACTTTCCATCAAGTGGGGCACACTGATTAGATATAATCACTAAAAATTCAGGACATTTCACTCTTCAGGTGGGCCAAAATGAACAAAATAAATGGATAACTAAATTTTTTTAGTTAGCCAGATATTTATTTTGCACCCAATAGCTCATTTTTGGGTACAATGGCCTGATTTAAGGGAGAAGATCTGGTCATATTTTTCCACCTTATGGAGAGCTCTGATATCCCACTTGAGATCATATAGGCCTATGGGCAATCCAAATTGTCGGATATGATGGACCTCACCATCAAGGGCTGTTCATAAAAAAATTTGGAGTATCCTAGCTAGAGAACATCTTGGTATTTTTCTCTTTTCTTTTTCTTTTCTTTTCTTTTTTAATGTTTTTGTTGTATTTTGTATCTTCACCTGTGTTTTGGCAACCTAATGAAAGGTTAGGATTTTTTCGTATGGAAGATTTTGACGGCTTTGATAATGGGATCAGTAATCATGTGGGCCCTAGTGAGAGTGACACATGCAGGGATGTGTGCCTATGCATGGATTAACAATCAAATAACAATGGTAAAGGGAAGAAAACTAACTTCTTTTTTGCTCCACATAATCTGGAAAGGTGTTCCTGTGCCAACGGCGACATGTTTACCCCAAGAACATGATGTAACTATACTGGATAGTGAATTCGTATGACACCTTTCAGCTACTCTCTCAAAACATTTAATTGGCCTCTGCATCCATAAAAATTATTAAGATTGGCTAAATCCTTACCAATAAAAATTCAGTATGGCACAACAGTAATTCTTCCCTTGAACGTCATGGAATTTAATATCAACAGACATTGGAAAGACTCAACATTAATCCATCTTTACTTTAAACATTGGGCTTTAGATCAGGACTTGTTAGGTTGATTCTCAAGTCATATGCCACATGTACAAGGCCAGGCTAGGCCTGAACCTAGGCTCATGCTAGACCAAAGTCCAGAATGGGCCTAGCACAAAAGCGCCAAGCCTAATCCCAATACCAACGATTGGTGGTGTGGGCTTTACCAGTCCAAAAATTCATAAAATCCCTACTTTCCACTTGAATGATTTTAATCTATCTAATTGATTAAGTGAACCTCACATGCACAAGAGATTGATATTTTAGAGGAATGGAGCCAGCAGTCTACATTCAAGATGGATGGGTTGCTCTAGAAACAGAATTCTATAGATGAACTTGACTTCCATTTATACAATAGACCCATTCACAAATTGCAAAAGTATCAAGATTGGTGAAATAGTTTCCTAGAAGTTTGATAATTCAGCATCCATGTATAGCCCAGTTCCTCTATACACTCGAACACATGTCAATCTGAGAATGATACATAAAAATCATGGCCCCCAATGAGTAGCCAACCCTGCACAAAAATCAGGCTATCCACTCATCAAGGCTACTTATTGCGGCCCACCAGACTGTGCAGCTTCAATGTCCGGTACATGTGTCAAGTCAGCATGCGTGGGGCATGGAGTGGTTTATCAGGCCAGTCCCATACAAAGTTCAAGGAAAATGAATGCCCTGAAAAACTCACTTGCTCTGCAATGAATGTAATTCCCCTATGATTGACCATTTCATATGTCTCGTACCCAGGATAGGATTGAAAGGTTAACAGGTTCTTTGATAGGCATAGTAGACAGATATTGCCCATGATGTTGCAAGCAATAACAAAGAAACCCATCATGCCACATTAAACATGTATAGGGCTGAAACACAATGTTGATTACTAGTCACAATAGTTCAAGGCAGAAAATACAGTAATAAGCCTAGCTACCATCATCATGTTCCATCTTATTGCCCTCATCTTTCACTTCACGGATCAAACAATTAGACCTGCCATACACACTTCATGGCAGAGAGCATATTTATATAAAATAAGTGCACATGATATCAATATTCTCGTGACCATACAAGCTAAGAATAACATAACTAAATCATAAAACGCAACCTTGATGCACGATGGCTACCAATGGATAGATGGCCATGAATCATGATCAACCTGAAATCCAAATCTCAATTCTTTGAGAATAGATTAATGCAATAATTTCAAAACAAAAGCATAGTCCTAAGACTAATCCCGCCTTCTCTCAGGAAATTCAACAAATAGCTAACGTACAAACCGTATCCCCAATTTTCGACTGAATTAGAAAAGAATATGGATGGATTTACTTGCAAGAACCTGACACTCGGGATGATGAAGGGGTTATGAAAAAACCATATCTCCTGATTCTCCTGAAATCAGCAAATCCATCGTGGATCCACTACTAGATCGACAACGAAAATGAGTGCAGCGGCAACGAGTGCAGCGAGTTCCTGCTGGCGACAATGGGGAGAAAATGATGGGGTTTGGACGATGCTGAAATGTTTTGATTGAAGATTGGTTAGGGCCGACATTACTCAGAGAGGTGGAGAGAGAACAAGCATCACAACGAGTGAGGGAGAAAGCCAGAGCGAGAGCAGGAGGGAAAGCGAGAGAGGAAAAGACATTCAAAGAGGGTTTCAGAAATGCCTCTTTCAAAATGAGTTTTTAATTCACATCGAACAATGTGAGTTTATCACCAAATTATATAATAAACTAAGTTTTCAGCCATACATATAAGGGCCCATTTACCAGATAGTTAAGATTGTATAATATGGGTACAAGGTAAATATTAACCATCTACACAAGGACCCATTATTTGGATGGTCTAGATAACTTTATATTAACCACTAGTAACTGCATAATCACCACCATTTTACATTGGACCCTAAACCAGCACATTTAAAACCAAAACTAACACCATATGGCGCACAACGTGAGCTTTTACATGGTGTAAGCATGTCTTTTATTGTGACGGGTAGAGCCCATGTTCCAAAATTTAGGCCATTGATTATTTGATTTCATATGTGTATTGGCCATATATATAGAATTTCATTGATAGAATGATCTTGACATTTATATTCGTTGCCTGTAATAGACGGTTAAAAACGAAAAAGAGCATGATGTCCTAAGATTGGAAGGTAGAATCTTCATAAATGCAAGGCCATGGTTTGGTGATCCAAACCGTTGATATGATGAGACGCACGGTTGATGATCCAAAGAACAAAGAAGATCCAAAGTTCAAGTGGACCCCACCATAGAAAACAATGGGGAACAGTGACACCCACCGTTGAAACCTTCCCAAGGCCTACCATGATGTTTATTTGAGATATAATATGTTCATAGGTTAACAAAATCATGGATGAAGGGAAAACACAAATATCAGCCTAATCAAAAACTTTTACCACCCACAATACATTTTCAATGGCAGGCATTCAATCCTCATTTTTTATTAGTTCAGCAAGTTTCCATGCTATTTTGATCTAAAAATTTGTCCCAATTTGGAAATCTGATCCATTCAATATGTTCTACTTATCAAGATCTTTAATTTGACTGGTCGCTCATCCTGATTGAGTTTCGAATGAGAAAGATATTGGATGGACAAGATTGCTTAACAATATGATGGGCCATATCTTTCAATTCAATGATCAGATTTGAATAAAATTTAATCTAAACATATGAAGTCATTTACTCTTCAATTTTGGACTAATCAGATTGTCCAAAATATATGTAAATCTAGACAAAATAACTGTGCCCATATAAAGTGTTTTGGACAAGTTTGATTCATTTTAGATCTAAATGAGTTGAATTTTTTTCTCTCCTAATTAACACATTCCGTATACACCTGACCGTTCAGATCAATTTTAGGATGGCTTATCATAAAATTGATCAATCTCATCATTATAAGTTATCTTTGCAATTACACTTCATTATACTAGGGTATCATTTTTTAGTTTTTTTTTTTAAATGGTGAACTTGTGTGTGTGCATAAATAGTCAGAGGTTCATTTTTTATACGAGTGAATTTATCAATTTATTCAAACTTCTCAAATTTTCCAAGTAGCTATTTTATTTTTTTTCCTAAATCACATTTGTTTTTCAACTTCTCAACTTCCAGATGCATCATTCCATGGTGGGCCACGAGCTTAAAAATAAAGTCAATTCATGACTTGGGTGGGCCACACCACATACTATAGTTAAGAGGATTACCCTCCCATTAAAACATTCATAATCATTTATTGGGCTCACCTAGATGTGGTTCATAGATCCAACCCATGCATTATGTGTGTCCCACTTGGATGAAGAGTCAGACCAAGTTTCATACACAACCAAAACTCATGTGGGCCCCACCAAATGCTTTATATATTTTAGGGATGTCTTCACATAGTTTTAGATGTTATGGCCCACCTGAGTTTCGTATGCGACTAATTTTTGGACTTAAAGGGGACACATCAATGTTCTACACACATCATGGTGGGGCATATAGCCATGAGGTGACCTTATAGTATCATTTCACTATTTAGGTAACTCTTTCATAGGTGTTACTCTAACCGTGTAGGGCCCACCTTGATATATTTTATGTATATCGACACCATCCATATATTTTTCCATCATATTTTAGGATGTAATTTCAAATCATAAAAACTCAATAATCTCAAGTGGGTCATACTAATCAAAACAATGATGAATAACTATTAAAAACCTTTTGAAGGCCAAAAAAGTTTTCGATCAATTTGATCTTTGTAGTTTACCTTCATCTAGATCTTCTTTACATTATCAACAAGTTGGATTGCAAATAAACATTACTAAAACCTTACAATGGGCTCTTTATAATTTTTAATGGCGAGGTACTATATTGTCATTCTTTCCACTAATGTGGTCCACTTAAGATTTAAATCTACACAATTTTTTATACCCGACCCAAAAATGGATTGAAAAAATATACGGGCGGCAAAGATATACAACACATCATCAAAATCTCACTTTTGTTATCTAACTTTTCAATTTTCTTGTCAAAATACAAAATCTAGTTTTCTTTTTTAAAATATATATTTTATTACAATTTGTCAATTTTTTCACAATTTTATTTAATTTCTTAAATTTTCTTTTTCAAAATATCATTTTTTTAATCTCACTTTTGTTATATAACTTTTCAATTTTTCTTGTCAAAATAAAAAATCTAATTTTCTTTTTTTTTAAAATATATTTTTTTTACAATTTGTCAATTTTTTCACAATTTTGTTTAATTTTTTAAATTTTTTTTTCAAAATATCATTTTTTAATCGAAATCTTGTTATATAAATTTTAAATTTTTCTTGTCAAAATACAAAAATCTAGTTTTCTTTTTTAAAAAATACATATTTTTTCACAATTTTATTTAATTTTTTATATTTTCTTTTTTAAAATATCATTTTTTTATCGAATTTTTTTTTTTTTCAAAATTATCAACATTATTCAAACTTCTTATTATTATTTTTTTTCAAAATCTAAAATTTTTTTAAACATTATTAATTATTTTTCTAAGCTTCTCAACTATTTTTTTCGAAATTCATAATTTTTGACCCGAGCATTAGAGACGGTTTAGGACCGTCTACAAACGGTCGATAACCGTCTTTTTTTCGCAGTTAATGACGAATTTTGATCGTCTTAAATTATTTGTAGACGTTCAACATTTTAAGACAATATTAAGGATGGTAAAGAGCCGTCTAAAATTTTAGAGACAGTTTACGGCCGTCTCTAAGGTGATTTTAAACCGAGTTTTAGAGACAGTCCACAACCGTCTCAAAATCCGTCCTTTTTTTTTCCATTTTTCATGTAGTGTATTGGCTATCCTATGAGATAGATTAAATTGAATTGACTATAGACTTATCATCCATGTAAATCATTATACTCTACTTAGCGTTGTTGGATGGAATCCGGCCCTTTTTTGTGTCCTTAAATGGACTGGGTGCCTAGTTTATTATGTTGGGAGGAACCTCTTTTTTTTGTCAAGTCATATATGTGGATTTGTGATAGTAAGGTCTATTTGTCAGATTAAGGTTGGTCTCTAATTGTAAAAGTTTTGTTTGAATAGATTGTTTGTAAATCTGTTTAATAAAGATTGGATTGATGCATCCATAACACGGGCGTTATCGAATGGCTAGATATTGTGGTAGTATGTACATTATTCACTTTCATTGGTTCCCAGTCCATCATCCGAACGACCCTTTTTGTGTGCTAGCTGTTATGAGCACGTATATTGTTTACTTTCATTGGTAGCTAGCTAATGTTATGTATATTATGGTAGCATGTACTTTATTTACTTCCGCTAATTCTTGGCCCCTATTATTTGTGGGTGAGTAGTCATTGATGATGCACATACATAGAGATATTTTTATTGATAGCTAACCTCCAAAAGTCAACTGGATGTGCATCCCCAAGTTGATGTGTATTCAAACATCCATGCATTTAAACAAGATCTCATCATGAATCAAAATGGATTGTATGCCTTTCTTTTGAAACCATCTTAATTAATATGTCAATTGTATAATCTTGATGAGATTTCTCACTAAGCTAACCACTCATACTTCAATTATCTAATTGTGCAAATGATGCCGGTGTAGCTCGAGGTAGTTAGGTACTCGAGGATACCCCGGTTGTAGTTAACAAGGAGTAAGGCGATGGGAGAGTAGTTTGCTAGCGTGACTGGGCTATATGAGCTCAACTAGTGGGTCGCTAGTTCTTTTTTTGTGGACTGTTTTTGCACCTTTTAACTTTTGGGTATTTGTGGATTGTACAGCCCTAGTAGAGGGTATTCTTTTGGATTGAATTTTTTTATGCTAATATTGATAGTTTCTAGCTTGGTTATTTTACTTATCTTTAATACCCGCTGTTTAGATGACACTACTATGATTTATGCGAATGTTGATATAATCCATGCAGGTGTGGGAATCACACTCTCATACGGTCTTTCATAGTATGAAACTCAGATTTCGATTGAGAGAGTGCTATACTCGAGCAGCAAAAACCAAAGTATTACGGACCAAAAATTTAGTAAATCCAAATCTCAAATGAGCCACACTATGGGAAATAGCGGTGATTGAATGCTCACCATTATAAACTTCACATGGGTCAGGAAAGTTCTGAAACAAGCTGGTATTTGGGATGTAAGATGGCAAATAAGCATCACGATGGACCCTATGAAGCTTTTAGCATTAACCACCACTGTTGACTGTGACGTGGTTTGCCTCATATTTAAATTTGCTTCATTATTTATTTATTTTTATATTTTTTGTCTCATGCCTTAACATGATCTGAAATAACAGATGCACAACATAGATATATAACACATCCATCAAGGTACCTCCTATGGTTATGACTTCACCGAAGTTGATGTTTCAGGGCATCAACAAATCCTTCTCCCTAGCCTCTTCTCTCACAATAACACATGACTCGATCAAATTCTACCACATTACGTACATTTGTCCCTTTCAAACAAACATGCTTTCACAGGCCCAATCTTTGATAGCAGCACATGACCCAATCAAACGCCGCTACCTCAGGTCACATTTGACTTCCGTGGGGTAGGGGTTACCAACCAATCTGAGTTCATCAGATCCACCTGGACTGCCAGTTGCCACCTTCCATGTTAGGCCATGGAAACAAAATTCAGCAATAAATAAAGCTTCATATGAGTCACACAACAATGATTTTACCATGTGGAGAGGCGAGGGCCTCACTAATAAGATATGGATGCCCTAGATTTGATTTTGCCCGTATTAAGATGAAGCCAAGCAAAACATGTTTGAAAGTGGTTAGGATCAAATTGTCTGTGACACCCATCACAAGAAGTTCCAATGCTCATATGCTAAGTGGGGCCCACCATGATGTTTATGAGAAATCCACTCCATGCTTATGATTTGCCGAATCATGTTATGACATGAGCCTTGGAAAGGCTCCCTGTAGTGTAATCCACTTGAACTTTGGATCTAATTCATTATATGGCTCATGCCCTAAATGATATGGAAAAACAAATCGACAGCATGGATACAAAACACATACATCAAGTTGGGCCCCACCCATCAAGACACCACCGCTGGGTGTGGTGTTGGCAACACTACCAATTCCACATCCACCTAATCACTTCACATTTACTAGATAGATGGAAGAGAAAAAGGACAGGAAATATTCCAAAACCCAGGTGGGCCACGCCCAGTGAATTTCGAGCTACTTTTCATGCTTATACATTGTCCTCTGTTTTGTGGTCTACCTACAATTTAGATCGGCTTTATGTTTGGTTTATGTGGTGAGCATGAGAGCTAGAGCACATCACACGGGTTAGATCGGATTCAAAGTTGTCGTGGGCCCCACAACAACCCTGTACTCTGGATGGGGCCACCGTGATGTTAGCTTTTATCCACCGTCCATCATTTTTTTTTTCCAAATCATTTTAGACGGTAAACAGATCCAAGTCTCATGCAGACCAATGTCTCAAGGGTGGACATTCAATCCTCTGTTTTTCCTTTCATGTGGCCCAATTGAACTTTTGACCTGCCTCATTTTTTTGCCTACAGTATGACATGATCTGAAAAAATGGATGGACGGGGTAGATTTCTAAAAAAGATCACGATAGGCCTCATCTAGCTTTCTGTCGCAAGAAGTTCCTCTAGCAATCCACGCATCTCATTGACAGACATTACAGCTTGCATGGCACGGTCGAGAAGACTACGATAAACAGTTTGATGCTCAGGCGCAGTGTGATGGATGATACGCAGTCACTTGGATATTACGTGAGTATTACTCATTTGGCATAAAAATAGTCAAATTAAACTGTTCTAATTATGGAAAATGGTACACATGTACATTGAAAAATAAATTAAGCTTATTTGATTATCTTAATATCGGATTGGTTGGGATTTATTGGACGATTAATAGTGAAAAGTCTTTAATGGTCCTTTTTCCATAAACAAGTGTCCTTGAATCAGGACCGTTCAACCAATCTAATCTTGGGATTTGGACTTATCGACAGTGGTCTTATTTTATTCAACATACGCGTACGTGTACAATTTCTGAATGCATGTGTATAGTATAATTCCTCAAATTTGATTTTCTTCTATTGGCAGCCGATTAGGTGAGACCCCCGGCCTGACCTAAGAAGGTGCGACGCTTACCGCATGACCCACCTTGATGTATGTATTCCACGTTATGCTCCCATTCAATTTTAACAATTTATTTTCGGGCGTGAGACCCATTTACATCCTTTTCGGCACCTTATTGTCGACAAATATGCAAATAGCAACGGAAGACCATAGAATCGTACTTGCACCCTAAGAGAATATGGGTTTGATATTATTTCAACATTACGTATTTAATTTTTCAATATTGTGAGAGTATATATTTTTATCAAGATCTTCAAATAAATGAATCGTTGCTTGCCACGTGGTCAGGATTAACATGCCTATTAAATTAAAGACGTAGCAGACATGGCTATAAAAGATATGGTAGGTGAGCATTTCTCTTTAACTCATTACTAGATATGATGTCATTTATGAGGTCGTCTTTTACCATCCTTCGTAAATGAAATTTTTTTTCAGATATGTCCGGAGAATTAGCAGCACCCACCCGACCTAGCTAGAGCTAGAAGTCCTGACATGAGCTCTGTTAGGACTGTAATGTGTGTTTTATCCACGCCCTACGTACATTTTGGCACATCAATTTAGGGCATGTGCCCAAAAATGAGGCAGATTGGAGGCTAAAGTGAACCACACCATGGGTTCTTAGTCTTGCCCGGGCAGAAGACTCTCACGAGTTTCAACTCCCGGTCAAGGGTTCGAGTACCCATAGGTGGTGAAATTCCACCAGCGTGAGTGTGTTGGGTGTGTGTGTGCGTGTGTTATAAAAAAAGAAAAAAATACCACACCATAGGTAGCCCTTAAAACTTTTTGGGGCCTCGGAAGTTTTGGATCAAGCAAATATTTATGTGAGGCTGATTCCTCTGTTAGAGATGGCCACTCAAAGCATGCTTGAGAAGGACAAATATTTCATATTGTCACTGATGGTGCTATGTAGGCCTTGCCATGATGTACGTGTTTTATCCAAGGTGGTCATCTAATTTTTCAGCTCATTTTAGGGCATGAGCATAAAGATGAGGCAGATCAAAATCTCAATTGGACTATACCATAGGAAACAATGATGATTGAACATGATAAAAAACTGAGGTGGTCTACCTGAGATCTGTATCTGCCCCATCTTCTAGCTTATGCACTGAATAGGTGTACAGCATGGATAAAACGCATCATATAGGGGGGCATAGTCGCTACTGACAATGTAAGTATGCATGCACCTGCAACACCATAAGTTCCTACTGTCATAAGCTAGGTAATTCTACCTTGATGCTTACAAGACATGCACCGTCAGTCTCGCATATCATGTTGGGACATCGTATCAACTTAAAATTCAAAACTCAAGTGGACTACATGATAGGAAAATTGAGGATTGAATATCCACCATTAAAATAACCATGACCATAAAAGTTTTGGATCAAGCTAATATTTAAGTGTTTTCAGTTCATCCCAATAGGAATCTTTATAAGTGGTTTAGAGGCGTTTCAATGGCAGCCATTTCCCTGCTCATGTTTTTTCTCTCGTGTAAGATACTTAAGTTTTGGATCTACCTCATTTTTAGGGTCATGGCCTAAGATGAGCTATTAAATGGATGGGCAAAACCAATTTTTAATATAAAGCCAGGATCAATCAAAACATGCCATGTCATGACAACCTCACCCAATTTTCTTCGAATATCATGTTGGGATACATTAGGAACCAGGTTTGGTTAGGCAAGGAAACACCAAACTCCGCAAGGGCCAAGACATGGAGGGCTCCCATTGGTCTAGCCCACAATGGTCCAATAACCCAGCCACTTTATATGCTCTGTGTGGCTCTCTAATGGTGGCACCTGGTCTAATCAAATCTTGCTATAGGCCTCACCTAGTCTAATGGTGGGCCCAGGGTATATTAGGCCATGGCCGTTTGACATACCTCATGTGCAGCGCATGTGCATGTGCATGTGAAGAAGGAAGTCGATTGCGTGGGATGCCTGTGATCCTCAAGAGCACAAAATTCCTGATGTTGGAAGCTAGGTGGGGCCCATGTGATGTTGGTGACAAATTTATCCTGTCCATGTCTTGTGCCAGCTCACATTAGAACATGAGCTCCAAAAAGAAGTAGATCCAAAAAAAAAATCAAGTGGGCCACAAACAGGAAACATTAAAGTTTGAATGCTTATTGTTGAAACATTCGTGAGCCACAAAAGTTCTGCATAAGACTAATATTTTTGTGTTTTTCCATTCATCCCAATAGGAATGACCCTATTAACGGTTCGGCTGGCATGCATATAAATATATATCATGGATGACCTGAGAAGGTTTCCACAGTGACATTTCCCTACCCACATTTTCCCATCATATGTCTACTTGAGTTTTGGATCTATTTATTTTTTGGGCTTCATATTCAGACATAACATTAAAAATAAATGAAGAGAGTAGGTGAGCCCAACCTTGCTTTCCATCGGAGGAGGTTGCTGGTAATTGTAAGTACCTAATGACTTGAACTTAATATGACTGCATTTAATTGGGCCAAGTGCTATCAAAAATAAGTCACACAGCATATTTAAAAGTTGTTTGATTATTACTTTGGCGATGACAAGGGGCAATCCTCTTCCTGCTCAGGAAGGCACCTAATTAACCTACTGCAGAAGTAAAGATTCCTTCAATGGCCTTGTCCTTTACAACATAGATCCACCAATGACATGCCCACCTTAACACTTTTTCATTTGTACTGCCCAACATCATGCATGGTGATAGGTCATAGTTCTGATTGAAAAAAATCATGATCCTAGATTGCCTGTCAGACATGGCTACATAGGAACTTGAAGACATTGAACTACGTACATGCGTTGTATTCTCTATGTCCAGGGGAGCCCAAAGCTCTATAAGACTCATTGGAATGCATGCATTATATTCACTTTGTTCATCCATTTTCTCAGCTCATTTTAAGAAAAGAATCCATCTTACTTGCTTGTTCATTTTAAAACATGAATTAAAACATGAGGTAGACTGAAGGCTCAACCAGACCTCACAAAGAGGAATTATAAGCTACCGTTAACAGCTTCTTAGGAGCCACATAAGTTTTGGACCATGTGGGTTTTTATATTTGTCCCGGATGAATAAATATAAAGACATCATGTCAGATTTGGAATTTACAGTAAAAATAAATAAATAATATCATTTCATACCATGTATGTTAGCTCCTTTTTTTTTCACCAACCATGATAATATTTTTTTCATAACTATCAGGTAGAGTGCATTAAAGGCTTGCGGGTCCCTTCAAAACGCCTCCATGTGGCTAATCGGGGGGATATTGTTGACTAAAGGTCTCTATCATTGAATTAGTGCTTTTGACGATTACAACTGCCAAGAACCATTTAATCTAACAACCCCAAGGAATGCCAGTGCTGGTTCACCACCATCTTTGAATTAAGGTGATGCATTCTACTTATTACATGTTCACTTACAGCCATCAAGACCATCCAAATTGTAGGGCACATCATAGATGCAGCATATCTAAAAAAAATCAGGCTGATCCATGAGGATGCACGTTAAAACTTCATGTTGGGCCAGATTGTGAGATGATTTTAATGGAGTGGCCTAATTTTTGCTAGAATCTATCTGATTTTTTCGATTTCTGACATCCATGATGTGGCCCACATTTCAAACGGTTCGGATCACCTCCATATGTGACTCGTTGGTGGGAAGAAATGTGCAGTGTACGGTAGGCTAATGGTACCAGATCATTTCTCAACATTGAAGCACCCTCTAGGGCACCATTTGATGAACATTTGACTTTAACTAAATAAAAAATGGTAGTTAAATATTAAAAAATTAAACCATTTTCTTAGGGTCACGTTACCTTGCGTGCCTTTTTTTTCAACTTATTTGTTTAAATCTGTGGAGATCTGCTATTCATTTGTGCTTTCAGAGCATTATAAGTTAGACTCCTCCTACTTGTATTGAGACTTTTAGACATTCCAAACCATTGATCTAGACAGTTCATTAGGTCCAACACAAGTTTCATGGGCTACCATGAGAATATCATGCTGATCTAATAAATGTTAACCATTTGATCAATGGCCTTAAACATGGACGGTCAGAATTATTTATATGAAAATAGTTGCAATCAACATTTGATCCATGAATTTGTTAGGGACCATCATGGATTGCTTATGTTTCTAAAGAATCACTTTTATTAGGCAATCAAGACTATCCGATCCATCACTCGGACAAAGGATGGATATAGAAAATAAGGCCAAATCAAGGATGGATTAGATAATCTGATCAGTGTTTTTCTTACCTCGTAGCCCAATAAATGTTTTATTAACATAATGGACGGTCCAGATTGGTTAATTGGAGTGTTCAAATTAACCGATGCAACTAGGAGCACTACAACTAATAAAGGAGTGCAAAGAGAGGGAGAGAGGTGGAGCATTTCTCTTCATCAAATAAAAAAACTATTATGGTTGCAGCGATTTAGGGAAATTTACCACTGTACGACCCATTTACGGCCCATTTACCCGTTGAAGCCCACCCCTTCTACTTGACCGGAATAAGCCCCAGCTGTACGGACGCCTGGCCAAAGGTCGAAAATGCCCCCTGCTTTTTCCTCCAAGCTGATCGGCTTGTGCTCGAAGACCAGCGCTGATGCTCCTCGAACTCCGAGTTGTACGAACGGTTCAAAAGAAATCAAAGTTGCATGGCCCACAGTTACGTATTTATTATATCCACAACGTTCATCCATATTTAGAGATAATTTCGAAGCATTATCAAAAAAAAAAAATTATATCCAATGATTAACTGGACCACACTAAAAAGAGCAGCAAAAAATTGATTTTCACCATTGAAACTTTTACAGGGCCCACCATAACATTTATTTAATATTCAATCTATTCATAAGGTCACAAAGACCTGGATGAACAGGAAAAATAAGGTCACAAAGACTTGGATGAACAAGAAAAACAAATTTCATAATGATCCAAAACATTCCTTACCCCTAAAAAGGGTATCAATGGTAGATGTTCAAAGTATAATGATAAAGTCAGACCTATGGCCGCGGACCATAGCCATAAATAAAATAATCTGTAGCCATAAGTGATATCAGGGGTGGGCTCACCAAACTAGTAGCCCCACGCCAATTGTTGGCTTGTTCGGCAAAGCCACGCCCACCTATTGCCCCAGTGGCTGCAGATTATAACCGTAACCATAAATAGACTACCATGGCAATAGTTTGTGCACCTCTTTTTTATTATTATTATTTATATGGAGAACATTATTCTATCTATAATTTTCTCTAACACATATTTATATAAATATGTATATATAAGCATATTAAAAAAAAAATCTCTTTTTTCATTTATTTCTTTATTCATTTAACAAAAATATCTTTTAAACTAAAATTAGTTACTTGATGTACTCTATATGATTTTAAGATAGGAGAAGCTACTTTAACCAACTAGCTTAGTTATTTTTCAAGATTCCATCAAGATGATGGTCGAAAATTCATTTCATTCACTCAGCGGTCAATTTCATTCATTTTATTTACTTTATGATCAATTCCATACATTTCACGATCAATCCCAGAGATTCCGTTTTGATTCATGGTCATTTCCATGCATTTCACGGTCATTTCCCTTCACTTCACGATCATTTCCACGCATTTCACCGTCAATTTGCTTCACTTTACGGTCATTTTCATGCATTTCACGGTCATTCTCAGAAATTCCGTGTTGATTCATGGTCATTTTCAGGTATTTTTCGGTCAATTACCTTCACTTCACGGTCATTTCCATGCATTTCACAGTCAATTCGCTTCACTTCACGGTCATTTCCATGCATTTCACGGTCATTCTCGACGATTCCATGTTGATTCACGGTCAATTCCCTTCACTACATGGTCATTTCCTTGCATTTCACAGTCAATTCGCTTTCCTTCACGGTCATTTTCATGCATTTCACGATCAATTTCCTTTACTTCACGGTCATTTCCATGCATTTCACGGTCAATTTACTTCACTTCATGGTCATTTCCATGGATTTCACAATCATTCTCAGCAATTCCGTGTTAATTCAAGGTCATTTCCACACATTTCACGGAAATGACCGTGAAATGCATGGAAATGACTGTGAATCAACATAGATTCGCGGGGAATGACCATGAAATCCATGGAAATGACCATGAAGTGAAGGGAATTGACCATAAAATGCGGGGAAATGACCCTGAATCAACACGGAATCACCGGGAATGACCGTAAAATGCATGGTAATGAACATGAAGTCAAGCGAATTGATCGTGAAATGCGAGGAAATGACCTTAAAGTGAAGGGAATTGACCGTGAAATGCGTGGAAATGATCGTGAATCAACACAGAATCGCTGAGAATGACCGTGAAATGCATGAAAATGGCGATAAAGTGAAGCTAATTGACCGTGAAATACATGGAAATGACCTTGAAGTGAAGGGAATTAACCATGAAATGCATGGAAATGACACGGAATTGCCGAGAATGACAGTGAAATGCATGGAAATGATCATAAAGTGAAGCGAATTGACCGTGAAATGTGTGAAAATGACCGTGAATTAACACGGAATCGCCAAGAATGACAGTGAAATGCATGGAAATGATTATAAAGTGAAGCGAATTGACCATGAAATGCGTGAAAATGACCGTGAAGTGAAGGGAAATGACCGTGAATAAACACGGAATCGGCGGGAATGACCATGAAATGCATGGAAATGACCGTGAAGTGAAGCGAAATGACGGTGAAATGCATGAAAAGGACCGTGAGTGAAGCAAATTGACCATGAAATGCGTGGAAATGACCATGAAGTGAAGGGAATTAACCGTAAAATGCGTGGAAATGACCATGAATCAACACGGAATCACCTCGAATGACCGTGAAATGCACGGAAATGATCATGAAGTGAAGCGAAATGACTGTGAAATGCGTGAAAATGACCGTGAATCAACACGGAATCGCTGGGAATGACTGTGAAATGCATGGAAATGACCTTGAAGTGAAGCGAATTGACCGTGAAATGCATGAAAATGACCATGAAGTAAAGGTAATTGACCGTGAAATGTGTGGAAATGACCGTGAATCAACACGGAATCACCGGGAATGACCGTGAAATGCATGGAAATGACCGTGAAGTGAAGCGAATTGACCGTGAAATGCGTAAAAATGACCGTGAAGTAAAGGGAAATAACCGTGAAATGCATGGAAATGACCGTGAATCAACACGGAATTGCCAGGAAGAACCGTGAAATGCATGGAAATGACCGTGAAGTGAAGCAAATTGACCATGAAATGCATGGAAATGACCTTGAAGTAAAAGGAATTGACCGTGAAATGCATGGAAATGATCGTGAATCAACACAAAATCGCAGGGAATGAACGTGAAATGCATGAAAATGACCATGAAGTGAAGCGAATTGATCGTGGAATGCATGGAAATGACTGTGAAGTAAACGGAATTGACCATGAAATGCATGAAAATAACCGTGAATCCAAACGGAATCGCCAAGATTGACCGTGAAATGTGTGGAAATGACCGTGAAGTGAAGCGAATTGACCATGAAATCCATTCCAGCATATAAGAGGAGACCTAAGAGGGTGCTGAAGTCATCTGTCTATAAGTGTTCTCCATTCACTTTCATCTCTGTTGTACAAACCAGTCCAAGTAACACCGCCGACGATGAGAAAAAGAGAGAATTTTCTACTTCTCCGATACCTTTTGAGATCAGATCGATCCACTTAGGGTAATATCGAAGGACGAACTCCATGAATTGGAAAGTTAAGCCAACGCAAACAAAGAATCACCCGAATTTCATTGGTTCGAGACCATTTCGGAGAAGAATGCATGGGTTGACAGCGTGATAAGTAAATCACACACATACATATATGGTTTTATTCAGAGCACTTATATTAGAGTAGAGCTTAATTTTTCATCTTTATTGAATTAGCTATTGACAAGTACGTCAATTTCTTAGAGAGAAGGCATCGATCATTTCCTCCATTATATACAAAGGATTGCAAGTTCTGTCCCACATTTTTCTGGTAACTGTATGATTTGGATCATGGTTATTATATTTTTCTTGGAGAGAAGGCACCGATCAATTCCCTTCACTTCATGGTCAATTCCATGCATTTTATGATCATTTCCATGCAATTCACAGTCAATTCACTTCACTTCACTGTCATTTTCATGCATTTAACGGTCATTTCCGGCGATTCCGTGTTGATTCATGGTCATTTCCATGCATTTCACGGTCAATTCCCTTCACTTTACGGTCATTTCCACGCATTTCACGGTCAATTCGCTTCACTTCATGGTCATTTTCATGCATTTCACGGTCATTCACGGCAATTCCATGTTGATTCATGGTCATTTTCACACATTTCACGGTCATTTCGCTTCACTTCATGGTCATTTCCATGCATTTCACGGTCATTCACGGCGATTTCATGTTGATTCATGGTCATTTTCACACATTTCACGGTCATTTCGCTTCGCTTCACGTTCATTTCCATGCATTTCACGATCATTCCCAGCGATTTCGTGTTGATTCATGGTCATTTCCACGCATTTCACTGTCAATTTGCTTGACTTCACGGTCATTTCCATGCATTTCACTGTCAATTTGCTTCACTTCACGGTCATTTCCATGTATTTCACGGTTATTTCCGGTGATTCCGTGTTAATTCACGGTCATTTCCATGCATTTCACCGTCATTTTCGCGCATTTCACAATCAATTCGCTTCACTTCACGGTCATTTTCGTGCATTTCACGATCAATTCGCTTCACTTGACAATTATTTCCATGCATTTCACAGTCATTCCCGGCGATTCCGTGTTGATTCACGGTCATTTTCACGCATTTCGTGGTCAATTCCCTTCATTTCACGGTCATTTCCTCGCATTTCATGGTCAATTCGCTTTACTTCACGGTCATTTCCATGCATTTCAAGGTCATTTCTGGCGATTCCGTGTTGATTCACGGTCATTTTCATACATTTCACGGTCAATTTCCTTCACTTCACGGTCATTTCCACACATTTTACAGTCACTTCGCTTCACTTCATGGTCATTTTCATGCATTTTACAGTTATTCCCAGCGATTCTGTGTTGATTCACGCTCATTTCCACGCATTTCACGGTCAATTATCTTCACGGTCATTTCCACGAATTTCACAGTCAATTCGCTTCGCTTCACTTCACGATCATTTCCACGCATTTCACAGTCATTCCCAGCGATTCCGTGTTGATTCATAGTCATTTCCACGCATTTCACGGTCAATTCACTTCACTTCACGGTCATTTCCATGCATTTCATGGTCATTCCCGGCGATTCCGTGTTGATTCACGGTCATTTCCATGAATGAAGGGAAATGAAGGGAATTGAACGTGAAATGCACGGAATTGACCGTGAAGTGAAGGGAAATGACCGTGAAGTGAAGGGAAATGACCATGAAATGCATGGAATTGGCCATAAAGTGAAGGGGAATCGCCAGGATTGATCGTAATGCATGGAATTGATCACGAAGTTAATGAAATGAATGAAATTGACCGTGAAGTGAATAAAATGAATTTTTAACTATCAACCTGATGGAATCTTGGAAAATAACCAGGTTGGTTGACTAAAGTAGCTTCTCCTACCCCAAAATCATATAGGGTATATCAAGTAACTATTTTTGGTTTAGAATATATTATTGTTAAATGAATAAAGAAAGAAATGAAAAACAAAAAAGATAATAAAATTTTTTATATGCTTATATATACATATTTATATAAATACCTATTAGAGTAAATTATAGGAAGAATAAACTTCTCCATGTAAAAAAATTAAAAAATAAAAATAAAAAAATTTATAAACTATTGTCACGACGGTCCGTCTATGGCTACAGTTATAATCCGTAGCCATAAGTACACTAACGTCAGTGTAGCCCCACCAAACAAGCCAGCAATTGGCGTAGGGGCCGCTAGTTCAATGAGCCCACTCTGGACAAGCCTCTATCACTATGGTTTATAGTACAACGAACAACATTACCCTTTCGCTTTGAACGTCTACTGTTGAAACCCTTTTAGGGTGGTAGAAGTTTTGGACCATTATGAAATTTGTTTTATCTGTTTATCCAAGTCTTTGTGACTTTATGAATAGATTGGATGGAAAATATTTATTATGGTGGGCCCCGCAAAAGTTTCAACAGTGAAATTGCTCTTTGTGGTGTGGTCCAGTTGATCTTTGGATATGATTTTTTTATATATATAATGCTCCGAAATGATCTTGAAATATGGATGAACGTTGTGGATATAATAAATACATAACTGTGGGGCCATATAATTTTAATATGTTTTAAACCGTTCGTACAACTCAGAGGTCGATGAGCGTCAGCGCTCGCTTAGAGCACCAGCCGATCTGCTTGAAGGAAAAAAAAGGAGCAATTTCGACTTTGGCAGGTCGTCCGTACATCCGGGGCTTATTCTGGTAAGGTAAAATGAGGTGTCTCCAACGTGTATGTGGACAATAAATGGGTCGTACAGTGGTTAATTTCTCAGCGATTTATAGTGCTGATAGGACTGCAGCGGAGACTTATTCAGTACTCTGCCAGAGACAACGCTTGATACAAAGGCACTCAGAATTTGCTCACATTCAACTGATTAACTCGAATGAAATTACAAAATTTTGGAACCCACGGTTGCTGGGTCACGGTCCCAAAAACAGATGGGTTGAACAATCATAGCCTCTGATTTGTGGACACTTGTTTATTGGATTATAACCATCAATTACATATCTGCCAAATCTGCAAGTGAAGATCATCCGTTAGTGCGTGTTTAGGACATGGTACATCTAAAAATGGATTAGGATTTGGACAGACGTGCACATGCATATGGTTCAGTGGTATACTCACGTGGTGTGAGTGTGCATGCGTGTGAATGCGTGTGCTAAAAATAAATAAAAAATAAAAAAACGTGCACATGCATATGAATTATTCTACTCCGCAAGACCATCGATTCTTCTCGACCAAAGCATTTAAAGGTAAGAAATTGACTACTGTAGATGCAACTTTTTACCCAGTTTATTTTATGAAGAATCCAAAACTTGCCTTCACAACTTAGACGTCCGAGGTACGGACGAGCATTTGAGGACCAAAATGCCCCTGCCTTCCTTTCAAAGCGGACTGGCTGGAATGCGAAGAAGACGAGCGCTGACGCTCGGACGCGGAGGAAATGGATTGGCTACTCCCCCTGACACCAGCCGATGGCTGATGGTCGATACTATGTGGGCCCCACGAAGATGTATGTGTTTCATCCATGCCGTCCATTTATTTTTACAGATTATTTTACCACATGAGTCTAAAAATGAGTTATATCCACATCTCAAGTGTACCACATTCCAGGAAACAGTGTTGAATGAGGGTCAACCATTAAAAACATTTTGAGGGCTATAAAAACTTTAGATCAAACTGATCTTTGATTTTTTCTATTCATCTAGGCCTGTGTGACCTAATGAACAGATTGGATGTCAAATAAACAGTATATTGAGAGAAAGAAGGATTTTAATGGTGGATATCCAATCGCTACTGTTTTCATATGGCGTGGTCCAATTGAAATTTATATCCCTTTCATAGTTTGGATAAGGAATAACATGATCTGTGAAAATGGATGATCGGAATGGATGAAACACATACATCATGGCGCGGTCCATGGAGCACCGACCACAAGCCACGGAGTTGGTGGCAGGGAAAGTAGCCAATCCGTTTCAGACGCGGGTTAAATACTGACAGGTTGTGTAGCGAGGCGGCTACTAAAGTGACGTCACCAAGTTCAGCAGAACCACTATGATACATATGTTATACCCACACCGTTCATTCATTTTTAGATATAATTTTAAAGTATAAACCAAAGAATAAAGAAAATAAAAATCTTTTGTGGACCCCACCAAAAAAAACAGTGAGAGAGTGATTACCACCATTGAAACTATCCTAAGGCCCATTTTAATGTTTATTTGAAATCTAATCTGTTAAAAAGTTTTTAAAAAAAACATGAATAAGGGAAAACACAAATATCAACTTGATCTAAAACTTTGTGGCCTTTAGAAGTTTTCAATGGTGGGCATAACTGTCCCACTGTTTTCTATGCTGGGGTCCACTGTAGATTTGGATTTAACTCGTTCTGTGCATATTGCCCTAAAATGATCTCTCCAAATGGATGAAAGGTGTGGATACAAAACATACATCATGATGGAGCCCACGAGCGTCAGCGCTCGTCTTCGCACACCGGCCAATCCGCTTCCGAAAGGACGGCAGGGGCATTTGAGTCCTCAAATGCTCGTCCGTACGTCCAAAGTAAGCTGGGTAGGTAAGTTTTGGACTTCCAGAAAAAGAAACAGTATAAAAAGTTGCGTCCACAGTGATCAATAGAGAAATGCAGAGCACCATAAGTTATAGTGCTCCTAGTTGCATTCTATCAATTGGACACTAGTATCGTTCAATCTGAACTGTCTATTAAGTTAAAAACACATTTGATTGGCTATAACGCAAAATTCAGACTCCTTGGATGATCTAATCCCTCCCAGATTTTTCGTTATATTGTACCCATTCGTTTTCCGATTCATTAATGGATTGGTTAGTTTGGCCTTAAAAAAGTGACATTTTAGAATTATAAGCAAATCTATGGTGGTTTCCAACAAATAGATTGATCAAATTGTAGATTGGACATATTTTTGTATAAATGATCTTGACCGTCCATATTAAAGGCTAACGATCATAAAGTGAAGATTGTCATATTGTTGTAATGTTTTCCTGGTAGAACATGAAATCTATGCTGGACTTAATGAATGGTCTAGATCAATCAATTGGATTGTCTATGCATCCCAATGCTAGCAGGAGCACTGCAAAGTTAGGAGCGAGGGAAGCTGCATTACTGTAGCATACGCCGGCGTGGTCCGTATCATGCATGATTCTCGCGAGTATAGTGTGAAATATATGGACGGCGAATAAAACGGTGACAGTGGTGGGTCCCATGCTATTATAATAAAATTCTTATCCTAAAGTCCATGTGGCTATGGCAGAGTTACATGAGATTACTGATATGCCCTTTTTCCACTGCCTTTTTCAAGGGTCAATACACAGCAGGCACACTAGGGCTGACATAGGTGAGTACTAACAACCCAACCTAAAAAAAAAAAACTAGGGCGAAAGTCGGGCGGGTTGTTTGGGTTGGTGATCAATCCTAGCTCAACCTAAGGTTTTTATACCTGAGTCTTTGAGTTGGGAATTCTCAACCCAAGCGGGTCGTTTGGGTTGGTTGGGTGGATATATGCTAATATTTTCTTTATTACATTAATTTATTATATTTTGCACATTTTATTATTTGTACCCATGATTTTATTAATTATATATGTAGTTATTTATTATTTAAAAAAAAAAACTCTTTTTTTCTAAACAAAAAAGCTAAATTATAGGACAACTATCCCTTTAAAAGTCATGAATCATCGCAAATGGCTTGGACCAATTAGACCCAACAACACTAAAATATCTTATGCCTCCAACACAAACAATCTATACTCAATTATAATTTATAAATAACTTATGTATGTCGTTCTAGCTCGAGTTGAGTTGGGCAACCCGAGACCTCAACCCAAGCCCGACCCAAGTTTTGTTGGGTGTGTTTATATAGCCCAAGCTCGAGAGCAAATCCTAAACATCCTGCCAGAGCCCAACCCAATGTCGGGTCGGTCACGGGTAGGCCGGGTTGAACCCGCCCAACTTTCAGCCCCAAGGCAAACTGCCATTTTACAAGTGCTGGCTATGGTGTGCGTCCTTCACCATTTTGATATACTTTGGCATCCGATTTGCTGCATCCCTGGGCCCGAAAGTTTTTAAGGCCACGTTGTCATGAGCATAGCCTACAAAATCACATCATGGTACAATCCTGACCGTCTAATTGATGGTAAGAACGGGTAACAAAGTGTGAAACGGTTACATTCCGTTTCCAACGGGCAAAATCAGATGATTAAGATAACACGATCAATGAGTCAATCGATCTGCGGTGAGGCACACAATTTAAACGGCCTAGATTTACTAATATGTACGCCTTGTGGTTAGATTAATAGATTGTCACCAATCCGCGGACGGTTGCAAAGCTTCACCCAACCTTTTATTTTGGAGGAAGCTGTGAGAACTGGGTCAACACACTCAAACAGCACTTTAGGCCCACCGCTGGAAGCATCCACGGATGGGCTTAAACGGCACACCATCGAATGATCTGATCCACGGAGGGCTATAAGAGGGAACACTATCGAATGATCTGGACCATCCAAACAGTTAGCCTATGCGGACCATTTAAATTGAAGAACCGTACAGATTCTTATCCCCACACGTGCACTCTCTCAAGTACAGCCAAGTAATACGGTTCACATGCCTAAATGTTGAATGTGGACCACCTGATGAAGCGTACTGCCGATTTTTCAGTGCAGTGGGCCCCATCCTATGTCCCGCTCAGATGTCACATCATGAACACACCGGTACATGCCACGTGAACATCTCAGCATAAATCGACCGTTGATTAACACCATAAAACTACGATCAATCGTACCAGTTACGGTCACCAGTCACAGCAATTGTTGAGCTACGGTCCAAAAGCTGGTGGCCCACAGTAATAACCATCTCCCCACTGACGTGCGCCACACGTAAGTTGAAGACAGTAGTGCAACCACCAGAGTATGGAATTGAGAACCATCTCTCTTTACTTACCTGTGGCAGGGTGATGACTCAATCAGGTCCGTCGATCAAGCATGGGGCCCAGCGGTGATGATAATACTACCTGATACACCAATTTTAAACGTTGATGAAGATGGAACAATAATGAGAGAGAGAGAAGGAAGTGCCTTCAAAACTGCTCAGGTCTTGAGAGAAGAAGCGCGCTACTAGAGATTGCAGGGCACTTTCTTGTACCTACATTCAAGGCAGTGGCAACCCCTCCAAACTTTTTAAAACATGAAATTGAGGGGGAAAAAAGAAGAAGAAGAAGCTTACATTGACATCCCATGACCCTTTTCTTCTAAAATACATACTATCAGGTGCTCAAAAATAAGGGATTTGATTAGCAGAGGGATACGTAAAAAATAACAAGAAAAAGGGGGGGTGCACCTAATTTAGACTAGCTGCAATGAGTGGAGGGGCTGCCGGAGATCTTACCAGGATGGCCGTGTTCCCAGTCACTGGCCTGAAACCAGCGACAGACTCCAGGCGTTCCCATGTCAGCCTGCGCTTCTCCTCCGTCGCCCTCCGCTTCGCCTCTTCCTCCTCGAAACGGTTCTGGCACTCCTGGAAGAGCTCCTCGTCCATCTCCAGGAACATCTTCCGCACGTTCAGCGTCAGGTTGAGGACAGCCTGGTTCCAGTGGGTCCGGGTGTTCCTCTCCAGAGCTGGGAAGATTAGGGGGAGTATCACTTGCCGGTTCTGTGCAATCAGGCTCACAATGTGGTCGTTGTTCCACAAGAAGAGGGTCCTCTCAGCGACCTGAAATGGGGGTTATCACCATCCATCAGCTACTGGCTTTTAAAAATAAGAAATAAAAATGAGAGCCCCATTTTCACTAAAAGGAAAACATTATTTGGGGTTTCCAGTAACCATGTAAATGTCTTGATTGGACAGTTTCTCCATGCTGCCCCACCATCGGGTAGGATGGCATGGGGACTCTGCATGTGACCACCGGTCAATCAAAATCAAACTGTTTATAATTGTCCCTGAGATTGGAAATTATGAATGATTACAACCACCAAATGTGATACATACAAGCATCAAATTGCACTAGGTAAATAATGTTTCTAAGATGGTCAACAGCACAGAAAGAACACAGCATGCGTATCTGGCAGTCCTTTGTAGATAATGGGTTTGTATACATCATGCATGGCTTTTACACAAAAATTGCAGTACTGGCCCCATGGATGTGTTTTCCACAGTTTGAAGTATCTGGGTGTCAATAGGTCATAAATCACCCCATGATATACACCTGCTTTGACACTCTAAGAAACTCTCCAGTCATCATGGAACAGTACTGCAATTCTCAACAGCTAACAGTGTTGTGTAGGGAGTTAGTATGTCAACAGCTAACAGTGTTGGTGAAGTCACACATGAATGCAAGCTGAAGAAGTGTTCTAATGTAATTCAAAAAGGCAGGCCATGGACAACTCAGATGTCTTTATGATTTGGTAGGCTACATAAGTATTTATTAGAGCTGCTGGTGGATTACTTGGTTTTAAGCCAATGCCTTCAAAAAGTTTGCTTGCAGGATGAGCTAAATTAGAAGTGAGCTACTAATCAATGAGGGATGTACAAGGTGATGAAAGGTGAGAATTGCAAGGTGTCCATCACAAGCATACTACCAAGAAATCAAAATGAAAGCATCCCCAGTACACAACACACTAAGTTTAAGATAAACGCAGTGGGCAGTCTAGATGGTGCTACACAACATCCATATAGTGGTCTGAGATCCTCCAACATTCTTCTAGATGCCTCTATAAGTTAGCTACAAGAATGGACAACTGAACTCTTTACTTGAATGGATGTACAACATAACCCTATGATCTACTAGCGCGTATGCGCTAAGCCCTTGTGTTACCACAGGCTGGGCCATTCCTACCATCCCCACACTCATCAATGCCACCCATGTGCATAACCCGGTGTGCTAATCAAGTAGTCAATGCCCTTCATAGCAATAAAACAAGGCCAATCTGTTCATTAGGTGGGCAACGCATGTATGGTCAAAAGGATGCTTAAAAAGAATGGACGATAATAGTCCATGTTCAACATGCAAATGTGGCCTGCCTAAAATCTGAACTGGCCCAATTGTCAGTCCATGGAAAACCCGTGGTTGGCCACCAGATGAATGTCGCAGATTGGGTATACATACCCCACAGAACTCATAATGAAGAGTTCTTTCATTGCTTCCCTCCAATAGGCAAGAATCTTTCCTGCAGCCTTGTGGTTGTGACATTGAGCACCATCCGACTCGATCCACCTATATTTTTTACACTGATAACTCCTGCAATCATACGGCAGAGATAATTGGTTCAACAGTGGGTTAAAAGGAAAACATTCCCTTTTGTTTACTATGAACTGCCAGTATGGCACTCAATGAGCTCTATCTCCCAGGTCCTATTTGGATTAAAGGCACCAATCCAAGGAGATACCTTCATAAAGCAATACATACATAATAGCATCTTCATATTTTATTGGGAGTTACATCAGGCAAACAAACGAATGATCAAGGTTGATATGGAGTACTATCGTAATGGACAATTGAATAAGTGAGATCTAGGCATGCGCCACCCAATAGAAGCAGCTCTAACATGCGCTCTCTCCAAAATGAGGCTCAACATAAAGGCAATGTTCCCTAAGGATTCCTTCATCTTAAAAACATAAATTTAGCATCTTCCATTTTTCGGAGTGTCCTATCCTGAAAGGGTATAATGAAGGTTGGTAGAGTGTATCATTGCAGCAAACAATAGGGAAATTCTATTATAATTGACAAAGTTAGGCCAGCTTGTGCTAAATCATGCAGAGGCCCATGTAATGAGCTAAGGACCAAGTCCAAGCGCAGACCAGCTCAGGTTGTGTACACTAGGCAAATACTCCACCCTACAGTGGCAAATAAGCTTGGAACAGGCTGGGTTAACCAGCCAGGCCTATAGCTCACCTCAAACCCAGGCATAATTCCAGCTCAATTATGTAGCTTCTAAGGTTCTTCTATCAGGGCATTCTTCCTGCTTTGAACTCCTGCTCAGGACTCTTGCTCCCACTTTCATGTTACGAGTCCCTCACAATCTGTTTTCAATCTTTGAACAGTCCTTAGTACCTCAACCATAGCCTTTATACACCTAAAACATGCTATCATGCTCATGACCCAACTGTACATCTATAGTTAAGATAAAACCTGCAAACTGTTCACGACACCACCAATTTCACCACTCATATACCACATATTTGTGCAATGAATGTAATGATCATGGTTGATCTACTATATCCTGCTGAGGATGATCAATGTGTTGCCCTCAGATATTTCTCCAGTTTGACCACTTACATCATTGCAAGGATGGTTGACGTGTAAACGTGTTGCCTCTGATATTTCTGTAGGCAATTTGACCGCTCATGTCTTCACAAGGGTGGTTAACATGTTACCCCATAAACCTGTGGCTGCAATTGATAGTTTATAAGCACACAGGAATGATAATCATGTCGCTATGAATCACAATTTGGATTTATCCCAAACTTCCAGCCTTGAATGCAGACCCATAACATACCTCTAATCCCACTAATGGATTGCTATAGGCTTTAACTCGAGGCAAATCCTCTTCGAAGCCAGGAGGAATTGATGTTTCTAGAACCATACCGGAGATGAATCAAGGTCACTCAAGCTAGCCAATTGAAGTTTCAACCATTAAAAGATATGTCCGGCGCAAATTAGGCCCATCCAACAGTTTGATCAAATAATGAACAAACCCAATGTCCATAGTAAAATATGGGCTATTTGACTGTTCAAATTGCAGATCTGGGTTATTTCAAGTCTTACATAAGGATTTGGATCAGATCAAGGTCTAGATGATTCATTTAGACCAAGTTCAGTGGTCCAATTGGATTGTGGGATCCATGTATCCGATCAAATGGCCCCAGTTGATCAAACACATGATGGGCTAGCCCACTTTGTGATTCAATGGACAATGCGGTCCACAAGATCTGCCAGGGTTTCCTTGTAGTAACCAGATATCTTTAGCGCACACACACACGCACGCACGCACACACACACACTTCTAGAAAGAGTCCAGATCTAGAAAAATATTCTTGTACAAGCTCATCCTTCGTGTAAACATCTTCGTATTATGATGAAGTAATAAAGAAATGCCTCTCAAATTTTTCCATAAAGAATGTCTCTTTTGGCAATTCCAGTTGAGTTGCGGTGTGATGCCATGGAATAGGTCTGATGACTCCACCTACTTACGCAATCTGTAGTGATTTCATTTCAATAAATGGATGCCTGAAGAATTTGAAGCTCCATTTCTGAAAAGATAATTACAGAATTCAGTTTCCAGATTCTGCTGCATCATTCTCCTTGACCCCTCTAGCTATGTTGATATCCTTGCTCGACCATTTCTCCCTAACCATCTTGATTTTTGAAGGAATCTTAACCATCTTGTTATTGACTGGGCATATACCCATTAAAAGGTTTAGTTACCAGTCATTTTATATCAATAAAAGAATTAATCATGGTGTGCCATAATGGTTGTTACAGGGATGTATCAGCCGTCATGTAACGGTGCCACCGTTACGCTGTCGTAATGGCCATATAACGGGAAAAATGACCCACATTGTATTTCTTTAGAGAGAGAGAGATGGCTCTTGTGGCACACCTTGGAGTGACCTATCAGAAACAGATGGATCCACTAAATGTCCATAATAATCGCAACAGGACCTGAGATAGGTAGTTAGGTACTTAAACTTAGGTTAATTTTCCACTACTTAAAAACTGGTGGAGACTCTTCAACCGTACACATGGCATAGTTGTACAGCAATCCTGACTGTCCAAATCACTGAACCAACTGTGATGAAGCATAACCTAAAAATTGCACTGAGAAGATATAATTAACTATCTGATTTTTCCCATTAATTGGAAGGTTATGATTACTTAATCAATGTGATTCTAGATGTATGCTCCATCCACAATGGGACTCACAGTTCCAATGGTCTAGATGCACTATATCAGTGCCATGTGTAAGGTTGATGAGTCACTACCATTTTTTAAGTAGAGCAAAACTAACGGTTGTCTGCCCTATCAAGACTCATGAACAGATGACGATCAAATGGAAGAAAGAATACTTGGAAATCTTCTTCTTCTTTTTTTCTTTTTTTCTTTTTTTTTCGTGTGTGTGTATGTGAACCCAACAGAGGAGTCTGCCCCCTCAAGACTCATGAACATACAAGGAAGAAAGAATACTTGGAAACTGACAGCACTCTTTGGAAATTCGCAGCTTCAATAAACTGTTAAAGAGTAGAGAGAAAATTCCAGCAAAAGAAATACTATTCCATAATTAAAAAACACTTCAGAAGTATACTCCACTTTGATAAAGCTGGGTTTGTTCCATATTCCTTCCCATCATTAGACCATTAAAACTAAATTAAAAATAAAAATCATTAGTCCATTCCTTGGATTCAAACTTCACCATCCTCCCTCTCTCACTTCTTTTTGGAAATGAAAAGATCTAGCCATCTTCTAAATCTGAAATTTGTTAAACATGAAATTGAACACCTGCTAAACCTAGATTTTAATACTACTAGAGCACGAACCAAAAAACCCAAACAAACTTTCAGAGCTTTTACCAACAAAACTTTCTAAATGCAATTTCTATTAAGAACAAAAGAACTAAATGTTACAAAGTACAGTGCCCCCTACTCATCACAGTCTTGTCCTAATGGAACGGATGTCATTACTCGATTCTTGCCCACATACATGATCTCAAGCTTATGCAAAAAGGATGTTTTTTTAAAGTTATGTGAAAAGGATGTTTGGATAAGCTTCAAATGAAATAAAAGGAAGTTCGATAACCTTCAAATGAGACAAAAGGACATTCGATAAGCTTCAAATGAAATGAACTTGTATGAGAGAATGTTGTTTGGACTTGAAAACATGGTCATAATCTCGAGTAACGGAAATATGTACCATCATGAGAATTGTGTGCAACCTTAGATATGCACTTCCAAAGACTTTTTATATGACCAAAACTTGAAGCACAAATCAGTCGCAATTCTTGAGTTATCACACATCATCAGGTGGAGAGTTGTCTAGTGTGGTATTGAACTCTGGGCTGAAAGATTTTCCTAAAATTCATAAGAACTTGTCCCAAATTCAAAACTGAGCACCTTTGAAAGAGGTCTTCTTATTACGTCAGTAGAATACTCTACTCTTCTGTGGCATTCCATATGTATCCTTGGAGAGAAGGATCTTCACAGTCAAAGTTTTCTGTTTGAAAATCTCATTCTAGGTTGAATACAATTTTAATGATTCAACCACCAAGAAAACAAGAGATCATTTTGGTTGTCAAAACTCGTAAAGACAAGCCCTAACATCTTATTTAAACGATCCTTTCAACCAGCTGTCATTCTAGCTTCCAATCGTGCTTTAGACCCATGCTTCAACTCCCACTTTGTAGCTGTTTATACTTGCAAACATTTTGAACAAACTGTTACATACATGCTAACCCCTTAGGACTTGACCATGCGACACCATGCAATGCCCGCGTTACTCACGTCAGCCTATCTCCCAGTTGCACTAAATGTTAGACACCAAATAGGCCCTCTCAATCCTCAATTAGGCAACCCATCCAGCTTCAATGTAGACCATTGGGTTGGTTTTATTCTTCTAAAATGTTTATTTCTTTATGCAGGTGCCATCCACAACAAATAGATTAGGAACATTCATGTGGGAAATATGGATTTTATCAGTTTTTGGGCCAGGTTGAACTTCTTTTGGGCTCAGGCTCAGGCTTGCTATGCTAAACCCATGTCGGGATCAGGCCTTGGATCAGGGGGTGGGGGCTTGTGTGATAGGCCAAAGAATTCTGATGCAAACGCAACCCATTACCCTATGGCCCAACCAACCTGATCCAACCTGGCATGACCATACACAAATTTAAGTATGGAATATGGGGGTAAAAGTATGCCCAACCTAACCCGATTATTGGATAGATACAAACATACATACATCACGTGTATGTATCTATATTTTCATTTATTAATGTCTTAGGTTCAGGCCAGACACATGTCAGAAAATTTGGCCCAGCCCATTCATAAGCTATATGCGCAGGTCGGGTTGGGTAGGATTCAACCTAAAACCGACTACACAAGTTTAAGAATGGAATATAGGGGTAAAGGTATGCCCAGCTCAGCGCAGCTCAATTATTGGATGCATACAAACATACATACACCATGTGTATCTGTTGTCAGAAAATTTGGCCCAGCCCACTGACAAGCTATAAGCGCAGATCAGCTGGGCTAGGGTTCGACCTGAGCCCGACTCACTACCCACTGAGCTTGGCCCACAGAGTGGACATGTCTATAATTTTCTACACCTCTCTACAAGACTCTAGCCTATTCTAGAAGTCTCTAAACTCTTCTACTACGTACAAAAGCTGCTCACATGTATGCGCAGAGCCAAAAATGGCCATGTCCCTGGATAAACCTCTATGCCCATAACAAGATGCTTCCTTGCTCTGCACCTGAATGCGTTGGTAATTTGCTTCATGCATTGTACACTATAGAATTCCGTGGTGTATTCGCTTACCAATTTATCCTGTTGTCTAACATTTTTGACATCTTTCGTACAAATGCCTCTCATAATTCATAATGAAAACCTTCTTGAGCATATCATCTTTCATCTTCTCCCACAAAATATCTTTAGCCTTGCCTTGACAAAGATGACCTGCACTCATAGGGCATGTTTGGATTCCAGGATTGTGTTATAATGTGGTGTAAATAGAGTAATTATGGCCAAAGATGAACGATTGGATAGAAGTCATTGCACGCTGTAAAGCAGCCCTCAAAATTTGTGCAGGGCTATCGCTGTAAATGAGGGAAAATCTCCCGAATCCAAGTCGAATTCAAGTCCTGTAGCGCTTGGATTATGAAGTGACCATTTAATGGGTATGGTAGATGCAGGCATACAATGTACTTGTGCACCCACATCCTTGATGTTTTAAAAATCATTTCATATACCCAGAGATAATCCCTTTTTTGCTACAGAGTGCTTAGAGAGTTCCCATCTCAAGGAAGCCATGGCTCTTCTCTTATAGTACATGCCCGCCATTAATTTTTTTTACACACACTCACACCCCACACACACCCACGCACTCACACCATAGTAGGATTTCACCACAATAGGTCCTTACTCATACCTCATTGGTAGACTCACATGAGTTTCAACACGAGGTCATGTGTTCGAGTACCCATTGTGATGAAATCCCACTGTGGCGTGAGTGCGTGGGCGTGCGTGGGGTGCGAGCACATGTAAAAAAAATAATTTAAAAAGGTACGAATGCACTTCCTCTTGATGCACAAGTGTGCTCTCAAGGCAGCCATGGCTCTTCTCCTGTAGTGCATGCCCACCATTTTTTTTAACACACGCACTCACACCCCACACACACCCACGCACTCACACCATAGTAGGATTTCACCACAATAGGTCCTTACTCATCCCTCAGTGGTAGACTCACAAGAGTTTCAACATGAGATCATGGGTTCGAGTACCCATTGTGGTGAAATCCCACTGTGGTGTGAGTGTGTGGGCGTGTGTGGAGTATGAAAGCATGTAATAAAAAAATAAAATTAAGGTACATATGCACTTCCTCTTGATGCACAAGTGTGGTTATTACCGAGAGAAGGCTTTCACCCTATAAACAGATATCTCCGCCATTATTGTACAACTAAGGTTTCTCTTCCCCTTCCATCCACTACTCGGTATGTAATGTTATAGAAACAACTCTTCTTGGCTGTCTCTTGATGCACAAGTGTGTTTGTTACCGAGAGAGGGCTTTCACCCTGTAAACAGATATCTCCGCCGTTACTACTAAGGTTTCCCTTCCCCTTCCATCCTCTACTCAGTATCTAATGTTATAGAAACAACTCTTATTGGTGGTCTCTCTCAGCCTTTTAGGTTTTGCATGGAGAAAGATCCCAATAATGCAGCTGGGTGCATGCAATCATTTGGGATGCATACTCAGATGTACAGGGTTTTGTAGGTTGAAACCGTATACATATGTCTACAGATTGGAATCCATATACACTATAAAGTTCTCCGTTGACATACTCACATACTCACGTCACATACGTATCTTGCACACACTGTATGGAATAGAGGTGGAGAGGGAGTCCCTTTTTTTCACACAGTTACAGTGGTCATGGAGGTCATTATCCAAACGTTGTATGCTGGACAGTTGCAATATGACAAGGCAAAGTAGACCACTCCCACTGTTTACCACATACGGCCGGATTAAAGCCATTTAAGCCGACAACTCATGTAAAGCAGCATCATTACCCATATGCATCAATATACAACACAATCTGGCAATCCAAACAGGCCCATAGCAACAAGCTAGAGCATGTTGAGAAACTTCCATCTTACTTTTTCTTAAGGATAAGAAACTTCCATCTTAACTCCTTATGATAATTTAAAAAAAAAAAAAAAAAATCAATGCGTTCAAAGACCTTCTCGACCTTGCAGCCAATCCAAGAAGTTGTCAACATGAACTTGAACCAAGGCATGGAACTCCAAAATCTTGACTAAATAAGAGGTTCCTCATCCGTCCAACAATCGAAGGGTGCAATTTGTCAATTCTTAACAAGTTTGGTGCCTATTGTTGGATTGGAGGGGAAACCATTCCCATCAACAATGGAATTCCAATCTCCAGTTTCCTTCAACATTTGAGATATCCCATCCAATTAGTCCTCTCACCTGCTACAAAAGTTGATCAACTCCTTTTGTAAAGCTTGGATCATTTAAGCCACTTGTGTCAGTTACATAGCAATTGATTAACATCCTCTTAGGTTGTGCCCTTCTAGACCACCTCTAGCTTCAATAAGATATAGAACACCAACAAAAGATTCCAAAAAGCATAGTACTACCCCATCATAAGACAATCCTCATAAGTTTTGTTCCCTCAAGAAGGCACCACCAGCATGCAAGCGCACCTATTTTCGGATTGGAGCGAAGATGATCCACAAGATAAAAGCAACAGTTCAAGAATTATATGAGACCATTAGAGGTTAGGGATGGCAATGGGCTAGGTGTGTGCTAGGCCAGAACACACTAGGCCCAGGACCAGCCCAAGACTTAAGGTCCAAGGCCAAAAGCCTGCATGGGCCTAGCATAACATACCTAAGCCCAAAAAGAGTTTGATTGGGCCCAGGCCTGACCCGCCACCCTGAAAATTGATAAAATTGTTATTTCCCCCTTAAATGTACCTAATCTATCCATTGATCAAGTGGGCCACACATGCACAAAGTAGACACCTAAAGGTACGAAATCAACGGTCTACATTCAAGATGCATGGGTTGCCTAATATATGATTGGAATGGCATATTTGTAGGATGTAAGACATGCATATGATGTCAGGTAAAATATACTAAGTGCAAGCCTGGCCTGAAAATTGATTAGACCATGCATAACTGACCCAAGCCCAGCCAATGGACAAAGCTAATTGGTTCAAGCTTGGTCTAAAGAAGGGAAAACATTCCTACCCATTATTGGAAGTGGATTCAATCATCAAAACAGAGAGAGAGAGAGAGAGAGAGAGAGAGAAGAGGAGAAAATATTGAGCATCGACAAGTAATTTAGGCCAAAATACCAAATGAAATTAGATTCCATTTTTTTTTCATTCTCAAAGAAGTGCATATCATACTCAGATCTTCACCAATGATGGTGTGGAACAAGAGTTTCACCTTTTCAATTCTTCATAAGCTTCGGCACCTATTGTTCAATTGGAGGAGAGATAAGCCCCATCACCAACATTGCTTGGATTTCCAACTCAAATCTACAATTTCCTTCCACATTTGAGATCTCCCGTCCAATTCAAGTGTAACCCATTACAAAGCTAGAATTATTTGAGCCTAAGGTTGGTAATGGGTCTAGTCGGCCTATGGGTCAATAAGCCCAACCCACTTCTAAGGTGGGTTTGGGCCAAGCTAAATGGGTAGTGGGTCGGGCTTAGGTTAGAAAAAGTGGCTTGTTGAAGTATAAGGACCGGGTTCTAGTAAAAACCTACCTAACCCAACCCACCCATATAGCTTATTGATGGGTTGGGCCAGGTGACCCAACTCAAAACCTGAAACAAATTAATGGACAATAAGTGCTGAAAATGTGGCTCGGGCTTGGGTTGAACCCTACCAAACCTAAACCCCTAATATAGCTTATCAATGGGTTGGGCTGGATGGCCCAACCACCCAAAACCCGAAACAAATTAATGGACAATAAGCGCTGAAAATGTGGCTCGGGCTTGGGTTGAACCCTACCAAACCTGAGCCTCCAATATAGCTTATCAATGGGTTGGGCCCAGCCCAACCACCCAAAACGAATTAACAAGCAATAAGTATAATAAGTATAGATACATACGCGTGATTTATGCAGCAGCACAGGGCATAACCTTAGCTCCATATTCCAATCTTAAACCCAAGTGTGGTCATGATAGGTTGGTCGAGCTGAGGGACTCGTCGGGGGAACTTTACGCTTTTGTGGCATTCTCTCTATGTTCTCTATAATCTATCAACACCAACCATGCTCCTCCATTTGCACCTCTTTGCATCTCAAACAAATGGGAGATTGAAGCATAAATTGAAATGTCTAAATTGAAAGGATTGCAATAATACAAAGGTGCAATCCTGAGCAAAGCGAAACATCAAAGATCAAAAAACGAAAATGTAAAGAACGATTTTGGATTGGAATATTCTGAATCTAGCATTCTCTCCTTGTAACAGCTAAGGACCACCCAAAATCTACGCCAAGGAGAGCAAATGATTCCTGTACAAATTTCAGAACTGATGACATTTTCCTTGTAGATTGCGTCAAGAATCCACTTTAGTGGACATTTACTGGTATGTTTACCTATTTAGAAACCAAGAGCAAACGAAGCAGTTTTCTTCTTGTGGCAACTGAGAATCACCCAAGATCTACAAAAGGGCAGTAAATGATTCCTAAACACACTTGTGGAGCTGAAACAACATTTTCCATGCAGATTACATCAAGAATCCTCTTTAGTGGACATTTATTGGTATGTTTGGAAACCAAAAGCAAATGAAGCAATCATAAAACTTACACGCAAGCTATATAACAGGGTACTCTTACTCTTAAGAGAAAATAAAAAAAGAACGAGTACTCTTATTTCATTTCCACAATGTCCAATAACAAAAATGCAATTTTAGATTGTTTTCAATCAATTCATTCCTTACCTCTTTCCTTTATAGCCTTACAATGGAAATCACATACCACCATGTCCAAGAACAGTAAAATAGGCTAGAAAAAAAAAAAAAAAAAAGATACAATCTTGCAAAGCAGCTGAAGGATGTTGCCCATGGAATTCAAGTGGGGTGGAAAAAATGGAGATGTAACTCTGAAGTTTTATGTGATCATCATGTACCACTTAAAGGATGGCTATAAAACCAATGATGCTTTATGTGACAGAATATTGGGCAGTTAAGGAACAACATGTTCATATGATGAGTGTAGCTGATATGAAGATGTAGATATGGATGAGTGGCAAGACAACGAAGGATAGAATTAGATATGAATGCATCCGAGGGGATTTAGGAGTGGCACCAATAGGTAATAAGATTAGACTTGGATGGTTTGGTCATTTGCAATGAAGATCAAGAACTCTGCTAGCAAGGAGTGAGTTGGTACAAGTTGAATGCTCTAAAGGGGAAGGGATAGACCCAAAAGGATGTGGTGGAGGTAGTAAGAAAAAGACTTGACCAACTATGGTCTAACTGAAGTTATGGCCCTTCATAGAATGGAATGGTGGAAAAGGATTCATGTAGCCGTCCCCAATTAGTTGGAATAAGGCTACGATAATGATGATGATGATGAAGATATCTTGCAGATCACCAGGAAACGCTCAAATGATATAATTATAAATGCAAGAAAATTAACAGAAAACCAAGAAAACCCCAAAAAAGAATATGAATTCACCTGAAAATGGGAGCTGTTAAGACAGCATGCAATCCGCCGGAACAATGGTACCATGCATTTCTGAAACTCCGCCACATTCGTTGCTTCCAAAACCTCTTCCAGCTCGCCCAAGAACATCGCCTCCTTCCCACTATTCGTCAAGGGCCAATACTTCAACAGCCCCCGTATGACCGTCCCGGCCAGCTTCGGCTCCTTCTCTATGAACTGTGTCACACAGAACGTCAGCTGCTGCACATACAAACCGACAGACCTAGTCTTGTGCAGCGGAATCAACGCCCGCCAAAGGAACATCTTGTGCTCCTCCTTCAACGGCAGCGCAAACCCACTGATCACACTGCCGAAGATCTCCAACAGCTCCGCAATCCCGTTGTGCCGTTCCGTCTCGAAGACGAATCTGTAGAAGATGTTGCTAACGGATTTCCTTATGAACGGGCGGTGCACCATGAACTTGCCGTAGATCCGGTGGAGGATCGTCTTGAGGGAGTCCCGCTCCCTCGGATCCTCTGAATCGAAGAGATCAAGAAGCCTCGAAATGAATCCGTGGTCGATGTGCTTCTTCGCGACCTTGGCATCGAGCGAAGGGGACGCAACGAACCTCAGGAGCAGATCGTACACGATCTGGAGATGCGGCCACGCGGGGTCGAAGACGGGCTCATCCTCCTCGGTCTCGGCTCCGGGCCCACTGCCGGACCGGTAGTTCGGGGGGAAGACTCGGAAGAGGTTAGTGGCTGAAACCTTGCAGATGGCGGCGATGACGGGCTCGGTGAAGCGAGCCGAAGGAGAGGCGACGAAGTCGACGAGGTCGATCAAGGCCTGGCGCTTGAGATCCTTCTCTGCTGGGTTCTTGGTGGGATCTGTGAAGTCGAAAACGACGCAGCAGAGGTTGGATTTGCTGATGAAGAGGCTCTGCTTCTCGGAATTCGGCACGTCTTTGAAGGAGAGGAGTGGCTCGATGCCGGCCACGACGCTGGAGGGGAAGACAGCGGACGACATGCGCTTGACGGAAGCTGCTGCGGATGAGGAGTTGGAGGAGGACGATCGGGGGCCCACCGCGGGGACAGCGTTTGATGAGCTGTTGGATCTTTGGATCGACGGTCCGGATGAGGGATCGGCATTATCGGGTTTGGTGGATTTACGAGGGAGTTTGCTGAGGAATTGCTTGAGCATTGTCGGATGGATTGGAGAGAGCGGGAGGGAGAGAGGGAGAGAGAGATGGATGGCGTGAGGGTTTTATAAGGGGAGATTGAGATCTACGGCTGGGATTTGAAGATGGAAGAGGGTGGATGGCAAGGGGTGAAGATCATCGTCCATTATGGGAGAGAGATTTAGAAGAGATGGAGGGATGGCATTTGCTGAGAAAGGCAGAGAGAGAGAGAGAGAGAGAGAGAGGGGGGCAGGAAAAGGTTCTTGGAGTTTGGTGGCAGGCGCAAAAAACCAAAAAGAAAAGGGAAAGAAAGCGGGTGGAAGCTAACGTGCGCGGTGGGCGTCGGTGTGGCTTATGGATGCGTCGTCTGAGCCGTTGGATTGCGCCGCGGCCTGTCTGTCCGGTGGCTTCGATGGGGCCAAGGAACTACCGGCTCATGTCTGAGGACGGATTTTTCAGTCCTGATCCTACGCAAATTTCCCACAACTGGGCCATGTTTCATGATCCAGACCATTGATCTTATGGTACCAACGGGAATGAGTGGTAAACGGCAAATTACAAGGTATTTGTGAAGTTTTCGGCCCTTTTTCTGTATCGTTGCTGTATGTTCTTCTTAACCGTTCGTTTCGGGCCACTGATCAAAGTGTTGGAAATATAGGAGTTGTCAGGAGAAATCCATCCATCCGTGGTACGGAAAAGAAGATTAAGGGTCTGGATGGCCGAACCATGGACCCCGTTAGCACGTGGTGCATCAGGACAGTGTACATGTTTGACGCATCCGGACAATGATCGCGTACGTTCGAACCGTATGGCAGCTACGGTATCGTGCGGGGCCAATATGATGTATGAATCCCATCCGAACCGCCCATTAGATACGAATCCCCATGCTCCATTACCTGTAGACTACAAAACCGGAACATTGGGGAACACTCGATAGAAAGCTGCCCACCATAGAAACTTCCAGATGGAATGTGGGCTCCATAGAATTTCTATATTCCATCCAACCCCTTAATCAGGTGATCCTCTCAAGGATTGAAAATATATATATATATTAGTCCATTCCAAAATCATGTGGGCCAAACTATCATGAATATATAGGCTTTAAGCATGATTGTACATTCTTCCGTTTCTTCAGACCTATATGGGTATTGGATCAAGCTAATTCTTGGTATGGACGGATAAAATAAATATTATAGATAAATAAATGGTTTGGATTCCTTATAAATATAACAAGTGGGCCCCACGCATTCTCGTAAGTGTGCTATTATGGTCTTTCTGTTTTTTTCCGTTGGAAAAATTCAAAATGAGCACCGAACTTGGGATGCCTTTAGCTGCCTCCGTGTGGCCGGCAAAAGAAATGTCCGGCCCTGGCCCGATAATCGATGTGCTCAAAAGTGCCCAGGCGGCGGAAGTGTGCGAGATTCTAGCCGTCCATCAAGCGATCTCCACATGTAGATGGCCCGAACTATCAATCAGGCCAATCGGCTCGGTGGGTCACATTGGAACAAAATAAATGGACGGCTAACCATCCAATCGGTAGGCTAAAGTCGACGGTCTAGATTGATTTTATCCAATAAGGGTATAAACCATCCACCGCGTGGACCTCACATCGGGTTGCCACGCCTATCAAGAGTCACTATGATTAGAGAATTGCAGCCATCCGATCCATGGCCTGCAAAATAGATGGTTGGAATCAGTTATAGCAGAAGGTCCAATGTCAATCCGGACCTTCTATTCCGTGAGCGTCTCGTGAGATCACCATGTATATGTGGAATAAAATGAGTAGACGTTCGGATCCATTCATGATCCGACAGTGGTTATTAAAGCGGCTGCAACTTTCGGACAACCCCTGTGACGGTGAACCGTATAACCGAAAGCTACGTGGTCCACCGTGATGTCTGTCTTGTAGTAACTCATGGTAACACGTAATCTCAAAATTCAAGTAGATCAAAACTCTAGTGGGCCCTCAGAGCGGGTTGGATGGCATATGAAGAATCACCTTACGAACGGGTTGGATGGCAACACTGTGGGATGAGGGAAGTTTCAATGGTGAGCATTTCTATCCCATGTGTTCCTGTGGTGTGGCCCACTTGGGTTTAGGAACGGCCTCATTTTTGGGACATGGTCTTAAGAAGAGTTGACAAAACTGATCAATGGAACGGATTTCTCCCAGGCAGGGCAGGAGGACTAATACTGCTTTTCATTACAGGGGCTCCATGAAAAGACATGGGACCCATGAAGCTTTTCGGTACAGACCCTCACTGAGATGGAAGCAGATTGGCCGGTGTACCACACACCAGTTATATGGTGCAAAGACGAGCACCGACGCTCTAGCATTAGCTCCGAGTAACATTACAAAGGAGATCAAGTTACGTGAGCCCCACGATGATGTATTCATTATATTGTCGTTGCTTATCAATTTTTCGAGTTCGCAGGAAAAAGACGAATTATATTCAAAGCCCAAACGGACCAGATTAAAAATACAATGGATAATGATTTTCACGGTTAAAATTTTTATAGCATCTACCATGATGTTTATTTTTCGTCCTAAGTTCATAAACACCCGTGAACAGGAAAAACAAATTCCACGTCGACTCAAAATTTCTACAACTCTCAAAAGGATTTCAGTGCTAGACACTCAATCCCCCGCTACTTTTTTTATAGCATGGTACACTTTATCCTTAGACCGATCTTAATTTTGTATCCACTGTCTTTAGATCTGTCTTATTTTTTGTATAGGACTTTCAATGAACGTACCAAATGGATGAATGGTTTCGTCATGACTAGTACCTTATAATAGGCTCACAAAATTTGCTGGCGTGTCAATATAGGAGCCATATGGCTGGTGGCTGATACACCAGCCAATCCGCTTCAGACAGGAATTGGGTACTACCTTTAATTGTCTTAGTATCGAAATATCTTGTGATATCTAAACCTCAAGTAGACCACATGGTTGGAATTGAATGACTATCATTAAAAATTTCTCCCAAGAGCTAAAGTTTTGATCAACCTAATTCTTCCCTTCACCTAGGTTTATATGAGATTATGAATAGGTTGGATGACAAATAAACACCATGGCTGACCTTAAAAAGATTTTAATGATAGATATCATTAGTGCCACTGTGTCGTCCACCTGAGTCTTGAATCTTTCTTTTCTTTGGTTTATTTACTGAAGTGATATCACAAAATGAAAGAATAGTGTGGATAAAACCCATACATCATGGTGACCCTTAGAGCATGTGCCTATGCCGACTTGGGGATAGGAATTGCCCCTTCCCTTCACATAACAGGGTTGTAGGAAATACACGTCTTATGAATCGGACCCAGGAAATCATTTGTAAGAGAATTTTTCAAATACACGTGCAGAGCATCCAGCCTATAACCCATCATCCATAAGCACACGTGTCATTATAGTGCACATGTGTGATACATGCATGAGCTTTTCAGTTCGTGGGCTACATTATTTATATCTTGTGGCCTGAACACGGGACCCTTTCGTGCTTGAGTGGGCCAAACAAAGGACTCATTTTACTTTTGGACCGTACAATTAATGAACTGAACATTGGTGTGGATAGCTTTATGGATTCAGTCACGATGATGTAACAAATGCAAGCGCCAAATTTGAATTTGCAACTCAATCTAAATTGAATAACCATAACCCTGAATAACTATAACTCCGACCACCCAATGAGCAATATGACTAAGATCTTTCAGCCACATTCATAATGTTTTAAAATAAATAGGTAAGATGGTAAGGTAATGACAAGAGGATAAGGTTTATCTTTAAAATTAAGTAACACATTTTTTTATACTAAAGTAATTTTCAATACATATAAAAGAATAATAAGAAATGAATTTTTATTGTTGGTCACAAAAAACTGTTACAAAACATATTTTTGAATGAAAAACTCTACTTGATATTTAAAGTAAATCACATGTAAAAACATGAACTTGAATTGCAGATAAGGTTTAACAACTACTTAATTTTCATTATGCATTATACTAAGGAAAGTAAATACCAAGTAAAAAATAAAATATTACGCTATGAAATACAATTGGCTGTTAAAAATAAAAGAATTATACTAAAGAATGTAAATGACAGATAACTAAAAGGATTATTGAAAGATATATTTAGTTTGGTTTGGTCTGACTTGGTTGGTATGAGATGATTTCTTTTACTGATTTCATTTGTTATTTATAACATTAACCTATCAATCTGGATATTTCTCATATTCTGACGGTTGTTATAACTATTTCAACATTAATAATCTTCTAATCTTTCTCATTCTCCCTAAATGCTGGATGAAATTTACACTGGATGATTTCTTTTACTGATTTCATTTGTTATTTATAACATTAACCTAGCAATCTAGATATTTATCATGTTCTGACAGTTGTTATAACCATTTCAACATTAATAATATTCTAAATGCTTCACACATATATTAGATGGGATTAGGTAGGACATAATTGCATTTAGTCCAGTGTAAATTTCATCTAGCATTTAGGGAGAATGAGAAAGATTAGGATTAGGTGGGATGGAATTGCATTTTGTCCCATGCGAGATCTTCGTGGATGTTGAAATTCGCTACACATGTGAACCCCACATTGATGCATGCTTTTATTCATTTTGTCCATCTATATACACTGTTTACATGTGACATTCTAGTTATATATATGTACAAGTGAATGACATCTGTTGTGAATTTGGTCCGTTGATTATAATTTCACGGTCTACCAAACAAGATTTTGCTTAATCCAATATTTTTCCGTAGTAAGAATTTTATCTCAAACATGGGATTGGATGACTAAAATACCATGGTATTTCCAAACATACAATTATTGTGCAATAACGATGTTAATCCCATCTATTACAACTCAAAACTATTTTATTCCATGAACCAAACATGCCCTTAGAGACTTCCTTGCCACTTGTCATGGTAACCACTTCATGCGTCATTGCTGACTCGACCACATTTTGTTCGACCATTTGGTCGACCTCTTGAATAAATATTGGTTGCTTGGTTTATTTTTGAATTTGTTATTTTTTCTTTTGTCATCATTTCAGTCATGATTTCGTAAAAAAACACTCTAAGCATCCTTGAATATCTTTAGCATACCATATATATTCATTGTTATAACGTGCGTCCTTTCAAATTGAGTTTCTCAAAAACGATCGAAAATAGGGTATAACATTGCCCCTCACATCGCTTCGCTATTGGTAAAAGTTGAATGTGATGTGAATTCGTTATCTAACATAATAAATGTGATTACTTAACCATGTAAAAACATTAATTTCAACCATTTTAGTCGAACTCGACTATCTTGATTGAAAAACGTCAAAGTCGGCCAACTTGGTCGAACTCGACTGTTGTAGTCGAGAGACAATAAATTTGGTCATCTTGGTCGAATTTGACCATCTTGATTAAAAAATGGCAAAATCGATCGTCCTGGTCGAATTGGGCCATCTTAATCAAAAAATGACTAAATTGGTCGTCCTTGTCGAAATCGGTCATCTTGATCGAGAAACGGCAAAATCAGTTGTTTTGGTCAAACTCAACCATCTTGATCGAGAGATAATAAATTCGGTCTTCTTAATCGAAAAATGGAAAAATTGTCACGACAATGGAGACTATTAGTCAATTCATTCTAAATATGGCTTATGGTTATCAAAAGTAGTAATACGGCCGCAAACTTAGGCTATTAGATCCTAAATCATTTGAATAATTTGGTTACGATTCAAATAGCGAGATTCGACCATGAAGGTGGTTCATGGGCTACCTAGTTTTATCTTTCATGATACAATGGATTCTCAAAAAATGGATGCCCCCAAGTATATCTTAGTTTTCTTCTTTAATAACAACATTCCTTACCTCCCGCTTTAGTCTCCTAAACTTGGCAGACAGATGAGCGTTTTGTATCTCGTGAATTAGATCCGGATTTATGGAAGAGGTAACTGCGATGCTGGTGGTATTGACGTCAAATTTTCGACATAATTAATATCAATAATTCCTTGAAGCGTATTTTACTATGGCACAGTAGGTGTTCTTTCATAAAACATCATATTCAGGCTTCCGGCCTGACTGGTCATCCATCTATTGAAGGCCTCAGCTTAAATTCGTAACTGTTTAGCCTAGGCTTATAACTGCTTTACCATATGTTGATTCGTCATTTACATAAGATATGTTGGCCATTTCACATTCTCATTACTTTCATACTGGCTCATGTTATGCATTCCATTAGTCATGCCAAAAATTGTTAGCTCTTGCCCAACTTGTTGCACGGCTGGTGTTCAATGAATAATTCCAATAGTCAAGTAATTTTTTGGTCCCATTGAGCATGCCAAAAACTGTTGTGGTTCATTTTATAGATCTGGTCATGCGATAAATGCAAGCGTGCCAGAATTAAATATGCGGATCAATTCAAACCGAATAACTATGACCCCAAGTGCTAAGATAAACAATTATGTAGTATGTGACCAAGATTGAATAAGATCAGTTGCATATTCCATCACTCACAGTGTTTTAAAACAATCAAACGATAGTCAAATGGTAGAGTTCATCATCTGAGAATGGGTTACACCTCTATCTTTCGTATGAAATACCTTTTTAATACAAATAAAAGAATAAGAAAAGAATTCTTACAGTCAGTCACGAATAACAATTGCAAAACACTTTCTTAAATGGAGAACTCTCTGCTTGATACCTAAAATGATTTTAGCGCATAAGCGTATATTCAAATTATAGTTAAGGTATAATAACTACTTGATTACCATTACGGATTACACTAACGAAAGTAAATAGCAAGTAAAAGCAAGATATTACAGCATGGAATGTAATTGACTAGTAAAAGTAAAAGGGTTACACTAAGGAATGTAAATGACAGATAATTGAAAGGATAATTGAAGATATATTTGATTTGGTTAGTATGAGACGATTTCTTCTACTAACTTCCTTTGTTATTTATAGTCTTAACTCGACCATTTAGATACATCCCATGTTATGACAGTTATTATAACAATTTCAGCATTACTAACATTCTGAAAATTTTCTACATTCTAATAGTTGTTGTAACCATTTCAGCACTACACGACGTTCTTAAGACTTCCTTACAACCTATCTTAGTAACCGCTTCAAGCCTCCTTATTGACTTGACCGCATTCTACTCGGTCGTTCGATTGACCTCCTGGATAACTCTTAGTCATTTGGTTTACTTTTGAATTTATTTCAACTGCTCCATGTCTTGTCATTTTGTTAATTATGATTATATAAAAAACACTTCAAGTATCATTGAAGATATTTAACACGCTATATTTTTTCCTTGTTATAACATGTTTCTTTCCAATTGAGTTTCTCATTAACTATAAAAAGTAGGGTACAACAAATTGACTTATTTTTAGGTCAATCAAATATAAAGTTTAAATCTTCGACATATTATTAATATTTGCGTGATCAAGTGATGGAGAATTAGAAAATCTCTATAAATAATTTGGATCATCCATCAAATCAGTCCCATCTTATTAATGGCCCAAAATAATCATCTTAATCAATTACTCATCACTAAAACCAAATCTAGCCCCTACTTTCCATACTGTGAAGATAAATAATTTGTAGAATTTGTCTAGTATGGATGCTTTTTTAATTTATTGCTTGATGGATGGACAGATCTGAGTGGGCCCTTAGTAAGATATGTGGGTAAGATCACACTGAGGATTGTGGCAAGCCAATTTGGATATCTTTGAATGAGACTCACTAAACTTTCAAGCATGCTTTTCGATGTGGCATGTTGTAGGCTTTTAACATTGATAATAGTTGATTAACTTGATCATTGGGCCAATGCAAATACAGGGAGGGTCCCACTTAATCAAAGGCTGGTGACTTCCAAGATGTGGGCAATATTGGCATCTATAGCCAAACCTACATTCGTCCATGGAGTTAACCATACTCCCATAGTGTTTATATTCATTTTAGGTGGAGCTAGGCATGGGGCGAGACGACTCAACTTGGAAGACTCGACTCATTTTGACCTTACTCCACTCGAACTAAGTGGGTGAGTCGATTCGAAACGAGTAGAATTCCTCCGATCCAAACTTAAATCGAGTCGAGTTCGGGTCACCTAGTAACTCGATTCGACTTGACCCGAAATCTCACTTGGTACTAATTCAACTTGATCTAAAACCTAACTTGTATATATATAATAAAAAAAATAGATTTGACGTTTTAGATCTGAGATGCCATGTAACTGATAGAGAGGCTACAACTTTGGCAGGTGCACCTAGGTTATGAGCTATGATTTTATCCTACGAATACCCGCCACACCCGACCTGACCTGGTTCTAACTCGACCCAACTCGGTACCTGTGACCGAGTCTAACTCGGTTTGGGTTAGTCTAGTCCAGGCCAGACTAAGACTTATGGCTGTACACGAACCAAGAAGCTTAGTTAGCTTGTTCAACTCAACTCAAAAAAGCTCAATTCGACTCGATTCGAAACTGAGTTCGAGTCGATTTTTTTAGCTGGAAAAAATTTTAAATTGAGTTTGAGCTTGCCTGAGCTCGACTCGACTCGGATCGAACCCAACTCGAATCGAACACGGATCTAACCAGTTCGATGACTCGATTACTTTGATATTGATGTTACTCACCAAGTGCTTGATGAAATGACTCAACGAAGTGTCAGCTGGTGGCAAGGAAGGTATGTGTATGAAACAAATACTTTTTAAAAAAAAAAATTTTAATGTTGCCTACAAGGTTTTTGAAGAAATACCTATAAACAGCTGGTGCTGTTTTACTTATAGTAAGAAATTGAAAGTGCACTCCATGTGTTTGTAAAAATGTCACATAGGCTCGAACCGGCCCAAACTGCTAACCTAACCCAGCTGAGATGGCCAGTCAAGCTTGAGGATCGAGCTGAATCGAGTTCTAGCTGGGGTCAGCTAGTGGCCGAGCCGAGTCGAGCTGTGCCAAGCTCGACTCGTGTACACCTCTACCCGGACTCAAATCGGGTCAAAACATGATGGCTCGATACCAAGTCAGGTCGAGTTCGGCTAGGTTTATTTCAAAAGTGGGTTGGGTCGGGTCAGCACTAACTCAATACGAATTGACTTGATGCCCTGCTCTAATTTTAGGAAAATGTGATTTTCTAATGCATGTGAGCTCCCAAATTATCTAAGTTGTGTGAGCCCCCCTTGGTATTATGTGTGACCTAACTTGTTAATGCACTCCGCACTTCAAGTTTGGCCCAAAGACTAGAAATCACACCATGTGCTATTAATATAAAAAACTAAGGAGACAAAAATACATGTCTTGAATCACGGATTGCTTTTTCATTAATAAATACCATCGTACTGGATAAACTAACACTCTAAGGTCTTATAGAACCTGAGATTAAGTGGGATTAGGTGGTATGGAATGTTGGAGTTATTAAGAAAAATCATTTGTGTCCTTATTCACTGGACACATGGATATGATTAGGCCGACCTCAGTTATGGATTGTGGTGACCATGGGTTCTAGATTGGAAATGCGATATGCCTTACACATTTAGTGTTGCTCTTATGATCATTGAGTTCGTTGAGGAGTTATCCCTCTGGTAGTCCTTGAAATTTGAGATTGGACATGATAGTCATTTATCTGAGAGAGTCGTGATCCATGGATCTCAGTACTATGTTAGGCTATGACTATCATAGGTGTGTTGAAACACCTGCGGACATTAGTTCACGAGATATATGGTCATCTTATGTGAGAGGACTAACTTGGTAAAGATAGACAATCTCCACCATCGAAAGTCGACTTGTGTTGGTTTATTTATTGTCTTTACCCTACACAATATTATAAGTGTGTCAAGAACAAAAAATTCAGGTTCATACCTTTAGTCATTCACATTAGTGGATCGATATCAAATCAATAGTTTGTAGGGCCCATTAGCTTGGACTATGTAACGCCTAGGTTTTTCAAACCTGAGTATATGACTCCTTTTCCAAAACTCGAGTGTTAACCTTTAAAGATACAAATTTCACGTGTATATATATATATATATATATATATATATATATATATATATATATATATATATATATATATATATATATATATATATATATATATATATATATATTCGTATTTTCTTTTTCGAAGTAAGCATTTAGGCGGAATAAGAACAAATCAAGCATAAATGGAATCTTCAAACACATTCAAATATACGAGCGGTTGTCATAATGACTCTTACAAACCAATGTCTCTATATTTAACAAATACAAGAATTACATAATTTAATACATGAGAAATAATAAAGTGCATATAAACTTGAGCCACATGATCGCATAACTACACTTGGCAGATACATCTATGCGTCCCTGATAAGTGTACCTTGCCCTTCAGCAATTTTGACATGGATATTATTTAAGTCACTTACACTACCTGTACGGTTATATATTCGATGAACGAGTATTCAACTCAGTGTGAATTCTGTTCAAGATTACATACCATCGCATTAAGTAAGCATAATTATAAACAAAAAAGCATTCAAAATAATACATGATGCAGTCTTATTAAATGCATGGATGAATGAGTGCACATCAACTGGGGATGCTCATCCAGTTGGCTTTTGAGCAAAACCCATGCATGTGGCTGGTCACCAGCAAAAGTACAGCGTACATGCATGATGTCAAGCTCACCGAAAGTGGGTTGATAGTTAGTGGTTTGGGAGCTAGCGAAATGATACTCTAACTAAATCCTATAGGCACGTGCTACAACATCTAGAATTAGCCACCCATCATCGCTCGTATGCTATGAATGCATGATTAGCCCATCCTCTTGCTTGGGAGACCAATGCTAGAATGACCCTCTCCTCTCACCTTCCATAAATCCCGATGAATGGTATTTAGTATATCATCTGACATATTGCTAAACTGTTTATATACAAAGTCAAAAGGAAAATAATGAAAAGTGAAGTAGATAACGAGATTGCATTAAAAAAGAGCAAAAACGCATAGTAGGTACATATTATAAAACCAAGTGAAGTAGATGACTAGCATGGATTAAAAAAGAGCAAAAAAGCATAGTAGGTACGTATTATGACAAGAGTAGGCAGCGTGCTTGGGAATGATTTGGTCCTTGGTCTTCGACCCTCATGGTTTACTTGGTTTTATGAACTTATTTTGTGGACCATCCATCCACTATATATAAGGCGATGATTCCTCCTCATTAGCTTTATTATGCGATTATCATTATTCTCTTGTTTTTTATGTGGGTATGTGTGATTGACTGTATATATCACCACTATCAAGGGTATCCCATGTTAAAGAAAATTGGCATTTAATTCTACATAAAACTTAAAAGAGAGATCATAAGTATCATTGGAATTCTAATAAAGCACATGCATACTTATTAGTACTGTAGCCCCATTTGATGTCTGATTAGTTGGAATTCAAGACGGGTACAATAATTTGTCAAACATATAAACCTAGGGGCAAGCTAGCAGTCATTCTTGGATTGATTTGAAGGTCATTAATTGGTCTCATCTTTGGACAATTTAAGAGTATATGAAAGTACATTGAACTGTTGAAATCTGGACCTACTCATGCACGCCAGTACTAGTCCTATTTGGATCCCTTTTTGCACATTTCAACAGGTCCAGGTTGGGCCTTGCACACAAGGTTGTTTAGTGGGCAAGATTTTGTTTCAAATTAAAAGCCCAATGTGGTCAAGTTCATGGGCCCAAAGCATGGCCCAACTCTAACATCCAATCAAGGTGCATTTGGGAGAGTTTTGAGGTTTTATTCAAGGTCCAACTTGGACGGTCCATGTGTGTCCAAACTAGGTTTAAGAGTGGTCCGAATTGGTAGTATAAAACAAAGTCTAAATCATATCAATACTCTGTGTTTAAGAGTGGTCAGATTTTTTGATCCTTACTCTTGCTCTTGCTTGGGTGCTAGACTCTCAGGAGTTTCAACTCTTGGTCAAGGGTTCAAGTACCCATAGGTGGTGATATTCCACCAGAGTGAATGTGCGGGGTGTGTGTGCGTGTGTTAAAAAAAAAAAAAGAAAAGAAAAAGAGTGGTCAGATTTTTGGATCCTTACTCTTGCTCCAGTGGTAGACTCTCAGGAGTTTCAAGTAAGATGTGGGGGTGTGTGTGTGTGTTAAAAAAGAAAAAAAGAAAAAAAAAGAAGAGTGGAGACGTCCCACTGTTGTGCTGATTGGAGAGCTCAATTGACTTTGTTCTTTGGTCAGTTGATAGTTCAAAATGGCCTCCACACACTGGTCTTTTTAATGGTCCGGATGTATCCACTCGTTGGACCATTTAAAGGTTTAGATTGGGTGCTTCGTGGACGTCATTTTGAAGGTTCCAAATTTATGATTTTATATATCCATACTAAGGCAAGAAACTGGATAACTTAAGGTGACCCCATTGCTCAATTTGGACATTTATTTTCAGATTTTGGTGGACGGTTGCTGTACATCCATGAGCAACCAATTTGACTACTTTGTAACACTTGATTTGAGGTCTAAGGTGGCCTACTTTTCTGTCATAACAATGCTTAAACTTTAAGTTACTTTGAAGCAACAAATAACATTCCAAAATGGATTGATTTAACGTTCAAGGGTTGGACAATCAGTGTATATGAATAATGGTCCAGTTTGGACTGATTTGGATGCCCAATTAGAATCGATTTTTTGAGTCCTTATTCCCCAAATGATGATTCTCTCATTATTAGATTTGGGATAGCATGAATTGTCCAATTTTGACAACTTAACTAAGGGCGGATTTCAAAGTTTAGATTTAGCTGAAAGATAAATTTAAAATATTACTGTAATTAATACATCATTTCAAAGTTTAAATATTTATAAGTACGTCATGATTATTTAAAATTTTAGATAAATTTCATGTTAATGTCATGATTAATTTCACAATAAAATCATATAAACTTAAAAACTATCAAGATTTCAAAAATTGCACATTTTAACTTGATAACATTGTTGATTAATATTTTGCAAAATATATAACGAGAATCTCAAAATCTTAGAGGCAATGTTTATCATAGAGTTTATGAGTGATATTTTTTTTTTTTATGAAGTTCTTTAAATTTGAAGAGCATTGATAATGAACAGTAATCTTTCTTAGGCAAAGAAGAAGTATTAGCCACAATAAGAAAACAGACAATAATTGATGTTTGTGAGCCATGGATCAATCTCTTTACAACCCAACACACGGCATCCTTAGAGCCTTCAAAAACCAGAACTTTTGAATCTAACAAAGCCCCTTGTTACTGCCTTTGGGAGAAAAAATGGGCAGGGATGACAAGATTTGAACCCGTGACATTTTTGTACCAAAAAAAAGGGCACATTAATGAATGTTGCAAAATAGCATTGGACAATTAAAGAAATATAATTTAAAGAAGAAGCCAAAAGAAAATATCAATAAATTAAGACAAAATGTAAATCCAAATAGATCCATTAAGGAAGTTAGTGAGTATATGCATTAATGCGCACAGATTCACTTGATTTAAATGAGCCCGGATCTTGAAATTGGACCCTTAAAAAGTAGGTTCAGTTATCGAAAACCCGAGTCCCATTGGGCACTTAATGGGGCACCTGTCACGTACCTACTTAATAATAATGTTATGTACATCAGCATATATTTCTCTCTCTACATAAGACCACAAACATATCTGATGGGTCATTTAACCTGGTTAGATTTGGATTCCACACACTGAGTATGGTTATGGTACCCAAACTTGAACTCACTAGCACATGGACCCAACCCCCTTAAGTGGGTCCAGATAGGGGTACACTAGCACTCAGCCCAAATACCTGTAAACAACCCTAAAGGTAGGGTTGTGCATAGTATAATGGTTCACAATCGAGGCTTGTTTTAATTACAAGAAGTGACCATGGCCAAACAAATGTTAAGCTCGATGCGACTCTTCTTTTCTAAATGGTAATTTGTGACTACCGAATGAGAGTTTCAACCCTACTAGCTTGGTTGATGTCTAAAAATGGGCCCATCTTATTTTAATAAATCAAAATTATGTATTGAGAAATAATCCAACGCTATCCGATCACTATAAGGTAAATTGAATTGATTTAATTAGACAATTTAATTGATTGATCTGCATCATCCATCAAATCTAGAACCATATGAACAACCATGCAAATATTGCATTGATTGCATGATCTAAACAGAACTTGTTCTTGCTTTTTTTTTTTGTTTTTCAAAAAAAAATATTATACATGCATGCCCACACTCATACACCACATGGGTACTCACCCGAACTCATGACCTTAGTGTTGAAACTCCTGTGAGTCTACCACTGAGCCTTTAGTGACCTAGGTACTCAGAACCCATAACCTCAATGTTGCAACACAAGCTATCTACCACCTAAAAACCCTCATTTTCCAAGTTCATGGATGGAATAATTATAACTTAATAGAAATGATTTTTTAGAATTACAAGAACTTCATGACAGGTCCTAACAAATAGATTGATCAAATTATTGATTGGACTTATTTGTATATAAACAATCTATACCGTCCATATTAAAGGCCATTGATGAAATGATCATTATTTGTTAGATTGGTGTGATGTTTCCATGGTGGCCCACTAATGAACAGTATGGATAAATGGATTGGGCTTTCAAAGTATTCCCAATGTAATTAAGAGCATTAATGGAGTAGTTTTATAATTTATTAGACTTTGAAGCTTCACCAAACATATTGAAAAGTCCATTGTGCTGGTGCCCACCTACAACGATTTGAACCATGGTTAATTAAATAAGCCACTGATGAGAAATTTGACTAAGTTTCTCTTGGTCTTACCCATTTGTTTCTAATATCGTGGCCCACCTTTTGAGTAGGTCGCCTGAGACTTTTAGGCAGGCCATCTGCACAATGAGATGAGTAGATTTTTGTATCAGGAATTTGGATCATTATCATTGCAATGGTCCATATGATGCCCACCAAGAAGAGGATTAAACAATGCATTCCATTTGATTGTTGGATCATGAGCAGTCCATGACAAGCCCTGTCATTTTGTATGCCATGTGTGCACTGGCATGTGCATATCATGATCTTAGTGTGTTTTCCAATTTTTATTGGAGGAAGCTTCTCATGAAGTCGACCTCTGTGGGTCCACCATAATGTATGACTTTCTATCCGGTATGCACCCTCGCATGTGAGCCATGGCCTTAGGTCAATCCATGACTTAGGTGGGTCAGACCACAGACAACAATAGTTGAGAGTGGCTGCCCGTCAATTGAAACCTTCCTGATGGTATATAAGGACCAGTGAGATGAGGTTTAAACATTTTACCCATATATTGTGTGTCTCAATTGGATGAATTTTAGGTCATTTCAAAACTTAGTTGGGCCCTGCTAATTTCTTTTTGATGGTTTAGGCATGATTTTCTATGATGGTCTAGACATAGCTGATTTTTAGCACATCTTATAAATTAGAGGGTACTTATCAAACGCACAATGTGAACGTCCATCATGCATCATGTGGGGGCTATTAGAGTTCGACCTCATGGGAAGCCCCATGAGGTCTACCTAATAGTACCATTTCCATTAAAAGTGTGTTTGGTTGCACTAAATCATACCATACAAAACTTAGTACAAAGCATGAAAAATAATGCCTAAAATCACGTGGTGTGGCCCACCTAAGTTTTTGAATATCTAGATTTTTGGGTGTGCCCAATGATGCTGGCCACGCGTATCTTCTAACTGAAGGAGATGGAATACACAAAACACAGCGGCTCCCAGATTTGGTTTTAATTGCAAGCGTCTCCAGCTCAGTTCTCTTTTGGTGTTTCCCTCCTGACCATTAATTGGCCTTATTTTTTTATCCCTACGGAGAATGGCACCCGTTCGGTGGATCAGGTGAGTGGGACCCTGACTGTGGGGCAACCGTGATGTACGTGACTACATCCACACCATCTATTGGTATTGAAAACTCGTTTTAGAGCAGGGTATATATATATATATATATATATATATATATATATATATATATAAAATGAAGCAGATCCGATTAACGGGTGTACCAACTGTCGTAATTGACCATTAAAAGCTTCTCGTGGGCCACAAAAGCTTTGGATCAAGATGATATTTGTGTGTCTCATCATCTAGGTATTTGTGACCCTTTCTTTTATTTATTTATTTATTTATTCAGTACACACCCTGGTATTTACCTTATGGATAGGTTGGATGGAAAATAAACATTCCAGTGGAAGTCATGAAGTATTTAATGATGCGGATTCAATCGTGACTGTTTCCTGTAGTGTGGTCCACCTAAGACTTGGGTCAGCTTTATTTTTGGCATCATAGCCTAAAATGAGCTGTCAAAATGGTTGGACGGTGTGGATTTAAGGCAAATACATTCCTGTGAGCCCCACAGTCAGGGGTCCCACCCACCTCGAGGAGATCATGAGTTGACACACGTGATGTACCGGTTGCATGTCATGCACATATCATGGTGGGCCCCACGCACCGTGTCATAGATTCAGCACAACCTGCAGAGCTTTACAGGGGACACGGCCTCCACATGATATGGAGTAATGATCCAAACCTACTTAGGACTCACAGTTTTGATGGCTAGGATCATCCCTCCGTGGTGATCTTTCAATGTGAAAGGCATGCTAGATGAATAGTATAGATCTCGTACATGAGTGCCAGATGTACGGATATTAACTGCTGCCAAGTTGGATATTTGCTAGGCCGCACGCTCGTATATGAGCTTTCCAACACGCACGCCTCCATGCTGGTCCACGCCATCCTGTCGATCGTTGACTTCTGGATCAATAATCAAAACCGTTGATTCTGTTGGCCTCTTGGTGGATAGTGTATGCTCCCCAAGTTTCTGAAGATTGGAAGTTTCTAGCCATATAATATCGGGCTTTTTGTCTTGCTTGAATACGAATCGTTGACGTATTCTACGTTATTTGCTGGCCACATGCAGAAAGCTTAGGATTCTTCCAATCTAAGAATTTTTGGGTGCAGGGGCCATCCCACGGTGGGACACATGATATCAACGGTTCGTACAGGAAAACACATGCCCTCTTTGCTGTTCTTTTATTTTTATTTTGATAGAGACTTCACTTGAGAGACCCGTGCGAGACTATCTAGAAAACTCTACCACTCGATCTCCCCATATTTTTTTTTTTATAAAATCCACTCCGTCCATCAGGTGAGGGCCCTTATGTTCACCGTACATGATGAACGGCTTGATGTTCTGTGGTGTGTAATGTTTCATATATTGTGGCCCATTAAAAAGTTAGATCGCACTTAGCTTTCGTTCCAAGGTAAAAATATCAATAAGCAAACGTAATGGATAGAGCGGATGTCAAATACACAACAAGTTGGGCCCCACGTAGATATATTAATGTAGCCCTTGCCACTTCACCTATTGCAGAAGATTACCGTGCGTTCGCAACCTCCCGCAAAAGGGAGCGGATTGCCTGTGACCCGGGCGGGGGCGGCTTCGATGGATCCCCGGATCCACCAATGTGGGTAGGACTGCTGACTGTGGGGTCCATCTTGATGTATTTGACTACATCCGTGCGGTCCATCCGTATTGAAAGCACATTTTAGGTCCTGATCCATAAAAATAAGAATATCCAAATCTCATCTGGACCATAAGATAGGAAACGTTGATAATTAACCATTGAAAACTTCTCGTGGGCCATAAAAGCTTTGGATCGAGATGATATTTGTGTAGTATTTTTATCCGGGTATTTTTAACCTTATCAACAGGTTGGATGGAAAATAAACATTCCGATGGTCCCCGTGAAGTTTAAATGGTGGGATTTAATCACGAATGTTTGTTATGGTGCGGTCCACCATTTGTTTGGGTCAGATTCGTTTTTAGTATTATGCACTAAAATGATATGTAAAAAGGGTTGGGCGGTGTGGATTTAATTCATATACCTTACTGTGATCTCCACGGTCAGGAGTCCCACCCACCTACGTGGATCCGGGGATTCACAGAAGCCGTGCCCGACCGGGGCCTGGATGGCGTCCACTGTTTCGTGTGGTCGGCACACATGAGCTTCGGATCTGCCTGATTTTTAGAACAATGTCCTTACGTGGCCTTTCAAAAATGATGTACGGAGTGGATTTGTCACGGACATATATGTGGTGGACCCCACACGGCCCGGGCACTCTGTGGGGTCCGCAGTGGGTCCACCAAAAATATGTCCGTGACAAATCCACTCTGTCCATATGTTTTGAAAGGACACAGAAGGAAAGGATTCTGAAAATTACGTAGATCCAAAACTCAGGTGGGCCACACAAACAAAACAGTGGGAGCAGCAACATCCACCGTTGAAACCTTCCTGGAGCTGATCATGATGTTTATATACCATCCAAACCGTTGATTGAATTATTACCACTCAGATAAAATGTAGCAACAAATACCATCTTGATAAAAAACTTCTATCACCTCCAGGCGTTCAATCCCCTCTGTTTCAATCGGTAGGCCCACATGAGATTTGGATTTGCCTGATTTTTATAATCCTGTCCTATTGTAGTCTTCAAAAACAGATGGACGGAGTGGATTCGTAACGGACATCTCTATAGGCCCTACACAGCCCCGGCCACAGAGATATTTCTTTGCCCGAGGTCACACGCAGTCCGCTCCCACTGCAAAAGCATCCAAAAGGACCGAAAAAAAATCGGATTTGGGAACGCATGATAGAGGGTAGGAGTAGGAATAGGAATATAGTACAGCTATTGATTACTAGGTGCATGTGGTATGTATTTTTTTTTTCCTACCAATCGGGTCCGTCTAAATAGTGGGCCCTAACATGGATAGCATATGTGTACGAACTTACACTTATAAAAATTCCTGACAATCCAATTGATGAATGTTAAAGCAACGGTAAGAAACAAACATATAAAGGGTCTAAAGAAAATTGATGGATAGAATTATCTGATGGTTCAATTTTTGAAAAATCGGGCCTAAGAAATGAATGGACCCGATTAATAATTCATCCTGACACAGCAACCGCCCATCGAACGGTTCAAACCACACGTGTGCCTCGCACTCGTATACACCATCTGCAATGAGAATCTCGTGCCAGCGCACGCAAATCTTTGAAAAGGTTTCATGCGCTGTGTGTGAAATCGCTGGAGTGGACTTTACAACTTACAACGGTACTTTGCTTGACGTGGCACTTCTGCCAGATCCCAGCCGTCCATCGGGTGGTCCCGGCCGTCTTGATGTGTTATCTCCGAATTAGGCCGACTCGATCATCACGCGGGCGACAAGTGCCTGATTTTCGGATGACCCGATGGGACGGTCAGGTTAGCACACGTGTTCCTCATTCTACGTGTGATGCTGTAGTGGTATTGGACCATATCTTTTAAGTAATTGCATACACGTGGGTCGATTATTGATAGAGAGACGTGTAAAAAATTCGAGTGATCGGAACCGTCCTTTTTGTCGATATCAAATGAATGCCAAAAAAATAAAATGATCAACGGTCGTGATCGAAAAAGCGAGATCAGAGAGTAAAATCATTGAATCAGTTTGATGAATTTCACGCGCTTCATTTCTACTGGGTATCATGATTTGTAAGGTGGGGATTGATTTGAAATTTGAATGTTCGCAGGTCAATCCAAATCGTCCAAAGGGTGGCCCCCACCGTGGACCCGAGGATCCCTGCCAATGCCTATTGTGGATGTTTTGACCATCCAGTTCTACTAGACACGTGTGACTCACATGAACAACATGTGTGCTATGGCACACGTGTATGGTGTGTGATTGAGATCCAAAATGATAATCAGGTCTAACTCACCGTGGACATGCCCTAGCCCTAAAATTAGGTCCGTCCATTTATCATCCGGTCATGTGTAATCCTGCATGCATTGATTATGTGCAATTTTATTTATTTAAATTTTTTTGAAAACTTCCAATCTTACCTAAGCATGTTTAAGGTGGGGCCATTAGATGACTCAAATCCAGATGGAAGTTCCCCACCATTGGAAGCTTAGTTGTTGGTTGCGTCTTTCCCTTTATCTTACACGAGGGTTTAAGCATGCCGTGATTATATAATCTTAGTATTAGATGTGTAGGCATTTACATTGAAGAATTAAAGTTCAAGTTAATAATATTGGGCCAATTAGCTTAGATTGTATATGATCATGAGATTTAAGACTTGACCATATACAAAATATAATCAATCCTTAAACTTGATAGCTTGAAAGGATTAATGATCTTTACTAAGCTATATTACCCCTCTTTAAAATGTTTCATAGAGACTATTGGAAGTGAATGATGTCATGTACATTTATTAGGGTTCATTGGCTCCTGCATTGGCCAAGATGGGATTCACTAGGTTTACCTGAGAACTTATTAGTAAATATTATGAAATATTGTGGTGTCCTTAGAATAAATTCATAGTTTTGGTAGATGCCAAAAAAGCCTTTCAATCTCTAGGAGAACATATATATGAAATATTTTAATATAGGAATAAAAGTTTTGACAAATTCAAATACAACCTACTAAAACTAAGTGGTGACAACATACTTAAACGTATTGAAAATGGAATACACCATTAGGATAATTATTTTATTTGTAATATTAAAAAAATAAAAATTAAAATGAGCGTCAAATCTAGAGGGTATGATAAATTATAACACTCCTACTTTTTAGTATTTGAGTATTATCATTTAAATCAAATTTGATATGAACATTTTAGAACACACATAACCTATCATGTGAGGCCCACTGATGTGGATATTCCATCATGTAGGACCCACCTTTGATGTCCACCATTCATCATGTAGGTCCTGTCTTTGTTGTATACCTTTTCATTGTCCATCATGTGGGCCCAAAATTCGATATGGGTCATTCATGATGTGAGCCTTTAATGTCAACCTTCCATTATGTGGTCCTATATTCAATGTTCACTATTCATCATGTGAGTCCTGCCTTTGATATAGATTGTCCATCATGTGAGGCCACACTTTGATGCAACCAATTCATCAAGTGGGGCTTACCCTTGATGTGACTGTGCATTATGCAGAAAACATAATATGGGTAGTTTATCACGTGGGCTTACTTTGAAGAAACTGTAAGAGAAAAGAAGAATGGAAGATGAGAATTACTTGAAAAGTTTAAAAATAAATTTGTTAAAAATTTAGTTCTAAATATGTACTTGCTTAAGTAAAATAAGCTTTGTTTTAAAAAATATACCTACCCCAACCTACAAAGTTAGAGCTTATTAGACTTTTACCGAATGGTCTAAAAATTTATCTTTTTAAAAATACACCAATAACCTCTTATTTGTAGAGATGCCAAACCCCTGCTTAGTTTCTACACCACCATGGTTGGCTGCCTCCCTGCTTGGCTAGCCCATTTGGGTTTTGGCCTGGCCAGTTATAAGCTGGGCTTGGGCTTAAATGTTGGCCTGACGGTGGGCCTGGGCCTAAGATGTAAGTCCATTTAATAAGCTGGACAAGCTCAGGCGTTCTTTAAGAACCTGAACTGGCCCAGCTTTTAGGATTTGAAGGGCATTTTATTCATAAATCATGCATGATGGCACATATAGTGGGCTCAGGCTCGGCCCATTCATGATCATCACGGGTTGGGCATGGCCCTAGGTTTAAATTTGTAGCCCATCTGTACAGACTGCCCGTCCTGTTGTCAGCCTTGTAGGATATCTGCCGTCCATCAAGTGGGATCCATGTGGTATGTGAAGCTGTATTCTAATCATGCATGGACCAACTTAGGCCCCAGTTGAAATTCACAAGCTAATACATTTTCAAGGGCGAAATGATTGTAAAAATGGATTGTAGATTAAGTAGGCCTACAATAGGCTGTAGCTGAATTTTTTTTCTTATGCATGTACCTCAGATGCACCATGTGCACAAAACGTAAGATGATTAACTACCTCACCTTGCTGGGCCATCTGAAATTCAGAGAGGTAGTCAGGCTGGCCCAACCCAGGCCCGAAACTTGAGGGAAAATCTCACCGAATTTTATAAAAAAATAAAAATTCTAAAAATATTTATTATAGATTAAAAGTAAGTTTGAAGTTTAAATTTATATTTATATAATGTCTTATTAAATATTTTAAATACTTTTCAACTTAAAAACACATTAAATTCCCAATAAAAATGTGAAAGTTTAAAATCAGCATATGTTGCAAAATATCATTTTCTAAGCCCATGGCCCAGTCTAGATTTAATAGCAGTTTCTATTGAGGACTGGGATTAGATGTAATCTTCAGGCCTATGAATCAAATTTCACTTCCAAAGATAAATGGACCCTGGTTAGGCTTGATCTTGGGCCTGGACAGACATGCTCGGTCCATGGCCAGACTTAACTAGTACTTGATGCACATACACAAGCAAAGGCCAAAGGAAAAGCTTCCATGCAAGTACTTATATTGAAACAGCCAGACACGCACTTTAATTAGAGGACTGATTACATACAGGTGTTGTACCATCTTTCTCATCAACATGCCTTGTTTTTTTTTAAGGAAATTAGCACCATCAAAACAATAGGGCAGAGCATGAAGACTGCCGTTCTCTACAACTAGGCCAATCAATGGAACAAAAGTACGGTACAGTACAATAAGTTGGCATACGTGTTTAAGATCAAGCTCATGGCACACATGTCTGAGATTCCAGATTTTCAAGAGATGGGCTTTATTGTTTAAATCTTTAAGCTTAAAAGTCAAGCCGTTTGACTCTTTAGATTGGTAACCTATACAAAACAAATGGACGTCTAAAAGTTAGACTGTCCATTTGCTTTGTAGATTGTGGCCCATGGCCGACCTGAGTAGTTTTTCGAGGCTTGAGTATTTAGGCAAAGGATCTAGAGCTCCCTCAACATACTTGGGGCTAGGATATGATCTCCCACGCATCAGGGACGTGTGTTATCATATGACCCTACCTACCTCACTTACTCGTGCATGCCAACACTTGGTACCTGCCAACGATCAAAGTGCTCAATCAAATAGGCTACCCTTAGATTCTTTTAGACCCTAGGGCCTGTTTGGCCGGGCAGCTTGGATGGGATTGGAAGGGATTAGAAGAGATTGGAAGATAAATCTTGGGATTGGCCAGGCATGCCAAACAGACACGGGATCCTGATCTCGGGATATATCAATCCCATGGATCTTAAGACAATCCACTGACATCACCATCATCACCTTTAAATCCCATCCAATCCATCCTAATCCCTTCAAAATTGCCTGGGACGTGTTTGGTTCGAGGGATTGAAAGGGATTGGAAGGTTTAATCTCGAGATTGGCCGGGCGTGCCAAACAGGCCCTTATTGTTGCAGGAAAATTAGGCCATTTTGATGTATAACGAGTAGTGGATGACTTAATGGATGTTTAAGATTGAAAGAAATTAGACCATAAGGTTCGAATTAAGAAACAGCCAATGGTTTATTATATATATGAAATGGATAACTGATGATAAGGTTATGGTTGTTGGAAGATATAAGTAAACGTTAGACCTTCCAATTTTGCCTAATTTCTTTCTATCACTGTCATGAGATTTCACTTTTCTTTGTCCTACATCATCCAATTTCGAAACATTGTTTTCTTAGCCGCCTATCTGTTTTGCGGCTATCTATTTTGAATTGTCAAAGGAAGTACTAAGCGCATTTTTCTTATTTTCAGCCTTGCAACAGTTTACTGTTTGTATCTTATTCCCTTTAATAAAACAGAGTTAGGGTGTCATTTTTTCCTAATCTACAATTTTCCCAAATCTACAGAGTTCAATAATATATTGTGAGGCACATCGTGAGGGATCCAAGGGGTCAAACGGCCAAATACACCTACATCTCTCACTCGCACATGCTTACACTTGGCACCTGTGAAAGATCAAAACGTTCAACTAGGTAGGGCACACTTTCAGATAGTTTTTTAAGGTCTTTTTGTGGAAGATCAGGCCATAGTGATGTACAATGAGTGATGGATGACCTTGTGTATGGCTAGGATTGAAAGAAATTAGACCATAACATTCAAACCAGGACACAGTCAATGGTTTAGCATACATACTAAATGGATAAATGATATTAGAAGTTATGGTTGTTGGAGGCTATGATAAGTTTTAGACCTTTGAATAAAACTTTCTATCTAGGTTTCTTTTTTTTATATCATTGTCATAAGATTTCCCTTATCTTCGTTCTCCATCATCTTATCCAGAAACATTGGTTTTTTAGCCACCCATTTATTTTAAATTGTTGGAGGAATAATTAAGCGTACTTTTCTTATTTTTAGTGCTCCCTCGCAACAATGTTCCGTTGGTATCTTATTCCCTTTAAAAAAGCAGGGTTGGGGAGTCCTTATGTTTTGTTCTAATCTATAATTTCCCCAAATTTGCAGTCCTCAACAAGGACCAATACACCTTCCGCTCTCACTCGCACATGCCCACACATGGCACTTCTGGAGGATCAAAGCATTCGATTAGGTAACGTATAGCGTATAAAATGAATAAGTGACCATAAAGTCATGGTCATTAGAAGCTAATTATGGTCGTTGGAAGCTATAATCAGCACTGAACCTTTGAATATGACTCACTAGCTACATCATTCAGTCTAGAAACATTGTTTTTTAGCCGCCCATTCATTTTGAATAGTTGGAAAAAGAAATAAGGGCTTGTTTGATTTTTCAATTCATCGATAAATGCTGTGTAAATGCGTAATAATTATTTCCTCATGCATTTACACGCACTCTTCCTTATATCTGATTTGACAGACTCCATAAATGCTGTGTAAATGCGTAATAATTATTTCCTCATGCATTTACACGCACTCTTCCTTATATCTGATTTGACAGACTCCATAAATGCTGTGTAAATGCGTAATAATTATTTCCTCACGCATTTACACATACTCTTCCTTATATCTGATTTGACAGACTCCAGATTAGATACTGACAAGGTTAATAGCCCAATCGATATTGAAGCGACGTCACCAAGCTCTATGGATCCCACCATGATGCATGTGTTGCATTCATACTGTTCATCCATTTGGAAAGATCGTTTGATGGCATAAGACAAATAATGAGATAGATCTAAAGTTCAAGTGGACCTCACCATAGAAAACATTGGGAACAATGATATCCACTGTTCAAAAATTCTTAGGGCGATGGAAGTTTCCAATCAAGCTTATATTTTTGTTTTCACTTCACCTATCCATATGTTAACTTATGAATAGGTTAGATCTAAAAAATACACCATGGTGGGCTTTATAAATGTTTCAACGATGGGTGTGACTGATCCTACTGTTTTCTATGGGGTCCACTTGAATTTTAGATCTATCTTATTCCTTTTCTTATGCCATATAATGATCTTTACAAATAGTTGGACAGTTTGGATACCACACAAGCATCATGGTGGGGTCCACATAGCTTGGTGACATCACTTCAGTAGTGATTTGGCTACTGACCTTGTTAGTATTTAATCCGCTCCTTTATTTGACTGCTTACTTTTTTACACAAAATTTGAAAAGACTGTAAAATATTTGTGAGTCCCACCATGATGCATGTTACTTATCCATACTATTCATCCATTATGTCAGATGAATTTATGGCATGAGCAAAAAAACGAGACATATTAAAAGCTCAAGTAGACTACGCCATAGAAAATAGTGAATCAAAAACTCACACTTTAAAACTGGCTTTCAAAGCAAAAATTCTCAAGAATTTTCAAACCGATGAAACAGTAATAATTACCTGTTTACATTGTATTTACACCAACATTCAAAAATCAAACAAGCCCTAAGTGTAATTTTCTTATTTTAAATGCTCCCTTAGAACAATATATCAATTGTATCTTATTCCCTTTAATACAATAGAGGGAATCATTTTTCTCTAACATGCAATTTCCCCAAATCTGCAGCTCTCAATAATACATTATGAGGCACCCAAGGGTTCGATAGATCGAAGTAACATGGCCCACATGATAGAAAACTCAGATGTGACACACCACGTGCTTAGCAAATCTCTCTCTCTCTCTCTCTCTCTCTCTCTCTCTCTCTCTCTCTCTCTCTCTCATATTAATATAACAAAGAAAACATGAAGTGTATTTGAAATTTTGAGTATAACAATAACGTGTAGATATCAAAACCAAAAGGAAAAGGAGGCTGCTGTAACTGCATCCCTATTCTTTCTCTACTACTCTCCCAGATGTAGCCAAAATACTCAAAAAAACAAAGAAAGAACTCTATACATGGTCTGATCGTTGATGGAGAGGATATTTAAAGGGCTTCTATTTCACCTCGAGCTTGTGCACTTTTCTGACTTCCGTGGACCTGCATTCACCATATGAAAATGAATTTAGGCTTTAAAAAAAATAAAAAAATAAAATTAGCACTCGTTAGGGGGTTTGCAAGGTAAGATATTGGCATATGAATAATGGAGATCATGATATAATACAAAGGTTTTCACTAATATTATAGTGTAAATGGATTATGGAGCCTCGCCATGATGTTTTTATGACATCCATTCCGATCATCATGCACATCATCCCTCATTTGGCCACAGCCTAACGAATCAGGAAAATCCATGATTCAGGTGGGCCACATGAGCAAGAACAGTTGAGAGGGGGCTTGGCTTCTCAAGTGTTCTCTATGTGTGGCCAACTTGAGTGATGGATTTGCCTGTTTTTAAGTGTCAGGGACAAACAAGGAATGACGTGCATGATGGCCCGTGTGGATGCATGTCATCCACACATCACTGTGGGGCCCACAACTGTGAAAACATTTGCACTTGCTGATGCCACTACTAATTACTTTTGGGGTGTGTTTGGATGTTCTATCTAATTGAATTAAATTCAATAACGTGGAAATAGCCTAAGTGAGGCTATCCCTTCTCTGGCCACAGATTGAAGAGGCCAAACCCCAACTAGCAATTCAGTTCATTTTTGGTCATTTTCCTCTATATTTCATGGACTTATAATCATGGCAGATCAAAAATCAATCTAATCGAGCATCCAAACACACCCTTTACCATCGGATCAAAGTATTTCCTAAGGTATAGATATTTTCATTACATCTGCAAAAACATAAAGATAGCGTGCCCTTATGTGGGGCCCACAACCTCCTAGAAGGTAGGAGATGACAAAAATACCCTCTAAAATGGACGGAAGGTGATGATTATACCTAAACCAACGGCCTCCGAACTCTTCATCAACCGGACGCGCTTGCATGATTCCACGAACATTCTGTAATAAAAGGAGAAATGGGTCAGTTCAGAAATTCTAAATCCTCATTCGTATCTAACCGTTCCAATAGCTTAGCCCCTCTGAAGATTTTCCACCCCAATCCACTCATCAGGTGGGCCACACCATAGAAAACAATGGACAACCGCCCATCTGGTCCAATGAACACGTGTGGCTCCCTAATGAGTAGATTGGCCTGATTTTCGTACAACGAGATTGTCATGGCAGGGCCAATGTATTGCACGGGTGAGATGTCACACCAACATGAGATCTGACGGCTAATAGAGAATGGCATCAAAATGTCAAGGTCATTTCCGTCATTTCAAACTAAAGACGTCTACGTTGAAAATTAAGGGTATTTTTGTCATTTTTGGGTTCTTACTTCCAAGGGACATCTCCCACTAACATCCAGTCGCCTTCTCTGTCTTCATACGTGGGAACGAATTCCGTGCCATTCCCAAGATCAATCAGCTTGCTCTCGTTCTGACTATGACCTGCAAAAAGACCAAATTACCCTCTAATTACCCTCACATAAAAACCATAAAAAGGGCATTCTGGTCAAGAATTGCTGCTGATCGGTGTTGTTCAGGGGTATTTTCGTCTAAACAGTATAGGCAATTTCTGTATTGACACGTGGATGGGCCATCATTCGGTTCAGCGTACCTTCCCTAGGCCACAAATGGAAAATCACATCCTGACCATCCAGTCAAGGGCCCACGCCTCTCTAGAGACAGATCTAAGGCCTGCAAGGATCCAAAACTAAATATGACCGCCGAGCTAATGGTTAATATCATCAGATTGATGTATTTTGGCTGGACTAAACCAGATCAACGGTACAGATTGATGTTTTGGGTCATCCACGCGTCATTACACGAATCGTGCACCGTATTATGGTGCACGTGAGTTGTATAGTATCATTCTTCTCGTATAAATACGGTGTAGAAAAGCAGAAATACAATGCATACGTACAGATAGTGAAGCAGGTGAACATCTCCTCTAGCGCGTGTAAGAGTTGCTGGTAGCTGCTGTACATCTCCAAGTCTACTTTCCGTAGATACGGTGCTCCATCTACGGCCACCTTCACGTACGTACAGCTTTTCAAGGCGTTTTTCCTATACGCCGATTTCACGGGCGGCCATCCCACAACCTGTGCCCTGAAAAAATACGTACACGAACCGTATGTTGGCTTTAGGATATGATCACACATACGTATAAGCATTAAACTCTTGCTTGCCAACACGCAGCACACGTGCGGACGAGAAACCAGCTGAAAGGAGATTGGATATGTGTGAAATTACGACAGTACCCTTAAATTTTGGTAATTGGAACCAAGATGGCGGTCGGTTTACGTAAATTTCTTTAACATTAGGGGTATTTAAGCGCCGTTTTCTCCCTATTTTCGCAACGATGAAATTTTATGAATTCAGAAGGACCAAATTACCCTCCAGAACCGTTAAATGAAGGGTGAGTTGAAAGGGTAATTTCGTCAATTACGGAACTCGAACTGATACGAAATCTTTCTAATTCCTGCAACCGTACTTACTTTGCGGCGGGGGGTTTTCCGGCACCGGAAACCTGACTTTCCGGCAAGTCCTTTGACTGAGCGCCTTGGTCTTTGCCACGTGGTTCGATCCTGGAGCTCCCGAGGCTCAGATCGACGGTCTCGGAGAAACCACGTTTGCCGTTGCTTCTTGCGGTGGAGACCTCTGCCGTCTCGCCTCCGCTCCTCGATCCGCCCGGCAATCCTAAGGTCAGCTCCGTCTCCTGGAAGTTGAGGTGGGCGGCGTCAGATTCCGGCAACATTTTCGTTGTCTCCGGCAACATCTCTTGGTGGCTAGGGTTTGGTACGGCGAGTCTTTTCTTCTTCTCTCTCTTTGTCCAGAACGAAAGAGATGAGTAATGGGTGGCCTCGTTTTCTCTCTCACCATCTTATAAGATGCGTTTCTTGCCGGCCATCGCGCATACCATTCTGATCTCGACACGTGGTGAGCGATTGAGCGGTTGTGATTCGACCAGGTCGCTGACACTAGATGACGGAAGCTCGTGTCTGTCTGTTGATTGGGTTGCTTGAAAGTTTGGGCCCTAGGTTGGCTCGCCCCTGTTTTTCGTGCGACCCGCTTCAACCGATCGGCTTGTTCAGCTCGGCTCAGCTTGGCTCAATTCCTCTAGAAACTGATATTTACATCCGTCAACTCTAATCGGCACTCTTTCCTATTTTCCCACAGTGCAATACTAATGTTCCAAACCGTTGATCGACTGGGCCACGATGACGAGAGACCCTTTGGGACGCGGATTGGGTACTACCCCACCGGAACCTAGCTAGAGATGGACGGTCCTAATTGGTCATGAATTTGGTGTTATTGTGTAAGAGCTTAGTGGGTGTTAGGGGGGGGGGGGGGGGGTGGTTGCACATGGTTTGGTTTGGTCTGATTTTGGGGTGAAATCGGAACCGAACCGTTCCCTATGGTTCTATGATTTTTAGAATCGGAACTGAACTATTATCACCCTAGAACCGAACCGAAACCGGATCGTGAAAACCGGTTCGGATCCGAATCAATTCCACGGTTCTGGGCTTTTTAAACTCCAACCCAATTGCACTTGTTTAACAATACTATTAAGGTCTTAAAATCATACAATCAGGAGTGAATGGATGAGAATAACTTCGTATCAATTCTTGGACGGTTTGAATGTTTTACACACTAGATACGTGGATACATATATGGCAGTTCAACGGTAACTAATCATGCATCCAACTAACATGGGAGACCTTTTTTTTTTTTAATAACCTACACGATGTAATCAGACGCTAGACACGTGGCTTGCATGTAATAGAATCCAAACCATCCAAATAATGGGACCCACTATAAATGGGACAGTTCCAAATTTAGATTTATTAGACAATTCTAACCTCTGATCAATGGACATTTTCCTGTTGATTTGGACCATCGAAGATTTCTCACTATAACGGTCCATCAAATGTCCACGAATTAGCCACTTAAGATCATATGCTAAATGATGATCTTTTGATACTGGGCCCACTACTTGGACAGTGCAATTTAAGGTACATGTGTGTCACGTGTAATGATACTGACCATATATGGGACGTAGCCACACCATCGGATTGACTCGGCAATGCTGTTTACTTAGCTTGGAATTCAATTCAATGTACATCTTCTTTGTTGAATTTGAATATGTTATTTTGACCATTCATTAGATGTGTATCGATCAGTTAGTTATGACCTACATTTATTAGATGTCACAGTTCGAATCTACGGTTCGTGTAACGGTTCGGATCCATGATTCATGAGGTTCGGATCTACGGTTTGTGTAACAGTTCAGATCAACGGTTCGGTTCGATTCTACAAGGCCTTAAACCGGAACCAATCCGTAATCAAAGGTTCTGAAAATTTTGGAATCGAAACCGAACCGTTAGCACCCTAGAACTGGACCAAACCGAACCGATCTAACGGTTCCAGTCCAATTACACAGTTCCTACGGTTCGATGTGCACCCCTAGGTGTTACCCTTACCGTAGAGCCCACATTGACCATATGATGTATATCCGTTTTTATAGCTTATTTTAAAATAGCGTCCTAAAATTTAAACATATCCGAATCTCAGGTGGACCACACTATAAGAAACAGTAATAATTGAATGCCCACCGTTAAAAACTTCCCAAGGCCCACCATAAGCAGATATGTAATGTTTATTTGCCATTAAACCCGTTGATAAGGTTAACCAGAATTGGGTAAAGGGAAAATAAAAATATTAACTTGATCCAAAACTTTTATGGCTTAAGAAACCTTTTAATGATTATTCACCATTTTTTCGAATGGTGTGGTCCACCAAAGATTTGGATTTGCTTAAGTTTTGGGATTTTATACTTAAATGAGATGAAAAATCAGATGGATGGTGTGGATATGAAACACATACATCAAGGTGGGCCTCTCCTAGTGGTAGAAACACCTGTACGCCCCGGTTCTAACTGGGGCTCCATGGGGCCACCATCATGTATATGTTTTATCCACAGCATATAACCATTTTGACAAATTATTTTAGGGCATGAACCTAGAAAAGAGGGAAATTGAAGGCTCAAGTGGACCACACCACAAGTTGCAGCAGAAACAATGACTCCCTCCATTGAAACCTTCTTAGGGCCCACTGTTATATTTATTTACCATCCAGCTTGTTCATAAAGTCATATAAACAAAGATGAAGGGAAAACATAAATAGTAGCTTTATGCAAAACTTCAATTGCCCCCAAGAAGTTTTGAACGTTAGGCATTCAACCCAAATGCTTCCTCAGGTGTGGTCTAATTGAGCCTATGATGTGCATCCATTTTGGGTTCATTTCCCTAAAATGATCTGTTAAAATGGATGGACGTCATGGATAAGACAGTACATCACAATGGGCCCCACAAAATCCCTATAATTAGGACGGTCGGACTCTAGCAGGTCCTGGTTGGGGTAGTACCCGATCCAGGTCTGACCCCTTGGGAAGCCTTTCTCTATAAGTTGGCGATTGGTCTAGTTCACATGAAGTCAATGGAATTCAGACCGTCCATCAAGTGGGTGCCAAGTACTTGTCTTCAACTAGATATCATTTGATCAAGTAATCTGAACCTTTAAACCATGACGATGTCTCAAGTCTAACCAGTTGGACCACAAGTTATAATCCATTTAAACATAAGACATCCAATCACAAGGATTGCCTAATGCGAAAAACATCCTATCTACTCATCAAGTAGGCTACACCATACAAAAAATTCCTGACCATTGATAAATAATAAAACACAAGTATTAATTGTCCACTCAATAAATGGTTGTTACTGATTTTTCAAACGGTAATCACCGTGATGGGGCCATTCGACTGGCTGGAGAACAACTTACAATCCAACAGGTTGGACTTGAGACCTCTTGAACAAATGTGGCCTTGATAAACCTAAGGGAGTAAGTTGAAATCATTTGGGTGGGCCACAAAACATTATCATACTAGAATTGTCCATTGGCTGATCATCGATCGGGACCTTAGGTTTAAAGGCTACATGACCCTGATATGACTCATCAAAATTCAGACTCAATTGGACTCGGTTCGACTCAACAACATAGATTAACTAGATCATTTTTCCACGACTTGGATGAGTAGGCCAATGTACTCCCGACCCATCCAACTCATGACTTATCTCAGGACCAATTGAGTGTTCCAACCCTTGAATATTGAAACCATGCAAATACATCCCAACATAATGTAATGCCTTATTGTAAGAGAAACTATGATGCTCTTGCAAAGTATGATAGATGATATGCAAGTATTTAGAAATTACTTAGAAATTGATAAGTAATTAAAATTAAACTATCCAAATCATGAATAATGGCTTAAATTTAAAATTATGTTGATTAGATTACCTAACTCTTGGATTTATTAACATTTGTTGGATTGTTAGACCTACACAGAAAAATAAATAAGATAGATTTATTTTTAAAATCAATTGACCACAACTTAAGAAATAGAACTCTTTAATTAATTTAATTCTTAGACTTTGACTTAATAGAAACGAGGAGTTTATGGGACCAACCCGTATAAATGCAGGTTTGCATAGTGGCTCTATTGGATCCACCATGATGTTCGGGTTTTATCTCTCCATATTTTTTTAGCTTGATCATTTTAGGATACAAGTCTAAGCATTAGGTAGGTCCAATGCTCAGGTGGACCACACCATAGGAAGTAACAACAATAACAAAGCTCATCGTTGAAACCTTCCTAAGCACCGCAATGATGTTTATTTACAATCCAACTTGTACACGAGGCTATATAACCTTAGATGAAAGAAAAACACAAATATTAAATTCATATAAAACTTTAACCACTCACAAGAAGTTTTCAATGGTGAGAATTCAATCCCCATTGTGTATTTTGTGGTCCACTTGAGCCTTCGATCTACCTTAATTTTGAATTTATATCCTAAAATGATCTTTAAAAAAAATAGATGGACAGGCTCACTGGTGTAGGATGCAATCAACTTCTATCAAAACAAGTTCCACTCTTTGATGTAATTTATATGAATGCATCTCACCTGTACAATTCCTTTGTGACGATGACACGTGATCAAATAACTTAGATTTAGTAATTAAAAAAAAAAAATTAGATCTTTAAAATTTGCATTATACTGCTGGATTCCCGCCAACTACTATTGGACGGTTGGAGATGAGGGTGTCGTATTAGTCTGGCCTTCTGTACTATTGCAGCTCCAAAAAGTAAAAAGGAGGGTGGGCCACAAAACATGATGGGTGTAAATATCTATTTCATTAGTCAGTTGGGAGCCAAGCCTAACATGACGAGGGAGCTGAAAAAGGTGGGCCCTACCTGTTTGGCTCCTTAGGGTACAAGTCAACTTTTCAAATAAAGCAAGTGGTAGTACCGGTCGGTCCCGCGACAAGCATGTGAAGGTGTTGGTATGTCGGTGACGTGGCAGCATTTTTTACCACTTGCAAAAGCTGATGGAGACCTCTCTGATACCGACAGTTGCCCGTTCCTAACCGGTGCCGCACGCGGCTTTCTTCTTCTGCCCGCTCAGAGGAAATCGGATTGCGTACTGAGTAACTCAGGACGCTTTTATCGTACTGAGTAAACTCGGTTGGGCCCACCGTAAATGTATTTGTTTTATCCACGCCGTCCATCCGTTTTTTCAGCTCGTTTAAGTGGATGAAAACAAATTGTAAAATCGTCCAAATTTCAAGTGGACCACACCACAGCTAACAGTGAGAATAATGATTTTCACGGTTAAACACTTGTTAGGCCCCACAGTGACATTTTTTTTTTTTTTTTGAGTCATCCCACGTGTCCATCATGGACATGAATGAAGGATAAAAATAAATATCACACAGATCAGCCTTTAGAAGTTTTCAACGGTGGATGTTCAATTCACGCTGTTTCGGTGATGTTGTCCAATTGAGCTTGGGACATGCTTCACTTTTGGGATACAGAGCTAAAATTATCCAGGGTTACACCTCAGTGGGTGTTACCATCAACCTGGGCAACCTTATGAATATATTATATATCAATGTCATCCTTATGTTTTTCCGCTCATTTTAGACATGGTTAAAAAATATAAGTAGAACCAAATCTTAGTGGACCACATCACAAGAAATAGTGGTGATTGAATGATCACCAATAAAAACTTTCTAAACCAGTAATATTTATTTGCCATCCAACCTTGTGAAGGGAAAATACAAATATATATCAACTTGATGGAAAACTTAGAGGCCTACAAAAAGCTTTATAACCGTTATTCATCACATTTTATAATGTAGTCCTGAGAGATTTAGATAAACTTAATTTTTGAAATAATATTGTCAAATCAAATGAGCTGAGAAAACAGATGATCAACACATCTATATGCAGTACATTCATCAAGGTAGGCCTAGGGTAATAGCTAAGCCGATTGTGCGGTGTGCTACACACAGCAAGTGGTGTGGTGACATCACCAAGATTGGTGGGTTCCACCATGAGGTATGTGTTATAACCATATTCTTCCTCTATTAGGCCTTTTGAGTCAAAAAATGAGACAAATCTAACGCTCAAATGGTCCACACCATAGAAAACAATGTGATGAAATTTCTTTTGTGTGGTCTTATTAACGGGTTGGATGGAAAGTAAGCATTATTATGGCCTTGATAAGTTTTCAACGGTGGGAATTATTGTTCCCATACTTTCTGTGGTGGTTTACTTGAGTTTTGGATTTGCATCATTTCCGACACCTTGGCAAAATGAATGGACACGCTAGATATACATGTACGTCATCGCAGAGGCCATAGAACTGGTTGACGTTAACACACCAAAGAGTTAGGTGGTTTGTGGCACACTAGGCAATCCACTTCTCTCCTCACTCATACAAGTGGCATGTCTTCTTCAAAGTAAACCGTCCAACAAGTGAAAATTTATAGTGGAATATAGCTAAAAATAAATTCAAATAACATACACAGTAAACCCTGTGGGGCCACCATGATGTACAAGCCGGTCCATCCATTTTACCCTCATTTTAGGGCATGATCACATAAATAAAAGCATATCCAAAGCTCCAATAGACTACATCACACAAAGCATTGTGGAAATAATAACATCCATCAATTGAAACCTTCTTAGGACCTACAGTGAAAATTATTTGTCATAAATAACTATTAATAATAAGGTCACAAAGACATGGATTAAGAGCCCCTAAGAAGTTCTCAACGATAGCCATTCAATTTCCCACTGTTTTCTATGGTGGGGTCCACGTGAGCTTTGGAGATGCTTCAATTTTGGCCTCATGTCTTAAAATGAGCTAGAAAAAAGGATGGACCGCGTGGATAAAAGACATAGACCACAGTAAGCCCCATCCCTGATATGGTGCTGGGGCAGCTTTTTGACCTTGACTATACACGTGGCATGTTTCTTCAGATCTAAACCGTCCAACAAGTGAAAGTTAATTTAGATGGAATATAGCCAAAAATTCACACCATGGATGCAGTCTACTTAATTACTAGTGCATTGCTGGACTGTATAAAGAAAAATCTTGAACGGCTGAGATTCAACCAACAAATGTCCCTAATTAATTATACGGGATCCTTCCTCTTGCTCGTGTGGTAGACTCTTGGGAGTTTCAACACCCAGTCAAGGGTTCGAGTATCCATAGGTGGTGAAAGGCCACTATGGCGTGAGTGTGTTCAAAAATAAAAATAAAAATAAAGGTGTGTTAAAAAAAAAAAAGAGATCAGAATTACCTAGCCAAGCTAATTTTGGGAATATTCAAACTAATTGGATGGTTTAAATTGAAGTATGGGCCACGTGTAAAGTCATCCAGAAGTTTGCTGTCGGTAAGGCGCCCCACTTATCATCCATTGTGAATTGACCGTTGATAGTGTGACCCTCTCTATCCTCAGTGCATACGCCAAGATGGCTCATTAGTCAAATGGGTCCTTTGATGCACAAGTTGCAAAAGTCTGATGATACTTTTTCTTTTTCCTTCAAAAATGTTGTCTTTTGATGACATAGTTTTCAAATGACATGATTGTTACTCTTATTTCTCACTTTTTCTTTCTTTTTTTAATCAATTATTATTGCAGTTACATAATGTAATGAAGAAAAAAAAATATGTATTGGTTAAAATTTTCTTTTATGTGTCCCACCAAAGCATGTACATTTTGACTGAAAATTTTTATATTTGGTTTATCAGCAATAAAATTATATATAATAATAATAATACTTCTTTTACTTTAATATTAATTCATTAAATCCATATCCTAACATATCTGTTTGAATTCAAGATTTTTGCAGTGACATTATACAAAAACATAATAATTATAAAATGTTTCGCCTATCGGTTGAAAATATTTATATTTGATTGACGATTTTCATGTTTGGTTTCACAATAATAAAAGCATAATGATAATACTTTTCCTTTACATTATTATAATAATCCCTACTGCAAGCAAATCCTACTAACGAGGAATATGAGATGAACATGTTTTAATTAAGTAATTTTTCGTACCGATGTGCCACAAGCTTTGTTTAGATTAACCTCATATTTATTTATTTTTTCTCTTATTTTCTATTCATTTTTTATGGTTCAAATTCTTGCTTTAATTATCATAGTTATAGATTTCTTTTTCTAATTTATCATCAATCTTTTTAATCACAATTAGTCTATGTAAGTCAGTTTTCTCATGTAAGTCAGTTTTCTCATTTTGGAAAAATGCAGAGAAAAACAGAGTGCCTTTTTATTTTCTATCTTCTTCTCTTGAAGTTTTTTTTTTTTCCTTAGGAGAGCAAATGACATACCATTGTGTCATTTAGATCAAACCAACTGTGCAGTCAGTGTTTGGGACATTCGGTTGGAAACTACAACACAAAGGTCCAATAAACCTATGGGGTGGAACCTGTATTAAGTTTTTTGCAATCTCAACATGCTTTCATCTCATCTCAATTAATGATAAATCATCATCTATAGAAAGGTAATCTCTATCCTATAGAGATAATTGTAACTATCATTTTTCAATGCACACGTACACTTAGTTTTAGGGATTATTTGGATGCTTATAAGTTTTGCAAGTGAGAAGTGACTTGCAAGTATATCACTTACAAGTAGTGTTTGGAGAGAAAATTCACTTACAAGTCCTTTACAAGCAAAATTGTCGAGAAATTTCATTGGGTTTACAGCAAGAAGTCACTTTCTTATAAGTGACTTACAATTGAAAGTCACTTTCAGATGAAAATTACCCACAACCCAAAAACTTATAAGCATCCAAACAACCCCTTAACTGTTGATTTACTTTCTATTCATAGTGTACATAAGGCTCTTATCTGATTGGTTACATCGTCCTGTTGCCAGGTTTTTCTAACATGTCTCACTAGACCGGTACCTCCATGGAGGCTGATATATATGTCCAAAAATAAATGAAATTCCCTCATATATATATATATATATATATATATATATATATATATATATATATATATATATATATATATATATATATATATAAATTCAGTGATTTATTTAACCTTCTCTCTTTTAGTGCAAATATTATGGAATCCAAGCTTTCTTTTCTTTTCTCTATTGTTCTCTTGACTCGAGCAGCATTGGGATTTTGTGTGAGTGCCACGGAGGTGAGCAATTTATGTGACATCCCCAGTCTAAGGGCCCATTAGATCAATGATCTGGATTACAAACCATGGATCATGCAATGTACAAAAACACCATACTTCCTGCATTCTTGAGATATTTTCATATCATTTATTCTCAATAACTAGATTGCAGGCTCCCAACCTTATGGTGTGTACTAGTACCGTTATAATTTAATCCTCAACTGCCCCAACCAATTTCAATGATGGTTTTAAAATCCCTTTTGGCCCATGGTATTATTCACCATTAATATGGGTCGGGGTCGTACGATACATGTATCGTGCTGTATCTAGCTCTTTTGGGCCGATACAACCGTATTGTTCATCAGCATTACTAGTACTCATCAGTTGATGATAATCGGTATGTATGGGGTAATCAGTTTTGGACGGTATGTTAAACTTGGATTTTAATTGCATGCCATCCTTTCATTTACACGATTCATAAAAATAAAATAAAAAATGCCCCACCAACTAGATTTCAGTTACAACAATTTGGCTTTTTTGGTGCCACTGAAAGATTGATATTCTTTCTTTTCTTTTTTAGGTGTCACGCCCCAAACTCAAAAATCAGATTCACAGGAATTCTGATCGTCGAATCCGGTGCCGACAGCCTCTGTAGTACCTCATTCTCGGCTCCCAACGCAGCATACATCAGATTCCGATCCTGGGATCCTATAAGAAGAATTTTTCAACGTACATTTGTCGTGTAATAAGCATAACCACAAGTTTACCCAAATCATAAAGGCAACATCTTCAACACATATCCACTAATATAATCACTTGAATACAATGCTGAAAGGAAAATACATATATCAAAATCAGAGCTCCTGAAAATCGCTGCACGCTCCAAGCTCAACGCTGCTGCAACCTAACGCCACCTGCACTCATCTATCATGCATAAGCTTACAAAAGCTTAGAGGGTAGTATAAGTGTGTTTAAGGTAAGTGTCGAGTATACAACAGAGTCCATACATAATTGAGACAAGAAGGAAAAAAATGACCAGGTCATGGATCATATGATATCAGAGTAAGCAGAAATATACTAGTAAATCCATGAGTCACATAATATCAGAGTACGCATTGTAGATCATAATGAGCCATATATTATATACTGTAGATGTGATGCAATATGCAAGTCCTATCAAGTCCTTCTAAGCCATATAAGTGCAGAAACGTAGCAATCCAAATGTCATATGCCATGGATGAAATGCAATATATGATGCGAATGAAATGACCAAACTGGAATGAAGTCGGGCTGATAGTACGTAGTATCGCGGCTACGGGGTCCATCATAAGAGAATTCTATCCAAACCAGTCACATACCTAAATTTGGATAGTCAAACATAATGTGGTAGACTCCTGATCTCAGGTTAGTCGCGCGCCCCAACCGAAATCCTGGCCATTGCGAAGGTACACGTAATAAATAGTTGCGCATCGCCAACCCGAGTGGATAGTGAATGGATGAATGAATGAGTATGCAACCCCTACTCAGTAGCCAGTAGCACAGTAGCCTGCCAACTGCTGGTAGCTCGCCCAGGCCTCAGTCCCGCCCACATCACACTCGCCCACATCAGCGTCCACCCACGTGCGCCCGCCCACATGTACAATAATGACGGGGTGTTATAATATCATGTCAATCCTCATATCAAGTCCGCATATCAGTATGGTTCCTCTCTGAGAAATCACCGGGATCTATTACACTCCACACAGACTGCCTCCTCCCTAGCCGCATAGCCTTGCGAGTGGAAGAGACCTTACTATCCGCCTAGCCAGTAGTCTGCCAATACCTACCCGGCTCGTCGATAGCGGACCTATTCACGAGCTGGTCATATTCAGCCTATCTTATAGCCCCCTCTTTCGGGCGGATAAGGCCACACTCCCTTCCAACCGACTACGACACAGTGGAAGACACGACCTCATGGTATAGGCACCGACGCTCATATTCCACTCGGTCTAGACTTTGGAGCAACTCCTGGTACCAAGGAGGTTCTGGAATTTTCACCCAAGGACATCCTAAGTGCCCATAATGCTAGAACCAATTATTTTCGATGTTCCATCTAGCCATCCATGATGTGCCTGTGGAGGCCACGACCCTAATGTCACTAGGGCGTACAATGATCAATTCACATATATGTGGAATGCATGAGTCACACTGTCCAGTCATGTAGCAATCCTGCGCGTACGGCACGATAATGTGGGCACTCCGTCTCATAAGTAGTCCCGTAAATAGTCTGTCTAATGGCATATGCTATGATCAAACAATCCTCATATCAGGCATACATATGATGTGTATGAGTATGAATCATGGAGTTACATTAAGCATATTGTAAGGTGATGAACTACTCTCACAACGAAGATAGGCCTAGACGTCCTACACATAACAAGTATGGGCCTATTAATAGGCCCTAAGGAGAGTCATAATGCGGACATTTAACCAACATTATTCTTACAATGCGGACGTCAAACCAACATTATTCTCAAGGCACGACTTACCATAAAGGTCAACACACACACCATGGTGGAATCACATTCAATGGGCCTTAAGTACATCCCATTGGGCCCCGACCCATGGGCCTCCAATACGTCAAACGGGCCTCATAACTTGGGCCTCATATATATCAAGGTGGGCCTTGGCAACGGGCCACAAATACATCAAGGTGGGCTTAATCACTTGGGCCTCATATATATACCAAGGTGGGCCTCAAAAGATGGCCACAAATAAATTAAGATGGGCCTCTTACATAGGCCTTACATTCATATTAAGGTGGGCCTCGACAACAGCCCCATATACATCAAGGTGGGCCTCAACAACAGTCTTGAATACATCACAATGAGCCTCAACCCATGGGCCCTAATACATCACAGTGGGCCTTAACCCATGGGCCCTAATACATGACAGTGGGCCTTAACCCATGGGCCCTAATATATCACAATGGGCCTCGACCCATGGACCTTAATACATCATAATGGGCCTCATAAATATGAAGGTGGGCCTCAAAAATAGGCCACCAATACATCAAGGTGAGCCATATATTAAATGGGCCTACTCACAGGGGCCTTAAGTATATCAAATGGGTCATACCAAATAAAAGTGGTGATTAAAATTTTCAAGGCCCACTATTACATATGTTTCTCATCTAACCTATTCATAAACTACCATAGTGGTAGATGAAGTGGGAAAATAAATATTTACTTATTGGGAAGCTACAATGGCCCTTAGAGATTTTTGAATGGTGGGCGTCCTTGACCATTACCCTAAATGGTGAGGTCCACTTGAACTCATGCCATAAAAAAAAAATGGGCTTTTAAAATGGCTGAACCGATTAGATGCAACGCAAGCATCATGGTGGGGTCCACATGAAGGTCCACCATCAAGTATATTAGATATAATATATACATGGTGTATCATATATATATATATATATATATATATATATATATATATATATATATATATATATATATATGTGTGTGTGTGTGTGTGTGTGTGTGTACACACACACGCTAGTGGGTCCAACCATCCACTGCCTGTGGACGGTATGAATAAAACACATACATTATTGTGGGCTCCACCGTCCGCCTGGACGGTGGAAATGAAACCCATACGTCACTGTGGGTCCCATGTGGGGCCCATCATAAAGTTTATTTTCCATCCAACACGTTGACAAGGTCTCTAGGACCTGAATGAATAGGAAAAACAAATTTCACCTTGATCTGAAACTTCTATGGGCCCCAAAAAGGTTTTCAAGGGTAAACATTCAATTACACTATTTCAAATGGTGTGGGCCACCTGAGTCTTGGATGAGCCTAATTTTTGGAGGGTGTCCCACTTTCCTGAGGGCCCACAATATGAACGGATTAGATGATAAATAAACATCAAGGTGGGGCCCACAGCGGAGCCATGGGTTCCTGCCTACACGGCCACCCGCCTCTGCTTCCTTTTCTTTTCTTTTTTTTTTTGGTTGAAAACCAATAATATGGTGGTTTTTGATAGGTGGAGTCGGCCTAGGAAAATCCAACCCATTCATTGTGTGTGTCCCACCAATGTAATGGTCGAAACCGAGTTTCAGGTGGGTCTAAGCTGCGTGTGGACCCCAGCATTTGACTCCATGTGATTTGGCATACCATCGTATGAATGCTGATGGTGTGGGCCATCCGAGGACTTTTTATGGCTGATTTGTGGAGCCAACGTATCATTCAAGGGGACTCATTAAATGAACAACATAGATGTAGAACATACATCATAATAAGGTCCACAACTGGAGCTAATGGGCGCACCCTTTTTTTTGTATGTTGGACGTCCAGACCCCCTGGACGTCAAAGAAACAAAGGCATGCAATGCATATATTTTATTTTTATTTTCTTAGGTGGGACCCATATTAACAAGATCTACCCTGTCCATTACATCTGTCCCACAAAATTAGGGGTCCAAAATAAGTTTCAGGTGGGTCCAAGCTTCTTGTGGACCCCAGTAATCATTTTCCCAAGTTTTAGCAGAAAATACTAGCATTCTCGATGTCACGGCCCGCCAGATAATTGGATAGGTCTCATTTTTCGGCTCAACGTCTAAAATGAAGTAGAAAAGGGGATAGATGGCTTGGATTGAACACATATATCAAGGTGGGGCCTACATAAGTGAGCCATTCTCCGAGGCTTGAGAATCAAGCCAATATTTGTGTTTTTTTCCCGACCCACGTCCAGACGCTGGACGGTTCTGGGCAAGGCAAATACCATTAAGGTGGGCCCTGCTTAGGTGGGCCACCACTTAGTTGGGTGGTATGGAACAACATATATGCAAGTGGGCCCCACCTACAAATCATTTGGATCAAATACATGATTTATGGTGGGGTCCAATCGGGTGGGCCATATGGACATATCATCACATAAAAAGAAAAAGAGAGAGAGACGGGACACGTATGATGGAGGGACTCCGACACTATGGGCCCTCTGATCCATGCATACAATCATACATCAAGTGGGTCTCATTGCACGTGGGCCCATCAAACCAAAAATCGACGGATAATAATAAACAGTCCAGAAAAATAAACATCATGATGGGGTCTATGGAGAATGGCCCCATCATGGAATGATTATGAGGATCCAGGTGGTCCATCGGCTACATCAAGGGTCCAAAGTAAGATCCACACCATCAATCGGTAGGCCTCACTTGGCCTATCATCAAAATATGAGAAAATTTATCCTAATGAGCACCCACCATTTGTTCTTCTCAGTCCGTTGGAACGCCTATCTCCTTGAGCTTCACTTTAATGGTGGAGACGGGGAATGGATGACTAGGATTAGAGTTTTTGAGATGGGAAGTGGGTCACACAAACTCTTTTCTCCCTTGAGAAGGGCTTGGACGTGAGCTCTCTTGTTGCTTGGGGGATGGTTGGGAAATGTGAAGGGAAAGAGAGAGATGTGGTGGTTGTAAGAGAGATGTGAGTGATGAATGTGAGGTGAGTGATGGGTGAGGTGATGGATTGGTTGACTTTGGGTTTGCTTGACTTGTGGAGAAAGAAAGCATGAGTGTTTTGTACTTGACATGAGAGTGATTGATGGGATTGATTTGACATATTGTAGAGATTCTCTTGCGATTTATAACGCGCGGTGTTTTTCCTCGAACTGAACGTGAGTCCACATCTCCACGTCTGGGTATCGGATCGGTGCGTGAGTTGTTGCGTTGGAACCGCGGCGAGGGTGCGGTCGTAATGATACAAGTGTCGGATCAGACCGACTCAATTTTATAGGATATGGCTTACGGTCGTGCGCAAAGTCGATTACAGGTCGAAGGTCGCCGGAATTTGACGAGAAGGATCGCAGGAAGCGACGGAACGGTACAAATTAGGATATGGGTCTTACACTAGGTATCAATGGTTGTGAGTTAGGTTTCCTATAGTGCAGAGTGCATGCACTTCTACAACCCACCTACTTATCCAATGAAGTTAGGCTAGAGCTGAGCCCAGGATGACTCGATTTGTCCAACTCGTTTAGACCTGTCTCAATCCAAGCCAAATAGGTTAGTCAGTCTGAAACGAGTAGGCTTCACCCAATCCGAACTCAAATCGAATCAAGTCCAAGCTACTTAACAACTTGACCCGCAACTCTATCCAGCCAGAGTCTACTCAATTTGAAACTCGACTTGACTCGGATTTGAGTACATATAATTATTTCTTTTTAAAAAAAAAACTCTAATTTGTAAGTATCTCTAACCCTATCTGCCGCACCTGACCCCAACCCCAACCCGAATTCTCTCTCTCCCTCCCTCATCCTCATCTTCCAAGCCCGACTGCCACCCACCACCATCACCACTCTCTCTCTCTCTCTCTCTCTCTCTCTCTCTCTCTCTCTCTCTCTCTCTCTCTCTATATATATATATATATATATATATATATATATATATATATATATATATATATCACTCGGTACTTTTTAACGGGTTGAACTCGGTTCGGATTAGTCCAAGACAAACTTAGAATCAGATCGGGTTAGGCATGCTAGACTCGATGCCGAGTAGGGTTGAGATCGGGTCAGGCCTATTTCAAAACTGAATTGAGGCCGGTCAACCCTAACTCAGTTCAACTCAACTCGGTGCAGCTCTAGTGAAGGCCCTTTCACATGATATTGATTTTGATGAATGGCTTGGTTGGCAAGTTGGTTGGAGATGCGGAAAAGAGCTCTCCAAAAGTTTTCAATTTCTTTTCTTATTTTTACCAAACATTGCTCGATTGAGGATTGATTTCTGGCGTACATATTACTAAAAATAAACGAAAAATCAATATCTGTTGTGATAAGATGGCAAGTGGGTGCGAGCCACTTCCAGACAATTGGCCAGGTGTGGGGTCCACCCACCTGGACAGCTATTCAATCAAAAATCAAACAACCCAAAAATGTCATCAGGCATGAGGCTTTCCTAAATGAATATTTTATTAATCTAGCTAGTTTCATGTATGGTTTGCCTAACTATGGATTTTCTTCACAAAATCATATGACATACGAAAAGGTCGTATCATCTTTGTTTGGCCCATTTTCTACAAACAGTAGGGAGATTGTTTGTGGGGACTACTGTAGTTTCCATAGGAGGAGAGATTCTGAAATTTGTTTAAAGTGCATGTTCATGCTCTGAATAGAATACATAGATTTTTCATCATATGAGATCTGGACGGATGGTCTATTTGAGCATGCCATTGATTATCCATGGCCTAGAAATCGTACCGTATTGATGGACTAATTGCTTGATTCGAGGTAAAAATGACCACCGTGAAACCCTTTTCCAATTGTGCGGTTAGGATCGTCTGATGAGGCTCCTATTTGGAGAATTGCATGTATAAAGATTGGGTTTGGCTAGATGATAAACCATCCATTCATTATCAAAACCACAGATGGATGGTTAGGATCATCTTATGAGAGTCATCCTTTGGGAGACATAATCAATCAATAACAGGCCCAGTAAATGAGTTGTTCAGATTGTTGTTTGGAACTATTTTTTATAAACGATGTGGACCGTCCATTTTATGTATTTTTCTTTTGATGACTTGATGTTTACCTAATGTACATAAATAATCGAGCATATCTCTAAAATCACGCCGACCAAGCAATCCTACATCCGTATTTGAGGGTCGATTGGGACCGTTTGGATTGTCACTTAACCATGCCATGTGACTGAAGATTCACTACATTTTTTAAAATGGTGCAAGACCTAAAAGACACTGATCAACGGTCCACACATCTCACATATATGGGGCCAAAAAATGAGTATAAGGACCTCGAGTTTTACGAAGGGCATTTGTATGGTCGGATCCACCTGATGAACGGATTGGATCTCTTGCACGTATGCTTCGTCTCAACGTACGAGGTGCGAGTACATGAAAGTACATTATTAGCATTTCTCATTGCCAGGGAGTAGAATCAGCTCTGGTGTACACGTGTTCCTTTTTACTCTATCGCGACGGAATATCTAGATTGCGTCTCGGATCACTAGACCTACATGATCAGTTTAACAAAGATCTGAACCGTCCATACTGTGAATATATGACATACTGGTCAATTTAATAAATTTTTAATGAAAACTTGAGTTTGAATCAATGGAAAGGAAAACTTTAGTGGCTACATTTCAACTTTGAAATCGAAGGAAAAAATCATCAATAAAACATGATTACTGGAAAATAGCTAATTTTATTCTATTAAGATAATATGGACGGTTGAAATCATGTTAACATCTCATCATGAGTGGCGACACACGCCGCATTGTGAGTGGCGACGGAGGCAAAACGAACTCATGGCAGACAGGCCGTCAGATGTTTCCGCGGCAACGCAGCGGGTTATGGATCCCATGAGCTAGAGAGTTTGTGAAATGACATAAATAACCATACATATTCCAATATACCTAAAATAACCTTTTGACGAATTTAAGCGGGCAAGAAGACTTTGACTTTTTTGACGATTATAAGATAAGGAATGTACAAATACAGATTAGATTCTGTATTAGAAATGAGAATTACTTTGATACTCTGGTAGAGTTTGATAGACTATATGCAGGCAATTAAATATTTCTCAGAACTTGCTTACGTGGCATGCAAATAATTCAAACTAAACGGTACAAATTATTGGCAGCAATTAGATGTGTCATGACCCAAAATAATAATCTTATTGGGTCATTAAAATACAAGATTTTTGGACTTTTATTGAACGGTTAGAAATGAAAAATATCAAATGATCTTATTTCAAGAAACAAGTCTGCATGAATCAGAGGTTGGGACTCAGTTAACAACATTGGATTCTACAATTAAGTCGGTTTAATTTGAATTAATACGTGGCAGGTGCACCATTTCTAACTGCCAGCATATCAAGCGTCCCATGTGGCCAGAGTATCAAATAACTCCCAAATAGAAATTTAAATATTTAAATATGGGTTTTTGTCTATATAAGCATGTGACAATGCATGGATGATGGTGTCCGTTGTGCATGCATGTGGGACATGAGATCATGGCAAGGGAACATGGTATTTTTCTTAGCAGAATCCATGTTCTTCTTCCATCAACACGAACATGGTTTTGGTTCCCAGTAAAACTAAGGATTGTAGCATTAAACTACTCTTCTTTTGAGTTTAATTGCCTGATTATGCAATGTTGATGCTGATTGCGGTTGTCGGCGCATTTTCATGCATGTGAGCCGACACATGTGTGTAAATGTGTATACGTTTACCTATGACCATGCATGCATGCATGTGCACTCACATTTATGTGTGGGTATTTGGGTGATAAGAGCCCTGAGCTGTAAGGTTATGGGTCCATGTCACATTTTTAGGTAGTCCTACGTAATGCATGTGTGCATGTTTACGCATGTGCACCCACGTAGATGTGGTGGGGGCTTTAAACCCTAAGGGCATGTTTGGCCAGTTGCATTGGGAAGTATTAGGAGGGATGGGATTCCAGAAACATAATTGTTACCCATGCCAGGGGTTGTTCCCTCATGCCATGAAATAAACTTAATTCCCTCCCTACTTTATTTATAATACAGTGGTGCATTGAAAGGATATACCCACCATCATTTAAAATAATGAGAATAACACATATAAGTTATATCTAAACCGTTCATTTATTTTGTAACCTTATTTTATGGCATGTGCTTAAAAATGAGGCAGATCTAGCACTTATATGGCCCCAAAGAAGTTTTCAATGGTAAGTATTTAATCCCCATTGCTTTCTATGGTGGGGTCCACTTGTGCTTTAGATCTATCTGATGTTTTGGCCCATGCTCTAAAATGATCTCAAAAAATGAGTGGACGGTATGGATATAGCCCACACATCATGGTGGGACCTACCCAATTTGATATAATTGAGTGAAATCGACACAGGACGTAACCTAATTCCACTCTTACCGGATGCAATTCCATCCCACCTAAGCCCGTCTAATCCAGCTGGCCAAACACGCCCTAAGTCACTTAAGAAAACTCAAGATTCATTAGGGCGTGTTTGGGCGCGCGGTGGGATTAGAAGGGATTAGGTGAGATGGTATTCATCCGGTCGTGTGCCAATTCCACTCCATGTTTGGAGGAGAATGAAAAAGCTGGGAATGAGAATAGATGGAATTGCATTGGGTACCATGTTAATTTCACTCAATTTTAGCAAGCTGTGTAGGTCCCACCATGATGTGTGGGCTATATCCACACCATCCACCCATTTTTTGAGATCATGTTAGAGCATGTGCCAAAAAATCAGGTAAATCTAAAGCTTACATGAACCCCACCATGAAAGCAACAGGGATTGAATACTTACCATTGAAAACTTCTTTTGGGGCTGCATAAGTTTTGGATCTATCTCATTTTTAGGCCCATACCATAAAATGAGGTTACAAAATAAATGAACGGTTTAGATATAACACATGTGTCTTATTCTCAGTAATTTCAAATGATGATGGGTATATCCTTTCAATATACCACCATATTACCAACAAAATTGGGAATTAATCTTATCCCAGGGCAACATGGCATAATCCCTGTCATGGGTAATAATTATGTTTTTTGAATCCCATCCCACCTAATCCCTTCTAATCCCACCGCCCAAACACGCCCTTAAGTTAACTCAAGCTTTCATCAGTTGGGGTTTTAAATTTATTTATTTATTTTCATTTTTGTATGGGTTAGTTGGGTTCGAATACGAGGCCTTGATATTGAAATGCAGCCTATTTATGATTGAGCCATGGGCTTGAATGCATGGGTTTATTTGAAATTGAGCTAATATGCACCAGCATCGCCCATGAATAATAAGGCCGCGTCAGCTCAAAACATCCCACATGAGAGACATAGGTGACACACGACATATTGATGGTGAAGAATGCAATGCCCGGTGTGTACCAATATAAACCTTGATCATAACCACTAATGCAAAATCAAATAATATATTCAACACACCATCAACAACTTATTTAATAAATTTTCAGTATTTTAGGGTTCCTTTTTTACGATATCATTAAATTTCATGATATTTTCTAACAAATTAGATGGGTTGTGAAAAAAACTATGAAATTTCACAATATTCGGTGCAACCAAATGAATCTTTAGTTATTCTGACACTCGAAACTCTTCTAAGTAGGCATGGTAAATTGCTGTTTCCGAGTTCATTTTGGCCTGGATTTTGAATAGGTGGTAGGACCTTGTCCATTCAAAATATGAATTTTGCATGGCTCATTGCAAACCTTACTTTTAGTCATTCATTACGGTGCACTAGATTGTACTTGTACTGAGGTATTATGATATTCTACACTAGATTAGATTAATTAATAACAAAATATTGTGTAATTTTATGATGCTTGCACAACCAAGCATATCATTATATTCAAGTTATTTTGTTTAATTACTAAAATCAAAACTGTTGTGGAGAAAACTGAATTGGTCCTTCACATGGGAAGAGTAATCGTTATCTACAAGTAATATGCCTTCGAGCTTAGGAAGATCCCCTGAGCTAAGGTGACCGATGTCCGATTAGAAGGGTCATTGACATAGGATGAACAGTTCCTTCAGTTCAGAGATGAGCTGTCGAGCTGAGCCGTGAGAAGACGGAGCTCGATAGAAGAGGACTCGCCCGGTCAGGAATACCTACAACATGAGTAAGGAACTTGTAAGGAGGCAGCTCAAGCCCTAATCTCCTCGGTATCCTAAGCTGACCAGGTCGATCATTGCTAAAAATGCAGTACGAGGAATCTGGAGCAAATCTTGCCCCAGATCCAGAAGAGAAGAATCCAGCCTGATTTCGACCAAAGACCACTCCAACATATTTGGGCTCGGCGGAATATCACTTTGGAAAATTCAAAATAAAAATTTCATCAAAATGAGACTCTCCAACGTAGCACATTAAGAGACGGAGGTACGTAACCTCATCCAGGACCCTATATATAGGGCCACTCTAAATCGGAAGGGAGAAAGACATGTGACATCTAAATCCTAATTTATACTGTTGAGATCATCTACAATGCTTGACTTAAGCATCGGAGGATCCACTTCTCTGATTCTTGCAGGTCTATCAGATGGCGCAATTCTACATCAATCATTCCCGTCGGCTAGAATCCGCAAACAAAAAAACTATAGTCTCATTATTCAATGCAAAAGAAGAAGAAATTTTACAATTATCCCAAAAAGAATTACAATACCGAAAATAATATATCACACCCAAACCAAGAAAACCACAAAATAAAAACATTCAAAGGTTCCTTAATTAGTTTCCAATTTCTCCTCTTTTATTCTCTTCCATACTTTCCTCTCTTTTCTTATTTACCATTACTTGAAAACACAAATAAAACAACTAATCTTGAAATAAAGTCCTATTATGTCTATGAGAATCACTTCTTGAGTGTATGTTCTGGAGCCAAACCAACTCCAAATCTGTTTCGGACTCTGATGTGTGAGCAATCCAGCTTGTCGGTAATTTAGTTGAAGTGGTAGATTAAAATCTACTAATCCTCTATTAGAATTAGCTTAAGCAACCGTCATAGAAAATGCAACGATTCACGTGATTCATGTCCACGTGATTCATATTTCTTGCTCGCCGCATGATTTTCTGATTGGTGGGCCTTCGAGATGTGTGGGGGAGTTTTCGTTTGCAATCCAAAGCCCTTTGCATCTGAGCCTTTCATTATCCTTAACCGTTTGCACGACTCTATGAACATCCTGCATCCATTAACACAAGATATGTAAGTTACTTGGAGTGAGATCATTTAAGCTTGTTTGAGATCCAGATCATTCATCCAGCCCCCACTGTCTGTGTTGTAGCCTGGAAACCAAGTGGGTCTTGTCATCAGGTGGGCCACACATGTATGAAAAGTTGGACGGTCAAAAATTTACTGCTGTTACACGTTGTTCACATGTGGCTCATGATGACCAGGTCAAAATTATACATTTTATGTGGGACCCACCTGATGGATGACTGATGTACTCTTCCTAGTCTATGCCTAATTGATACATGTGGGAAGCACAGAACACACGGTCGGCTACGTGCATGCATGATCAAGACCACAGCACCTAGCAATTGTAAGGGAGGTGTGGGGCCACCAGGCAGAATAATATCTAGTGTGGGCCATCTCATCATCGACCATCAAATCATGATCTGATTGGTGGGGCCCACCCCCCATAACATAACAGAGTAGATGAAAGAGAGGGTATGCATTGAATACTCACTCCCAAGGAACATCTCCAACCAGCATCCAATCTCCATCTTTGTCTTCGTAGATAGGAATATATTCGGAGTTCTCACTGTCCTTTATACCAAAGGAGCCTGTAAAGAAGCAAAAATAAATAAATAAATAGGAGAATAATCACAACCCTTTGCCTATGTGGGGCCCACCATCAAACCACTACATTATAGGCGACCACCCATGTTAGGCCTAGATTAACTCAGATGGACTACTCAAAAGAACAATGGGGTAAATTGGAGAGTGGGACACCCACCACATACAGAAATTTTCTGGATGGATTATGGGGCCCACCGTGCAGTGTATATGCTACCCAACCATTCATCAGGTCATCCCAAAATTCAGGTGGGCCACACCAAGTAAGTGTATAGGTTTTAGGATTTTTAATTTTTATTTTTCTACATTTATCCTGTGGTGGGTCGCACCTGAGATTTGGATCGGGATGAATCTTAATCTGTTCAGAGAACATCAGGCGCACCAGATTCACGGTTTGGATTCTACAAATACATCCATAGGAGCCTGTTGTCAATCGAATGTGAGCTGTTGATGCCTTTTTATTCTAGACCGTCATTTTTTTTGGCCACAAATCAATGGATCAGAATTGTACAACCAAAGATATTTTTGGGCACGGTTTGGGTGGATGGATCCCTAACTGTGAGGCCCACAATGATTTATTTTCCTTACATCCACACCGTCGATCCATTTCGACGGCTCCTTTTGGCCATTATCCCAAAAATAAAACAGTCGTAATTGAATCTCCACCATTAAAAGCTTTACGGGTGCCCCCAGAATTTTTATTTGCCATCCAACCTATTGATAAGGTCACAGACCTGGATGAAGAGACCACACGAATATCAGCTTGAATATTTAAAACTTCTGTGGCCCCCAAGAAGTTAATTATGGTCCAGTTGAGATTTAGATCTAATTCATTTTTGGATCATGCCTTAAAATGAATTTAAAAAACGGATGGAGGGCGTAGATACAAAGTACATACATCACGGTGGGCCCCACGGACAGGGATTCCACCCACCTCAGTGAATTCGCGGATCCACCGAAGCCAAGACCGATATTTTTGGTTTGGAAGGCATCCATCCACTTTAGGGCATGATCCCGAAAATGAAGAGGTGAAATGCGTCACACGTGTGGTAATCCAGCCGTGTACCAAGTGGGCCTCTATGTAAAGATTTCCTTTCTCAAAAATGTGTGCTGATCCAATCATCAGGTGGCCAGAAAATGGTTGTTGCCATTTTATTTCTGACCGTTCATTTTACTCGATTTGTATGGCCCATCAAGTGTGTAAATCAAGCAAGATTTATAAGACAGGGTATGTTAACTGTGGGTATACATAATAATTGGATGAGATCTAGCACAAGCATGCAATGTTAACACGTGTGCCACGATTCTAATCTTCAAGAACTTATCACTCAAATCTCCACATTTCAGCACTGATCGTCATGAGTTTGAGTGCCCATGCAGTGTATGATTGTTCGTTGAAATGTCTCTTGAAATAAGACCATTGATTTTTCTTTTCTTTTAATTTTAACCGTCCAAAAAATGTCCACTAATCTGATTTTCAAATAATCAGATAAGTTTCGTTTCATGATACATCTAAACCTATACATATATTTTGGCCAATGTAACTACAAACGTAAAAATATTCTTTAATGAGTGCCTGTGTATCATGGATCACTCTCGGCCAGAGATTAATGTTTTTCTCAAATCATTCTCGCAAATGTTTTTTTTTTGTCTTTTTTTTTTTTTGCTTTTTAAAAAAATACAACACTTTTGTTATTTATTCAAAGATATTACGGAATTTTTTTTTTCCAAAAAAAAAAACTATAAATGGGAAAAAATTAAAAATAAAAGTAAATCTTCAATAAATTACAACACTCCGTTTTTTTCCCTTAAACGACCAAAACTAAATTTCCAAATTTTGTAACGCACGCAAGACAAATCTAGAAATCTTTTTTTTTTTTTTTTGAATTCTATCACAAACCCATTAATATTTACCTTGCTAACATGCGCCATGCTCTTAAACTACACCCTTTTCCACTTTAAATATTCCACATTTCAGAGATTTAATCCAATTACCATTTTCCTACCACATTTTAGAAAGAAAATCGAGATAACTCACCGATTCCGAAACACCCAAACAGCTTCTCGATCGCAATCGAAAGATCAGAATACCCATTGTAACCATTCAAATCAATCTTGCGCAGGAAAGGCGCCCCATCCAAGCTGACCTTCACGTAAATTTTCTTAACTTCAGAGTCGTTCTTCTTCTCCGGCAGAACCATCTTCTGCCTATAAGAGCAGACCGGCGGCCACCCAACAACCTGATTCTTCGGATTCTTGTTCCCGTCATCGCTCGTGCTGTTCTCGTCATCAGCAACGCTGCTAATTTCAAAAAATACCCTCTTCTTCGCCACCGGGCTGTCATCTCCGGGAAGACCCAATCTCAGCTCTGTGATTTCACGTCCAAGAACTACACTGGCCATTGTTGGAATCTGGATTGGATTTTTTTTTCCTTTTAGTTTTCGAAATGTTCTGCTTTTCTTTTTCTTTTTCTTTTTTGAATTTGAAGCTCCAACGGCTAGTTTTTATAGTGGAGGGAGGAAAAGAGGGACAAGGAGGGAACACGGAAAGGTAAGGAGGGGTTTCGCGGTCGGTCACATGAACGGCAAATGTGGGTCCCACTTGCCGGCTAGAATGGTATTGGAGGGTGGGCATGGTGAGTTGGAATTGGGACACATGCGACGGTTGGTATTCGTTGATGAGTTGGTGGGTTTGAAGATGGGCGGTTGGATGTGGCTGGGAGGGACCAGTGCATGTGAGCTGCCTGGCTAGGTGGCCTCTGGCCTAGTCTTTGAGAAGGTCTTGACTCTTGAGTCCAACGCCCAATGAATAAAACTATTAAGTGAATGAAGCATCCAGCCCTTCCAATAGGTTGGCCCACCGTGAGGATCGTCTGGTAGAAAAATCAGCTCAATATACTCATCAGATGGACCACACCGTATTAAAATAGTATATACGTTGATAAATGAAAAAATAGACGTGTGGCCCTTTCAATCAGTGGAGCATCTCTTTTTTTAATAATTCAGTCATCATGATGAGGCTGATCTATTGGACGGATTGGATGTCTCACGAATCTCAAATTTGGAAATTATGCGCTGGATGGACGGTAACTTGTGGTCCAACAGGATGGACTGGAGACTAACACGTCTTTTAACTATGGAAAGATGTCTCCTGCATGATACGCGTAATCACGTGACACGTGTATTAGATTTACTCAATTTCTGCGCGTTGCACACGCATCAACACGTATACGTGTGCCACTCCAAGCTACTCAATTTCAACTTGTACAAATGGACCCGCACGTGTGGTGATGCATACCGTTGTTGCGATGGGCCCCACTTTAGATGATGGCCATGCACCGAAAAGGGAAATGGTAGAGTGGTTGGTGCAATAAGTGAGTGAAGAGGAGAATATTAGCACACGTGCCAATGTGAAACACGCGTGCGAGTTTGGCGGGAATGATTGAAGTGGAGAGGAAACGTTAACATTGCTCTGCCCATAAATCACGCCAATCCACTCATCAGGTTTGGCCGCAATTGTAAGAGGGAAATAGATGGTTAGAAATGAAATCACCAACAACCTATATTCAATGTGCTAAATGTGGGACCCACCTATCACGAATTAGAATCTCTCAGCCAAGATTCTACAAGAAGGAAAGAATCCTAACCCTTGAATGTGTGCAGACGGTGCTCTATATTGGATGGATGGGATCTTCTAATTTGTGTAATTTTCGGCACACAGTCCTTTTGCTATGGGACCAGATCATATATCAATGGCTTGCATTGGTGTAACATGGGCCCAGTTGTGCAAATGGAAAAGAAATTCAGTGAGGCCAGAGAAACATGAGCTTGATGAGGCTCTGAGATTTGATTGAGCCACGAGCCTTTGTCAGATATGCATGCTCCAGCATCACATATGGGCTAGATTAATGAGAGCCCTTTAGTCGATGGCTCAACCAACTCTGGCTTATTTGCCTCACTGAATCCAGTTCCAACAGAAATCGTTTTTCCCGTTAGAAAGTCGTCCCTTCTCTTTCTAATTAAAGTGGTACTAAAATTAGAGCTATACACGAGTTGAGCTGAGTCGAGCTTGGCATAGCTCGACTCAGCTTATCTAGTAGCTGACCCCAGCTTGAACTCGGCTTAGCTTAGTTCTCAAGCCTGACCAGCTAGATCGGCTCAATTCGGTCAACAACTTGGGCCAATTCAAACTGAGTTTGAGCTTGTGTGAGATTTTCTTAAATACATAGTATATCTTCAATTTCTCACAATATGCAAAACAACAATTGTAGTTTATAGGTATTTTGTCAAATACTCAATAGGCAGCATCAAAATCAAAGTTTACAGATATTTCATCAAATACTTAGTAGGCAGCATCAAAATCAAGATATGAGAGTAGTTTTATCATGTAAAGTTTTTTTTTTTTTAATAGTGATTTGTTTCGTATACATACATTCATTGCCACTAACCGATCCCACGGAGAATGTATGCACCCGAAACAACACGTGGTTGAGTCATTTCATCAAATACTTGGTGAGCAACGTCAATATCAAAATAACTGAGTCACTTAATTGATGTGATCCGAGTTCGATCTGAATCGATTGGAGCTCGAATAAGCTTGAACCCGGGTCAAAAAATTTTTGATCTCCAAAAATCAGCTCAACTCGGCTCGAACTCAGTTTCGAACCAAGTCGAATTGAGCTTTTTCGAGTCGAGTCGAGTCGAGCGAGTTAACCAATCTAAATCGATTCCCGTACAGCTCTAAGTAGAATCTCTAAAACACTTGTTGCAGAAGGAGCGTGCAACACTTGAGCTGTGGGCCCACCATAATGTGTGGGTGAATCCATTCTGTCCATAACTTTGTACACTATATGTTAGGACCTGATCCCATAATAAGAAGGATACAAAACTAAGAGCCATAACACAGAAACAGTAGAGATGAGGATACTACTGCAAAAACCTTTCAGGGGCCAGTGTATTGGTTATATGCCATCCAATCCATTCATCATATGAACCCCACTTGGATGAATATAGACCCAAAAAATTGGTGCAACTTCTGAAAATGTTTACTTGTTGCAAAGCCAAACCAACTCTACTCCTAGGCCTGCATGCTTTAACATCATCCTAAGGTTTTTTCTGTGTGTATTCCTAACATTTTCTAAATTGCAGGCTTCCTACCCTATTTGGCCATATTTGTAGATTCTCAACTTATTGTCATCTAGTTTTCCTCGTTGTTGGGGATTATTTTAAAGTAATCTTTATAGATTTCGTTATATAAGCAAGTAGCAATCAAAATATAATGCCAACCACTCAAAATCTTTATATAAGTTAAAGCTTTAAGGATGTCCAAACCTAATCTAAATGTTAATTTTCTTAGATAAAATGTATGCAACTGCCCCATCTTAGTAATAATACACATACCTTTCTACCTACCATCTTTTAAGGCCCATTGTCACAGGTTTACCATAGCCCATGAAAATCATTGATTAATAAAAAAAACTACAAAATAAATTATTGATTTTGCAAAATAATGTATAAATTTTTTTTTAAAAATAATTATTTAATAAAAATAATTTATAAAAGCAAGTTTAGCCAACCATATAAGATTAAACTCATAAAGCTTGTAAATTCTTTGTTAAGAATCCTAAACATCATAGAAAACCTAATCGACCACCCAACTTATAGAGATCCACCTAAAATACTCACATAATGGTGAATCAAAGTAATCAAGTTCCTACTAGAGCCTTAGGCTTTCTTGTTTTTTAGGATAATTAGTGTAACGAGCATGAGAAATATTACAAGCTAGTATTAAACATCATATTCTAACTTGACTTCCTCATCTAGTCAACATGCACACATGCATACAACTACATACACGTAGTGACAATGTCTTATGGATAAGACTGGCCATGAGCTCAATTGTCATATCATGCATAGTGGCCCATGGATAAGTTGTCCCGGCTTATCTACTAACATAACCATACAATATTCTTGATTTATGAAAAACTAAACAAGTTACGCCTCACAATGCACCTTACATCTAATATGTCTTACTTCATTTATTAAGAATAAGAAGATTTTAAGTCTGCCGATCATATTCATTTCATATTTGCATAATAACAAGGCATCAATTGTTAAATAATAATAATACTAATAATAATGTATAATTCATTGGACTGAATGGACTTGCATTTAGATTTTTTGAATTCTTGTAATAGTAAGCTTTCCATTAGTTGTATTCAACCCATGTTATGACGTGATATCAAAATCTATTAGATTCAAAACATAAGTGAGCCACACCACAAGAAATAGTGAAATTATTATTTTTTCCAAAGACGCTTGCAGTTTTGGATTAGGTTGATATTTGTGTCTTCCCTTCTTCCTCATGGGATTCACCTAATAAATGTGTGGTACGGTAATAGTGGGCCGCAAGAAGGTTTCAATCACGAGAGTTTTCATCTCCACCATTTCCTTCCGTGTAAGCCACTTGGGTTTTATATTTACCTCATTTTTGGCTCATGACACAAAATCAGCTGACGAAACAGATGGACAGAGTTGATATAATACAGACATCAGGGTGAGCCCCCACAGAGTTTTGGGTTACAGCACATTAGTGTTGCAGGAAAGTCGCATACCTAAAAAATAACCTGACCCAAAACTCAAGTGGACCACACACCATGAATTTAGAATGTTAGAAGTTATTTAATTTACTTTGTTACTGCAGTGTGGCCCACCTGAGTTCTGAATTCCTCGAGTTTTATAGCCGACATTGTACAGTAAGAATGAAATGGTTCAATTGATGGATTAAGTATATGCCATGCACACATCAAAGTGGACCCCACAGAGATCGTGTGGTGCACTACGACCAGCAATGTAGAGTAATACAGTAATCATTTATAAGGCAGTGGAATTATCATTTCCCTTGCAAAGGAAGAAAATAATTAGCTAGGAGAGAATCCAAGGTGCTAACATAATCATAGCATTTGTTACCCCAATGTGGACCATCCATGCGATGGTTGCTGTTGTGGATGAGCCATGATGCAAAATCTCACCAGTCAGATGGTCCACGTGTTTGGTAAGAACTTGTTTCCTATTAAATTTGAATGCATGCTATACTTGTATAGATCTGTTTGTACATCACTGCCTTGGTGGTGAGATACTCCAAATGTATGGTGTAGACGCGTCCATATTAAATGGTATTCGCGAATAAACGGCTTAGGCCATTTCTACAGCATGGTAGAATGATACGAAGGAACTTGAAATTAGGGGATTTCCGAATACTAGAGCATCAAACGTAATACCTTGCCAGAGTATCAAATAACTCCCATCATCTGTTTCTTAACAAAGTTTGCTAGAATAATGCATCTTCCTCCGTTTTGCCGAGGATTCCCAGTTGAATTAGGAGTTGTTTGGATGTTTCTAGAATGTTTCGAGGTAAACCCTTTACATGTGCAAAAGGATTCACGTGTAATTGTTTATGCTTTATTTTTATTTTTTACTTTTAAGTGGTAAAGTATTGATAAATAAATAATTTTCTACGTTTGGCTAGCTTTTAATATTTATACTGATGAAGAGTTTCATATTACACAAAGCATGGAATTGTAGATACCACCAAAAAAATTAAATAACATAAAAGAATTTTATTTTTTTTTTCCAAAGAGAGCATCGTGGATGCTGGGATTCGATAACCCTACACCCATCATATGGGCCCCACACAATACATAAGGTTTTATATATATATATATATATATATATATATATATATATATATATATATATATATAACACTCCCCATCCCGAGTAGACCCTGCCATGTGTCCCACCTAATGAATAATTTCACCTAGTTTGTTAAAATCCCTTAATTTCAACTAATGAAATTGACTTTAGAGTAAGTGATTGTTTGACATGGTATCAAAGTGGAAGGTATTTTTCCCCATACGGCCAGGCAAGTCAAATCCGACCAAAGGACCAGGTCCAGTGTGCATGTTTTTGTATGGATTTCCACCCTTGTCCAATAATCCCTTTAACATCTATATGAAATATGTTAGTTCTTCAATAGAAAACTAATGCGCGAACTAATGCACGCTTTGATTTACTAGCCATGTGAATGTGATAAAGTCAATTGCAACTGTTGATCTTGATGACGTGGTCATAGTGGACAGTGTGATATCCCAACCCCAACCATTGATCTTGATGACCATGGTCATATTGGACAGTGTGATATCCCTTGACTTATATATATCTAGTGTTGTCTTTATCTAATGTTATCTTAAACTTATATGATATCGATTTGATTTACTGGCCATATGGATGTGATAAAGCCGATCTCAACCGTTGATATTAATGGCCATGATCAAATTGGATAGTGTGATATCCCTTGACTTATATCTAGTGTTGTCTTAAACTTATACGATATAAGTAATGTGATAAGTAATTCCTCTAATCCTTGGGAACATGAGATTAGACATAGTGGTCATTGATCAAGGAGCGTTGTGTTTCATATATCTCAATGCTATGTTGAGTTATGACCAGTACATATATTTAGGACACATGTAGATATCATTTTTTATTTTTTATTGGAGATGTACAATCATCTCGTGTAATAGGACTAACTTACGTCAAGATAGAATGTGTCAACCAACAAGAGTCATCTTAATGTTGCTTGTGCCTTTGCCAATACCTTATATGGGATTGTAAGTGTACCATGGAGATAGGATTCTTAAATTGGACCTTTGGACACGTGTGCTACAAGATTGAAGTTCTATTTAATATTCTAGGGCCCATTAGCCCAATCTATGATAAGTTCAAGGACTCAATGGTGCTCAAAAGATGATCGATCCTTAAATTTGGGGGTGTGTAAGAATCATGTATCTAGGCAACTTTAGTTCACTTTAGGAAGTTTCATAGAAATCACTAAAAGTGGATGATGATGGTGTGAACGCGCACATCACGATTGGTCTATTCCACTTCCAGTGCCAAAAACTATAGAATCACCTTTGAAGTCTAAGAAATTAGATGTGACATGTTGTGATATGTTTGATTGTGCTAAAAAGTGTAGAATTGCTTTCAAGTCTAAGAAATTAGTGCTGAAAACTGTAGAATCGCTTGCAAGTCTAAGAATCGCTTTCAAGCCTAAGAAATTGTAGAATCGCTTTCAAGTTTAAGAACTGTAGAATCACTTTCAAGTCTAAGAAATTATAGAATCGCTTTCAAGTCTAAGAATTGTAGAATCACTTTCAAGTCAAAGAAATTTCTTTTTGGAGTTATGATATGTTGTGCTAAAAACTGTAGAATCACTTTCAAGTCTAAGAATCGCTTTAAAGTCTAAGAAATTCGTGCTAAAAACTGTAGAATCGCTTTCAAGTCTAAGAAACTAAGTTTAGTTGTGTGGGTGGGATTTTGTATTGAATTAGATATGATATGTTTGATTGAAGTTACCACTAGTTAAATGAAGCTTAAAATCTACATCCAGTGCTAAAAATTGTAGAATTGCTTTCAAGTCTAAGAAATCGTAAAATTTTTCAATTCGAGTGAGTATTATAGTTTGGTCTGCAACCTTAAATTTAAGGGCCCCGATGATGAAAAATGAAGGGGTTAGGCACCATTTTCTACCCAATAGATTTTCAATATTATTATATTTGATCATGATTCACATAACCTACAAGAGCCAAGTGGGTAGGTAAGAAAAAGAAAAATGAACTACATATACTTACTTCGTAGAGTTAAATAGCTTTAGGTAGGAAAAACAAAAATAAAATACATGAGTGAAAATGAATGCAATCCTAACCTTACTTCACGGAGCCAAAGACTTTGAATATGTAAAAATAAAATGAAAATATAGTCGTAACCTTACTTCACAAAATCAGAAGTTTCAAGTAGATAAATAAAGTAAAAAAGAAAAAAAAAGAAAAAAGAAAAGAGGCATAATAGTAGTAATAAAATAAAGATACGTGTTACCGAAGTATCTAGAATGTGTGAAGTGGAATGTGATCCTAGTTGGGATGTGAGAATAAAAAGGGAATACTAGATACCATTTTTCTATAAAAGGGATGATCTGATATCCCCAATTCCAATCTTACTATTGGCTTTAGTGGTTTCTTCAGTGGGCAATTTGGTCTTCTAGATCGAACAACACCTCAGTGTTGTCAGGTCTTTTTAATTAAGACATCGCGATAGCTAATATGTACCCCAACTATAATATCCCAAATTTTTTTCAAATAAGTAGGTATATGAGTGCTCTCTCACATGTGCAAACGTGTGCAATCTAGTCAGGAGAAAATTTTCTTTTAAAGATTCCTAGGTAAACATGCATATACACCCTCTTATACTCTCACATCCACACTATAATTAAATTTAAATCTTCATATATCTTAATGTTGTCGATAGTTAACTAAGCCAACTGTTAAAACAACTCATCATCACTAGCTGAAGATATCTGATCATCCATTTCAATTTTGGTTCACCCGATCATACTAAACTAACTTTGAGATCTTCATATCCATTTGTACATGCATGTATGTGAGGATCTAATCCGTTCATCCTAGTCATGACCCTTATTTATGCTTAACCTATCGTTAAAATCATATATAATATGAGCTCCATTGTTCTATATACATAGATATGTATGTGAATCTACACATCCCAAGCTTGTATGTCAATACGTACTTAATTAATCAATAATCTAAAGCATCAAGAGAACTCTTCATAGGTTGATTAAGCCATCCAACCGTTCAATTTCAATCTGGACCCCTAAATTATCATTAAATAGATAAATAGTTCATCTTAGTTGTTAATATCCAATTGTCAATTAATCTAGACTTTACTTCATGATCCTAAAATACTCGGGAATGTTTTACACCATTAAATGTCAAATCCAATGGTTAAAAATATGACCTCGATCATCCTAAGTTTTCTATGGTGTACACGCCTCTACCCAACACTAAATCTCAGAAAGCCTATTTGTAGAAACCCGATTACGATGAAATTATAGACAATGCTTAATTATTACAATTGAGTTGTATATTATCAATTTTGAGACCTAACTCACAAGATCCATCATCCATTGCATTTTGCATCATATCCACTATAAAGTTTTCCTTGAATTTATTTTGCACTTGTATCTTGTAAAGTTTCTTAATTCAATACTATATTTCTAATATACATACCTTACATTGTATATTGATTCTTATGTCTGTATGCATCATGATTGTGAGTGCTTGAACTTATATGCTTAGATTTACTTGAATTGTATTAAAAATATCAATCGTTTGAAGATTGTGTTGCTTGTCTCATCATGAAATTCATTGGATTTAAATTACTTTGATATGATTGCGATGGAATATTCGAGAGGAGATTCCCTTGGCCTTTATGGCAAGGATGTGCAACACCCTGAAGATCGGCACTGAAGTACATATACTCCAATCCTGAGTTCCCGTTTGTTAACTTAATAAAAGGCACATGTGTCCTCATTCAGATTCACAATCATTTCACACACAAATAATTAAAGCAATGCATTTCAACTTAACGGAACCAAAGCTAGGTAGAGATAACAAAGTACGAAAATATAGGGCTAACACTCAAAAGTTACAGTTCCAACAGTAGTGACCACCCATGTGAGAATTATACGAACCACAATAATTACAATAAAAATAAAAAAATAACTACCAAACGAGAACAAAAAAGAGATCTATTGAGTACCTAGAGCGCACAACCACCGGTCATATTCTTGAGTTATCTACATATGTCAAATAGGAGGCGTCAAACGCTAACATAGTGAAGAAATATCTTCAAGATTGTTACTTGGGACATTTCAGTGAATATCAGGTTCACGGGTGACTTTAACGCTTATTTCGCAAATGTCATTACTCCCTCACAAGCGACTCCAGCGCCAAATCGCAACCTATCATAGGATATATAGGATTAGCCAAGTGATTATTAATTATATTTCATACAACAGGTTAGCGAAGCTTGGATATCACCGTTATATTACGAGTCATTATTTGGATCATATGCCTCGTTGTGGCACATGGCGGCTCCTCACCAGTGTCACTTGATCTAAATTAAGGGATAAACATGGTACGAGTCATCACCCAACACCAATTATGAACAATTAATTTAGATATGCGGGCATGTCACTCAAGACTAAATAATACAGAGGGAATGACTCGTCACCCAATCTCATTCATACTAAGGTGTTCGAAAAGGTACTCTGACATGGAACTATCGGCTGAGTAATTTTATGAGGGTCATTCAAAAAATAATCTATCACCTCTACCAATGCCTACTGGTCATTATGGGGAGGCTCATCACCCAATCATAGGACGACAGCTCAAACAAAATGTCACATACCGCCATTCTCAGCTTATGAGTCTTTGTAGGATCGTAATACACTAATGGTTATGAATACACTAAATCAATGGTAATGGTGGTATCTTAAATTCTATTTAATGTTATATAATGACTAAGTATAATAATGATCGAGCTTTCATTAGACTAATGTGATCGACTACAAAAGACATCGGGCAAATCGGCATTGGGTGAAAACCATCCCTCGTAGCTCCAACTATTGTCGATCATCCGTGTTCGCTTCGGTCGGACGTATAAGCCTTAGATAGCTTCCCTAAAGCAAGTTATCCACATATTTAAATAATGTATGAAGCTCGATCCACCACAATAAGACAATTCAATCATATTAAAATTTCTTAGCATTCAACATAAAAAATTCTAATATTAAGAATTTCATGTCATTCAAGTATTTCATCGAGTATGTTATTAATCAAATAGAAAATATACACATTTAGTTATTTTAAAATGCCAAGTAGAAGCTTGAGGGTATATTTTCACTTTAAAATTGAGATCCTTGACTCGAATGTAGACTTAACACTAGGAATTTAGAGAAAACGCTCTAAATCCCAATTCATCAGTGATTTCATCATTAGTATCGTGAATTCTAATCTAATTAAATTTTAATTAAAGTTTAAGGGTTGTACCTAACTTAGTTTGAGTAAATCCTAACTCAATTTGATAAGTCAGGGCTCAAAATTGTCATACAACGACATCCACATGGGTTCACGCCTAAATTCGGCTTCCGCTACAACATGAGTCGCTCCTAATCAATTGTCAGGACCCCAAATCTTAACATGAACAAACCTTAAAGTTGGGGTTTTAGGGAAAATCACTGATTCTTAAAGCAAATAGAATAATCTATATAAGATACATGGAATTCATCACTAAGAAACTTGAATCAGAAGGTAGGATATAAATATTACCTCCGATCACGAGTGTAAGTAGATTTTATAGAAAAAACGGTAGCTCCAAAGGTTTTCGTCGAGAGAAATTCGGTGAAAGTAATACTAAGAATCCATTTCTCTCACTCACTCTCCTTCTCTTTCTCTTTCTCTCTTTCTCTATTCTTCTCATTTTCTAGGGCAAATTTGCATGAGGAGAGGGAGAGTGAAATAAAAGGGTATTTGTAGTGTCAGATGTGGTGCAAATGGTCATAAGGCATATGTTTTCATTATACTAGCCATATGGGAGGGTGTTTCTAATCTTTAGGGGCCAATACGAAGCGTAGGGGTTAACACCCATCTTAGAATAGTTGGCCCTAGTGATGATCTATGCATGGATACGATCGGCCTGCCATTTGGATGCATCGATCGAAGAGTATGATTAGAAGTTAGTTTGACGTTCATCGACCATCGATCAGGCCCGCGACTATATAGATTTGCGTAGGACATTACTATAGTTTATTTTTTTAAATTTGGTTACGATCTAATGGCCTGAAAGCCACAACTTGAGCAAAGACTGGATGTAGACATCTAACTTAAGTTTTTGATTATTTTCAAGAATATTCACACATCTCATGTACTGACCTTGAAAGTCTAAGTTGAGCGATTCGAAGCAAGATCTTGGCTTGATGTCCCGCGATGGATGTCAAACCCACTGAGATAAATGCTTTTCTATAGTCTCAAATTTTGTGGCCCACTAATGAGAGGTCTAGAGCTTATTTGAATAATCAATGCATTTTTGTAATGAATTGGGTAGTAATATTTTTTGTAGAGGTGTATACAGGTCGCTCAACTCGGCTCGGTCACTAGCTGACCCCAGCTCGAACTTGGCTTAGCTCAGTCCTCAAGCTTGACTGGCTAGCTCAGCTCGGTTCGGTCAGCAGCTCGGGCCAGTTCGAGCCGTGTTCGAGCCAAGATCGACCTTATGCGACATTTTCACAAACATATGGAATGCACTTTTGTAAGACCCGTATCTTGGTTCGTACCTTTCCGTACACTTCCGCGGTCTTACCGGTCGAATTCCAACAACTTTCGACCCTTAATCGATATCGACGCGCGACCCTGATTCATATGCCGACAACCCGAGTCGACTCAACCAGAGACCAATACCATAGCGACCGCACCGTCGCCGCGGTTCCAACGCCGCGACTCGCGCGCCGAGGCGATACCCTGATCAAGAGATATGGGCCAACGTTCGGTGCGAGAAAACGCCGCGCGTTGCGAAAATCAACGGAATCTCAACGATGTGTCACATCAATCACATCAATCCCATCAATCAATCACCCATCAACCCATCACATGTCAAGTACACATCACTCTCACCCATTTTTCCAAGCAACCACAAAAGTCTTCACATCCCATACCTCTCTTACATAAAAAGCCACAAAAGTCTTCACCACCCATACCTCTCTTACACAAAAGCCACAAAAGTCAAGTTTTTCTTACACAACCATCACTCACCCATCCATCCATCACTCTCTCTCTCTCCCTTTACATCACTCTCTCTCTTTCTCTCTTTCTCATTCCAAAATTTCCAAGCAACAAAAATTTCAAGAGCCCCATACGTATGAAAATTTTCCAACCTTCCTAAGCTCCAAGTGGCCCACCTTCCTACCCCCAAAATCTCCCATCTCAACCCTCCATTCTTCATCTTAGCCATTGAAGTTGAAGACAAGGTGCCAAAGAACCCCTAGGAGCGAGAAGATCGGACGGTGGGTGCCTCTATAGAATAGATTTACTTGTTTCTATGGTGGACCAAGTGAGGCCCACCGATCCATGGTGTGGATCTCACTTGGGACCCTTATTTGTGGCCGATGGACCACTTGGATCACTATGATCATCCCATGATGGGGCCATTCTCCATGGACCCCATCGTGATCTTTATTTTCATTTGAAAAGGGTCATCTAGACCATCCATATCGGTGGGGAAAGGATTCCCTCCGTTGATCTTTAGTTTTGATGGTCACATGTGCAAATGACCCATTGATGTATGATTTCATGTATGGGAGGGCCCATAATGACGGGGACCCTCCATCACAAGCCGTGTCCCACTCTCCATGTCTCTCTCTTTTATTTATTTTATTTTATTTTATTTTATTTCATTTTATGCTATGGAATTGTGTGGCCCACTTGAATGGATCCCACCTTGATATAACCATTTTATTCAAGTGGGACCCACCTTAGACATTGAAATAATAGCACCCATCATGTGGTGGCCCACTTCATCAGGGCCCACCGTTCCAGAAAAAAAATATATATATATAAAATTTTATAACCGTCCAGCGTCTGGGACGCTGGACGTTTTTAAGGAAAGAAGAAAAAGGAAGAAAAGAAGGGACTTGGGTGTTTCCCCTGCATAGGCCCCACCCTGATGTTTATGTCCAATCCAAGCCGTCCATCCTCTTAGCTACGGTATTTTAGCCGTTGGGTGGAAGTTTGGAGCTGATCCAATCACCTGGTGGGCCATAACGCCAAATATTGCATCATCACCATTCAAATGCTATTTCTTGTGTTATTTCACTTTTCAAGCGTAAAAAAAAATCCAAACTCTGGACTCATTGGGACGGCCTCGAGTCACTGATCGCAATGGCCGGGTCGGATTTTGGCGCAGTGGGCCCCGCGTGTAAAAATCCCCAAAAACATGCCCTTTTCCAAAAATTGCAAGAGGCAAAGCCTCTTGCTTCTGACGACAACTGCACCCAGCAGCTGCTGGCGTGCAGGCGGGCGACGTCCGGCGAGGGACCCACGGCTCCAGCCGTGGGCCCCACTATAAGGTTTGTTTGCCATCTAACTTGTTCACGAGGTAGGCCCCATCCTCAGGTGGGCCTCCTCCAAGTTTTGGCGCGATCCAGCGCTCAGGTGGCCCACACCACGTGAAACAGTGTGGATTAAATTCTACCATTAAAAGATTTTTTTGGGGCCCACAGAAGTATTAGATCAAGCTGAAATTTATGTTTCCCTTCATCCAGGTCCAAATGACCTCGTGAACGGGTTAGATTTCATACAAACATGAAGGGTGGGCCCCACATGGGACCCACAATGTTGTGCATCTTAAAGTCCACCGTCCAATGGACGGTGGCACCCACCTGACGCATGTGCTGCCTCCACCGTCCACGGACGGTGGGGCCCTGTGTGAGGTATGTGTTATATCCGCACTGTCCACTGGACAGTGGGACCCACCTTGATGCATGTGATGCATTCGGACCGTCCATCCACTTTACCATATAAGGCCTATGGGTTAAGCTCCTTTGGACTCTAAAAAGGACTATGGGTTAGGCCCATTTGATTTATAAAATGCTTATGGGCTAGGCCCATTTGATCCATTTAAGGCCTAAGAATTTGGGCCCACTTGATACGTAAAGCCTATAGGCTTGGGCTCACTTGTTATTTAAGGGAATGGGCTAGGCCCATTTGATTTATAAAATGCTTATGGGCTGGGCCCATTTGATCCATTTAAGGCCCAAGAACTTAGGCCCATTTAACGTGTTGCAAGTCCATGGGACTAGGCCCATTTGATGTACTTCAAGGCCTATGTAATTAGACCCCTTTTTGTTGAAATTTAAAGCCCATGGAGGTAGGCCAATTGATATATGTAAGGCTTAAGGGTTTAGGCCCACTTTGACATGCATGCAAGCTCATGGATTAGGCCCATTTGAATTGTTTAGGGCCTAGGGATTTAGGCCCATTCGAGTCATATAAGGCCTCTGGGTTGAGGCCCATTGGAGATACATTTGGGGGTCGAATTGGTGTGGCCCATTTGATACATACTAGACTCGTGTGACTAGTTCCAATTGATGCAATCTAAGGCCCACGGGTTTGACCCATTGCAATGCACATAAGACCCATTGGTGGCCCACTTATGTGGCCCATCTGATGAATTAAAGCCCATAGGATATGGCCCATTTGATATATATATGTAAGGTCCAATGGGGACAACCTACGGTCCATTGCAATGAGTAAATCCATTACAGGCTAAGTACGATGTGTACAACGATCGTGCCTTGGGAACAATGTTGGTTTGACGTCCACATTGCGAGCGTAATGCTGGTTGGATGTCCACATTATGACTCTCCTTAGGGCCCATCACCAGGCCGTACTTGCTGTGTATAGACCGTCCAGGCCCATCTGCATTGTAAGACAATTCATTTTATTATAACATGTTTAGTATAGTTTCATGACCCATGATCATACGCATCATATGTATGCTTGATATGAGGATTGAATGATCATAGCATTTGCCTTCGGGCAGGTTGTTTATGGGCTCCCGGTTAGGCAGTGTTGTCCTACATGAGTGCATGGTATGCGCAGGATTGGTTGCATGACTGGATAGCGTGATACATGCATTCCGCATTTGTGTGACATGGTTATTGTACGCCCTAAATACATCAGGGCCGTAGCCTCCACAGACGCATCGTGGTTGGCAGGATTGGATACCAAAAATCTTGTTCTACATGGGGTACTATAGATATCCCTGGGTGAAAGTCCCTAAACCCTTATGGTACCAAGAGGTTGCTCCAACGTCTAGACCGAGTGGGTAGATGAGCGCTGAGTGCCGAATACCAGTTGGCTGTGCTCTCCACTGTGTCGTGGTCGGTTGGAAGGGGGTACGGCCTTACCCGCCCGAGTGTAGGGGGCAATGCTAGGCTGAGTCTGACCAGCTCGAGGAATGGGTCCGCTATCGATGAGTCACGCCCGATATTGGCAGAAGGATAGTGTGGTCTCTTCCACTTATCTTATTGCGCGCGATGTGGCGACAATCTGGTTTAGAGTGTACTAGACCCCGGTGATATTTCATATTTTGAGCTGTATTGATGCGTGGACATAGATGAGGATCTGTATGCTTGAGTTGCATTGCACATCGCATGGCCTTGGGTGGCCGATACCATTCATGTCTTGCATTGCATAGCCTTGGTACGGCTCATGATGTTTTGGCTCCATCTGCATATTCCGCATTACTCTGACATTGCATTCATATTACTACCTTGCGCACACACTTTCACCACCCTCTAAGCTTTCTGTAAGCTTATGCACGACCGTTGCGTGTAGGTGACGTTGGATCACAGCAGCGTTGAGGCAGGAGCACGTTGCTGAGCATTTTGAAGTTTTTGTACTTTACCACTGTATTTCCCTTTATGCTCATTGTACTTGTAAAGTTTTTGATCATAGTGGAAATGTAATGGATTTCTTGGTTGTTGTTTGTGGGTTATGCCTTTGGTTATGCTTATTACGAATCAAACTGATATTAAAAATCCTCCTCGTAGCATCCCAGGATCGGAACCTGGCGAATGGGGGCTAGGAGCCGAGAATGGGGTTCTACGGAGGCTGTCGGCGTCGGATTCGGCGATCGAAAATTTTGTGAGCCCCAGTTTCTGAGTTTGGGGCGTGACAGAAGTTGGTATCAGAGCATAACTTGGGAATAACCAAGAACAACATTACATGTTTGCTATGAGTGAACAATGACGAAGTTCTGAAGTTCGGATAGCTTCGCGACCTTCCGATTCAGACCGTTAACATACGTACATTCGAGAGTTTTTGAAGATGATAGGCGCTTTCTCTCTTTCCTGTAGGATATGGCGCCTGTGAGAGTTACTTGCTCGACTCCCGCACCACCACCTGAGGATTCTGCTTCACCATCGGAGGCTCCAGATTTACCCCCTGCGTCTTCCGTTCCACCCTCAGAGATCCCTGCTTCTTCCCATGAGGATGACATTCCTCCACCTGAGGCCGATGAGGAGCCGACTGTGACCGTTAGTGCCTCTCAGTTACAGCAGATGTTACAGGCTGTGACAGCCGCACAACAGGGACAGGGCAGACGCCCAGCTGTTTCACCAGCTCAGGCAGAGCTGGAGCGCGCGAGCGCCTTACTACGTGAGTTCAGACGGCTTGATCCTCCACATTTTTAGGGCGAGCCAGATCCGACTGCAGCAGAGAGATGGCGCTCTGATGTGGAGAAGATCTTCGATACCATGTCATGTACGACCGAGCAGCGCGTCCGGCTTGCAGTATTTCTCTTCCAGGGTGAGGCCGAGCATTGGTGGACCTCTGTTACCCGTGTTGCCGGACCTGATTATGTCTAGACATGGGAGGATTTTGTTGACCGATTCGAGGAGCAGTACTTCCCCGACCATATCCGCCGACAGTGAGCTTTAGAGTTCGAGACTCTGGTGCAGGGAGACATGACCGTGGCACAGTACGCGGCCCGTTTTGTAGCTCTTTCAAGATTTGCACCATATATGGTTGATGACGAGGGGCGGAAGGCCCGCCGTTTCGAGCACGGCTTACGTTACGGCCTTCGAGGTCGTGTTGTCGGGCATGAGCTCCCTATCTTTCAAGCTGTAGTGCGGAGAGCTCAGATTTACGAGACTGAGTGGGCCAGTTCTCAGTCTGAGCGTGGTCAGAGGAGTGACCGGAAGAGGCAGGCTTCTTCCAATCCTTCCCAGCAGCGTCGACCACAGCAGCAGAGGCGCACAGGTCGCCCAGCTTTTCGAGCACCATCAGCACCAGCAGCACCTCCACCACCACCTCAGAGGTAGTTCACCGATACTTGCTTCAGGTGCGGTGCGACGGGACACCGTTCATGGGAGTGTCCCAACCCCCAGCAGCAGCAGAGAGGTCCACAGCAGTAGAGACCTCCACCGCAGCAGCAGAGACCCCCACAGCAGCAGCGACAACAGCCTCCACCACCGAGGCCACCTCAGCAGCAGCATCAGCATCATCACCAGCCTCAGAGGCCGCAGCAGCAGTTTCAACCGCCTCAGCGACCCCATCAGCAGCAGCAGCACGCTCAGAGGGGACAGGCACCTCCCCAGCTGGCTCAGGCTAGGTTTTATGCAGCTCAGCAGGACCCTCAGTCTTCTGGAGGAGTTGTTGAGGGTATACTTTCAGTTTCTACATGTATTGCACGAGTGTTGTTTGATTCCGGTGCATCGCACTCCTTTGTGGTCGAGAGCTTCTGTCGATCGGCTGGCTTACCGTTGGAGTCTGCTAATGAGAGCCTATCAGTGTCGACTCCCTTGGGGAGGACTGCAGCGTTGGGACGATTTTGTTCATCTTGCCCCGTTCTAGTTGGGGATACCTTTCTGCCTGCCGATCTGTTCGTTTTGCCGATGTCTGAGTTCGACGTCATCTTAGGCATGGATTGGCTCGCCGAGTACTATGCCATTTTAGACTGCGCCGCGAGGACCGTCACGTTCTGTATACCCGGCGTGCCATAGTTCCAGTTCGTTGCAGAGGCCAGAGGAGAGCGGTTGTCTTGTTTGATGTCTTGTGCCATAGAGGAGCCTGTCGCCGTTTGCATCGACCATTTACCGATAGTTTATGATTTTTCCGATGTGGTCCAGGAGATTTCGGGATTACCGCCTCGTCGACTCACCGAGTTCCAGATCGATCTCGTGCCTGGTACCGCGCCTATTTCAAAGGTCCCGTATCGTATGGCACCGTTAGAGTTACGGGAACTGCAGAAGCAGTTGAACGAGTTACGTGAGCTGGGCTTTATTCGTTCAAGCAGATCGCCGTGGGGAGCGCCGGTACTCTTCGTGAAGAAGAAGGATGGCTCGTTGAGGCTCTGCGTTGACTATCGCGAGCTCAACAAAGTCACGATCAAGAACAAGTACCCGCTCCCTAGGATTGATGATTTGTTCGACCAGCTGCAGGGTGCACAGTTCTTTTCGAAGATTGACCTGCGTTCCGGTTATCATCAGATTCGGGTCCGAGATGAGGACATTCCGAAGACAGCATTCAGGACGTGTTACGGTCATTTTGAGTTTCAGGTCATGTCCTTCGGGCTGACCAATGCACCCGCGATCTTCATGCAGCTGATGAACGAGGTTTTTCTCCCATATCTGGATCAGTTTGTTGTAGTCTTCATCGATGACATTCTGATCTACTCGAGGACCCGTGAGGAACATGAGCAGCACTTGGAGATTTCCTTGCAGACCCTCCGCGTACACCAGCTGTATGCGAAGCTGGAGAAGTGCGAGTTCTGGCAGGATGAGGTGAAGTTCCTCGGTCATGTGGTGACGAGGGAGGGTGTCGCAGTAGACCCCTCGAAGGTCGAGGCAGTGCGTCAGTGGGGCCAGCCCATGACTGCAACAGAGATCCGTAGTTTCCTTGGCTTGGCGGGATATTACCGACGTTTCATCGAGGGTTTTTCTCGTATTGCAGCCCCGCTGACCAGGTTGACTCGGAAAGGCGCGGAGTTTATTTGGAGTGACGCCTGCGAGCGAGCATTTATGGAGTTGAAGGACCGTCTGACGTCCGCTCCTATCCTCACTCTTCCCTCTGGGAGTGACGGCTTTATTGTATTCACTGATGCCTCGCATATCGGTTTAGGTGCTGTCCTGATGCAGCACGGGAGACCAGTGGCCTTTGCGTCTCGTCAGCTCAAGGTCCATGAGCTGAACTATCCTACACATGATCTGGAGTTGGCTGCAGTTGTCTTCGCACTGAAGGTGTGGAGGCACTATCTTTACGGAGTTAGGTTCGAGCTCTTCTCTGATCACAAGAGCTTGAAGTACCTCTTCTCGCAGTCTGAGTTGAATATGAGACAGAGGCGCTGGATGGAGCTCCTAAAAGACTATGATTTTGATCTCCAGTACCACCCGGGCAAGGCGAACGTGGTGGTAGATGCCCTCAGCCGTCAGCCAAGAGGCCTAGTGGCGCATATGATGATTCAGGAGTGGCGAATGCTTGAGGATATTGCTGCGTATGACTTTGAGTTTGGCCTGCAGTCTTCCATTGTACAGTTATCGAGTCTGTCGATTCAACCCTCTCTTGTCGCTAGGGTGATCGAGGCTCAGCAGGCTGATGAGTCGTTGCAGAGTTATATGGCTGAGGCGGCATCTGAGGGTCAGGTTGATTGGCAGATCGGTACAGACGGTGGACTTCGCTTCAGAGGCCGATTATGTGTCTCAGATATTCTAGAGTTACACAGAGATCTTATGACCGAGGCACATCGATCGCGATTTTCTATCCACCCGGGCTCGACGAAGATGTACCGTGACATGAGGCGACAGTATTTTTGGGCAGGAATGAAGCGCCAGATCGCCAGTTTTGTAGCCGAGTGTGACACGTGCCAGCGTGTCAAGGCCGATCATCAGAGACCTCCTAGTTTATTGCAGCCGTTGAGCGTCCCGATGTGGAAGTGGGAGCACGTGTCGACTGATTTCATTATGGGTTTGCCGAGGACTCAGCTCGGTCATGACGCCATTTGGGTTGTTGTGGATCGTCTGACGAAGTCGACACATTTCCTTGCGATGCGTGCGACTTGGTCTATGGACCGGCTTGCGAGATTATTTATCGAGGAGATTGTGAGACTGCATGGCGTTCCAGTCTCGATTGTTTCTGACCGAGACTCGAGGTTCACGTCTCAGTTTTGGGGGAGCTTCCAGCGTGCGATGGGGATTGATTTGCAGCTCAGCACCGCGTACCATCCGCAGACCGATGGCCAGACCGAGAGGGTCAATCAGATACTTGAGGACATGCTTCGGGCCTGCGCGATTGATTTCGGGGGTAGTTGGGATGAGCATCTGCGATTGGCTGAGTTCGCATATAATAACAGCTATCAGGTGACCATCGGCATGGCTCCTTTTGAGGCACTATATGGCAGACCATGCAGATCACCGAGTTGTTGGACCGAGGTTGGAGAGCGCCGTCTCTTAGGTCCCGAGCTTGTGCAGGAGACTTTAGAGGCTATTGACATCATCAGGCAGAGGATGCGGACAGCTCAGAGCCGACAGAAGAGTTCTGCTGATCGTCGGCGTCGTCCCTTGGAGTTTGATGTAGGGGACCATGTGTATCTCAAGGTCTCGCCCATGAAGGGCGTAGTTCGATTTGGAGCAAAGGGCAAGCTTGTCCCGAGATTCATAGGACCTTTTGAGATCACTGGGCGCGTTGGCGCAGTGGCCTATCGGCTTGCCTTGCCATCACAGTTGTCTGGCATCCACAACGTGTTTCACGTCTCCATGTTGAGGAAGTGTGGGTCAGACATAGTTCCCGTTATTGATTGACAGCCGTTGGAGGTTCGTGAGGACACTTCTTACATTGAGCAGCCAGTTCGTATCCTTGATCGGAAGGAGCAGGTCCTCAGAACCAAGGTCATTCCGTTGGTGAAGGTGCAGTGGGGTCACCATTCTGTAGAGGAGGCTTCTTGGGAGCGTGAGGCTGAGATTCGAGAGCGATATCCTCATCTCTTTGATGGTTGATGATCATGTATTGTATTTTGTACGCTGTCCCTGATTCTATATGATGACGTTATGTTTCTTATTCCTCGCTAGTTATGCTTAGTTGCGACGCTTGTGTAAATTTCGAGAACGAAATTTTTATAAGGAGGGGAGAGCTGTAAGACCCGTATCTTGGTCCGTACCTTTCCGTACACTTCCGCGGTCTTACCGGTCGAATTCCGACAACTTTTGACCCTTAATCGATATCGACGCGCGACCCTGATTCATATGCCGACAACCCAAGTCGACTCAACCCGAGACCAATACCATAGCGACCGCACCGTCCCCGCGGTTTCGACGCCGCGACACGCACGCCGAGGCGATACCCTGATCAAGAGATATGGGCCAACGTTCGGTGCGAGAAAACGCCGCGCGTTGCGAAAACTAAAGGAATCTCAACGATGTGTCACATCAATCACATCAATTCCATCAATCAATCACCCATCAACCCATCACATGTCAAGTACACATCACTCTCACCCATTTTTCCAAGCAACTACAAAAGTCTTCACATCCCATACCTCTCTTACACAAAAAGCCATAAAAGTCTTCACCACCCATACCTCTCTTACACAAAAGCCACCAAAGTCAAGTTTTTCTTACACAACCATCACTCACCCATCCATCCATCACTCTCTCTCTCTCCCTTTACATCACTCTCTCTCTTTCTCTCTTTCTCATTTCAAAATTTCCAAGCAACAAAAATTTCAAGAGCCCCATACGTATGAAAATTTCCCAACCTTCCTAAGCTCCAAGTGGCCCACCTTCCTACCCCCAAAATCTCTCATCTCAACCCTCTATTCTTCATCTTAGCCATTGAAGTTGAAGACAAGGTGCCAAAGAACCCCTAGGAGCGAGAAGATCGGACGGTGGGTGCCTTTATAGGGTAGATTTACTTGTTTCTATGGTGGACCAAGTGAGGCCCACCGATCCATGGTGTGGATCTCACTTGGGACCCTTATTTGTGACCGATGGACCACTTGGATCACCATGATCATCCCATGATGGGGCCATTTTCCATGGACCCCATCGTGATCTTTATTTTCATTTGAAAAGGGTCATCTAGACCATCCATATCGGTGGGAAAAGGATTCCCTCCGTTGATCTTTAGTTTTGATGGTCACATGTGCAAATGACTCATTGATGTATGATTTCATGTATGGGAGGGCCCATAATGACGGGGACCCTCTATCACAAGCCGTGTCCCACTCTCCATGTCTCTCTCTTTTATTTATTTTATTTTATTTTATTTTATGCTATGGAATTGTGTGGCCCACTTGAATGGATCCCACCTTGATATAACCATTTTATTCAAGTGGGACCCACCTTAGACATTGAAATAATAGCACCCATCATATGGTGGCCCACTTCATCAGGGCCCATCGTTCAAGAAAAAAAAATATATAAAAAATTTTATAACCGTCGAGCGTTTGGGACGCTGGATGTTTTTAAGGAAAGAAGAAAAAGGAAGAAAAGAAGGGACTTGGGTGTTTCCCCTGCATAGGCCCCACCCTGATGTTTATGTCCAATCCAAGCCGTCCATCCTCTTAGCTACGGCATTTTAACCGTTGGGTGGAAGTTTGGAGCTGATCCAATCACCTGGTGGGCCATAACGCCAAATATTGCGTCCTCACCATTCAAATGCTATTTCTTGTGTTATTTCACTTTTCAAGCGTAAAAAAAAATCCAAACTCTGGACTCATTGGGACGGCCTCGAGTCACTGATCGCAATGGCCGAGTCGGATTTTGGCGCAGTGGGCCCCGCGTGTAAAAATCCCCAAAAACATGTCCTTTTCCAAAAATTGCAAGAGGCAAAGCCTCTTGCTTCTGACGGCAACTGCACCCAGCAGCTGCTGGCGTGCGGGTGGGCGACGTCTGGCGAGGGACCCACGGCTCCAGCCGTGGGCCCCACTATAAGGTTTGTTTGCCATCTAACTTGTTCACGAGGTGGGCCCCATCCTCAGGTGGGCCTCCTCCAAGTTTTGGCGCGATTCAGCGCTCAGGTGGCCCACACCACGTGAAACAGTGTGGATTAAATTCTACCATTGAAAGATTTTTTTGGGGCCCACAGAAGTATTAGATCAAGCTGAAATTTATGTTTCCCTTCATCCAGGTCCAAATGACCTCGTGAACGGGTTAGATTTCATATAAACATGAAGGGTGGGCCCCACATGGGACCCACAATGTTGTGCATCTTAAAGTCCACCGTCCAGTGGACGGTGGCACCCACCTGACGCATGTGCTGCCTCCACCGTCCACGGACGGTGGGGCCCTGTGTGAGGTATGTGTTATATCCGCACTGTCCACTGGACAGTGGGACCCACCTTGATGCATGTGATGCATCCGGACCGTCCATCCACTTTAGCATATAAGGCCTATGGGTTAAGCTCCTTTGGACTATAAAAAGGACTATGGGTTAGGCCCATTTGATTTATAAAATGCTTATGGGCTGGGCCCATTTGATCCATTTAAGGCCTAAGAATTTGGGCCCACTTGATACATAAAGCCTATGGGCTTGGGCTCACTTGTTATTTAAGGGAATGGGCTAGGCCCATTTGATTTATAAAATGCTTATGGGCTGGGCCCATTTGATCCATTTAAGGCTCAAGAACTTATGCCCATTTAACGTGTTGCAAGTCCATGGGACTAGGCCCATTTGATGTACTTCAAGGCCCATGTAATTGGACCCCTTTTTGTTGAAATTTAAAGCCCATGGAGGTAGGCCAATTGATATATGTAAGGCCTAAGGGTTTAGGCCCACTTTGACATGCATGCAAGCTCATGGATTAGGCCCATTTGAATTGTTTAGGGCCTAGGGATTTAGGCCCATTCGAGTCATATAAGGCCTCTGGGTTGAGGCCCATTGGAGATACATTTGGGGGTCGAATTGGTGTGGCCCATTTGATACATACTAGACTCGTGTGACTAGTTCCAATTGATGCAATCTAAGGCTCACGGGTTTGACCCATTGCAATGCACATAAGACCCATTGGTGGCCCACTTATGTGGCCCATCTGATGAATTAAAGCCCATAGGATATGGCCCATTTGATATATATATGTAAGGTCCAATGGGGACAACCTACGGTCCATTGCAATGAGTAAATCCATTACAGGCTAAGTACGATGTGTACAACGATCATGCCTTGGGAGCAATGTTGGTTTGACGTCCACATTGCGAACGTAATGCTGGTTGGATGTCCACATTACGACTCTCCTTAGGGCCCATCACCAGGCCGTACTTGCTGTGTATAGACCGTCCAGGCCCATCTGCATTGTAAGACAATTCATTTTATTATAACATGTTTAGTATAGTTTCATGACCCATGATCATACGCATCATATGTATGCTTGATATGAGGATTGACTGATCATAGCATTTGCCTTCGGACAGGTTGTTTATGGGCTCCCGGTTAGGCAGTGTTGTCCTACATGAGTGCACGGTATGCGCAGGATTGGTTGCATGACTGGATAGCGTGATACATGCATTCCGCATTTGTGTGACATGGTTATTGTACGCCCTAGCGACATCAGGGCCGTAGCCTCCACAGACGCATCGTGGTTGGCAGGATTGGATACCGGAAATCTTGTTCTACATGGGGTACTATAGATATGGTACCCTGGGTGAAAGTCCTTAAACCCTTATGGTACCAAGAGGTTGCTCCAACGTCTAGACCGAGTGGGTAGATGAGCGCTGAGTGCCGAATACCAGTTGACTGTGCTCTCCACTGTGTCGTGGTCGGTTGGAAGGGGGTACGGCCTTACCCGCCCGAGTGTAGGGGGCAATGCTAGGCTGAGTCTGACCAGCTCGAGGAATGAGTCCGCTATCGACGAGTCGCGCCCGATATTGGCAGACGGATAGTGTGGTCTCTTTCACTTACCTTATTGGGAGCGATGTGGCGGTAATCTGGTTTAGAGTGTACTAGATCCCGGTGATATTCCATATTTTGAGCTGTATTGATGCGTGGACATAGATGAGGATCTGTATGCTTGAGTTGCATTGCACATCGCATGGCCTTGGGTGGCCGATACCATTCATGTCTTGCATTGCATAGCCTTGGTACGGCTCATGATGTTTTGGCTCCATCTGCATATTCCGCATTACTCTGACATTGCATTCATATTACTACCTTGCGCACACGCTTTCACCACCCTCTAAGCTTTCTGTAAGCTTATGCACGACCGTTGCGTGCAGGTGACGTTGGATCGCAGCAGCGTTGAGGCAGGAACACGTTGCTGAGCATTTTGGAGTTTTTATACTTTACCACTGTATTTCCCTTTATGCTCATTGTACTTGTAAAGTTTTTGATCATAGTGGAAATGTAATGGATTTCTTGGTTGTTGTTTGTGGGTTATGCCTTTGGTTATACTTATTACGAATCAAACTGACATTAAAAATCCTCCTCGTAGCATCTCAGGATCGGAACCTGGCGAATGGGGGCTAGGAGCCGAGAATGGGGTTCTACGGAGGCTGTCAGCGCCGGATTCGGCGATCGGAAATTTTGTGAGCCCGGTTTCCGAGTTTGGGGCGTGACAACTTTCAATTTCTTACTATATGTAAAACAACAACGGTTGTTTACAAGTATATCATCAAATACCTTGTAGACAATAATTTTTTTCTTTTTAAAGATCTTTGTTTCATATAGATGCCTTCTTTACCACCAGCCGACACTTCGTTGAGTCATTTCATCAAACACTTAGTGAGCAACATCAATATCAAAGTAACTGAGTCACCGAACTGGTTCGATCCGAGTTCAATTCGAGTTGGGATTTGATTGAGTCGATTCGAGCTCGAGCAAGCTTGAACTCAGTTCAAAATTTTTTATAGCTTAAAAAATCAATTCGACTCAGCTCAAATTCAATTTCGAACCAAGTCAAATCAAGCTTTTTTGAGTCAAGTCGAGCAAGATAATTGAGCTAATTCGGTTCGTGCACAATCCTAATTTTTTATGCGCCATAATTAGGGTTTGGAATAGCTAAGTTCATAGTGTGACCTATTTGTAATTAACGAAAACAACGATTCAATCCTAATCACCCTAAACTGTTAGTTCTTAGGCTAAAGAATAACTACAACGTCGCCATCTGAAGCGACCGCAGTGGAATCTAATTTATTTTCCTTCTCCTTTCTTTTTCCTTTCTTGTCGTTCTTAACCTTACGACATTCATGCTTATAGTGGCCTTTTTTGTCACAATTCTAGCATTCAATATCTTTTCTGTTACTTGACTTGCCTCTTGATTTATCTCAGGCCTTCCCGCCTTTTCTATTCTTTTCTCTCCCTCGTTCCTGTGTCACAAGGGCCTCTTGCTGAGTAGACCCCTGAGACTTCCTCTTTGTCTCTTCATTAAAGAGATAACTGGTTACTTGTTTCATGAATATCTTTCCGTCTGGCGTGGAGTTACTTAAAGACACCACCAATGTCTCCCAACTGTCAGACAATGAACTAAGCAATAACAAATCCTGCAATTCATTATCCAGGACCATCTTCATGGCGGAGAGCTGGTTCACTATATTGCTGACCTCATTCATGTGCTCGGCCACAGAACCACCATCCTTGAACTTGAGATTCATAAGTTGCCTTATCAGAAAATTTTTATTACCGGCTGTCTTCCTCTCATACAACCCTTATAGTTTCAGCCATAGGCTAGCGGCTGAGGTTTCCGTAGACACATGGTGGAACACAGAATCATCCAGCCATTATCTAATAAACTCTATCGCCTTTTGGTCCATCTTCTTCCAATCATCATCAGACATATCCTTGAATTTTGCTGATATGCCTAAAATTTGAGAATATAGGTCCTTGCAATAAAGCAAGTCCTCCATCTTAGCCTTCCATATGGTCCAGTTAAAACCATTGAGGCTGATCATCCTTAATGAGTTACCTTCCATAATTCCAATCGATCCTACCTGTTCAATGAATTTAAGCTCTGATACCACTTTGTTGGGGGCCTTGCACAAAACCTTAGAATCTAACCCTCCAGAACAAACTAGAATTATAGAATAACAAAGTAGTGAAATAAATCAAAGCATCAATCACACACCACACGAGATTTTTACGTGAAAAATCCTCAAAGAGGTAAAAACCACGGGACCTCGTCCAGATCAACAACCACTATAAAGTAAAACGTTACAACCGATCACAAGCATATCTTACCATGATCAAACCTTCATTACTCACGCAGGAGTGGATAAACAGTAAGAGAATAAAGAAAAAACTGAGAAATCTCACTGATTACAAGGATGTAGAAGCGCCGAGATATGGTAGATCACCTCCACGAGCATAACCTCCCTTTTACAAGATTTCTCTTTCTCTTTCTCTCACTCTCTCACCCTAAACCCTTTAGCAAACTCTTGCAAAGCTTTTAGGAAACCATTCTTATGTTTTTCTCATACACCTCATACCCTAGAAAAACCCTAGGCACCCCCTTTTATAGTTTTGAGAAAATCCTTTCTGCATCCCAATTGCGAAAAGACTTGTGATACGAAATCTGCGCAAAATCATGAAATGAATCTACATAACCACGACCGATCGTACCGAGTCCACGACCGGTCATGAGCCACCTACGACCGGTCATGGACCACCTACGACCGGTCGAGTAACCCGGAGAAAATAATACCCAAAGTCGTTACACTTTGACTCGTGTCACGACTCGAACCTACGACTAGTCGAGCACCACCCACGACCTGTTCTGGACCACCTACGACCTGTTAAGCAGCACGGTGAATTATTTCAATTTTTCAACCCACTGCACTGTCTCTCCTCTGAACTGAGGAGGAAAATCCCATTACCAAATAAAGGGATATCACTGTAAATGGTATCCTCATGTCAATCACTCTTATGTATGATAGGTTTATCCACAACTACAATATATATATATATATATATATATATAAGAACTCATATACAATGAAGAAAAGCTACACATGCAACTGGGTCTGTATGAGGACAATTATATCAGATGTCAAAAGGGGTGTGTATCACAGCTAGTTAAAATTTTGTCCACCAGCAAACCCAATGCTAAGAAGTAAAAAAGGAACAACAATCATAGTGGCAAGAATAGCCACCACAGAGCAAATAACTATGTTGGTAATAAAGGCAAAAGGAAGGGCAACGAAAAGGAAAAAATGCATGCCAGTATTGACATAAATAGGCCACTTCAAGTCTAAGTGCTCCGCCTTTAAGAAGCGACTCCCTTACGAAAGCCAATGCAGGTATGGTTGTTTCGTGTCACTTTCGTTGGTTCTTGTCAAGAATGAACATTCCATGTGACATTTGACAGACTGCATATCTATTAGTATGGAAGATAAGATGAAAAGTGAAGTAAAGGACGAGCATGCATCAACTAAGAGTAGAAGAGAATTTAAAGTTTAGGATTAACGAATTTAGAGTTCAGTAGGATGGAATATGGTAGTAGTACTGTAGTGTCGGTAGAGAAAATAGTTTATAGTCGATGACCCAAATTAATCTATTTTGTCTTTGATTTATACTTGGCTTCACTAAATTTGATTATTATCCATGGAAGCGGATTTTGGATCTCCAATATTCCTACCAAGTGAGGAATGAATTTTGAAATTATGCTTCTTCCAAGCAGATCATTTAACCTTGTTTTGGAGTTTGGATGGCTCAGCTTAAGCTCTTAATCGATTGGCATAGATTAGAATAAGGGATGATTGATTTATTGTTTTATATACAGACTTAGACCGGGATTCACGGGCCAGGGTTTCCATTTAAAAAGTGACCTCAAATCCAACGGCGACAGTCCAACAGCATTGATAGCTAAGATTTCTATATTTTAGCTAGCCATTGATTGATCATCCAAAAAAAATGGAGATAATACCATGCAAGTTACAAACAAAACCATGCAGATCGATGCATGCCCTTTAGCACGTGCACATGCACGTGGACCACTTGTTCTTTTGCTAATACAATCCCAACAAAAAATCAAGAGAAAAAGGACTTGTATCCATGGCATCAAAACGGCTTTGGTGGAAGATACTGGAATGTAACATCTTCCCACTTTTATGGCTACAAAGCATGTGAGCACATACTCCTTTCTTTTGGTTTTAATGCATGTTTGTCAGCTTAAGCATTCCTTTGGACGTACCATCAAAATCAGTGTTTGGAGATGAAATCCTCATCTCGATCCGAGGCTTGTTTGGATGACACCCACAATCGTCAGTTTGGGATTCATCCCATGATTTAGCTGTAAAAAGGAATAATCCAATTGTTTTTTAGGAGACGAGAGTTGTTGGTATCATCTACGGTCGACGGTCAACAATACATCTGAACGGCTAAGTAGAGGAACACTTTTATGGCTATGATATCACTTATGGAGGACATTTGTACAGTGAAAACAACAGGCCCCACCTATGACAAAATCCAGGCCGTTCAGCTCATCGGGTGGGACCACTGCACAATCTACAGTGTGGCTCAACATACAAGTGTGGCCCACCTAGTGAGTTAATCAGCCTAATTTTTGAGAAGGGTGATCTCCATGGTGGGACCTACTGTATGGGTACTAATAACTAGAGTTGGGCACATGATGACTTGACTCGGTAAATTTGACTCGTCTGACTCGTTCAGGTCCGACTCAATCTAAATAAAGTGAGTGAGTTGATTTGAATCGAGTTGAATTTGTCCAATCTAAACTCAAACGAAGTTGAGTTCGAGTCATCTAGTAACTCGACTCGACTTGACTCGACGCGAAATCCAACTCGAAATTGACTCGATTTGATCCGAAACTCGACTTGTGTGTGTATATATATATATATATATATATATATATATATATATATATCAGATCTATACATTTCAGATCTTAAATACCATGCAGCTGATGGCAAAGAAGCAATTCATGAATTTAGGTTTTGAGTTGTGATTTTAACCCGTGGATACCCGTTGCACTTGACCCAACTGGGTGCCGACTTGGCCCGACTCGGTACTTGTGACTGGGTCGGACTTGGTTCGGATTAGTCAAGGCCAAACCAGGACTTGGATTGGGTCAAGGATGCTGGACTCAATACCAAGCCGACTTGAGTTCAGGTCTAAACTATTTCAAAACCAGATTGAGTTAGTTCAGCCCTAACTAGGTCGGACTCGACTCAATGCCTATCTCTACTAATAACCTTCACAAGGCATGTTGGGGGGAAAGATGGTAAGGATGTAGAATGACATCCCAATTACCATGTTTCTCTTCAACATGCCTCTTGTGTAGGACATCCGTGCCCTTGAACTAATAGGTCCCACAATGAAGATCACCCATCTTGAAAATCAAGCTGATCCTCGGAGTAGATGATCCATATGTTGTTAAGTTAGGCCCTTGGTTGTCCACTGACTCCGACTGTACGGCATGTCCCATGAACGGAACGGCGTGATTTCTGTGCGAGATTATGTTCATGGTGGGGTCTACCACGTTCGTAGTACGGATGTAGAAACAACGACATTATGCAGCACCAGTTAGAGTTCTGTTGTTGCCTGTAGGTGATCAGTTCTTAATATTTACACCTTGTACCACTATTTGTGTTACAGCTTGTTTTAGTCACAAGATACATTAAATTTAGAGGGAGATAAATAAATAAATAATTATTATTTTAATATATCTTGTGGCTAGAAAACATGTACCACAAATAGCAGTGCAGGCTATTGCAGGTAATCTCAAAAAAGATAAAAGGCTATTGCAGGTAATCCCAAAAAAGAAAAGAGGCTATTGCAGGTAATCAGTTCTCTTTTACTCTGTTCCGTTGTCTTTGTTAATTTGAATATCATCAAACAATTAATTATTACCAGCAAGGCAAATGTTCTTCTTTTTAACCTTTATTATGAGGAGTACTGTCGCATTTTCCCTCTACCTAGAGCTGTCACCAGGCCGCTTGTAATGTAATTTACAGGATCATCTAAAAAAAATCATGGTTAATATATATATATATATATATATATATATATATATATATATATATATATATATATATATATATATATATATATATGGTTTCTTTTTTCTTTTTTTTTTTTCACCTTCATAGATTTTTACATTGCAATGAGTAATGATCATTTACCTATGTAATTTTAACCGTATGCTTTTTGAATGTTAAAACCAAGGAATGGTGTGATAATATGGGGAGCACACTGTGTAGGATGTGGCTTATCCATGCGGTTCAGCCATTGTATATGACAGATGGTTTTAAGGCATGAGCCCAAAAATGAAGCAGATCCAAAGCTCCGGTGAATCACATAATACCTACGGAAGAAACTTCTTGTGAGGCTAAGAAGTTTTGGATCAAGCTGATATTTGTATTTTCTTCTTAATCATGTTTGTGTGATGATACAAGCAAGTTGATAACAGTAAGCATTTTAGAAGTGGATGTTTTCATGGTGAATGTTTTAAAACTGTTGTTTTTGTAGGGCGTGGGTCACTGGCTCTGCCTCATATTTGGGCTCATGCTTCAAAATGTTTTGATAAAATAGATGAGCAACATGGATATATCACATAAATCATGGTGGGGCCCACAAATTTAAGCCGTCCATTTCTGAACCAGTTTTCAAGCGAAAATACCCACCTACTCTCAGACACGCATAAGTAATAATAATGAGGTATTTACCTGTATTTAAAAAGTAAAAGAAAAATCAGAAAATCCCTACTAAAATTGATTAGGAGCTGGAAAGTCAAAGTTTTAGATCAAGCTGATATTTATGTTTTCCCCTTATCCGTGTATATGCGACCTTATGAGCAGGTTAGATAATAACGGTGGGCATTTTAATAATGGACGTTTTCAGCTGTGGATACTTTTAGACATTCTTTCCTATGGTGTGGGCCACTTGAGCGTTGGATCTATCTCATATTTGGGATCATGTCCTAAAATGTTCTGCTAAAACAGATGGACGATGTAGATATGTCAATACATCATGGAGAGGCCTACAAATCTTAGTCAGCCATTTCTGAACCAGTTTTCAGGCTAAAATAATTGCCAACCGTCGGACATGTGTAAGTAATAATAATGAGGTATTTACGGCTATTTACAAAGGAAAAGGAAAATAAAACAATCTTAAGAGGTGTTTGAATTTTCAATTCCACAGTAAATATCATTAAATAGCACATTACAGCTATTTAACTCAGTTTGGTAGCAGGGGTATTTTCACATTGAAACTCCATCCACAAAACGCTAATTTAAATATGTGGGCCCCACCGTGATGTATGTGATATATCCACACCACCCATTAGTTTTACCTGAACATTTCAGAGCATGAGTCCAAAAATAAGACAGATCCAAAGCTCAAGTGGCCCACACCATAAGAAACAATGGTAGTAAAACTTTCACTATTGAAAAGCTTTTTCTTTCTAAGGCCCACGAGATTATTTATTTATCATCTAATCCATTCATCAAGTCACAAAGATATGGATAAGGGAAATTAACAAATATCAGCTTGATCAAAAACTTCTAGGACCTCGAGGAACTTTTAATGATAGGCGTTTAATTCCTAACGATGCTTGTAGTGTGTTCCTCTTGAGTTTTGGAATTGGCTCATTCTTTGCCTAGTATACCCTATGGGTATGTTTGATTTTTTCAATTCACCAAAAAATATCGTTTGATTTTTTTAATTCACCAAAAAATACTGTGCAAATATCTAATGATTATTTTTCCTGTACTCTTTTCAACATTTATTTTGGGAGGCCCACAACATATTTGTGGATCTCATCATGATGCATATTGCTTATTCACATCGTTCATCTATTATGCCTAATACATTTATAGCATGAGCCAAAAAATGAGGCATATCCAAAGCTCAACTAGACCATACCATGGGAAAAAAGGGAATCAAGTACTTACCATTAAAAATCTCTTATGGCCACTGTTTCTTTTGGTGTGAGCCGTTTAAGTATTTGATATATCTCATTTTTCAATTCATGCCTTAAAATATTGTGTTAAAATGGTTGGACGGAGTGGATGTATTATATACATCACCTTGGGGTCCAGAAATATAAAAAAGGTCTCTTCAACCGGTTTCAAATTTAGAAAGCATGGTAAATTTTCAAACGGGAAAAATGATAATAATTACCCATTTTACCCATTGAAATGATATTTACACCTGTGAAAAATGAATTGATGAATGGTATAAATGACTCATATACATCGCAATGCAACCTTACAAGACCCGTTAATAAAGAGAGACAAACCTAGATAAAGGGAAAACAGGAATCCACCTGGATCCAAAATTTTCTTAACCCTTAAGAAAATTTTAATGGTGCGTATTCAATCGCCATTGTATGAACCACTTGAGCACTGTATATCTTCATTTTTGGGCTCGTACCCTAATATGATATGTGAAAATGGATGAACGGCATAAATTATAAAAACCCATTGGGTCCCACGTAGCCAGACAGATTGACAGGGCGCATGACATAATCCACGTCCATCTTTTTATGCAATGTTTCACGTTCAAGAGTTAGCATTGAGGAGCAAGTTCCTGAGATTGAAGATAACTCGGTGGTGCGTGCGGGTCAAAACAATCAAAGCTGAGTGATAACTGATAACGATGTAAATAGACATGGCCCACAGGTGCAGGCCAAACAGTTCAATACGTGTGCCCACGTCTACTCAGACCTGACCAATACGATCCATAGCCATCATAAGTAATTATGGTGTGAGTGGAGTGGCTATAACGTACGCACGGGTGCAACTCTACAATTGTCTGTGTTATGTATACGGGTGAACGATCTGGTTTGAGCTATCATTATTTTGAGTAAACTAAATCTAGACCATCCATAACATAACAAGGGCATGCCAAAATAAAATAAAAATAATTTACTGAACTTGCCCTATTGATTCTTTCAATTCTAACCATCCATTTTCAATCCAACAATCATAAAGTTAAGATCATCTTTCACAAGATCCCTTCGACTTATTGTTTACACACGACCAGATCTATGATTTGGACCGTTCGGATTAAGTTAAATATATACCACGTGTTCCATAACACCGCTCAGGCATGTGGACCAGCATACTCCATCAGGCTACCAAATAAAACCCTCATAATAAAACCATTGACCCTTTACAAAGAAGCTGTCCTTTTTTGTTTTATTTTTTCAAAGGCCCAATAATGTAAGGATGGAGAAAGGTGTGATGAAAGGAAATGTCCCTTATCTACCGAGCATATGTTCCCTTTACGTTAGACAAGATATCATAACCAAGCGAAAGGTTCATGATTTCGTGTAGAGACGCGGTCCACGACGGCCACACGTGACCCGCTGTCTCCGACCCCTCGTTGGATGATGGTCTATGTCACCCTCGACAACCGACTCCACACGCAAAAGCAACTTCTAAAGTTGTACCATTCGGAGGAATTATTATTATTATTATAATTATTTTATACTCTGGTTGCGTTTCAGACTTGATACTCAGGCACTCAGAAATTATACACGCGTGCACGTATTAACTGAAACAAAACTGACTGAGTTGTCCATCCCACTGTAACCAACCAACAGTTTTAAGATCTGATTGGTTTAACAATCCTAACCGAACGATTTTTTGGGGAAATAAGATCCTTGGAGATATTTCTTTTCTAACCGTCTAATAAATGCTACGTAATCTGACAGTCAGATTATCACATGGGCTTGTTTTTAGGTTCATCATACATCTACGTTGGTTAATATATTTTAGCCAGTTTAATTTGACTAATTATATGCAATATAAGCAATTTATAATTAATTTCTAAGTGATTGTGTATCATATGTTATCTCTTTTAAAGTATTTAATATTTTATCTCATTACCAGAGATATGATCAACTACAACTACAGGGACGCGGATTGTTTCCTTCCCCTCTTCGGGTGGATACGATCAAGGCCCACCATGATATATATGTTTTAGCCCTGTCATTTATTCATATTGCTACATCTTATACATTTTTTAGCTCTAACTCATGTCTTAAAATGATATAATAAAATAAATGAGCATGGATACAACACATATTATAGTGGCCCCACAAAGCTCCTCGACCACGTCCTATCAGGATGGACTAGTCTTGGCAGCGGGCTTTATAGGGCCCGCTATAATATATGTGTTTTAACCCAAAAAAGGTGATAGATCCAAAGCTCAAGCGAGTCACATGATAGAAAGAGTGGGAATTGAATGCCTATAGTTGAAACTTCTTATAGCCACATAAGTCTAAGATGAATCTGATTTTGTGTTTTCGCTTCATCTCCGGATTTATGTACCGTAATGATCACGCCAGATGGCAAGCAAACATTACAATAGACCTTAGTGAGGTTTGAAAGTTGCGTCATTATCATCGCTGCTTCCTTAAAGTGTAGCCCATATGAGCCTTGGATCTGCCTTTATTTTTTTTTAGTCCATGTCTTAAAATCATCTTTAATATGGATGGACAGCATTGACAAAACACGTATAGAGGTTCTAAGTATTGGGAGGGGTAAGACGTTATCCGCATCCCTAGCATAGGGCAGGAACCAATCCGCGTCCCAGCTACAGTTATGAAGACGCGGATTACTTGTAAACCTACACTTTGTGGGTGCCATAGCTATATGCCTGTGCCATCCACTCCGATCCATCCTTAGATCATTGTAGGACATGAACCCAAAGATGAACAGTTCCAAAACTCAAGTGGTCAACCGGAGGAAACTGTGGGGATTGAAAATGCACACCATATGTTTGTTTATATGACTGTTGGCAAATTGATCCCCATGAGATATAGAGATTATTAAATAATTTTTTTTTTTTTTTTAAAAAAAAAAAAAAAAAAAAAAAAAGCCTAATCCAAGAACATATCAGACACTAAAGGTCCCAACGTTGCTAGTTCAAGTCCCACCGTATTTTTTCAATGTGGCCCACCTGAGTTCTGATCTACCTTATTTTTTTCTATCTGGTAAAACCCATTAACGAAAGTTGAGGTCACACGAATATCAAGGTAGCTAGGATCATAGAACTTAGGGTTAAGCGGCTCCCTGTCCCCACAGCTTTTGGTGACCATAGAACTTAGGGTTAAGCGGCTTCCTGTCCCCACAGCTTTTCGTACCGTACCATCTATTCTCCCACCTGTGGATGACGTGTAGCATAAAACTATATGAGGCCTGGTGGGATGTTCCCCTTACAACGACTCCATCCATCCGTTTATCCAACTCGTGTGTTATATATATACCGTCCATCCATTGGCATGAGCCACAAAATGAGGCAAATTCAAAGCTCGAGTGGACCCCACCGTTGAGACATTCCTATGTCCTACCATGATATTTATTTGAGATCTAAACTGCTCATAAGTTAACACTGACATGGATGAAGGGAAAATACAAATACCATGGTCGAAAACTTTAAAGAAATTTGTAATGGTAGGCCTTCAAATCCCATTTGTTTTTTTTCGGGTGGGGTCCACTTGATCTTTGGATATGCCTCATTCTTTGGTTCATACGCTAAAATGATTGCTTCAAATGGATGGACATTGCGGATGTAACACATACATCATGGTGGGACCCACAGAACTAGGTGATGCTATTTCGGTTGCGATATTGGCTATTGACAATGTCGGTAGCTAATCTGCGTCCGGATTAATCACACACCATTCAAATGTAATTGGGTCCACATTGATATTTATCTGTCATTGATGCCTTCACGAGGTGGCGATTTCTGCTGCGTGATCCAAGACCTCTTGGGGCCCAAGCACTCATTGTTTCTTGTCATGTGGCCCACTTAAGTCTTGGATCTGCCTCATATTTAGAACAACTTCCTGACCTAACCTAATGAAACTAATGAATGGAGTGGATGTTAGACAGACATTGTCATAGGCCCTACAGAGTTTTATGCTGCACAGACAGGACCTCGATCAGTACCATGAAGACAGTAGGCCCCACCCGGTGGAGATCATCTATACCACTAAATTCAGGCTAGTCTACTCATCATGTGGACCAAAATGTTAGAATCAATGGAAAACTGAAGGCGTGACTCAACATTCAGGTGTGGCCCACCTAGTGAGCAGATTGGCTTGGAAGTTATCTTGATGGTAGAATCTAACTTGTTCTTTGGACTAATTTCCTAGGAGGTGGCATATTTGCGGGAAGGACAGTAGGGTGCCACCACAAGTTCTCTAGGTGATGACTTCTCTTATTATCGTTGCAACGCAGCTTGCCTCTTCACGGCTACCTGCAGGCTACCCAAACCCCTGTCGGGTGCTCACTAGCCATCCATGCAGACCTGTCACCACCACACGTGGATATTTGTGTTAAATCCACTCCGCCCGTTCATTTCACCGCAATTTAGAGCATTGGACCAAGCATGATGGAAATCCAAAACTCAAAGTGGGCCACACATGAGTTAGGATTGAACGCCTACTGTTGAAACCTTAGCAGCCTAACAGAAGTTTTAGGTAATATTTGTGTTTTATATCTACACAATATTGTTTATCTGTTTGCAGTTCCCCGGTGAGACCAAAAATAAAATAGATCCAAATATCATATGAACCACACCATAAGAAACGGTGGTCAATAGACCGCTAACCATTGAAAACTTCCTAGGTCCACCTTTTACTGTTTACTTGCCATCTAACCTGTGATAAGATCACACAGACGGGATGAAAGGAAAACACAAATATCTCTTTCTAGAATGAGGGGAATAGGTGCCCCCAGGCCTCACCAAACACAGCGCAGTCTTGACCGTGGGACCCACCTTGATGCATGTATTGTATATCTAAGTTGTCCGTCGCTTTTTTTTAAAAATTATTTTAAGGCATTAGCCCGAAAAAGAAGCATATCCAAGTCTCAGGTGGATCATATAATAAGAAACAGTAATGATTGAACACATACCATTAAAAACTTCTTTGGAGCGTAATGCCACACCCTAATGTTTATTTATTACTCAATCTCTTGATAATGTCACACAGACCTGTATAAAGGGAAAAACAAATATCAACTTTTTTCGCCAACAAGAATTTTTAATGGTCAATCACCATTGTTTCCAATGATGTAGTCCACCTAAGATATGGATCTGCTTTATGTTTAGGATTCATATCCTAAAGTATGCTGGAAAAACAGATGAACAGAGTGGATATAGAATACATGCATCAGGGTGGCCCTCCGGTGGGGGCTAGACCGTGTTGGGTGAGGGTGAGCCGCACCTAATAATCTGCACCCGTTTTGAGAGCGTTTGTGCTCAGAGATAAGCCTTTTTTTAGTTTTTTAAACCACGCTGGAAGAGTGTGATTGACGAAGGGCTTAGAAATTGAGAGAAATTAAACTGTCCATATTATCTTTAGCAGTTTAGATGTATCACGGACCAAAAATGACACTCGGATGATTATCTGACCATGGGATTGCTAAACAATTGTTGGACTGTTAAAATATCTAATGGTTCTATTTTCCACAAACAAATGCCTGTAGGTCAGAGGCTTGTTCTGCCCAATGAATCTGATGTTGGGATTGCGATTCTATTGTACCTTATTTCTAGTCATTTCTAAAATAGTCAATCAATGAGTAACACGTGTGGTTGCATGAAGAAAAAATAGCTTGTGGAAAGATCTCAACGTACATATATTTTGGATTACTCTTCAAAAAAATACTCCTTATGTTGAGTTGGCAATACGTGTCATCTAATGACATGATGCGGGCCATAAGTTTGAGATTAGGTAATGCAGAAAAACAAAAGGATTTAAAAAACTAATATGGCAATGATTCAGTTGTCATAATGAATGAAGTAGAGAATGCTATATATAGAGTATCTATACATCAATGAAGTTTATAAATAGTAGTAAATGAAGTTAATAGTGTAATATATACAAGTCTCACACCAATTCAACAAATCAATTAAACTATCTTTCAATTATTAATTAAATTTATCTTTCCTTAGCACAATCTTTTATCTTTAGCTTTATTTTAGGAGTAACAGTAATTTCTTAACCGTAATCAAATTTTATACTCATACAATGTACACTTATTTCAATACAAACAGTTCTTCATTCAAAAAGAACTTCTTACTTAAGTATTAAAAAAGTCTTTTTACACGTAAAGCAAAGCTAAACTCATCTTTAAAAGAAGAACCCCACCTTTCGCATAATCATTCTTTAAAATAATTTGTGAATGCCTAAATACACAATCAATCTACCTAGAATTCAGTCATATATGATCTCGATCATCATATCTACCTACATCAGTGCTTGGGGTCGAGTTGTTCGATTGAAATCAAGCCACGCAGTTAATTCTAACTTGCCTGCACACACTACGTATGACCAAGGCCAAACTGCATGCCCAAGATACTCTACACAGTTAACCCTAAAATTTACTTAAATTAATGCATTCCACGTGTATGGTTTATGTGATGTAGAGCGGGTCGCGGACAGTTTCATGGCTAAGATGGATCAGAAAAGGCTCGATCGACGATAGAATTAATCCGGACCGTCGGACTTTAGATCAAACATATATATAATAGTCCAGAATGAGTTATCAGGCATAAAATATATGATTACTACTTTAGCTGAATTTCATATTTAATTTCATTTTTTCTATAAATAATAAGTTTTAGCTTTACATACGAAATTACTGTAAAAGTAAATTTATTATTTATAATAAGTTACGAATTATAGAAGTTTTAGTTATAATTTGCATCTAATTTAACTCCGTATCATTATTTAAAGGGTTGTTAACTTGTTGATTTCATTTGGAGCAGTTATCCTCTCGAGGGAGACCGTGATCCACCTCATCACGTTCATTCCCACGTCATTATGAGTGAGCGTCATCATGAGTGAGTGGTGGATGGGGCAATCCAAAAAAATCTCCTACTAGGGTTACTTTATCTAGCGTGGGGGTAAATACCGAATGGGCATGAAATCCGTCCGTTCGTGAGTTTGGCTTGATTCCAAAAATCAGATTATTCAATTCTTAGGTTAGTGACTCCATAGTACACCTGAAGCTCTAAAATCATGTGATATGGTCCACTTGATTTTTGGAATACTGTGATTTTTAGACAATTCTTTCACCCTGACGAAGCTTTTCAGATGAACGGAGGTGATCATCATGAGTTTTGGGCTATACGGTAAACATGAGGCAGCATACATGATCGACGGGGTGAATCTTGTGAAAGCTTCACCTATTTGGCTCTTAGCTAGCATAAGTAACTGAGTGAGTAACATTCATTTTTTAAACCTTCAATCGTTGTGATATTTTACTTTGAATACGGGCCATGTCCCTTTAAGTGGAACATTGATCAGAGAATCAGGATCTTTGGATCTTGAATATTTTCAAGGCAGTCCCTATTGACTATTCATGAAACCTGACCAACGGTTTAGATTCATGAACTATGATCCCACGTGCTCCCAAGAAAGGATCACTTTTGTAGCCAGAGAGTATGCTAGATGATCGTAGATATCGTCCTTTTGATTTACACAAGCAACGTCGGGTCCACCTGCCGACGCAGAGGATGCGGTTCTGCACGCTGGAGATTGCATGATGGCAGAAGTTCGTACGTACATGCGCATGCATGGACATTGACAGAGCATACAAGATCCATGCTTATATCCATGTCGGCTGGTTACAAGTTCCACGTAGTTTCTCCTTGATTGGGACTACTGTTAGGGTGGCCCCTCAGGCAGATAAGAACATATCCCGGAAATACAGGGCATTGGATCATGGACTCCTCCGTTGAGGACTTGGATTGAATACTGTCCTTAACTAGACTGCTATAAGAGGTAAGACTCACGAAATGGGATTGCAGAGTAAACTATGTTGGGCCCACCGTGAATGTATGTGGTCTATCCAAGCCGTCCATCGGTTTTTTCATCTTATTTTATCTGTTGAGCCTAAAATTTAATCATACATAAAGATCAAGTGGACCATACCATAGGAAACAGTTGGAATAATGATTTCTACTGTTGAAACCTTTTTAGGGCTCACAGTGATTTTTATTTCTCATCAAATCTGTTTATAAGATCACACAGGCATTGATGAAGGAAATAAAAAAACAAATACAAGCTTTATCCAACACTTTTGTGCCCACCAAGAGAGTTTCATCGGTGGATGTCCAATTCACACGGTTTCTTGTGGCATGGTGCACTTGAGGTTTTGATATACAGGCTCAAGTCCTTAAATTATTTAGTAAAATTGATGGACAGGGTGACTAAAATAAATAAATTACGGTGGACCCATAGAATTAAATTGGTGGACAGGGTGAATAAAATAAATAAATTACGGTGGACCCATAGAATTTACTCAGGTATTGAGTTACTCAGTAGGCAATCCGCTTCCTAGAGTCACTCGAGTACGTATTCAAGTGAGTCCCATATTCGAGCCTTACTCTTGCTCGGGTGGTAGACTCTCAGGAGTTTCAACACCCGGGTTCGAGTATCATAGGTGGTGAAATTCCCTGGGGCATGTGAAATTTCCTGGGGCATGAATCAAAGAATGAGGAAAATAAAAAGCTGCAGTAGACCCTACCAAAGAAAACAGCTGGGAGAGTGATTCCCACCCTTGAAACTATCTAAGGCTTGCTTTAATGTTTATTTGAAATCCAACCTGTTCAAAAGTTAAAAAAGGTACAAATATCAGCTTGATCTAAAACTTTTGTGGCCTTTAGAAGTTTTGGGCATCACTATCCTCACTGTTTTCTATGCTGGGTCTATTGGAGGGTTGGATTTAACTCATTCTTTGGATATTGCCGTAAAATGATCTCTCCAAATAGGTGGAAGGCGTGGATACAAAACACGCATCATGGTAGGGCCCACGGAACTTGGTGACATTGCTTCATTAGCAAGGCTTGCCATTCAACCTGTCGGTGGCTAATCCATGCCCGTGAGTGTGTGGGGGTTTGTGTGCGTGTGTAAAATTTTTATAAAAAAACTGAAAAAAAAGTGAGTCCCATCTTCGACAACTTGCTAACCCTTTAAAATTGGAAGCGCACTGCGTAGCAAGTAACTCACTACCCTAGGGACCTAAGTAAATTTTGTGTGGTCCACTATGAGTTATATATTTTATCCACACATTTCTTCCATTTTACTAGATAACTTTAGTGCTTGAGTGCAAAAATAAAGCATATATAAAGCTCAAATGGACCACACCATGGGGCCATGGGAAACAGTGTGAATTGAACATCCACCATTGAAAAAATCTTGAGGGCCACAGAAGTTTTAGACCAAGGTTATATTTGTGTTTTCCCTTTAATCCATGTTTTTTTATTCTTATGAACATGTTGGATGACAAATAAACATCACTGTGAGGCCAGCAAGGTTTCAATAGTGAAAATCATTATTCCCGCCGTTTCCCGTGTATGTGTATGGTCGACTTCAACTTTGGATGTGATTTAATTTTGGTCTCAACCCTTTAATTGAGCTGGGAAAATGTATGGACGGTGTGGATAAACCACATACTTTCACGGTGGGCCAACAGAGTTTACTCAGAGATCCTACTGAGTAACTCAGTGCGTAATCCGATTTCGACCAATGACGAGCAGTAGGAAGCGGATTGCGTACTAACTTACTCAGCACCCTAAGAGTACTTAGTAAACTCTGTGGGGTGGCCCACTGTCACTCATATGATTTATCTACTCCATTCAACCATTTTATCAGATAGTTTTAGGTTTTATCCCAAAACGTAAGTCTATCCAATGCTCAAACGGACCACACCAATAGAAACAGTGTGAATTGAATGTTTACCATTCAAAAGTTATTGGGGGCCCAGAAGTTTTAGATCAAGATGGTATTTGTGTTTTCCATTCATCCATGTCTGCTTGATCTTATTAACATGTTGGATGACAAATAAACATCAGTGGGCCTTAGAAAGGTTTCAACGGTGGAAATTAATAGTTCCACTGTTTCTTGTGGTATGGTCCACTTGAGCTCTGGACATGTTTCAATTTTGGGCTAAACAGCTAAAATGATCTGTCAAAACAGATGGACGGCATGGATAAACCAAGTGCATTCACGGTGGGCCAAACAGAGTTTACTCAATACTTTAAGAGTCCCCTGAGTAACTCAATACAATCCGATTCCATTGTGAAGTAACTCAGTCCAACTCAGCCCACCACGTGGGTTTTCTCTATGCGGCCCTACATGTTTCCAGCTCATTTTAAGGCACGAGTCCGAAAAAGGAGCGAAAGCTCAAGCGGACCATACTACAGGAGAAGTACATGGTGAACAACAGGAAATCTGCCTCATTTCTGATTGGCCAAAACATCAGCTTAAATCAAGTGGTAGACTGAGTGAAAGATTCCTTATTTCAACACTGAGTTCTTGGTATCAATTCCTAGTGGGGGTAGCTTGTACTAACCAGCTAACAGATATTTTTTATAAAAAAAACAACATCAGCTTTAAATCAAGGGTGCAGTCTACCTGATTTGGGTTGACCCAAGGAGGTTTCATGCCCGGTCTATGGGCTAAGTACCCAGGCCTAAGCTAATGTTGACCACAGGCCGAAGTACATCGAATGAAGCTCGATTCAGACCCGGTCATACCCAATCTGGTTCGACACCCCCAGCTGGTTGAGCCTGGCCAATTCACCCCTGACATGCCCGAGTTGTGACTCATCTCAAGACCCGACGAGTTGTCCACTCAGCGAGGGCTTTAGAGCCCAAGTCATTTATTTAGTGGGCCAGAAATATGGGCCTATGTCTGACCCATTTACAGCATCGTGACTAATGGACCACTCAAATCAATAAGCTATGCATGTCATTGAACGAACCTCGCCTGATGAACGGTCCAAGACGTGGCCCCAATTTGCATTTGGGGATCTGTAGGTTGGGGGCCACATCGTGCAGCTTCTGTTTGTAGCTTAAGCATAGATCTGGACCGTTCATGGGGTTGTCTACATGGTAGATGTGCCTCTGGACCAACAGCCAATATTGGTCCTGGAATTTACATTTGTATGAAAAAAATGGGCGGGCAGAAAAGAAGCCCAATGGTCTAAACTCAACGTACATTTGTGCCTATCTTAACGAGGATACTGCCTGGTTTTTATATATATGGCATGGTCATGGTGTGCACTACGTCACGGATGGCCTGGATCTTTGACGTGTGACATCTAATGGTGGAATGAGGCTCCGCATGTTAGCTATAATGTGGGGCTCGCATTCCTATCATGGCCTCTATAGGGATCATGGATGAGGAAATATTATAGGATCTTCGACCAGAGGCCTTCCTATTTTCATTTTTGATAAGTGGGCCCATGGTCAAATGATTCAGATGATTGATATAATGTTTCTCACTGTAGAGGAGCTTACCTCAGAACCTGTGTAGCCTACCAAATGGATGGTGGAAATTAAAAGAGGAATACAGCAGCAGTCAACATTCGACCGAAAGAGAGACCCAAGAAGGGTGGCAATATCTATATTTTGAATAGGCCTGGCTTGGACGACCAGCACCCAAGTCCTCCCATTGCCAGCCCTAGTTCGGGTGCATGCACGGTATCCTCTTCATCCAGCTGCACAAATGGTGAACATGGTTCCATGATCTAGTAAGTTGGATTCATGGGCCCCACCATGGATGGAGATGCTTCTCAAGAACTATATGATTGGGAGACCACCCTTTAGTTAGTAACATGCAACTAAATGGTTAATAGAATGATATGGCAACAATTCAAAAAACAAGCCATTGCTTAGATGGTTAGGATCTTCCAATCTGGAGTACTTATAGGGTATCATCCGTGAGTCGATGGTGGGGTCCAACATACCCATGGTCTGGACGGCAAAATGATGTGCCTGACTTACACAGACTTGATGTTGCAATAATGAGAAATAGATCTGAAAGAGAGAGCCACCTTTTCCTTTCCAACTAATCAAACTTTCCATATTAGTCCTGGGGGTGGCAATGGGTCCGAGTTCAGGCTGGGTTTGTTACGCTAGATCCAGCCCGACCCATTTACTAAATGGGCCAAGATTCTAGCCCAAACGTATGAGTGGACCAATGACCCATTATTTAATGGACCAACCCAAATCACTTAAAATTTATCACGTTCCTTCATTACATGTATAAATAAATCATTTTTCCTTGTATTTTGTATTGAGTTTTACGACAAATCGGATCAGGTCATCTAGCACGACTCGTTGATAACTTATTAGGGTGAGCCATGTTTGGGTAGGGTTCAACCCAAGCCTGACCCATTTAGGTAGGCCTGAACCTGCTTCAAAAGAAAGTTGGGCCAATTGAATCCAGCGTTGAACCTGATCCATGGTCAGGATTACTTTGCCCACGCAAAACCATGTGTCCTGGGTCTAAATGTTGGGCTTGATGGCTTTTACGGAAGCCTCCCCAACTGATAAATAGGTCCGCCAAAAAAGGAAAACTGATCTTGGGCCTCAAAATCCAGACTTATTAAGAGAAGCATTGAAAGTCCTGGTCCACCCCTTTGAGGCTTTGAGATGGACGTGGGGGATTTTGTGGGGCCAGTAAATACTTGGGCTAGTGGGCTAAGTTTGGACAGATCTTTCCTGGGCCAGCCCAGCCCAATTTATATGCAATGGACCGGATTATATCATGTTGCTCCATGCAATTTGCATGCTGCAATTCATCTTCCACAACACGACATATGCAAGCTAATCTGGACCGTCCAACTCATTATTCTTGTTGGTGGAAATCACGCTGATTGAAATAGTAAAAATCCTTAGGTGGGCCACAATATAGAAAACAGTAAACAACCATGCAAAAACCCTTAAGTGTGGCCTGTATATTTAGATATTATACAGGCCACACTTAAGGTAGACTCATTGACTCTAGGAACTTGGCCCAAAAGCCCACCATCTAACTTAGGTGTGACGCACCACTGAGAATAATAGGTATGGGACCGTAATCGTAAGTTTGTATGTGGGGGGCCTCTATGGTATATATGTATATTTCATCAATCCCATTTATCAGGTGTACCTCATCAGGTTAAAGGTAAGATATAAAAATTAGCTTGTCCAAATCTTGTGTTGGCCACACTGCATCAACTTAGAGGTGTTAGGTACAATTTATGTTTTCTCCATTTGTGTAGGCCAATTTCTTTTAACAGAGCTGATCTTTTGTGCTGACGGTTGCACCATACGTTTTATCACCTGATGGATGGAGTAGATTTCACATATACAATGTGATGGGCCCCATAAGCTTGAGTGTTTTACCCAATGCTTACGTTGATGTTGTAAGGTTTCAGTCATGGACGTAGTGAATAAATATTTAGTACACTACTAGAGTATGGTGGACAATGTATAGGCATTTAGAAATTTCTTATACATTGCATACATGAATTACAAAAATTCGGAATAGCCTCTCTAAACTATTGGACCCAGTTTAGGTGTATGATGAATTAAAAAATTTGCTTATTTGATTGTCTAAATATTAAATTGATAAACTTTATCAGACACTTAAAAATGAAAATTTTTGGACGACAAATATTTCAACAGCCATGTAATCATGAACTAGAGTGAAGGACTGTTGAACCAATCTGATTATGAAATTACAACTTTGAATAATGATCAACTCCACAGTTTAGCCACTAAAATATCATCCTCGTGGAGGGGCTCATAAAATGCATAGGTTTGATAGTATATAAAGGACATTATAGAACTTGTTAGAGTTTAGAAATACAATTAATGGAAGAATAAAACATTTTTAATGGTTCAAATTAATAGATGAGGCTGTAAGGATCTCCACTTAGATATTTTCAAGTTTCTACTGTCAATTAAAATATGGATTATATATCTAATCATACCTTTTAATTAATGATGTAGAATATCATTTAATTACCAATGTAAGACTTTCAATGCAAAAGATTCTCTCCCAAATTTATATTAGATAAAGAGGAGATAAAAGACAACACTAGGAACCTTAGAGCGAGGATAGGGATGCGCTGAGAGATATGCACACACACTGAGTCACACATGTGGAAGTGTGAATGAAAGAAAGAGAAAAGAAGTCTCTCTCTCTCTCTCTCTCTCTCTCTCTCTCTCTCTCTCTCTCTCTCTCTCTCTCAGAGTGGTGACCCCTTGAGGGGCGTATGTTGGAGTTGTTGTTGCGCAGCATGCCAACAATGCAGTAAACCGAGATCCAATGTTCGGTCTCACCCACAAACGATAAATAGAAAGAAATATAATCTAGAAGTAGAATCAAAGTATACCAAACAAATCACAAGACAAGATATACGTGTAAAAACTCCAAACAAGGGTAAAAAATCATGGGTGCAAACTTCCACTATGAAGAAAATGAGATTACAAGCAATATACTAACATTTTCCTTCAAATGTATAGAAAAAACTCTTTGCACACAGTTTAGAATAACTCCCATAACCCTAGAAAATCCCTAAGAACCCTTATTTATAGTTTAGACAACTTCTCTTTCGCACCTCTACGAAACCGACTCAAATTTCCGTAGTCTTTATTAAATCCGCAAAACGAATTTCCCTAACCTCGACTAGTCGAGCAGGCTGCTCGACTAGTTGAGCGGGCCCTCGACTGGTCGAGCACCTCAGACCCAAAAACTGCTACTCGCTGGACTTTGAGTCGAGCCAGCCCTCGACCGGTCGAGCAGGGCACTCGACTAGTCGAGCAACCTTGTCCATATGTGGCTCCACATCTCAACAATTACCTACTTGGAGACATATCACCATAAACCTTCATTTTCTACACTCGGAGTGCACCACCTCTCCTTCTTTAAGCCTAAAGACCAATTAAAGTTGAATAGAGCTTCAGCTTCTCCCGTGTAACTGCCTTGGTTAGCATATCCACAAAATTCTCACTTGTATGAATCTTCTCTAAAGCAATCGATCCATCTTCCAGTAACGAACGTATGAAGTGATATCTGATGTCAATATGCTTGGTCTTAGAATGAAAGGTTGAATTCTTAGCCAAGTGTATTGTACTCTAACTGTCACTGTACAGCTTGCAATCTGCTTACTTCTTATCCAAGTCTTCCATAAAACCTTTCATCCATACCATCTCCTTGCACGCTTCTTTAGCTACAACATATTTTGCTTTTGTTGTATTGATAGATATTATCTTCTATAACTGAGAGACCCAACTGACTACAACACTACCAAGAGTAAAGACATAACCCGTAATGCTTCTTCTGCTCTCGATACCTCTTGCCAAATCTAAATCTACGTAGCCTTGTAGCTTGATTTTCGATCCACCATAGCACAGCCTCAAAAGTCTCAAGTTCAAGCTTCATCATCTCAAGCTTCGTGAACTTCAAAGAACAACTATCAACTGAAGCAAAAGAAGATTCAATGTTCATACATCATATATAAGGTATGAATGACCCTAGATTGACCATAGGATAGGTAATTTTGAATACATAATTTAATTGAGTCATTTTTATAAATGCATAATCTGTTTTTCGACTAATCTTAAACTAAGTTCGACTAGTCCTAGCACTGGTTCAACCAGTCCAAGAAATCCTCAACCGGTCCTAAGTTTGTTACTTATTTTCAGGATTTTTTGTTATTGCCTTGACCAATCCTAGAGACTGCTTAACCAGTCGTGTGAACAGTGTTCGACCAGTCCTGCAAGCTCGACTCACAGTCCAGCAACTAATTTGAGTTTCACACCACTAGTCGTGGACAGAACTCGACCGGTCGTGGAGGCCACTCGACTAGTCGAGTAGGTCCTTCAACCAGTCGTAGAACAGTCATATCTTATTGCGCCTAAATTTTCAAAAGTTTGTTGGTCCTTCGACCAATCGAGCTGACCTCAAGACCAGTCGAAGATGTGATTTCTGTACTTAATAATAGAGTAAGAATTTTAGAGTTTGATATCCAATTCAAGTAAAATCAATACGCCACTTTGAGAGATAAGTTAGTGATATTCTTAAGCTATTTAGTGCTTATTTTATATTCTCCGTAATTAGCATTTGATTTTGTATTCTGCATTCCAATTTTATTTAAAAGAGGGATGAAAGTTTTTCCATTTCTTGGAATCAAAATCAAATCAAGCTAGTTCAAGGTGATTTAATTTAAAATCAATTTAGAACTTAGAACTGTTTCACAAGTGAGTGTGAACATTTAACTTCAATGTTGAACTTCTACTCCGAATTGGTTCTTCCAAGCCGCATCAAAAGGAGAATATCCAACTAAGTATTTTACTACTTTGTAAATTCATTATTTTGGTTTTATTAAAATTG